>JAIOJX010000028.1:176606072-177303572 GCA_022376925.1 Tragulus kanchil
TTAAGTGTCATTTCCTCTTCGAAGCAATACCTGACTGTATAAATAGAGCCTTTCCTCAGTGTACCCCGTTGCTTTCTGTATCACATATCGCACATTATATTGTCATGCTTTAGTCATGACTCTCACTGTTAAAGTGTAAATTCTTGGAGAATGAAGACTAAATCTTTTTTTCTCTTCACACAGTGCCTGGCATGTAGTTGCTGCTCGTTTAAATGTCTGTTGAATGAGTTTGCAAAATGAAATAATAATCATATCCTCTACTTCTCAAGATGTACTGTTAGGCAGAATAAATAAATCCTTTGACATCTGAAGCGCTGAAAATGTTTTTTTACTTGTCTTATCGAACAAACTGTTTACTCTGTAAATACCTTATGATCAGGCTATGGATCACTTCCTCCTTAAATCGTTTCTGGATCATGAATAGCTTTGGAGATTTGACAAAACTCTGAAAGGTCTTCTGGTGGGGTGGAAAAGGCCGGCAATTCCCCTATGTATTGTAGAAGATCTGGCGCACACACTGCAAGAATTCACAGAAGTTCATCACATTTTTCCTGGTTCATGGAAAGTAGATTAAGAATCCCTGTGATAACTTACTTGATCGTAAGATAAAAAGTGATTGCACCCACAACTAGGATCAACTCTCAAGATAGAAAGGAGACTTGGTAAACATACAGGTTAAAAGGAAACTTAAAATGGGAAGATCCCCTGAATGAGGAAATGGCAACCCACTCCAGTGATCTTGCCTGGAAAATTTCATGAGCAGAGGAGCCCAGTGAGGGTTTCACAAGAGTCAGACATGACTGAGCAACTAAACAGCAATGAAGAGAAATCACTGAATGGCCTTAAGGGACAGTTACTATAAAAAGTGAATAAAAATAGCAAGTTCAAATAGCAGACTCACCCAACAGGTTTCCTTTGAACTTGAATAGTAGCGAATGCTGGCATAAATGGTGTGGTTCATGCAACCAAGTACTCAAGTAATTGAGTTTTCATCTTCCTCTTTTCTTAATCAGTGTACATTCTTGTAGCCTTTGCGTAGACTCTTTCCTCTGCCTGGATATATCACCAACTTTCTTTTCACACAGCAAACTAAAGTTTATTTTTCATCTTTCAGCTTAAGTGTCATTTCCTCTTCGAAGCAATACCTGACTGTATAAATAGAGCCTTTCCTCAGTGTACCCCGTTGCTTTCTGTATCACATATCGCACATTATATTGTCATGCTTTAGTCATGACTCTCACTGTTAAAGTGTAAATTCTTGGAGAATGAAGACTAAATCTTTTTTTCTCTTCACACAGTGCCTGGCATGTAGTTGCTGCTCGTTTAAATGTCTGTTGAATGAGTTTGCAAAATGAAATAATAATCATATCCTCTACTTCTCAAGATGTACTGTTAGGCAGAATAAATAAATCCTTTGACATCTGAAGCGCTGAAAATGTTTTTTTACTTGTCTTATCGAACAAACTGTTTACTCTGTAAATACCTTATGATCAGGCTATGGATCACTTCCTCCTTAAATCGTTTCTGGATCATGAATAGCTTTGGAGATTTGACAAAACTCTGAAAGGTCTTCTGGTGGGGTGGAAAAGGCCGGCAATTCCCCTATGTATTGTAGAAGATCTGGCGACACACTGCAAGAATTCACAGAAGTTCATCACATTTTTCCTGGTTCATGGAAAGTAGATTAAGAATCCCTGTGATAACTTACTTGATCGTAAGATAAAAAGTGATTGCACCCACAACTAGGATCAACTCTCAAGATAGAAAGGAGACTTGGTAAACATACAGGTTAAAAGGAAACTTAAAATGGGAAGATCCCCTGAATGAGGAAATGGCAACCCACTCCAGTGATCTTGCCTGGAAAATTTCATGAGCAGAGGAGCCCAGTGAGGGTTTCACAAGAGTCAGACATGACTGAGCAACTAAACAGCAATGAAGAGAAATCACTGAATGGCCTTAAGGGACAGTTACTATAAAAAGTGAATAAAAATAGCAAGTTCAAATAGCAGACTCACCCAACAGGTTTCCTTTGAACTTGAATAGTAGCGAATGCTGGCATAAATGGTGTGGTTCATGCAACCAAGTACTCAAGTAATTGAGTTTTCAGTAGAAACAGTTTGCTGAGGGATGGAGGAAAAAGCGAGTATTTAAAATCCCTTTTTTCATCTTTGAACAGGAGGCATCTAAATGGGATACAGTGGGCTTCCCTCCTGATTCTGTTTTTGTCTATTGTGGCCCTCACTTCTGGGACTGGGACCTCACAGCATAACCTGGCGGGACATGGATTTCATCATGACGCCTTCTTCAGCCCGTCCAATTCCTGTCTTCTTTTCAGAAATGAGTGTCCCAGAGAAGATAATTGCACAGCAAAGAGGTGGACATTTTCTGAAACTCAGTGGAACACCACGGCCAGGGTTTTCAGTCACATCCGTCTTGGCCTGGGCCATGTTCTTATTATCGTCCAGTGTTTTATTTCTTCGATGGCCAATATCTATAATGAAAAGATACTGAAGGAAGGGAACCAGCTCACTGAAAGCATCTTTGTACAGAACAGCAAGCTCTATCTCTTTGGCGTTCTTTTAATGGACTGACTCTGGGCCTTCAGAGCAGTAACCGTGATCAGATTAAGAACTGTGGGTTTTTTTATGGCCACAATGCATTTTCAGTAGCTCTTATTTTTGTGACTGCATTCCAAGGCCTCTCGGTGGCCTTTATTCTGAAGTTCCTGGATAACATGTTCCATGTCTTGATGGCCCAGGTCACCACTGTCATTATCACCACAGTGTCTGTCTTGGTCTTTGACTTCAGGCCCTCCCTGGAGTTTTTCTTAGAAGCCCCATCAGTTCTTCTCTCCATATTTATTTACAACGTCAGCAAGCCTCAAGGTCTGGAATCTGCACCTAGGCAAGAAAGGATTCGAGATCTACGTGGCAGTCTTTGGGAGCGCTCCAGTGGGGTAAGTTGGTGTGGATGCTGCTGCTTCTGGAATTCAAAGCATGGTTATACGAGAAAAGAAGTCAATCAGTGCTGTTTTATCACAGGATAGAGAGGATCTCTGCGACTTTTAAAAAGTCATTCAACCAGCATTCATTGGACCCCTTGTTTAGTAAGGGCTCATGATAATGCTTTCAGCATAAAAAAAAAATACGTCAAAGGGCCTTGTGCATTAGTTAAGTCATAGAATATTACAGAGTGATGGAGCCAAATGGCTCATGGGCTCTTTTGTCTCATATCCCTAGTTTTACAAGTGCAGAAGCAGACTCCGAAGGGCTAAGGGGACAGATGGTGAGAGAACTGGCACCAGACCCATGAGGTCTGACTCCGCATCCTGTCCCAGCTCTTCCCACTCCACCACAGTTGAGGAGACAGGCCTTATTTATAAGAAGTGTTGATCCTCAACATTAGTAAGTGTTAAGTCTATTAGTAAGTCAAAAGCCCGCCAATTCCTGTCTTTTTCAGAAATGAGTGTCCCAGAGAAGATAATTGCACAGCAAAGAGGTGGACATTTTCTGAAACTCAGTGGAACACCACGGCCAGGGTTTTCAGTCACATCCGTCTTGGCCTGGGCCATGTTCTTATTATCGTCCAGTGTTTTATTTCTTCGATGGCCAATATCTATAATGAAAAGATACTGAAGGAAGGGAACCAGCTCACTGAAAGCATCTTTGTACAGAACAGCAAGCTCTATCTCTTTGGCGTTCTTTTAATGGACTGACTCTGGGCCTTCAGAGCAGTAACCGTGATCAGATTAAGAACTGTGGGTTTTTTTATGGCCACAATGCATTTTCAGTAGCTCTTATTTTTGTGACTGCATTCCAAGGCCTCTCGGTGGCCTTTATTCTGAAGTTCCTGGATAACATGTTCCATGTCTTGATGGCCCAGGTCACCACTGTCATTATCACCACAGTGTCTGTCTTGGTCTTTGACTTCAGGCCCTCCCTGGAGTTTTTCTTAGAAGCCCCATCAGTTCTTCTCTCCATATTTATTTACAACGTCAGCAAGCCTCAAGGTCTGGAATCTGCACCTAGGCAAGAAAGGATTCGAGATCTACGTGGCAGTCTTTGGGAGCGCTCCAGTGGGGTAAGTTGGTGTGGATGCTGCTGCTTCTGGAATTCAAAGCATGGTTATACGAGAAAAGAAGTCAATCAGTGCTGTTTTATCACAGGATAGAGAGGATCTCTGCGACTTTTAAAAAGTCATTCAACCAGCATTCATTGGACCCCTTGTTTAGTAAGGGCTCATGATAATGCTTTCAGCATAAAAAAAAAATACGTCAAAGGGCCTTGTGCATTAGTTAAGTCATAGAATATTACAGAGTGATGGAGCCAAATGGCTCATGGGCTCTTTTGTCTCATATCCCTAGTTTTACAAGTGCAGAAGCAGACTCCGAAGGGCTAAGGGGGACAGATGGTGAGAGAACTGGCACCAGACCCATGAGGTCTGACTCCGCATCCTGTCCCAGCTCTTCCCACTCCACCACAGTTGAGGAGACAGGCCTTATTTATAAGAAGTGTTGATCCTCAACATTAGTAAGTGTTAAGTCTATTAGTAAGTCAAAAGCCTGGTTCCTTCCATTTCTCGGTAGTTACAAGAGTGTGATAGAAGGCCAAACCGTGTTTATCTCACTAAGATGGTCCTCAAAAGGATCTCTCAACTTTGTCCAAAACTGTTTTCTAGAAAAGTGCATATGAGGTTTTTCAGAATAAGTATTAGTCTTCCAGGTGCTTATAATTGTTCTAAGAAGGTCTGTCAGTCAAAGTGTTAACAAATGAAGGTCTTTTGGAGGCTCAAGTTAGGAGCTAGATATATGTTTAAATGAAATATGAAGTAGAGTCCACTGTTTAGGTGTAAACTTAAAGTCCTCATGAACACACAAGAACATTTACTCTTTTGGAAGGTTACCTCTGGGTGGTGCTGTGCCAGGTTGTTTTTTGAGGGGGGGGCCACTTCTATTGGCCTTTCATATATGTATTTTCATCCATCTTTGTTCTTTGGCCTGTGTGGGCCTCCCATCACAGTGGCCTCTCGTTGCAGAGCGACAGGCGCATGCGCTCCAGGGCACTGGCTCGGTAGTTGGACACACTGGCCTAGCCGTTCTGCGGCTCGTGGGATCTTCCCCAGCCAGGGATCAAACTGGCGCCCCTTGCACTGCAAGGCAGTGTCTTTACCCACTGGACTACCCCGAAAGCCTACATGCCAGATTCTTAAGATGAAAAAACTAGAAGCCTACTCTGATATCATTGAGAATATAGATTTAGAAATTTGGTATTCTTTTCCAAAAATCTAAAAACACTGTTTGCCCTACTTTTTAAGGTAAAAAAAAAAAAATCAATGTAGTTCGCAGGGCCTAGTTTATACTTATTTCTGCAACCTTTAGTCATTTCCCTTAAGGACCAGCAGGGGGCGCTCCTGGACTTTGCTCTTGTTTGAAATTCAAATACACTGAAGTGCATTCCAATTTTTATGATCTCATTATATGTCTAAAACTAACTTTATAAGAACTTACGTATTTATTTCATTTAACCATATTATAGTTTAATTAAATAAAATTCATGATTTGTTATTAAGGGTTCTCCTTAGTAATCATTAAAAATGGAGCATTTCCAGTTTTGTCCTAATTAATTAGTGACTTCATGTTTCCTTTTAGGATGGAGAAGAACTGGAAAGACTTACCAAACCCAAGAGTGATATTGAATCGGATGAAGATACTTTCTAAGTGGTACCCAAATAGTTGGCAGCTCTCTCAAATGTTTTCACATTTTTAGCATGTGTGGTATTTATCTTTCCACTTTGATAAACCAAGAACATTTCTAAAGCATAAAACTCTTTGCATATATCTAACCATTCCTTGAATAATTCTGACCAAAGCTTAGAGGACCTAAAGGCAAACAAGTTCAAGGCACTAACATGAGTAGTTCCTAGTATGGAGACTGCATTAATGGCCTGGTACTTAGTACATTGGGTGCTTCCCAGGTGGCTCAGTGGTAAAGAATCCACCTGCCAATGCAGAAGACTAAGGTTCAATCCCTGGGTCAGGAAGATCCCCTAGAATAGGAAATGGCAGCCTGCTCCAGTATTCTTGCCTGGAAAATTCCATGGACAGAGGAGCCTTGTGGACTGTAGTTCATGGGGTATCAAAAAGTAAACCACAACTGTGCAACTGAGCACACACACACACTTAGTATGTCAAAATATATTTGCAGATTATTTTCCTGTTCCTCCATTCCAAAAACTTGTAATAATCATATTAGGGGCTTATTTGACAAAACTCTGAAAGGTCTTCTGGTGGGGTGGAAAAGGCCGGCAATTCCCCCATGTATTGTAGAAGATCTGGCGCACACTGCAAGAATTCACAGAAGTTCATCACATTTTTCCTGGTTCATGGAAAGTAGATTAAGAATCCCTGTGATAACTTACTTGATCGTAAGATAAAAAGTGATTGCACCCACAACTAGGATCAACTCTCAAGATAGAAAGGAGACTTGGTAAACATACAGGTTAAAAGGAAACTTAAAATGGGAAGATCCCCTGAATGAGGAAATGGCAACCCACTCCAGTGATCTTGCCTGGAAAATTTCATGAGCAGAGGAGCCCAGTGAGGGTTTCACAAGAGTCAGACATGACTGAGCAACTAAACAGCAATGAAGAGAAATCACTGAATGGCCTTAAGGGACAGTTACTATAAAAAGTGAATAAAAATAGCAAGTTCAAATAGCAGACTCACCCAACAGGTTTCCTTTGAACTTGAATAGTAGCGAATGCTGGCATAAATGGTGTGGTTCATGCAACCAAGTACTCAAGTAATTGAGTTTTCAGTAGAAACAGTTTGCTGAGGGATGGAGGAAAAAGCGAGTATTTAAAATCCCTTTTTTCATCTTTGAACAGGAGGCATCTAAATGGGATACAGTGGGCTTCCCTCCTGATTCTGTTTTTGTCTATTGTGGCCCTCACTTCTGGGACTGGGACCTCACAGCATAACCTGGCGGGACATGGATTTCATCATGACGCCTTCTTCAGCCCGTCCAATTCCTGTCTTCTTTTCAGAAATGAGTGTCCCAGAGAAGATAATTGCACAGCAAAGAGGTGGACATTTTCTGAAACTCAGTGGAACACCACGGCCAGGGTTTTCAGTCACATCCGTCTTGGCCTGGGCCATGTTCTTATTATCGTCCAGTGTTTTATTTCTTCGATGGCCAATATCTATAATGAAAAGATACTGAAGGAAGGGAACCAGCTCACTGAAAGCATCTTTGTACAGAACAGCAAGCTCTATCTCTTTGGCGTTCTTTTTAATGGACTGACTCTGGGCCTTCAGAGCAGTAACCGTGATCAGATTAAGAACTGTGGGTTTTTTTATGGCCACAATGCATTTTCAGTAGCTCTTATTTTTGTGACTGCATTCCAAGGCCTCTCGGTGGCCTTTATTCTGAAGTTCCTGGATAACATGTTCCATGTCTTGATGGCCCAGGTCACCACTGTCATTATCACCACAGTGTCTGTCTTGGTCTTTGACTTCAGGCCCTCCCTGGAGTTTTTCTTAGAAGCCCCATCAGTTCTTCTCTCCATATTTATTTACAACGTCAGCAAGCCTCAAGGTCTGGAATCTGCACCTAGGCAAGAAAGGATTCGAGATCTACGTGGCAGTCTTTGGGAGCGCTCCCGTGGGGTAAGTTGGTGTGGATGCTGCTGCTTCTGGAATTCAAAGCATGGTTATACGAGAAAAGAAGTCAATCAGTGCTGTTTTATCACAGGATAGAGAGGATCTCTGCGACTTTTAAAAAGTCATTCAACCAGCATTCATTGGACCCCTTGTTTAGTAAGGGCTCATGATAATGCTTTCAGCATAAAAAAATACGTCAAAGGGCCTTGTGCATTAGTTAAGTCATAGAATATTACAGAGTGATGGAGCCAAATGGCTCATGGGCTCTTTTGTCTCATATCCCTAGTTTTACAAGTGCAGAAGCAGACTCCGAAGGGCTAAGGGGACAGATGGTGAGAGAACTGGCACCAGACCCATGAGGTCTGACTCCGCATCCTGTCCCAGCTCTTCCCACTCCACCACAGTTGAGGAGACAGGCCTTATTTATAAGAAGTGTTGATCCTCAACATTAGTAAGTGTTAAGTCTATTAGTAAGTCAAAAGCCTGGTTCCTTCCATTTCTCGGTAGTTACAAGAGTGTGATAGAAGGCCAAACCGTGTTTATCTCACTAAGATGGTCCTCAAAAGGATCTCTCAACTTTGTCCAAAACTGTTTTCTAGAAAAGTGCATATGAGGTTTTTCAGAATAAGTATTAGTCTTCCAGGTGCTTATAATTGTTCTAAGAAGGTCTGTCAGTCAAAGTGTTAACAAATGAAGGTCTTTTGGAGGCTCAAGTTAGGAGCTAGATATATGTTTAAATGAAATATGAAGTAGAGTCCACTGTTTAGGTGTAAACTTAAAGTCCTCATGAACACACAAGAACATTTACTCTTTTGGAAGGTTACCTCTGGGTGGTGCTGTGCCAGGTTGTTTTTTGAGGGGGGGGCCACTTCTATTGGCCTTTCATATATGTATTTTCATCCATCTTTGTTCTTTGGCCTGTGTGGGCCTCCCATCACAGTGGCCTCTCGTTGCAGAGCGACAGGCGCATGCGCTCCAGGGCACTGGCTCGGTAGTTGGACACACTGGCCTAGCCGTTCTGCGGCTCGTGGGATCTTCCCCCGCCAGGGATCAAACTGGCGCCCCTTGCACTGCAAGGCAGTGTCTTTACCCACTGGACTACCCCGAAAGCCTACATGCCAGATTCTTAAGATGAAAAAACTAGAAGCCTACTCTGATATCATTGAGAATATAGATTTAGAAATTTGGTATTCTTTTCCAAAAATCTAAAAACACTGTTTGCCCTACTTTTTAAGGTAAAAAAAAAAAAATCAATGTAGTTCGCAGGGCCTAGTTTATACTTATTTCTGCAACCTTTAGTCATTTCCCTTAAGGACCAGCAGGGGGCGCTCCTGGACTTTGCTCTTGTTTGAAATTCAAATACACTGAAGTGCATTCCAATTTTTATGATCTCATTATATGTCTAAAACTAACTTTATAAGAACTTACGTATTTATTTCATTTAACCATATTATAGTTTAATTAAATAAAATTCATGATTTGTTATTAAGGGTTCTCCTTAGTAATCATTAAAAATGGAGCATTTCCAGTTTTGTCCTAATTAATTAGTGACTTCATGTTTCCTTTTAGGATGGAGAAGAACTGGAAAGACTTACCAAACCCAAGAGTGATATTGAATCGGATGAAGATACTTTCTAAGTGGTACCCAAATAGTTGGCAGCTCTCTCAAATGTTTTCACATTTTTAGCATGTGTGGTATTTATCTTTCCACTTTGATAAACCAAGAACATTTCTAAAGCATAAAACTCTTTGCATATATCTAACCATTCCTTGAATAATTCTGACCAAAGCTTAGAGGACCTAAAGGCAAACAAGTTCAAGGCACTAACATGAGTAGTTCCTAGTATGGAGACTGCATTAATGGCCTGGTACTTAGTACATTGGGTGCTTCCCAGGTGGCTCAGTGGTAAAGAATCCACCTGCCAATGCAGAAGACTAAGGTTCAATCCCTGGGTCAGGAAGATCCCCTAGAATAGGAAATGGCAGCCTGCTCCAGTATTCTTGCCTGGAAAATTCCATGGACAGAGGAGCCTTGTGGACTGTAGTTCATGGGGTATCAAAAAGTAAACCACAACTGTGCAACTGAGCACACACACACACTTAGTATGTCAAAATATATTTGCAGATTATTTTCCTGTTCCTCCATTCCAAAAAACTTGTAATAATCATATTAGCTTTACCTTGTAATTATACAAATAGAGACCAATTTGCCAGATATCTGTAACTGTGTAGCTCTGCTCTGCATGCCATGGTCTTCCCTTTCTTATCAGTATATCACCTAGGTTGTTTCTTAAATTTCTGAGGTCATGGAGATAGTCATTTTGTAATTTAAAAAGCAGTATGACGCTTTCTAAAAAATTTGGTCAGAGACCGCATTAATTTGGGAGAAATGTATGTAGTCTATGCTAAATGTTTTGCCAAAAAAGCAAATTTTTCAACAAAAATCTCAGAATTTTAATTTTTAGGAATTTGTGGGGAATTTTCGTTTTAGTGATTATCCTTTGATGTTTTTTCTGTGCAAACAACTAAACTTCGATTTAGGTGAAAGTTGCTGTCCAGTCAGTCCCCAGTTGTCACGTGTATTTTTCGTTGCTTAAACCAGCCATGATGGCTTTTTTTTTTTAACCTTTATTTTACTTTTAACTTTTACAGTTTTGTTGTTTACAGACATGCAGGTTCCCAACTCAGTCACATGTATATCCCCCCTTCCCACTTTTTTTTTTCCTCACAGTTTGACCGTACAACTTTTTTTTTTTTTTTTTGACCACTTCTATTGGTCTTTAATTTATTTATTCTCATCCATCTTTATTCTTTGGCCCGGGTGGGCCTCCCATCTCAGCGGCCTCTCTCACCACAGAGCACCGACTCTGGGCGCATGCGCTCCAGAGCTCCGACTCGGTAGTTGGACACATTGGTCCAGCTTCTCCGCAGCACGTGGGATCTTCCCAGGCCAGGGATCGAACCGGCGCCCCTTGCACTGCAAGGTGGTATCTTTACCCACTGGACCACCAGGGAAGCCCGACCGTACAACTTTAGTATTATTCTGTTCAGAGAACTAATAAGCCACTTTTATTGGTTTTTAAATAGAACTTATGATTACTAAATATCTGTAACATATTCTGTTCCTAAAGGTTGAGACACTGGCTTCAGATCATGCCAGATTGTCAGTAAGACTAGTGCTGAAGAGTTCTTTTAAGAGTTGTTTTGCAAACAAATGACTTTTGCTAAAATATGAACTGTGTTACTCTAAAAAGAGGAAGACTAGTCATAAATAAAACACTTTATAGTAACCATGTTTCACACTTAAACTGCATGCTCTTTTTTGAGGTCTTTCTGCATGCATCCAACTGAGTCTATGCGGTAGAGAAGTCAGGTGATAGGTATTTTAAAAATGAGGAAACAAATGATTTGCCCAAGGCCTTACAGCTAGATACTGATAGGAAGAGAGTTGGCTTCAGCTAATAGGCCTATGTGTTTACAGAGTATTATACTGTGAATGTGAGGTTTAAGGTGTCATTTTCATGCAGTGTGTACATCTTTTATTTCCCCTAATTTTTATATAGATAAATATAAAATAATACTATTATATAATCCATCTGTGTTATCCAGAATACTCTGAGTGGCAAGAGTTGGTGGGAATTTATAAATAAAATAATTTATTAAACCCTTATCTTGTGCTGCTACTTTGTCATATGAAATGGAATACAGAGAATTTTAATTTCAGAACTTTTAAAGCTTTCAGTAAATCTTGACTTTGGAGAATAGCAACACTCTTAGCATATCATAGGCATTCCATCAGAGTAATGTGACTCAGGAAGATTATTATGGCAGTTTTATTTTAAAGGTAAAGAAATCAGCTTTAAGTAAAGAAATCAGCTTTAGGAAGATCTCATTTTTAAGAAATTAGCATGTAAAACATACTTATGAAACAGATAAAATTGCAGCACTCTTGTGAAGGTATTGCTTACAGAATATATTAAGTAACAGATTGCACTAATTCATGGAGATTGGTTTTCTCATTTACAACCTTTTTTTTCATCCTTCTTAAGTTCTGTGGTGAATGCACGGGAGTATAGTTGACCCCTCAACACAGCATGGGTCCACTTACATGTCAGTTTTTTTTTTTTTTTCAATAAATATGGAACTATACGATCACTGGTTGGTTGAATCCTCAGATGCGTAACTGCAGATACGAAGGGCTGGCTGTGGGAGTTCAGCATCCTCAGATTTTGGTATCTGCAGTGGGTCCTGGAACAAATCGCCCGCAGATACCAAGGAACACCTGTACTTTGTAGGCACTACTGTTAATAGAGTAACTGGAAGGTGCAATGCCTAGAAATCACATCCTGTCGTCTTAGGGATTGTTGTATCAAGTGCATGATCTGAGGAGGAGAACGATGGTCATGTGGAAAAAGTAGACTTCTTTCCTGTTCTAAAGAACAGTTATAGGGTAACGTTTATTCTCTCCTCCTAAGGAAGACTCTCCTAACATGGTACTTTCCAACAGTGGAGAACGACTTCCTAAAGAGTAGTAGAGAGCAGTAGTAAATTCTGCACCACTGAAGTGCTGAGAGATTGTATCAGTGGTGTTTCAGAAGCACTTCTATCATTGGTATAGAAGTTGGACTAAGAAGTCCGCTTCTGTTTTCTAAACAGATACAACCTGCAACTCATGCACTGAATGTGCTCTCTCCATAGTTTTGAATAGCCTTTGGTTGGATCAGAAGTATGACCTGATTCTGTCTCTGTCGCTGGTCTTAGGATCAAATTTCTGTCCAGCAATGTGCCTAATCCAAAGCATGATGTGGGTGTTGGTTATGTAGGGAAGGATAGCCTGATCTAAGATCCCAAATCCTTGGCCAGCTGTGTCCTGCTGCCATAGGTTTCCAAGGTACATATGCACCAGAGACTCTCAGGGAAGAGTTTATAACCCTGAAGCTTTTGTGTCTGAATTCCCATCTGAAAGCAGCAGCTTGTGAGCCAAGTTAGACTCTGTGGGGCTGCATGGAGTCCTTTCGCTCTTGTACAGGCTCAACCTTGACCCCAAACCACCCAGGTCCTCCTTGGCAACTTCTTTTACTTAGGTCCTGATTTTTCTTGCAAACTCTTAGCGTTCTAGAATGGAGAAGAGGCAGAGAAAGTCAAATCCAAAGCAGAGAGAGTTATTTTCCTTCTCTAAGGACTAGAGCAGACTTTTTGAAATTGAGTAATTTATTTGTTGTTCAGTCTCTAAGTCATCGCTTTGGGGCTCCATACACCTTGCCCACCATGGTTCCTTTGTCCATCGAACTCAGAGGTAACTGGCAAGGGCTGGCTGTGGGAGTTCAGCATCCTCAGATTTTGGTATCTGCAGTGGGTCCTGGAACAAATCGCCCGCAGATACCAAGGAACACCTGTACTTTGTAGGCACTACTGTTAATAGAGTAACTGGAAGGTGCAATGCCTAGAAATCACATCCTGTCGTCTTAGGGATTGTTGTATCAAGTGCATGATCTGAGGAGGAGAACGATGGTCATGTGGAAAAAGTAGACTTCTTTCCTGTTCTAAAGAACAGTTATAGGGTAACGTTTATTCTCTCCTCCTAAGGAAGACTCTCCTAACATGGTACTTTCCAACAGTGGAGAACGACTTCCTAAAGAGTAGTAGAGAGCAGTAGTAAATTCTGCACCACTGAAGTGCTGAGAGATTGTATCAGTGGTGTTTCAGAAGCACTTCTATCATTGGTATAGAAGTTGGACTAAGAAGTCCGCTTCTGTTTTCTAAACAGATACAACCTGCAACTCATGCACTGAATGTGCTCTCTCCATAGTTTTGAATAGCCTTTGGTTGGATCAGAAGTATGACCTGATTCTGTCTCTGTCGCTGGTCTTAGGATCAAATTTCTGTCCAGCAATGTGCCTAATCCAAAGCATGATGTGGGTGTTGGTTATGTAGGGAAGGATAGCCTGATCTAAGATCCCAAATCCTTGGCCAGCTGTGTCCTGCTGCCATAGGTTTCCAAGGTACATATGCACCAGAGACTCTCAGGGAAGAGTTTATAACCCTGAAGCTTTTTGTGTCTGAATTCCCATCTGAAAGCAGCAGCTTGTGAGCCAAGTTAGACTCTGTGGGGCTGCATGGAGTCCTTTCGCTCTTGTACAGGCTCAACCTTGACCCCAAACCACCCAGGTCCTCCTTGGCAACTTCTTTTACTTAGGTCCTGATTTTTCTTGCAAACTCTTAGCGTTCTAGAATGGAGAAGAGGCAGAGAAAGTCAAATCCAAAGCAGAGAGAGTTATTTTCCTTCTCTAAGGACTAGAGCAGACTTTTTGAAATTGAGTAATTTATTTGTTGTTCAGTCTCTAAGTCATCGCTTTGGGGCTCCATACACCTTTGCCCACCATGTTCCTTTGTCCATGGAGTTTTACAAGCAAGAATACTGGAATGGGTTGTCATTTCCTTCTCCAGGGGATCTTCCTGTCCCAGGGATCAAATTCCAGTCTCTTGTATTACAAGTGGATTCTTTACCAGTGAGCCACCAGGGAAGCCTCTGATGATAGATAACCCTCCTTTAAAGGACAAAAAATAGTCTCACAAGTATCAGAGTTGACCTTTTTCTACGGTCTTATAAATGCTTACAAAGTATAAACTTCTTACTTAAAGTTTTTGTATGGAAACCAAAACATTTAAAGAATAAAGCTATAAAAGCAGTAAATTTTTAAGTCAATAGGAGTTTAGTGAGGAGGTACTAGTTGCTCAGATGTGCAACTCACTATAAACTCCCTAGCAAATCTGTGGAACTTCTGTTCTCACTTGCTGTTTTACTTGCTTCAGGCCCCATCCTATCTCTGCCAAGATAACTGAAACCTGCTGACAATGCTGGTAATACATTTAATCCTGCTGGGATTTATCAACCCATGTCCCCAACAATCCCATCCGGATGTGGTGTGGGTCAAGCTGCCAACTCCCATTGGCCGCGATGCCCTGGAAAGATTTTTGAAAACGTCAGCTTTATGCGTTCCCTGAAGCTTTGAAAGAACTCACCAATAAAATCGCCTAGGCTTGGCACTTTTTTGACACTATTTTTCCCACAATGTTCTTTGTTTCATCTCATCCTCTTCTCAATTTTTATTTTGCTAAAAAAGCACTTGATCATTTATATTCTGCTGAAAGAGTATTAATCATCCAGATTTTCAGATTTATTTGCCTAGGATTTATGAATCATTCTCATAATTCTTTTCCTCTTTTACTCTAGTTGTGTATTTCTTTATCATTTTTGACTTTGTGTATGAATGGTGTCCCTTGACTCTTTAAAAAATAGGTTAATGAACAGTTTTGAATTAATGTTTACTTTATTAAAGTTTTTTACATTCTGCTTTTCTAAAGTTTATTTTGTTATTTTTCCATTTTTTCTACTTCAAATACATTTCCTTTAAGCAGAGAGAGTTATTTTCCTTCTCTAAGGACTAGAGCAGACTTTTTGAAATTGAGTAATTTATTTGTTGTTCAGTCTCTAAGTCATCGCTTTGGGGCTCCATACACCTTTGCCCACCATGTTCCTTTGTCCATGGAGTTTTACAAGCAAGAATACTGGAATGGGTTGTCATTTCCTTCTCCAGGGGATCTTCCTGTCCCAGGGATCAAATTCCAGTCTCTTGTATTACAAGTGGATTCTTTACCAGTGAGCCACCAGGGAAGCCTCTGATGATAGATAACCCTCCTTTAAAGGACAAAAAATAGTCTCACAAGTATCAGAGTTGACCTTTTTCTACGGTCTTATAAATGCTTACAAAGTATAAACTTCTTACTTAAAGTTTTTGTATGGAAACCAAAACATTTAAAGAATAAAGCTATAAAAGCAGTAAATTTTTAAGTCAATAGGAGTTTAGTGAGGAGGTACTAGTTGCTCAGATGTGCAACTCACTATAAACTCCCTAGCAAATCTGTGGAACTTCTGTTCTCACTTGCTGTTTTACTTGCTTCAGGCCCCATCCTATCTCTGCCAAGATAACTGAAACCTGCTGACAATGCTGGTAATACATTTAATCCTGCTGGGATTTATCAACCCATGTCCCCAACAATCCCATCCGGATGTGGTGTGGGTCAAGCTGCCAACTCCCATTGGCCGCGATGCCCTGGAAAGATTTTTGAAAACGTCAGCTTTATGCGTTCCCTGAAGCTTTGAAAGAACTCACCAATAAAATCGCCTAGGCTTGGCACTTTTTTGACACTATTTTTCCCACAATGTTCTTTGTTTCATCTCATCCTCTTCTCAATTTTTATTTTGCTAAAAAAGCACTTGATCATTTATATTCTGCTGAAAGAGTATTAATCATCCAGATTTTCAGATTTATTTGCCTAGGATTTATGAATCATTCTCATAATTCTTTTCCTCTTTTACTCTAGTTGTGTATTTCTTTATCATTTTTGACTTTGTGTATGAATGGTGTCCCTTGACTCTTTAAAAAATAGGTTAATGAACAGTTTTGAATTAATGTTTACTTTATTAAAGTTTTTTACATTCTGCTTTTCTAAAGTTTATTTTGTTATTTTTCCATTTTTTCTACTTCAAATACATTTCCTTTCTTTCTTTCTTGTTAATGAACATTTATGACCAGTAGAAAAATTCCCTGGGGTAAGTAAACTCTAGGCCAAAGACTTTAAAATATAAAATTGTCATTATTATTTTCTGATTCTGTTCTGAGTCAAGAGCAGTGTCATGGAGGATTTTACTCGTACTTTCATTAATTTCTAGTTTGTATACACATGGTTGGAAAATGAAATCTATACTCTTCTTGTTATTTGCATATTTTATTGTTTTTGACTCATCCTTTGTGTAAAAAACCCTTTTTTAAGAAAGTTGATACTGGTTTGATATTTTACAGCAATTTGAAAGTTTCTTGTCATATTTTAGATGTATTCAGCTTATATTTCTAGTGTGTTTCATTGCTAGTAGTTACTTTTACATTTATTAAAAGCAAACTTAGAAACTTAAAAATATTTCAGCCTCAAAAATTAAAATGACTGCTTTCATCAAAAAATGAGGAACTTACAAATACACACTGCCATATTTGAAAAAGGTACCAACAAAAATCTATTGTACAGCACATGGAACTCTGCTTAATGTTATATACCAGCCTGGATGGGAGGGGGCTTGGGGGAAGAATGGACACATGTGTATGTATGACCGAATCCATTCACTGTTCACCTGAAACTATCACAAAATTGTTAATTGGCTATATCCCAATACAAAATGGTTTTGGTGTTAAAAAAAAAAAAAATGAGGAACTTAGGTTACTATATTTCCTTCTAACTCCCAGTGTTTCTTAATAACTCTGAGAATTTTATCCAGGTCAACTATATATAGTGTATTTCATCTATTATAGGACTCATATATTTTCACATTACAATCTTTGAAATTGGGTTGTGTTAGTGGCAAACAGTGGGGTGTGTTAAACAGTAACATTGCAGTGGCAATGTTAATAAACATACTGCCTCCTTTAAGGATGAAGCTCTTCTCAATTTTTATTTTGCTAAAAAAGCACTTGATCATTTATATTCTGCTGAAAGAGTATTAATCATCCAGATTTTCAGATTTATTTGCCTAGGATTTATGAATCATTCTCATAATTCTTTTCCTCTTTTACTCTAGTTGTGTATTTCTTTATCATTTTTGACTTTGTGTATGAATGGTGTCCCTTGACTCTTTAAAAAATAGGTTAATGAACAGTTTTGAATTAATGTTTACTTTATTAAAGTTTTTTACATTCTGCTTTTCTAAAGTTTATTTTGTTATTTTTCCATTTTTTCTACTTCAAATACATTTCCTTTCTTTCTTTCTTGTTAATGAACATTTATGACCAGTAGAAAAATTCCCTGGGGTAAGTAAACTCTAGGCCAAAGACTTTAAAATATAAAATTGTCATTATTATTTTCTGATTCTGTTCTGAGTCAAGAGCAGTGTCATGGAGGATTTTACTCGTACTTTCATTAATTTCTAGTTTGTATACACATGGTTGGAAAATGAAATCTATACTCTTCTTGTTATTTGCATATTTTATTGTTTTTGACTCATCCTTTGTGTAAAAACCTTTTTAAGAAAGTTGATACTGGTTTGATATTTTACAGCAATTTGAAAGTTTCTTGTCATATTTTAGATGTATTCAGCTTATATTTCTAGTGTGTTTCATTGCTAGTAGTTACTTTTACATTTATTAAAAGCAAACTTAGAAACTTAAAAATATTTCAGCCTCAAAAATTAAAATGACTGCTTTCATCAAAAAATGAGGAACTTACAAATACACACTGCCATATTTGAAAAAGGTACCAACAAAAATCTATTGTACAGCACATGGAACTCTGCTTAATGTTATATACCAGCCTGGATGGGAGGGGGCTTGGGGGAAGAATGGACACATGTGTATGTATGACCGAATCCATTCACTGTTCACCTGAAACTATCACAAAATTGTTAATTGGCTATATCCCAATACAAAATGGTTTTGGTGTTAAAAAAAAAAAAAATGAGGAACTTAGGTTACTATATTTCCTTCTAACTCCCAGTGTTTCTTAATAACTCTGAGAATTTTATCCAGGTCAACTATATATAGTGTATTTCATCTATTATAGGACTCATATATTTTCACATTACAATCTTTGAAATTGGGTTGTGTTAGTGGCAAACAGTGGGGTGTGTTAAACAGTAACATTGCAGTGGCAATGTTAATAAACATACTGCCTCCTTTAAGGATGAAGTTGTCTTTGCCTGCCCATGTGGGCATTTACCACGTGTTTACCACTCCTTGATGTTTCAGTCATGAAGTTGTCTTTGCCTGCCCATGTGGGCATTTACCACGTGTTTACCACTCCTTGATGTTTCAGTCAACGAACCACTTAAAGACCATTTGAGGAGAGGATCAGTGTCCTGGTTGTGTCTGAAAATCTTTTGAGATCCTCCTGGTAAGATCAGGAACATGTTCAGCATCAAATTTTACAGAATGAGTGTCAATAGCTTGGAAGAAGATCCTAGAGACAACAGACAGACTCTTAAAATGCTTTATCATCATCATGTCTCTCAATGGTGCAGGAAACTATCTGCCTGGAAAAGCTCAGACATCTACAACCCTGCAGGAAACTATCTGCCTGGAAAAGCTCAGACATCTACAACCCTGCATCAAAAAGTGATTCAAGAGATTTAGGGTAGAAGATGTTTTAGAAATAGCTTAATTCATTTAACGTGTAGTTTCCCTTTTTATGCAATCGGAAAATGTTACATGATAAATACAAAGTCTTAAAAGCTCTTTCTTTTTTTAATTTCTTTGGCTATTCTGGGTTTTCACTGCTGCCTCAGGCTCTTCTCTAGTTGCAGAGAGTGGGGGGCTACTTTCTAGTTGAGGTGAGCAGGCTTCTTGTTGCGATGACTTCTCTCGTAGAACTCAGGCTGTAGCGCCCACGCGCTTCAGTAGTTGCAGCACATGGGCTCAATAGTTGCGGCTCCGAGGCTCTAGAACACAGGCTCAGTAATTGTGGCTCAAGGGCTTAGTTGCTCCGCAGCATGTGGGATCTTCCCAAATCAGGGATTGAACCTGTGTCTTCTGCATTGGCAGGCAAACTCTTCACTGAGCTACCAGGGTAGCCCTTAAAAGATCTTTAAGCAAAATAAGAAAAATGCTAAACGACAAGAAGGCAATATTTTTAATTGACAGTGTTTCTTAGCAGAACACAAAATGGTGATGCCTCCTAGATTTGAGCTGTCACGAATATGATGAAATTTGGAAGTTCTTTTTTAAATGTCTTTTTTAAATGTCTTCTTATGTACCTTTACTTTCAAGAATTAATAGTTTGCCTTCTAGTATGTAATTCCAATTATCATAGATAATTAAACTTTATTTGTTCATGATGCAACTTGCTCATTCATAGCTTTTAAATGCCAGTTCATCCCAACAGCTGGCAGCTGTCTTAAAATAGACTTTTCTCTTCTGGAAGTGTTTTTGATGGATACACTTCCTGAGTTTTATTTATATTTTAGTGTCTAATAATTATTTACTAACTGCATTTTTTTTTCTAGTCATATTATTGCTCAAAGAGGTTTTGCATTTTTTTTTTTTTAACTGGGCTTCCCTGGTGGTTCAAACAGTAAAGAATCTGCCTGCAATGCGGGAGACTCAGGTTTGATCCCTGGGTCAGGGAGATCCCCTGGAGAAGGATGACAACCCACTCCAGTATTCTTGCCTGGAGAATTCCATGGATGAAAACTGGGGCCTGGTGGGATATAGTCCAGGGTCCAGGGGTCACTAAGAGTCAGATACAACTGACAACTAACACACACATAGCTATTTAATATAAATAATGGCTTAAAAGCTCTTTCTTTTTTTAATTTCTTTGGCTATTCTGGGTTTTCACTGCTGCCTCAGGCTCTTCTCTAGTTGCAGAGAGTGGGGGGCTACTTTCTAGTTGAGGTGAGCAGGCTTCTTGTTGCGATGACTTCTCTCGTAGAACTCAGGCTGTAGCGCCCACGCGCTTCAGTAGTTGCAGCACATGGGCTCAATAGTTGCGGCTCCGAGGCTCTAGAACACAGGCTCAGTAATTGTGGCTCAAGGGCTTAGTTGCTCCGCAGCATGTGGGATCTTCCCAAATCAGGGATTGAACCTGTGTCTTCTGCATTGGCAGGCAAACTCTTCACTGAGCTACCAGGGTAGCCCTTAAAAGATCTTTAAGCAAAATAAGAAAAATGCTAAACGACAAGAAGGCAATATTTTTAATTGACAGTGTTTCTTAGCAGAACACAAAATGGTGATGCCTCCTAGATTTGAGCTGTCACGAATATGATGAAATTTGGAAGTTCTTTTTTAAATGTCTTTTTTAAATGTCTTCTTATGTACCTTTACTTTCAAGAATTAATAGTTTGCCTTCTAGTATGTAATTCCAATTATCATAGATAATTAAACTTTATTTGTTCATGATGCAACTTGCTCATTCATAGCTTTTAAATGCCAGTTCATCCCAACAGCTGGCAGCTGTCTTAAAATAGACTTTTCTCTTCTGGAAGTGTTTTTGATGGATACACTTCCTGAGTTTTATTTATATTTTAGTGTCTAATAATTATTTACTAACTGCATTTTTTTTTCTAGTCATATTATTGCTCAAAGAGGTTTTGCATTTTTTTTTTTTTAACTGGGCTTCCCTGGTGGTTCAAACAGTAAAGAATCTGCCTGCAATGCGGGAGACTCAGGTTTGATCCCTGGGTCAGGGAGATCCCCTGGAGAAGGATGACAACCCACTCCAGTATTCTTGCCTGGAGAATTCCATGGATGAAAACTGGGGCCTGGTGGGATATAGTCCAGGGTCCAGGGGTCACTAAGAGTCAGATACAACTGACAACTAACACACACATAGCTATTTAATATAAATAATGGCTTTTCTGAAAAATAATTCTTGTCATTTTGTTTCCATTAGAAATCTCTTTTTCTTATCATTTAGTGTTGCCAAGAAGTTGTTTCCTTGCTATATTGCATTTCTGTATATATATATATATAGAGAGAGAGAGAGAAAGAGAGGTAGGGATGGTACTGCTTCCTGTTGTGAGGAGAGAGTTATCACTTGACTTTTAATTGGGTCCTTCTGAGCCCCTTGCTTTGGTAAGAAGTCAGGCTAAGTGAAGTGCCTTGAAAGCAGCACCCACTTTCTCTAAAGCTGTGAAATTTGCTACTAGAACTTTTATATTGTGGATGTACATACTTATATTTTATATATTATTATACTTAATGTTACAGACATTTAACAGATAAAATATATTAGCATTTCATATTTTGTGAACTTTTATATATAATGTTGACACACACTGTCCATCTTCACATAGTTGGAAGAACTCACCAGACTTCAGAGAGCACACTTACACAAGACTTAAATTTAAGACCAAGGATACAGTGCAGCAAGAAAAGGAGAGTGTAGACACAGGAGTTTCAAGAGAGAGCCCATGCCTAAGCTCCGCAGGGTCTTTATTACACCAAGACCGCACTGTTTCCATTGTCTCCAGCTAGAACTACCAAGATTTACAGGAGGAATCCTGACTCTGGGAAAGCTCGAAGTAGAATTTCCCAGAATTTTTATGCCTTTCTAGCCATGTAAGCAGTCAGGTTTGCATAATCTATTAGGCTGGTTGGAAACCATCATTAAAGAAATTAACCCCCGGGAATCCCCAGAGTAGATTCAAACTTTAAACAGAATAACATAAATCCCACTGTCCTTAACTTGGCCAAGAGTCAAAAAACAGACACCATGATGTCCCCAGAGACAAAGAGAGCTGTTCTAGTCCAGCTATAAGCCAACTCCATCTTCCATATTTATACCCTTATCTCCAAACCTCTTTTGTTCTATTAGGAAGTTAGAGGGGAAAAAGCAGAACATAGCATGTCCTTATGCCAGGGTCCAGGGGTCACTAAGAGTCAGATACAACTGACAACTAACACACACATAGCTATTTAATATAAATAATGGCTTTTCTGAAAAATAATTCTTGTCATTTTGTTTCCATTAGAAATCTCTTTTTCTTATCATTTAGTGTTGCCAAGAAGTTGTTTCCTTGCTATATTGCATTTCTGTATATATATATATATAGAGAGAGAGAGAGAGAAAGAGAGAGGTAGGGATGGTACTGCTTCCTGTTGTGAGGAGAGAGTTATCACTTGACTTTTAATTGGGTCCTTCTGAGCCCCTTGCTTTGGTAAGAAGTCAGGCTAAGTGAAGTGCCTTGAAAGCAGCACCCACTTTCTCTAAAGCTGTGAAATTTGCTACTAGAACTTTTATATTGTGGATGTACATACTTATATTTTATATATTATTATACTTAATGTTACAGACATTTAACAGATAAAATATATTAGCATTTCATATTTTGTGAACTTTTATATATAATGTTGACACACACTGTCCATCTTCACATAGTTGGAAGAACTCACCAGACTTCAGAGAGCACACTTACACAAGACTTAAATTTAAGACCAAGGATACAGTGCAGCAAGAAAAGGAGAGTGTAGACACAGGAGTTTCAAGAGAGAGCCCATGCCTAAGCTCCGCAGGGTCTTTATTACACCAAGACCGCACTGTTTCCATTGTCTCCAGCTAGAACTACCAAGATTTACAGGAGGAATCCTGACTCTGGGAAAGCTCGAAGTAGAATTTCCCAGAATTTTTATGCCTTTCTAGCCATGTAAGCAGTCAGGTTTGCATAATCTATTAGGCTGGTTGGAAACCATCATTAAAGAAATTAACCCCCGGGAATCCCCAGAGTAGATTCAAACTTTAAACAGAATAACATAAATCCCACTGTCCTTAACTTGGCCAAGAGTCAAAAAACAGACACCATGATGTCCCCAGAGACAAAGAGAGCTGTTCTAGTCCAGCTATAAGCCAACTCCATCTTCCATATTTATACCCTTATCTCCAAACCTCTTTTGTTCTATTAGGAAGTTAGAGGGGAAAAAGCAGAACATAGCATGTCCTTATGTTTAGCTTCTCAGCCACAGCTGATCTTTGTCTGGGCAATAGACCACAAGTGTTTCTTCTGTTTCCTGGTGCTCAGTTCCCTCAAGGTGGGGATAGTGAACGGGCACACATTACTCAAATTTCTTTCTTTGATATTAAAGCTATCGCCTAGTTCCAATCTTGATGAAGTTTTCTTCTAACATAAATTCATACTTACTGTTCATTTTGGTTTATTTCAGGGAGGGAGTAGTGGTTATGAATGAATTAATATTAGTGTCACCATCTGTCCATGGACATCCAGACAACTTAAATCTGGGAGAGGTAAGAAGTTCCTAGGAGTAGAAGTGCCTGCACTGTGAGTATCCAAAAACCACTGGCTATGGTCATGATGAAGTCAGTATAAGGTACTTGTTAAAATTATGTGGAGCCTGGCAGGAAGAGCAATGTAATAATTATAGCCTCCAAAAGACTGAAGAACTAACTGAAGAACTATCATCACTTTCCTCTCCCTGGTCCCTTCCTCACACCTCTCCCCCCATCATTGACTCTATTATACTGTCTTATAATTGACTGTGCACATAGCTGCTCTCTAATCTGTACCAGAAAATGTCCTTCAGTCTTGTATTCCTAGGTTTATAGCAAAATACTTGGAAATAACATAAATACAAGAAATGTTGGATTCATCATGGAAGTTGAGCACAACCTGGAAACAGCATCTTGGATTAAGAACTGGAATCACTAGTAGGTTCTCCTTCCACATCAAGACTTTCAGCTATTCTTCATCGAGTCTTGTCAAATTTGGATATATTCCTGCCTCCACCTACCCGGTGCTCAGTGGTAAAGAATCCACCTGCATTGACAAGAGACATGGGTTTGATCCCTGAGACTGGATCAAGCAGACTGGAGTAGGAAATGGCCATCCACTTCAGTATTCTTGCCTGGAAAATTCCATGGATAGAAGAGCCTAGAAGGCTATAGTCCATGGGGTCACAAAGAGTTGGATGCAACTGAGTAACTGAGCACACTGCTCAAATTTGGGTCTCTGAAGAGTGTTTGTGACAAGGAACAAACTAAAAATTAAAAAGAGGACTAAAGGAGACAAACAGAATGATGGTGAAATCCACAGGAGGAGTTTACTCTTTCTCCAACATTTTCAGGAAGAAAAGTGAGGCTTGCTTACAGGGATTAGCAGTCTTTCAGAAATGGTTTGCCAGGCTGTTCCCTACTGTCTTCCTTCAAGGAAGCTTCTCTTGGGTACGGCACACATTACTCAAATTTCTTTCTTTGATATTAAAGCTATCGCCTAGTTCCAATCTTGATGAAGTTTTCTTCTAACATAAATTCATACTTACTGTTCATTTTGGTTTATTTCAGGGAGGGAGTAGTGGTTATGAATGAATTAATATTAGTGTCACCATCTGTCCATGGACATCCAGACAACTTAAATCTGGGAGAGGTAAGAAGTTCCTAGGAGTAGAAGTGCCTGCACTGTGAGTATCCAAAAACCACTGGCTATGGTCATGATGAAGTCAGTATAAGGTACTTGTTAAAATTATGTGGAGCCTGGCAGGAAGAGCAATGTAATAATTATAGCCTCCAAAAGACTGAAGAACTAACTGAAGAACTATCATCACTTTCCTCTCCCTGGTCCCTTCCTCACACCTCTCCCCCCATCATTGACTCTATTATACTGTCTTATAATTGACTGTGCACATAGCTGCTCTCTAATCTGTACCAGAAAATGTCCTTCAGTCTTGTATTCCTAGGTTTATAGCAAAATACTTGGAAATAACATAAATACAAGAAATGTTGGATTCATCATGGAAGTTGAGCACAACCTGGAAACAGCATCTTGGATTAAGAACTGGAATCACTAGTAGGTTCTCCTTCCACATCAAGACTTTCAGCTATTCTTCATCGAGTCTTGTCAAATTTGGATATATTCCTGCCTCCACCTACCCGGTGCTCAGTGGTAAAGAATCCACCTGCATTGACAAGAGACATGGGTTTGATCCCTGAGACTGGATCAAGCAGACTGGAGTAGGAAATGGCCATCCACTTCAGTATTCTTGCCTGGAAAATTCCATGGATAGAAGAGCCTAGAAGGCTATAGTCCATGGGGTCACAAAGAGTTGGATGCAACTGAGTAACTGAGCACACTGCTCAAATTTGGGTCTCTGAAGAGTGTTTGTGACAAGGAACAAACTAAAAATTAAAAAGAGGACTAAAGGAGACAAACAGAATGATGGTGAAATCCACAGGAGGAGTTTACTCTTTCTCCAACATTTTCAGGAAGAAAAGTGAGGCTTGCTTACAGGGATTAGCAGTCTTTCAGAAATGGTTTGCCAGGCTGTTCCCTACTGTCTTCCTTCAAGGAAGCTTCTCTTGGGTAGCAGATGTCCTTGGAAAGGTTAGGACCTTTAGCCTGTCAGTTACACCTAATCAGTTGTAGCCATCTGTTTATGAGAGAGAGATGGTTCAGGAAAGAGAGGGGTAGGAGAAAAGGACTGGGAAAGAGGAAAGGGATGCTTATGGGAGTGGAGAAAGGTCAGATAAAATTTTTCCCAGGGTCAGTTTTGGCTGCTTAAAATCACCCCGCCTCCTGGGTATATGTATCAACCCATGGATTGGAGGATGGAGGACCATTCTTTTGCTTTCTAGAAGGAAGCATTTATAGTTAAGGCCTTTGGAGTCTTCCCAAGGACTGCTCAGTTTTCCAAGTTTCAAGTGATGCATGTGATCCCCAAATTAGGAAATTTGTGTTGACGAACAAACATATGCCTGTTGAAGGGACTCCTGAAATGTTCAGGAAGCTTACAGTCCTTGCCAGCCTGAATTCTTTGAAAGCTCCAGTCTGGTTGTTAAGGCAATGATGAGGGTCTCTCTCTGTGTTAGACGTGAGGATTCCTTTGGATCTCAGCCGCAGCAATGCACTGTGCTGGGGGGAATTCAATGAAGTTGAATAATACCTTCCCCATTCCCATAACAACTTGGAAGTGGATTCTAAACTATTACGTCTGGGTTCTCTAAGAATTTAACATTAATTGAATCATAGGAAATCTCTGCGCTTTGCATTCTATTACCTAAAGGCCTATCCCATTTGGAGATGAGAAACTAAGTCCTAGGAAAATGACTCAGGTCAGGGCAAAACCAGTAGTTTTCTCAAGTCCAGTGGCCTTTTGAAACACCACCGAATTCTGCCGATGCTACAGTAAAATTCCATGGATAGAAGAGCCTAGAAGGCTATAGTCCATGGGGTCACAAAGAGTTGGATGCAACTGAGTAACTGAGCACACTGCTCAAATTTGGGTCTCTGAAGAGTGTTTGTGACAAGGAACAAACTAAAAATTAAAAGAGGCCTAAAGGAGACAAACAGAATGATGGTGAAATCCACAGGAGGAGTTTACTCTTTCTCCAACATTTTCAGGAAGAAAAGTGAGGCTTGCTTACAGGGATTAGCAGTCTTTCAGAAATGGTTTGCCAGGCTGTTCCCTACTGTCTTCCTTCAAGGAAGCTTCTCTTGGGTAGCAGATGTCCTTGGAAAGGTTAGGACCTTTAGCCTGTCAGTTACACCTAATCAGTTGTAGCCATCTGTTTATGAGAGAGAGATGGTTCAGGAAAGAGAGGGGTAGGAGAAAAGGACTGGGAAAGAGGAAAGGGATGCTTATGGGAGTGGAGAAAGGTCAGATAAAATTTTTCCCAGGGTCAGTTTTGGCTGCTTAAAATCACCCGCCTCCTGGGTATATGTATCAACCCATGGATTGGAGGATGGAGGACCATTCTTTTGCTTTCTAGAAGGAAGCATTTATAGTTAAGGCCTTTGGAGTCTTCCCAAGGACTGCTCAGTTTTCCAAGTTTCAAGTGATGCATGTGATCCCCAAATTAGGAAATTTGTGTTGACGAACAAACATATGCCTGTTGAAGGGACTCCTGAAATGTTCAGGAAGCTTACAGTCCTTGCCAGCCTGAATTCTTTGAAAGCTCCAGTCTGGTTGTTAAGGCAATGATGAGGGTCTCTCTCTGTGTTAGACGTGAGGATTCCTTTGGATCTCAGCCGCAGCAATGCACTGTGCTGGGGGGAATTCAATGAAGTTGAATAATACCTTCCCCATTCCCATAACAACTTGGAAGTGGATTCTAAACTATTACGTCTGGGTTCTCTAAGAATTTAACATTAATTGAATCATAGGAAATCTCTGCGCTTTGCATTCTATTACCTAAAGGCCTATCCCATTTGGAGATGAGAAACTAAGTCCTAGGGAAAATGACTCAGGTCAGGGCAAAAACCAGTAGTTTTCTCAAGTCCAGTGGCCTTTTTGAAACACCCACCGAATTCTGCTACGATTGACATTTTGCCCCTCGTCACGTTCAGTGTAAGGCCCTGACAGTTAACTTTTTCGATTGTAATGTAAGTGCTTAACAGTAAGCTTTTGATTGTCAAGGCATCCATTTTCAAAAATTCCATCTTGAATAAACATGTGGTCAGCTACACAGCTACCTAAAGCAACCCCATGAAGTTCCCCTATGGGAAAGCCCTGGGTGACCTACGTAACTCACCCTGACTCTTGTGTTTTAAATTCACCAGTAAAGACTAACCCACACATCTCACCACCAACCCCAATACAGTCAAAACTTCCAGTCCGTGCCATGAAGTTCCCCTATGGGAAAACCCTGGGTGACCTACATAACTCACCCCAACTCTTGTGTTTTAAATTCACCAATAAAGAGTAACCTACCCCCCAAAGTCAGTATAGACAAAACCTCCAGCCTGTGCTTGCTTTCTACTGTGTATGCAGCCTCGCTGTGTGTACCCTCCAGGACCTGTGAGTAATTT
The DNA here is from genome assembly GCA_022376925.1 of Tragulus kanchil. Taxonomy (NCBI): domain Eukaryota; kingdom Metazoa; phylum Chordata; class Mammalia; order Artiodactyla; family Tragulidae; genus Tragulus; species Tragulus kanchil. The sequence goes on from JAIOJX010000028.1 coordinate 176,634,029, forward strand.
TTTTCCAAAGTAATTTTTTTCCTGGTGGTTGATGAAAGATTAATAAAATTCATATTTTATGGCAAGATGAGAAAAAATTAAATATAAGATCTTTCTTTTCCTGTATGGGCCTCCTCCCCCTACCACCCTGTTCCCTGTGGTATGTATTGTACATCTATATTAACCAGACCTCCTTAGGAGATAACCTTCCTTCTTAACTCTGTCAGGGGCCACTATGACCCATGATCTGCTACTCGCTTTGTACGTGTTGATCTGTAAGTTGTCAGATGACACATAACCCTGAATTCTTTGAAAGCTCCAGTCTGGTTGTTAAGGCAATGATGAGGGTCTCTCTCTGTGTTAGACGTGAGGATTCCTTTGGATCTCAGCCGCAGCAATGCACTGTGCTGGGGGGAATTCAATGAAGTTGAATAATACCTTCCCCATTCCCATAACAACTTGGAAGTGGATTCTAAACTATTACGTCTGGGTTCTCTAAGAATTTAACATTAATTGAATCATAGGAAATCTCTGCGCTTTGCATTCTATTACCTAAAGGCCTATCCCATTTGGAGATGAGAAACTAAGTCCTAGGGAAAATGACTCAGGTCAGGGCAAAAACCAGTAGTTTTCTCAAGTCCAGTGGCCTTTTTGAAACACCCACCGAATTCTGCTACGATTGACATTTTGCCCCTCGTCACGTTCAGTGTAAGGCCCTGACAGTTAACTTTTTCGATTGTAATGTAAGTGCTTAACAGTAAGCTTTTGATTGTCAAGGCATCCATTTTCAAAAATTCCATCTTGAATAAACATGTGGTCAGCTACACAGCTACCTAAAGCAACCCCATGAAGTTCCCCTATGGGAAAGCCCTGGGTGACCTACGTAACTCACCCTGACTCTTGTGTTTTAAATTCACCAGTAAAGACTAACCCACACATCTCACCACCAACCCCAATACAGTCAAAACTTCCAGTCCGTGCCATGAAGTTCCCCTATGGGAAAACCCTGGGTGACCTACATAACTCACCCCAACTCTTGTGTTTTAAATTCACCAATAAAGAGTAACCTACCCCCCAAAGTCAGTATAGACAAAACCTCCAGCCTGTGCTTGCTTTCTACTGTGTATGCAGCCTCGCTGTGTGTACCCTCCAGGACCTGTGAGTAATTTTTTTCCAAAGTAATTTTTTTCCTGGTGGTTGATGAAAGATTAATAAAATTCATATTTTATGGCAAGATGAGAAAAAATTAAATATAAGATCTTTCTTTTCCTGTATGGGCCTCCTCCCCCTACCACCCTGTTCCCTGTGGTATGTATTGTACATCTATATTAACCAGACCTCCTTAGGAGATAACCTTCCTTCTTAACTCTGTCAGGGGCCACTATGACCCATGATCTGCTACTCGCTTTGTACGTGTTGATCTGTAAGTTGTCAGATGACACATAACCCTTTGTCTCAAAAACTCGCCTAACCCTGCTTTGATCTCAACTGGGCAGAACAGATTGCAGAGCCTGCTGAAAGGCCATCTCCCAGTTTATAATCCTTATGTTGGCTCAATCAGAATTTCCATTTCTTTCTTAGATCAACTGTTGATTAGTTTTTTGTCAACATGGTTGCTGCTGAGGTGCATTTTGCCATCACAATAAGAATCACAAAGGCCAGTCCAGCCACAACATTGTCTCCTATGGGGAAATGTTTCTGTGGGGGCAACCACAAGTATACAAACCCAGGTGAGTGCCCGGGCATTCTAGCTGACAGCCTCCCTATCAACAGGCTAAGACCAGAAAAAATCACCACCCTAAATCTTGAGTTCCTAGTAACTAATAACGTGTACAAAACCAAGAGGGAAGTTTAGCCCTGGAAGCTTTGCACCAACTCAGAGAGGACTGAAGTGCGTTTTACCTGAGCTGGAAGTTAACACTATTCACCAACCACGCCCTCCATCTGTACACCCCAGACCATGGAGCAGAAAGGATTCCTCAGCAGGGAAAGGGGAATTCATGGTGGCACAGAAATGGGCAGGGGTTCTATTCAAGAGGCTTCTCTTTCTGGAATCTCTATACACTGTTGAGCACTGAGATCATCCACCAGGGTCAGCTGAGGCCATCATTCACCTTGGCCCTAAACTGGTTTTATGCTCAAGGCTTCAGGAGTTGACAAGGTGTGAGCTTCATTATTAACTATAATCCAGAAGATGAGACCTGCAGGCTCTGCTGACAGCTGCGTCTGGTCCATCAGCCCCTGTGGCAGGGGGAAGGATCTCTCTGCTGAATTAATATTCACCTTAGAGCCCTGGGACTTCTCTGGTAAAAAAACAATTCTTGAAGATCATGGTAGGGAAGGATGACAACCAGCAACTTGGATGAGGCTGTGGTCTTTTCAGCCTTCCAGATTTCCTTAACTCTGTGAGGGGTTTTCTTTCTGAATACCGTAATTCTATAATCTTTCTCAAAACTTAGAATTTATTTGTGTCTTATCTTTTTTGTCATTGCTGTTTTTGGAAGGAAATGTTTTTATAGAAAAAAACCTTCCAACTGTCTGATCTATACCCCTAGAGGACAGAGAGATTCAAGCTACCTTATTCTCCAGGCCTCCCATTTGCTGAGGTTTACTCTGTATGTTTTCGGATTCTAGGATTCTAGAACATTTGCCGATAGTATCTTCCTCTGATTGTGTCCCTTTGCTGAGTTGTGGCTTGTTCTACAGTCTCCCAAAAGATTACTCAAGACTTCTCTGCCCACTCATTAGAGGAAGGAACATTCCAGTGCATTGCTAAAGATCACCTCAGTGCCAGTGAAACCAGAAAAATGCTTGAAAATGTCACTTCTGGTTATGAAAACGTGTTGTCTTTCTTTGGCTTCAGGGGCTAGAACCTTATTAGAATTATTCTATAAGAAAGTTTTTCTTATTCCTATTATAATCTTTTTCCTTAGGAGATGAAATTTCTTCATTATTGTGTTTCCTAAAATTGAGACAATTTGGGCCCCTTACTTAGACATCATCCCTACATAGTTTCAGGGGCAACACTAAAGAAATCCATTTTTATTGGCAATTTTAAACTGTGTTTCACCTTGGCAACAACTTAAGCACAATGCACATCAGCCTGGTTCTTATACCTGCTCTCCTCAAGCGGCTGATCCAGACTGTTGTAGGAAAGAGGAGAAAAGATCCCCACCATGGAAGGAGGGGTGAGCTGGAAGCATAATTTATATAATAAGAAAAGTATGTTCTGAAGTCTTGTACTTTCTAGATCTCAGTGACCTGTAAAACAGGTAAGAATGGATGGTCTTTCTGGAGAATAAGGGGCAAAACAAGTGGTCTCTCAAGTTCATCTGAGGTACAAATTCCACTTTTACTTTAATTATTTATAACAAAGTTCAGATGGTAGAAAGACAGATTTGTGCAAATAGGCCCAAATAAGTTAAATGCTAGTAGTATTCACATGTGACTTGAATGCAGTTATTAATATCTGGGCTCATAAGAGTTGGTAACCAATAATCAAATTTATTTGCAAAGTCAATTTTAATAACAGTGACAAAAAGTAAGCATCCCTATTACTGACAAGAGGCTGGCACTGTCAGGATGCTAAAAGCCAGGGACTCTGACTGATGCCTTAGGGCAAGCTCATACATATTACTTGGTAATATTACTTGGTCATTGCTGATAAAAAGTAAAGTAGGAAAGAAGGTAAAGGGAGGAAGAAGGGAGAATATTTAGTTTATATGCCATATGTGAAAATAAAGCTTTATTTCAAAGGGTTATTCTGCACTAGATAATTTGCTGAGGGTTGTGGCTTGTTCTACAGTCTCCCAAAAGATTACTCAAGACTTCTCTGCCCACTCATTAGAGGAAGGAACATTCCAGTGCATTGCTAAAGATCACCTCAGTGCCAGTGAAACCAGAAAAATGCTTGAAAATGTCACTTCTGGTTATGAAAACGTGTTGTCTTTCTTTGGCTTCAGGGGCTAGAACCTTATTAGAATTATTCTATAAGAAAGTTTTTCTTATTCCTATTATAATCTTTTTCCTTAGGAGATGAAATTTCTTCATTATTGTGTTTCCTAAAATTGAGACAATTTGGGCCCCTTACTTAGACATCATCCCTACATAGTTTCAGGGGCAACACTAAAGAAATCCATTTTTATTGGCAATTTTAAACTGTGTTTCACCTTGGCAACAACTTAAGCACAATGCACATCAGCCTGGTTCTTATACCTGCTCTCCTCAAGCGGCTGATCCAGACTGTTGTAGGAAAGAGGAGAAAAGATCCCCACCATGGAAGGAGGGGTGAGCTGGAAGCATAATTTATATAATAAGAAAAGTATGTTCTGAAGTCTTGTACTTTCTAGATCTCAGTGACCTGTAAAACAGGTAAGAATGGATGGTCTTTCTGGAGAATAAGGGGCAAAACAAGTGGTCTCTCAAGTTCATCTGAGGTACAAATTCCACTTTTACTTTAATTATTTATAACAAAGTTCAGATGGTAGAAAGACAGATTTGTGCAAATAGGCCCAAATAAGTTAAATGCTAGTAGTATTCACATGTGACTTGAATGCAGTTATTAATATCTGGGCTCATAAGAGTTGGTAACCAATAATCAAATTTATTTGCAAAGTCAATTTTAATAACAGTGACAAAAAGTAAGCATCCCTATTACTGACAAGAGGCTGGCACTGTCAGGATGCTAAAAGCCAGGGACTCTGACTGATGCCTTAGGGCAAGCTCATACATATTACTTGGTAATATTACTTGGTCATTGCTGATAAAAAGTAAAGTAGGAAAGAAGGTAAAGAGGGAGGGAAGAAGGGAGAATATTTAGTTTATATGCCATATGTGAAAATAAATGCTTTATTTCAAAGAGGATTATATTCTGCACTCCAGTTATAATTCTAACCACTGTAATTTAGGAACAACTTCCTTTGACGACAAAAAGAATGCCTGGAAATGTCTCCTTCTTTGTAACTTTATTTTACAAGGTGCCAGTGTGGTAATGGGCCCATTAGCAAGTATGCCCAGGGAGTCAAGTGTGAAGAGTCAAGGTTTCCCATGTTGGGAATTCCATGGTACCTTATAGAATTCTGAATGCATCACCTTTAGCTGCATAGCCAGGTCTGGAGATGATTGAGAGGTTCCTTTCCCCTGACAAGACACTAAAGATAAGAGAAACAGGGCAGGAAGTGGCTATGGTAACAAAGCTGAGTTTGGTCCTTGCCCTGGCTTTGGAAGCCAATACCACTGGACTCCTCTGGTATCAAGCTTTAGGAAAGAAACTCACAGTATAAAGCAGAACCATCTTAATCAGTTTTTAGACTGACATTTCAAAAAGGGTTAAGATGCTAACTGCTCTGTTCCATCTGCTCAGATGTTTATCTGAAAACATCTGTGCCGTGGTCTTCAACAGTCACAGTTTTCACTTACCAATTAATAATTTTTAAAAGTAAAAGAGAGGTATAAATGCTTATTCTTTAGAATTTTGTATTCCAAATCAAGTCCACCATATTAAGAAAAGGAAAATAAAGATCCATTTTCAGTACCATTATTCAGCGCCAGATCCCCTTCAATTAGAGAAGCAATTGTTTTGAACGTCTTTGTGATTTAAGGCTTCTTGACAATTCATGAGTAGGCTAAAGGTTGCTATTTATTTAATCTTGGAAGAACACTGAAAGGAAAAGGCAGGGGATGTAGACAGTGTAGAACTCTCCTTTATGTAGCTGGCCACATGTGGCTTTAACAGCTGCAGAGGAAACTGGCTGGGGCTAAGGTTACATGCTTCTGTTCAGTAAGGGTATCCATGGTGGTAACTCTCATGATGACGATAGTCATCCTGGTAACCATCCTGGTATCCTTGATGGTAACTATGGTAACCATAGCCTGCATACTCATCTTCCGGGCAGCGCATCCCCAGTGACTGTTGAATGGCCATTTCCTGTCTCCGGAGTTGCATTGAATCAATTAAATCATATACAATCACCATGGACCACATTGGGGAAGGATACCAGGATTTCACATTTCCATCTTTTCCAACTAGAAGCATGGAGAAGTATTCTGGGCTCACTTGAAAATAGTTGCGTATGTCTTTCACCAAATGGGCTGGTACGTCTTCTCGCTCTACAACAGAGCTGCCTAGAATAGGATTGGAAAAGTTGCTGGATTAAAGAGGCAACATTCAGGAAAGCATCAAAGTGAGAAGAAATCACTATGAGAACAGAGGACTAAAGAGTTTGTTCTCTTTAGCTCAAAAATTCAATTAAAGGAGTTTGCTGGGTTTTCTACTAGCAATGAAATGTCCCTGATGTTCTTCTACAACACTATTAGTCTATAAAACTTTGAGGTACATGTCTCTTTACAGGAGTGTTACAGAATATAAAACCAGTACCTTCATTTAATCCTGGCAAGACCAATTGTCAATATCAACTGTAACTTCCTTTGTTTACTGCTATGGCAGGAAATATTTAATCTCTCATGCCTTATAAAACTACTGCAATGATTAAATGAGATAACATAGGTCAAAAAAGCTCTGTTAGCCAATAAAGCCCTTGGCAAACAAAAAAGAATTACATATTTCTATTAAGAAAATGAATATTTTTGCTATCACCTGTACATGTTTTTTTAATAAAAACAACATTAGTGCTTGTGCTTACCTTCCCATTCTTCTACACACATTCAGTGTACACATAAGCACTCATGCATACACATACATGCACACAAGCAAACACCAGGAAGGAGTTTTTAGTGACCATTCTTCTGAGGGTACATCCATTGCTTGCATGTGAATTAATATAACTTAACTGAACTTATCAGTAGTTTAGACTGCTTCAAAATAATAACACTTTACCATTAATCGGGAACAGTTCTAAAACACCCCCTACTTCCTCTCCGACACCTAAAAGCTTCAGAACGGTTATGTGGCGCAGACCTGAGAGAAAAAAAGAAAGCCATAGAAGCTGTAAATCTTTTGTTCCAAAGACTGGATGTCTGACAATCAAAAATCTCTAAGTTTAAAAAGAATATAAAACATAACCTTATTAGGTAAATCATTTCTTTAAAGATTTTCCATAAGAAATACAAATATTTATAACATCTTGAAAAAAGACTAATCACAGAACACAGGATTGATAACAGGTCAGATGTGGTTTAGCTTTGCTTTGTTTTTGTGGATTGAAAGAGAAGAACTTACTCTTCAACTGTGATTCTCACTCTATTAAATGACAGAAAACAAAAATGAAGCCATCGGAAACTTAAAATATCTGAGATGATCTAATCTGATTAGTGTTCTTGAAAAAGTCATGCCTGATGTTAAAACAGCTTACATGGATAATTTAATTTTCTCTCAAAGAAAAGATTACAGAGCCGAGTCATTGTGATTGTTGAAGAAATCATTCTGTCTTCTTCAAACAAAAGTCTGTTGGCTTAAGGGGTGGGTTTTTATCACTTTTTTAGAAGACTCAAAGGGGTAGCACTTAGGCAGGCACAGCTTGCTTCCCACCCGCCCTCAGCTAAAGTTTCAGGAAAGGAAAGAAGGTCATGCCTTGGTAGTTTGTTGGAATTCTTTTGAAGATCAAGCACAGATGAAAAGATTCAAGAGAAAGAACACAGGAGGACGAGGAGCTGTAGAGTCATCCTTTTCAGATTTCATGGTTTTAGACAAAATCTGAGCCTGGTCATGGTAGCAACTTGGAACTATTAATAATAAATATGAATGTGAATGGTGCTGATTGTTCAGGGAAGATCACTAAAAGTCACCACGGAAGGCTCTTTTTAAGAAGAGCTGAAATCCAGGCAAAATGCTATTCCAAAAAAATTGTATGGTCTTTACTCTTCTCCCAGACAAGGGAGTGCCATTGGGCTTGCATGTGAATTAATATAACTTAACTGAACTTATCAGTAGTTTAGACTGCTTCAAAATAATAACACTTTACCATTAATCGGGAACAGTTCTAAAACACCCCCTACTTCCTCTCCGACACCTAAAAGCTTCAGAACGGTTATGTGGCGCAGACCTGAGAGAAAAAAAGAAAGCCATAGAAGCTGTAAATCTTTTGTTCCAAAGACTGGATGTCTGACAATCAAAAATCTCTAAGTTTAAAAAGAATATAAAACATAACCTTATTAGGTAAATCATTTCTTTAAAGATTTTCCATAAGAAATACAAATATTTATAACATCTTGAAAAAAGACTAATCACAGAACACAGGATTGATAACAGGTCAGATGTGGTTTAGCTTTGCTTTGTTTTTGTGGATTGAAAGAGAAGAACTTACTCTTCAACTGTGATTCTCACTCTATTAAATGACAGAAAACAAAAATGAAGCCATCGGAAACTTAAAATATCTGAGATGATCTAATCTGATTAGTGTTCTTGAAAAAGTCATGCCTGATGTTAAAACAGCTTACATGGATAATTTAATTTTCTCTCAAAGAAAAGATTACAGAGCCGAGTCATTGTGATTGTTGAAGAAATCATTCTGTCTTCTTCAAACAAAAGTCTGTTGGCTTAAGGGGTGGGTTTTTATCACTTTTTTAGAAGACTCAAAGGGGTAGCACTTAGGCAGGCACAGCTTGCTTCCCACCCGCCCTCAGCTAAAGTTTCAGGAAAGGAAAGAAGGTCATGCCTTGGTAGTTTGTTGGAATTCTTTTGAAGATCAAGCACAGATGAAAAGATTCAAGAGAAAGAACACAGGAGGACGAGGAGCTGTAGAGTCATCCTTTTCAGATTTCATGGTTTTAGACAAAATCTGAGCCTGGTCATGGTAGCAACTTGGAACTATTAATAATAAATATGAATGTGAATGGTGCTGATTGTTCAGGGAAGATCACTAAAAGTCACCACGGAAGGCTCTTTTTAAGAAGAGCTGAAATCCAGGCAAAATGCTATTCCAAAAAAATTGTATGGTCTTTACTCTTCTCCCAGAGAAGTGAAGCATTTCTATTCTGAATGTTGTTGAGTACTGTTTTTAAAAGGAAGATCATGAATTTAATTATCCCTGGAAAACATGACTTGTTCACATTTCCTATCACAAATGAGTTTGACTTTGACTTTTGGTGTAGCGATTCAAAATGAAACGTCACCCAGTAGCTGCTGCAAAGATGTCTTTAGGAAATTAGCAATCCATAATTTTATTTATATTCATATCATGGAGGTTCAATAACTGCTCTAAGAATTTCTGTCTTACCCACCATCCACCACTGTTGGTGGCTATTAATAATTAAAATTATGCCTAAGAATACTGGTAAAATCAAATTTTCCTTACATATGCAGATATAAATTCTTAAAGCATTAACCTTAATAATAAGAGTAAACATAAAAATTTACAAATTTTCTAATTGTTCTTACTATTATGTTTTCTTTCTGTCTTATTTGGAGTTGTTATTTTACATCTTAAAACTGAAATAGGGCTTCCCTGGTGGTCCAGTGGGTAAAGAGTCTGCCTTGAAGTGCAAGGGGCACCGGTTTTGACCCCTGACCCCGGAAGATCCCACGTGCCGCGGAGCAGCTGGGTCAATGTGTCCAATTACAAGTCAGTGCTCTGAGAGCATACGCCCAGAGTCAGTGCTCTGTAACGAGAGAGGCTGCTGCAATGGGAGGCCCGCACATGCCAAAGAATAAACATAGATGAATATAAATGATGACTTAGAGGCCAAAAAGAAGATTTAAAATTTCAGGAAAGGAAAGAAGGTCATGCCTTGGTAGTTTGTTGGAATTCTTTTGAAGATCAAGCACAGATGAAAAGATTCAAGAGAAAGAACACAGGAGGACGAGGAGCTGTAGAGTCATCCTTTTCAGATTTCATGGTTTTAGACAAAATCTGAGCCTGGTCATGGTAGCAACTTGGAACTATTAATAATAAATATGAATGTGAATGGTGCTGATTGTTCAGGGAAGATCACTAAAAGTCACCACGGAAGGCTCTTTTTAAGAAGAGCTGAAATCCAGGCAAAATGCTATTCCAAAAAAATTGTATGGTCTTTACTCTTCTCCCAGAGAAGTGAAGCATTTCTATTCTGAATGTTGTTGAGTACTGTTTTTAAAAGGAAGATCATGAATTTAATTATCCCTGGAAAACATGACTTGTTCACATTTCCTATCACAAATGAGTTTGACTTTGACTTTTGGTGTAGCGATTCAAAATGAAACGTCACCCAGTAGCTGCTGCAAAGATGTCTTTAGGAAATTAGCAATCCATAATTTTATTTATATTCATATCATGGAGGTTCAATAACTGCTCTAAGAATTTCTGTCTTACCCACCATCCACCACTGTTGGTGGCTATTAATAATTAAAATTATGCCTAAGAATACTGGTAAAATCAAATTTTCCTTACATATGCAGATATAAATTCTTAAAGCATTAACCTTAATAATAAGAGTAAACATAAAAATTTACAAATTTTCTAATTGTTCTTACTATTATGTTTTCTTTCTGTCTTATTTGGAGTTGTTATTTTACATCTTAAAACTGAAATAGGGCTTCCCTGGTGGTCCAGTGGGTAAAGAGTCTGCCTTGAAGTGCAAGGGGCACCGGTTTTGACCCCTGACCCCGGAAGATCCCACGTGCCGCGGAGCAGCTGGGTCAATGTGTTCAATTACAAGTCAGTGCTCTGGAGAGCATACGCCCAGAGTCAGTGCTCTGTAACGAGAGAGGCTGCTGCAATGGGAGGCCCGCACATGCCAAAGAATAAACATAGATGAATATAAATGATGACTTAGAGGCCAAAAAAGAAGATTTAAAAAAACCTGAAATATATTTATAATTTATAACTACCTGGTCATAGCAAAAGGCTAGACTCTGTTAATGTTTTTGTGTTTTTTTTTAAAGATTTATTTATTTATTTATTTTGGGCGGGGGTCGGGTTGGGGAGGGAAGGGAGCGGGCGGGCCACTTCCATTGTTCTTTCATTTCTCTGTTTTCATCCGTCTTTGTTCTTTGGCTCCTGTGGGCCTCCCATCACTGTGGTGTCTGTTGTGACACACATGCGCTCCAGAGCTCCGGCTCGGTAATTGGACACATCGGTCTGGCCGCTCCATGGCACGTGGGATCTTCCCAGGCCAGGGATCGAACCGGCACCCCTTGCACTGCAAGGCGGTGTCCTTACCCACTGGACCACTAGGGGAAGTCCTCTGTTAATGTTTTATAAAATTTATACTACCACCCTTACCTTTTATAAATCAAGCACAGTTTTATAACTAATAAATGATTCTTCATTCTAATAGAGGTATCAAAATAATGTGGATTCATCTATGTTCCAATTATGAATTTTTTAATCTGTGACCCCTAGTTACTTTCTACCTCTTGACTGTCAAAATTCTTCCTCTGCAAAGGTATATCTTAAATGAAATTTCTGTTGTGATTTCCACTTTTGAAATTACCATTATCTCTTTGGTTCAACACTAATCTTAGTGATAAGTTCTATGTATTATTTTCTTTCTATATGTCCATATTCAAAATGATATTAGCCCTTTCTGACCACTAGGACAATAATGTTTGGTAAAGAAAGCATATGCTAGCTTTCAAAACACTGAGAAATTCACTGAAAATAATGATAGTAATAATAAACAGCATTTCTCTTTGACCTTTTTGTCTCAAAGCATAAGGTTCTGTTTAACAGATCTTGCTGTCTTCTTGGTGCCCAGTAACAGATCAAAATCCTTTCTAAAAGAATGACAACATAGTACAGTGTGCTTCAATCATTCATTAATTCTCAAAGCCATCTATGGAAAAGTGCTCAGTGTTGGTACCTAATTATTACCTAAGTAAATGATGGTACCTGAGTTTAAGACCTTGAGACAAATTTTTAAAAAACAGGAAGACATGTAATACAGATCACTGTAAGTAAAGCAGTGAGTATTTTCAAACACTTTGATGAAAAACCTGAGAGGGCAGAATGTTGAGGAAAAAGGAAAAAGAAAATCAGATCCCAGTTGACTAAGAGTCCAGTCTGAAAGCAACTTTATTTTCAATATGACTGAGTGTCTGGGAATCTACAATCTGGGCTGGCGAATATTTGGATGACCTAAGCCTCTATGTTCCGTTTTAGACCAGGAAGAGAGCGGTATGGGAAAGCAGTGATGACGAGGCTTCCCACTCACCAAAATTGCATGCCTGACCACTGAGGGCAGAGAGCTGCTGTGAATAAGCCCAGTCTTCATCATTAGGGGCCGAGATCACCAGCAACCGCCTCCTCCATCGGAACCTGGAAAAGAAGCAGAATACCACAATGACTGCTTCAGACAGTAGAGGCCAGTGTGAAAAAGCAGAGTAACATTGACTGTCACTCTTTTCCTGCATGTAGAATAAAAAACAGTGACCTTAGAAATAGTTCATGGCTCCTCAAAGCCTAACATTAAACCGTATTACCACATTTCTTACACATTTTCCTTTATAACTTCATGGTCTGCCTACTGTGGCATTTGCATGATGTGTCAGGCATGAGTCTGGCCAACATGCCCGATGAGGTCACTTAGGGAGAGAAGAAGGTCTCAGATACAATGAAAAGCAGTCAAAATTATATGCTAAATTGTAACAGAAATAGAGGAATCAGAAAAATAACTGACGAAAACTCAGATTCTGGTAGAATTCCCTCAGGTTTGGCGGGGTGGTGGTGATGGGGAGTATATGGACTGGAAATAATACAGAAAAAAAAAAAAAAGAGCTGAATTTTAAATAGATGGCAGTGACAGTAAGAAGGAGAATAAGAAAAGTGTCTTAAAGGGTCCAGCAAGGTTCCTGGAAAAATAAAGCTGTCTGTATCTTCTTCAGTAGCCAGTGGTTCTTCCAGAGGCAAATGCTAGTTCTAAAATGCAGCCTACCATCATACTCACAGCCATCGCTTACAAAGCACCCCTAAGAAGTAGAATGCGGCTGACCCTAGAGCCACAGGATCTTAGAACACATAGTAAGCTTGTTTCTGTTCTTCTAGTTCGGGCAGTGAAAAGAGCTTTGGTCTTGGAGCTGAGAGACACGGTCCGTGTTTTGTCACTGCTACTTTTTTTGAGTTCCTTGAGCATGTCATTCAATTCATCGAAGTCATAGTTTTTCCTGAGCTCTAGAATCAAAATGAGCATCTACCTCAAGGAGGGGTTATAAGAATTAAACTCTAGGGAGTGCCCTGGTGGTCCAGTGGTTACGACTCCACAGGCCCAATGTGGGGGGCCTGAGTTCAATCCCTGGTCAGGGAACAAGATCCCACAGGCCACAACTAAGAGTTCACATACCACAACTACACATCCCAAGTGCCCAGCTAAGATTTAGGTAGCCAGAGAAGTATTTTAAAAGGTTTAAATTCTAAAATTCATCAATATAAGTTATCCATGTGGTTACATGGATATAGATTGTCTTAAAATCTGCAAGTTTCTAGATTTAGGACTTTGTCCTACAGATGGATAACGTCCATTTGCCCGTTAACAGATCTTGGACATTATCTATCATGCTGCCATATGATTACTGCTGTAATCCTTATGTTTGTATGTCATTTTATAGCTCACTTTAACCTACACAATATGCATTCCTCACTGGAGGACTTCCCTGCTGTCTCAATGGTAAAGAATCCACCTGCCAATTCAGGAGACACAGGTTCTATCTCTGAACCGGGAGGTCCCACGTGCCATGGAGCAACTAAGACTGTGTGCCACACCTATTGAGCCTGTGCTGTAGAGCCTGGGAAACCACGACTACTGAGCCCAAGCTCCCTAGAGTCCATGCACTGCAACTGGATAGTAGCCCCCATTTGGTGCAGATTTCTCTAACTTCTGGCCCAGTGCTTTCCTTAGCCTACCCTTCTCAGAGCTTTTAAATAGATGGCAGTGACAGTAAGAAGGAGAATAAGAAAAGTGTCTAAAGGGTCCAGCAAGGTTCCTGGAAAAATAAAGCTGTCTGTATCTTCTTCAGTAGCCAGTGGTTCTTCCAGAGGCAAATGCTAGTTCTAAAATGCAGCCTACCATCATACTCACAGCCATCGCTTACAAAGCACCCCTAAGAAGTAGAATGCGGCTGACCCTAGAGCCACAGGATCTTAGAACACATAGTAAGCTTGTTTCTGTTCTTCTAGTTCGGGCAGTGAAAAGAGCTTTGGTCTTGGAGCTGAGAGACACGGTCCGTGTTTTGTCACTGCTACTTTTTTTGAGTTCCTTGAGCATGTCATTCAATTCATCGAAGTCATAGTTTTTCCTGAGCTCTAGAATCAAAATGAGCATCTACCTCAAGGAGGGGTTATAAGAATTAAACTCTAGGGAGTGCCCTGGTGGTCCAGTGGTTACGACTCCACAGGCCCAATGTGGGGGGCCTGAGTTCAATCCCTGGTCAGGGAACAAGATCCCACAGGCCACAACTAAGAGTTCACATACCACAACTACACATCCCAAGTGCCCAGCTAAGATTTAGGTAGCCAGAGAAGTATTTTAAAAGGTTTAAATTCTAAAATTCATCAATATAAGTTATCCATGTGGTTACATGGATATAGATTGTCTTAAAATCTGCAAGTTTCTAGATTTAGGACTTTGTCCTACAGATGGATAACGTCCATTTGCCCGTTAACAGATCTTGGACATTATCTATCATGCTGCCATATGATTACTGCTGTAATCCTTATGTTTGTATGTCATTTTATAGCTCACTTTAACCTACACAATATGCATTCCTCACTGGAGGACTTCCCTGCTGTCTCAATGGTAAAGAATCCACCTGCCAATTCAGGAGACACAGGTTCTATCTCTGAACCGGGAGGTCCCACGTGCCATGGAGCAACTAAGACTGTGTGCCACACCTATTGAGCCTGTGCTGTAGAGCCTGGGAAACCACGACTACTGAGCCCAAGCTCCCTAGAGTCCATGCACTGCAACTGGATAGTAGCCCCCATTTGGTGCAGATTTCTCTAACTTCTGGCCCAGTGCTTTCCTTAGCCTACCCTTCTCAGAGGTGCTAATGCTTGGCTGCCACTGGAGAGTGGGTGTGCATCCAGGGGGAGGCTGAGTGCAGTTGTCTCAAAGTCCACCTTCACTGGAGAAGGGGCTTTGCTTTCTGCCTTCAGAGCTGTTGACTGCGGGGTGTCAATGCACTCAGGGAGCCGGAAGTCCATTGATGTTATTCATTGGCTTCTCTCCCTGTGCCCCTTCTAGTCTCTCAGCAAACAGGAGCGTTTTCAGTCCCAAAGAAAATGGCCTCTTTGGGGAATAGTGGTTTGGGTGAATGAGAGAAAATGATAGTCTGATGAAACACAACCTCTGAATGGGCGCCTCTAGCAAGGCTCGCCAAGAGCTGCTTGCTGTGACATTACATTTGCTTCCTCCACTTGTTTTCCTTCAAAGGGAAAGAAAACTTAAATCTCCACTGAGGATAGGAAGATGAATGTATTTGGCACAAAGGAGGGGAGGTGGGAGTCTGAGACTGTCCGAGGTTTCCTGGGAAAGGGAACAGGACTGTTGTCGGCTTACAGAAAACCAGTCCCCTGTCCTTTCCCTGCTTCCTTAGGAGGCATGCCAGACCAGCACTGCCCCCGCCCCGTTCCAGCCAGCACCCAAACCAGCCCAGCCTTCCTGGCTTCACACAGAGCTGTAGGGTATCCTGGACAGAGCTATTTTGGGTGCGGTCTATTTTGGCTTGTTTACCTGTGTGCACCACTGAATGCTGTCAGATGAGAGGGACGGGATCTGAGACTCCCAGTGGCAGACACAACTGAGAGAAGGTCATTTCCCTTAAGTGATGATTCTTCACAGGATCTTCACAGGAAGATCTAGGCCCCAGCTCCCAGCACTGAAGGAACAAATGTTAATGGAACTAACGTCTGTAGGAAATAACAAGAGATGTGAATGTGGCCCGGAGCCTTACTTTGGACAAATTGTTTTTCTGTCACTTTAACGTGTCACTAAATAAAACTTCTACAAGTATGCCCGGGTTTGCTTCTCTTAACTGGCATTCCCAAATTAGTGTGCATGTGCCCACTCTTTGGGGCTTCTGTCTCAGAGAAAGGTAATTATAGCCTGAACCAGATGAGTGTCACTAAAGACTAGACAGGCTTCAGAGTCTGGTCAGCTGAAACCAGGCTATATGGACCCACCAACTCAGCATGTTTAAAGGAAAATTCCCATTTGGATACTAGTTTATTTATAGAACTGTATATATAAAAAAAAAAAACATTCAGTTTTCTTTGCCTGGGTTTCCATTCTGAAGGTGTTTATTAAATCTCTTTGCTCTCCTTTGATGACTAAGTTTTCTAACTAGGACCTGAATAAATAGCCCTAGGACTACTAATAACCAGCATTTATTAATTCCTTGCTTTGTGCTAGATTCTCGGCTGTCACTACCTTTAATATGGAATTTACCTTTCACCAAAATCTCAAAATTATATAAATTTATTATCCCCATTTTGCCAGTGAAAGAACTAAAGCCCAAAGAAATCAATAAATAAGCTCAAGGTCACATGGCTAATAAGTGGAGAAACCAGGAATCAACTTCAAGGTTGTCTCACTCATACCTTCAAGAAATACACTATTCCACTTTGATTTTTAAGACCAATGATAATTATCATCACAGTGACTCCATGAGTTGTGGCGACATGTCATAGATAGCCACAGGACATCTAAACTATAATCATAGACCATTGTGAATAGCCCATAAGAGATGTGTAATCCTGAAACAGTAATGAATATAAGAACACATAGGTTCTTAAATGCGAAGGAAAATATATTTGTATATGTATTGTAGGGCGCTATCCAGTTCAAAAGACTTTAGGTACAAAATATGTACGCCTTAAGAATAATAAAAAAGGGCTTCCCCTGGTGGTCCAGTGGATAAGGACACCGCCTTGCAGTGCAAGGGGCGCCGGTTCGATCCCTGGCCTGGGAAGATCCCACGTGCCACGGAGCGGCTGGAGCCGGCGCTCTGCGACAATAGACACCACCGCGATGGGACGCCCGAAGGAGCCAAAGAACAAAGACGGATGAAAACAGAGAAATGAAAGACCAATAGAAGTGGCCCGCCCGCTCCCCTCCCTCCCCAACCCGACCCCCGCCCAAAATAAATAAATAAATAAATCTTAAAAAAAAAAAAAAAAGAATAATAATAATAATAAAAAAAAACGCAAATTCAAATCAGCAAGAAACTTGAATGAGCATTGCAAGCTTTGAGAGTGAACAAAAGTGAGATAATGCCAGCTTTCCCTTTCAAGTTTGTTTGTTTGTTTGTTTGTTGACCTCTTTTATTGGTTTCTTATTTATTTATTTTCATCCATCTTTATTCTTTGGCCTGTGTGGGCCTCCCATCACAGTGACTCCTCTGACTGCAGAGCACCAGTTCCAGGCACACGTGCTCCAGAGTGCAGGCTCGCAATTGGACAACACCGGTCCAGCCTATCCATGGCATGTGGGATCTTCCCTGGCCAGGGATTCAACTGGTGCCCCTTGCACTGCAAGGTGGACTCTTTACCCACTAGACCACCAAGGAAGCCCCCCTTTCAAGTTTTGAAACCCATGACACAGTGATTATAAAAAGACCTTCTGCCTGGAAATGATGAGAAAACTCCATCAGGATGTCTGTAACTGCAGGTCTCATGGCTGGCCTAATCCTTAGTTGTACGTAATATCAATGAACCGGGTGGCAACTGTCCGCTTTACAGACCAGGCTATCTGACCTTAATGGGTTGGTTCAGTTAAGTATACATCTTTCAGTCCTAAAAGATTTAGAATTAAGAAGAGGAACTTTGTGAAGAATCAAAATCATACTCATAATATACTTTTCTAAGAAGGATCCTGACTGACTTTCCTTTTTTGGAGGGGGCGGGGGGGCACTTCTATTGATCTTTCATTCACTTATCTTTTTTTAAAAAAAAATTTATTTATTTATTTATTTTGGCGGGGGTGGGGAGGGAGGGGGGTGGGCAGGCCACTTCCACTGGTCTTTCATTTGTCTAGTTTCATCCATCTTTGTTCTTTGGCCCGTGCGGGCCTCCCATCACAGTGGCCTCTGTTGTCACAGAGCACTGGCTCTGGGCATATGCACTCCAGAGCTCTGGCTCGGTAATTGGACACATTGGTCCAGCCACTCCGCAGCATGTGGGATCTTCCCAGGCCAGGGATCGAACCAGCGCCCCTTGCACTGCAAGGCGGTGTCCTTGCCCACTGGATCACCAGGGAAGCCCTCACTTACCTTTTTTGTTGTTGTTGTTCTTTGGCCTGTGTGGGTCTCCCATCACAGTGGCCTCCCTCGCTGCAGAGCACCACCTCTGGGCGCATGTGCTCCACAGCTCTGGGTTGGTAGTTGGACACATCGGCCCAGCCGCTCCGCGGCACGTGGGATCTTCCCAGGCCAGGGATTGAACTGGTGCCCCTTGCACTGCAAGGCGGTGTCCTTACCCACTGGATCACCAGGGAAGCCCAAGATCCTGACTTTCTTTATGTTATCTATGTTCTTGTGAAACTTAAGAGAATTTGGCTTAAAATGATAGCCTTGAAACTCCAAGCTAGAATTAAGTACTTGGTTTAGTTGTATGGTTTTAGGTTGAAATCTTAGTAAGCATATACAGCTATTGGAACATTGGAGGAAACTTTACATTCACTATATTTACAAGATTAATTTATTAAACTATGGATTAAGTACTCAGAAAGGCTCTGTCATTTTACCCACTAGACCACCAAGGAAGCCCCTTTCAAGTTTTGAAACCCATGACACAGTGATTATAAAAAGACCTTCTGCCTGGAAATGATGAGAAAACTCCATCAGGATGTCTGTAACTGCAGGTCTCATGGCTGGCCTAATCCTTAGTTGTACGTAATATCAATGAACCGGGTGGCAACTGTCCGCTTTACAGACCAGGCTATCTGACCTTAATGGGTTGGTTCAGTTAAGTATACATCTTTCAGTCCTAAAAGATTTAGAATTAAGAAGAGGAACTTTGTGAAGAATCAAAATCATACTCATAATATACTTTTCTAAGAAGGATCCTGACTGACTTTCCTTTTTTGGAGGGGGCGGGGGGGCACTTCTATTGATCTTTCATTCACTTATCTTTTTTTAAAAAAAAATTTATTTATTTATTTATTTTGGCAGGAGTGGGGAGGGAGGGGGGTGGGCAGGCCACTTCCACTGGTCTTTCCTTTGTCTAATTTCATCCATCTTTGTTCTTTGGCTCGCGTGGGCCTCCCATCGCAGTGGCCTCTGTTGTCACAGAGCACTGGCTCTGGGCACATGCACTCCAGAGCTCTGGCTCGGTAATTGGACACATTGGTCCAGCCACTCCGCAGCATGTGGGATCTTCCCAGGCCAGGGATCGAACCAGCGCCCCTTGCACTGCAAGGCGGTGTCCTTGCCCACTGGATCACCAGGGAAGCCCTCACTTACCTTTTTTGTTGTTGTTGTTCTTTGGCCTGTGTGGGTCTCCCATCACAGTGGCCTCCCTCGCTGCAGAGCACCACCTCTGGGCGCATGTGCTCCACAGCTCTGGGTTGGTAGTTGGACACATCGGCCCAGCCGCTCCGCGGCACGTGGGATCTTCCCAGGCCAGGGATTGAACTGGTGCCCCTTGCACTGCAAGGCGGTGTCCTTACCCACTGGATCACCAGGGAAGCCCAAGATCCTGACTTTCTTTATGTTATCTATGTTCTTGTGAAACTTAAGAGAATTTGGCTTAAAATGATAGCCTTGAAACTCCAAGCTAGAATTAAGTACTTGGTTTAGTTGTATGGTTTTAGGTTGAAATCTTAGTAAGCATATACAGCTATTGGAACATTGGAGGAAACTTTACATTCACTATATTTACAAGATTAATTTATTAAACTATGGATTAAGTACTCAGAAAGGTTTTGTCATTTTCAAGCAATTGAAAGAAATATGTTAAATGCAAAATGACCGGTTTGACACCCAAAGCTCTGTCTCCAAGATTTGATTTGGCACCAGTCTACAGAGGCTGGGATTTCAGCATCATTGACATTAGCTAAAAGATAAAAATTACTTAATCTCCATTAGCCTGAGTTGTCTTGTCTGCAACATGACAATATTTGCAGTGTTTATGTCGTGGGATTGTTGTGAAGATTAAAGTCAGGAGGGAAGATAGAATGCTTGGCACAAAAGGTGATTCTGGCAACCCTGGGGTGGAGATAGGACTACTTGCTGTTGTTATTCTCATGGGTGAGAGGTTTTTAAGACAGGTTGACTGGAAACATAGAGACAACATACCTAGACAATTGCAAACTGAAAACTTGGATCAATAGCAAGTCCTATGCTCTTTACACATCATGATGTTATCTCCTAAGAGACCCAAGCCTCCTGAATCTAGAGAAAGTCAGATTATCCATTACCTAATCATAGAATTTTTGATGTTGCTGGTGAAATTTCTGCATCCTTGCACTTCTTAAGGTCCCAAGATATGAAGAATTTTCAACCAACATGGGGGAAGGGATGAGTAAGGCAAGAAGTAGAGTGATTTTTTAAACAGTCTTTTTTTGTGTATGTACTGGAGTTTCCCTACAGTGGTTTTCAACAAACCACACTCCCCAGAGAACTAGGGATCTGGGTCAAGAGAATTTCTCCTTTTAAGGTCTTAGTGGAGCTTTTGTTTTTCTCTGTAGAGATGGAACGAAGCAGAAAATGAAGCAGTGTTCTAAATCCTATATGGAACTAGAAAGGGCCCAATAAATCTGTAAAATAAAAGTACAGTATACAAAACCCCCCAAACTGACTGAAGGGATTAACCCTCACAGGTCAGAATTATGTCCACTGGATCACCAGGGAAGCCCAAGATCCTGACTTTCTTTATGTTATCTATGTTCTTGTGAAACTTAAGAGAATTTGGCTTAAAATGATAGCCTTGAAACTCCAAGCTAGAATTAAGTACTTGGTTTAGTTGTATGGTTTTAGGTTGAAATCTTAGTAAGCATATACAGCTATTGGAACATTGGAGGAAACTTTACATTCACTATATTTACAAGATTAATTTATTAAACTATGGATTAAGTACTCAGAAAGGTTTTGTCATTTTCAAGCAATTGAAAGAAATATGTTAAATGCAAAATGACCGGTTTGACACCCAAAGCTCTGTCTCCAAGATTTGATTTGGCACCAGTCTACAGAGGCTGGGATTTCAGCATCATTGACATTAGCTAAAAGATAAAAATTACTTAATCTCCATTAGCCTGAGTTGTCTTGTCTGCAACATGACAATATTTGCAGTGTTTATGTCGTGGGATTGTTGTGAAGATTAAAGTCAGGAGGGAAGATAGAATGCTTGGCACAAAAGGTGATTCTGGCAACCCTGGGGTGGAGATAGGACTACTTGCTGTTGTTATTCTCATGGGTGAGAGGTTTTTAAGACAGGTTGACTGGAAACATAGAGACAACATACCTAGACAATTGCAAACTGAAAACTTGGATCAATAGCAAGTCCTATGCTCTTTACACATCATGATGTTATCTCCTAAGAGACCCAAGCCTCCTGAATCTAGAGAAAGTCAGATTATCCATTACCTAATCATAGAATTTTTGATGTTGCTGGTGAAATTTCTGCATCCTTGCACTTCTTAAGGTCCCAAGATATGAAGAATTTTCAACCAACATGGGGGAAGGGATGAGTAAGGCAAGAAGTAGAGTGATTTTTTAAACAGTCTTTTTTTGTGTATGTACTGGAGTTTCCCTACAGTGGTTTTCAACAAACCACACTCCCCAGAGAACTAGGGATCTGGGTCAAGAGAATTTCTCCTTTTAAGGTCTTAGTGGAGCTTTTGTTTTTCTCTGTAGAGATGGAACGAAGCAGAAAATGAAGCAGTGTTCTAAATCCTATATGGAACTAGAAAGGGCCCAATAAATCTGTAAAATAAAAGTACAGTATACAAAACCCCCCAAACTGACTGAAGGGATTAACCCTCACAGGTCAGAATTATGTATCTGTGCTCCCAAAAAAATCAGAAGAGAAAGAAAAGGCCTATCTAAACCCACCAAATCAACACTCAAGCTTGGAACTGACCCCAGCCAGCACTGCAACCAGAGCCACTTGCAGCAGGACAAGAATAAAGCTAGTGAAGAAGACCTGACTGCTCACAGGGACGGTCACCCTGCATATACACGTCTGCTCTGCGTTTCTCTGGGTTTCTCATTAGCTCACTCAGAACCCTCTCCTTCCTTCCTCCTTGGTGTCTCCAATGGAGACGTACCTGGATAGGAAATTCTCCAGTGACTGCTTCTTGTCTTCCTTGCAAACGATGCCCTCCTTCTTCTGCTTTTCCATGTCTTTGATTCGGGACTGGAAAGTATCGATCAAGTCGAACACAGACTTCATTGCTATAGGCACCTCATAATATTGCTGTTGAAAGAAAAAAAAGAAGTATATAATGTATAAAGGTGTGTCTCCCCTCTGTCCAGAGTAGGGACAGCCTGGGAGAATTCATGGGAGCTCTGGGGAAAACAGAGGCCGGAGGGCTTATGGGTTTATCAACAGTCTCCTACAATAATACCTCTGTTGATGTTTTGAGGTTCCAAATCCATGAAACAACCACCTTTACCTTCAATGAGGATTTCTTCTTAACTTCACTCTTTTTATTGGAAAGGGTCCATGCCTTTCTCACCACACATAGCCTAGATTCACTACTCTATCTCTGGGACTAAGTTGGTTCCTGTTCATTACACAACTGGAGAGAAAGTTAGAAACATTCTGTCTATTAATAATGTAAGAAATCAAAGGGAAGAATATGTTAGAGTATTTGACCTCAGTAATAAGGGTTATTTTCCATCAGAAGGAGGTCTGAAAAAGAAAAAAATAAGAAGGAGGTCTGCTCTGTGGTCATCAGGAATCTTCATGGGACTTCCCTGGTGGTCCAGGATTAAGAGTCCACTTCCAGTGCAGCAGCTGTGGGTTTGATTCCTGTTCAGGTAAGATCCCACACTCCACATGCATGGCCAAAAAAGTTTAAAAAAAAATTTACATAAGCTTTTTGTGATTCCCATAACTATTTTATTGAGTGAGCATTACTGAAAATTAGATTATGTTTGCTTATGTATTCTCAGAAAAAAAAAAGAAAGTTGTGATCTAAGTTAAGGATAATGAAATTCAGCATCCTGCATCAAAGCTGTCTGGACTTACAACAGCAACCTAAGGCAGATTTGGGGGCTGCCTGAGTGTAATCATCATATGCTAGAGAGAGAAATCTGGCCTCGACTTGGAGCTGTGCCTTTGATGGGAATTCAGTAAATCATGGAATGTGAAAGCTGGCAGAGACCTTTGAGATCATCTAGTCCAACTTCTCATATTAGAAGTGGCACAACACAAAGGCAGAATGCATTACTGAAAGGGTATCTCTCTCCAGATCCAGAAATACTAAAGTTTGAACCAGCTTTTCTAATTGCCCAGGCCATGGGCTCTTAGTCAACCTGTGTGTGTATGAAGTACAGCATTTACTGGGTGAACTTGGTAAAGTTACTTAAAGACTCTAGAACTCTAGCCTCGATGAAACAAATACAATACTTGCTATTTTTCTTAGACAATTGAAATAAGGATTGAAAACATTTAAGATGAGTGCTTGGCATAATGAACAAACTCAATAAAGCTAGTTATTATTGTTATTAGGACTACATGGCACAGTTTTTCATGGTTCACCACCTTTGAACCTATCACAGGAAGAAAGTTGGTATAAAACCCTACTGTCTTGCCTATGTTGAATCAGGAGGTAAACTCCCAGGCCCTTCCAAAGTAGGCCTATATTAAATCTAAGTTTTCTGAAAACAGAAACTAAATACTTTTTATCACCAAGATCAGACACATCACAGCTATTCAACAAGTGTATGATGAAGGCAAGACTTTAATGTTACAGAAGAATTTAGTCTGAGTCAAGTAGGTGAGCCACAGGGGGTCATCCAATCCAATATTTTCCATGGACTACATTGCTAAACACAAATTCTATAGGATAGTGGGAACTATTTGGACTATTTCAAAACCTTCCCATTGGGCTTCCCTGGTGGTCCAGTGGGTAAGGACACCGCCGTGCAGTGCAAGGGGCGCCGGTTCGATCCCTGGCCTTGGAAGATCTCACGTGCCATGGAGCGACTGGACTGATGTGTCCAAGGACCGAGCCAGAGCTCTGGAGTGCATGCGCCCAGAGCCTGTGCTCTGTGACAACAGAGGCCACTGCAATGGGAGGCCCACACAGGCCAAAGAACAAAGATGGATGAAAATAGATAACGAAAAACCAATAGAAGTGGCCTGCCTGCCCCCCTCCCTCCCTGACCCATCCTCCCGCAAAAAAAAATTTAAAAAAAAAAGAAGAAAAACCTTCCCATTTACAAAATAATTTGTGTTTAGACATATGTCTAATAGACTGATTGACCAAAAAAAAAAAAAAAAAAAAATAGAGAGATAGTCTTAAGGAATGGCACTGCATCATCCAAAATAGGAACCCATACCTTGACTCTGAGGTCTACATCTGTGAGCACCATGAAGAAGTCGTTGTAGGTCATTCCATATTCCTTCCTCAGCTCACTGATGAGATGCTGGTCTACCAAGTCCTCATCATCTACCACACGCATAGGCTTCTCATTATCTTAAGGCAAATGAAATGTGAATAAATACAGACATGACAAAATAGAAATCAGGAAGAAACCAAAGGGTGGAGGCTCTGAGCCTCCATCTCAAGTTAATATGAACTGCTTTCATTAGTTGCACACATTCAACTAGTATTTTGTTTGCACAAACATTTCCAAAGTGAAAAAATACAGAAACAAATGAATAAGTAGACTCATTTTGAAAGTCACTCTTCCAAATATAATCAACCCCATCTCGGCCCACCCTGGTCTTAGTGAATCAGAAGGAGTAACGTTAGAGTGAGGCTGCTGAGTCATTCCTAGAAGATTGCCAGCTCACTTTGGGGATGAGTCATACATAATTGTGACTTACCAGGGATCCAGACCCAGGTTTTTCGGTTAAGTTTTATTTCATTTACAATTCTATTTTAGTTCTAGTTATTTAAGTCTAAAATGGATTTCTCTTCCTTCTTTTTATTAGAGAATTTCTTTGGGACACGGTGAACTATGTCATTGTTACAGAGAAAAATAAAAAGCCTGTGTTCAAATCTGGTCATTTGACTACAAAAAAACCAAGCCATTCATAACATAAACTTTGTAAGTGAATACAACTTTGAGCAAAATGTTCCTGAATTTATGGAAGTTTTTAATGTTATATGTAGTTTTCAAATATTAAGCCCTGAAAACTATTATAAGTCATAATGATTCCTCCAGGTGCCACTAGGTTAATGGGAGGTATGCACATGACAAACTATTAATATTATGTCTGGAAAAAATTTTGTAAATGATATGATAGCTAATTTACTTCTTCGCTTCTATACAAGTCACAGTGCTTCCCTTATCCCTTCTAAAATTTTTATTGGCAGAATGGTGATGGTGGTTTAGTCTCTACGTTGTGTCTAGCTCTTGCAACCCCTATGGACTGTAACCTTCTAGGCTTCTCTGTCCACGTGATTCTCCAGGCAAGAATACTGGAGTGGGTTGCTATTTCCTCCTCCAGGGGATCTTTCCCACCCAGGAATTGAACCCAGATCTCCTGCATCACAGGCAGGTTCTTTACTGACTGAGCTATGAAGGAACAAACCCCTTTTAAAAAATGTATGGGGTCTTCTCTGGTGGTCCAGTGGGTAAGGACACTGGTGCCGGTTCGATCCCTGGCCTGGGAAGATCCCACGTGCCACAGAGTGGTGGGACTGATGTGTCCAACTACTGAGCCAGTGCTCTGGAGCGCATGTTCCCAGAGCCGGTGCTCTGCAGTGAGAGAGAGAGGCCACTGCGATGGGAGACCCATGCAGGCCAAAGAACAAAGATAAATGAATGAAAAATCAATAGAAGTGCCCCCCCACAAAAAAAGTACTGAACTTCCTGGTGGTCCAGTGAGTAAGGTCCAGTCATTTTGGGCCCACCCTGGTCTTAGTGAATCAGAAGGAGTAACGTTAGAGTGAGGCTGCTGAGTCATTCCTAGAAGATTGCCAGCTCACTTTGGGGATGAGTCATACATAATTGTGACTTACCAGGGATCCAGACCCAGGTTTTTCGGTTAAGTTTTATTTCATTTACAATTCTATTTTAGTTCTAGTTATTTAAGTCTAAAATGGATTTCTCTTCCTTCTTTTTATTAGAGAATTTCTTTGGGACACGGTGAACTATGTCATTGTTACAGAGAAAAATAAAAAGCCTGTGTTCAAATCTGGTCATTTGACTACAAAAAAACCAAGCCATTCATAACATAAACTTTGTAAGTGAATACAACTTTGAGCAAAATGTTCCTGAATTTATGGAAGTTTTTAATGTTATATGTAGTTTTCAAATATTAAGCCCTGAAAACTATTATAAGTCATAATGATTCCTCCAGGTGCCACTAGGTTAATGGGAGGTATGCACATGACAAACTATTAATATTATGTCTGGAAAAAATTTTGTAAATGATATGATAGCTAATTTACTTCTTCGCTTCTATACAAGTCACAGTGCTTCCCTTATCCCTTCTAAAATTTTTATTGGCAGAATGGTGATGGTGGTTTAGTCTCTACGTTGTGTCTAGCTCTTGCAACCCCTATGGACTGTAACCTTCTAGGCTTCTCTGTCCACGTGATTCTCCAGGCAAGAATACTGGAGTGGGTTGCTATTTCCTCCTCCAGGGGATCTTTCCCACCCAGGAATTGAACCCAGATCTCCTGCATCACAGGCAGGTTCTTTACTGACTGAGCTATGAAGGAACAAACCCCTTTTAAAAAATGTATGGGGTCTTCTCTGGTGGTCCAGTGGGTAAGGACACTGGTGCCGGTTCGATCCCTGGCCTGGGAAGATCCCACGTGCCACAGAGTGGTGGGACTGATGTGTCCAACTACTGAGCCAGTGCTCTGGAGCGCATGTTCCCAGAGCCGGTGCTCTGCAGTGAGAGAGAGAGGCCACTGCGATGGGAGACCCATGCAGGCCAAAGAACAAAGATAAATGAATGAAAAATCAATAGAAGTGCCCCCCCACAAAAAAAGTACTGAACTTCCTTGGTGGTCCAGTGAGTAAAGAGTCCACCTTGGAGTGCAAAGGGCACCGGCTCGATCCATGGCTGGGGGAGATTCCATGTGCCTGTGGAGCAGCTGGACTGATGTGTCCAGTTGCTCGCCAGTGCCCTGGAGTGTGCGCGCCCAGGCTTGGTGCTCTGCAGCGAGAAAGGCCACTGCAATGGGAGGCCCACACGGGCCGAAGGATAGAGATGGATGAAAACTAAATAAATAAAAAATCAAAGAAAAGAGGCCAAAATTTTTTTAAAAATGTACAAATGTTAAAGCTAGAAAATATATTATAATAGATCTATTACAGAAGGGAATATATCAATTATTATCAACACTGCTACCCAATGAATAGTACTACAGTAGGAAAAAAACACAGTTTTGAAGATACAAAACTGAGTATCACAGACTACTACTTTTATTGATATAAAGGGGGCAATTGTAATTTAAGGGTTACTTTACTTTACTTGATTAGGATTGTTGAAAGTATACAAATAAGAAGCTTGATTCTCCCAAGCAAATCATAATGAGAGGGGAAAGAATACTATCATTAATAATACATAAGCTAACTTAGAAAGGTTGTTATGTTCCTATGCTGTTGATTTTTATTTAGTATATCTATTGGGTAAAAACAGCAATTTGCAGAATTAAATACATAGTATGATGCTATTTTTTGTTAAAAGGAAATAAAGCAAAAGTAAATATATCCATATGGGAACATACATAGGATATAGTTCAGAAGGCCATACAGCTAATAATAATGGTTGCCTCTAGGGAGTAAGAAACGATGAGGTAGAAACTTTTCGAACTGTTTATTCGATGTAAGTCTGTATTATTTAAATTTTACCAAGAAGCATATTTTATTTTTGTGATTAATGATAATAATAATAATACTGATTATGATTATGAAGGAAATCTTTAAAAGCCTGATTTATAGGCATCCTGAAGTGTTAATGCTCTGATTTTCTTTTTTAACTTCATGCTATGAGCTTTTTCTTAGTTATTTATTATTTTCATCCATCTTTATTCTTTGGCATATGTGGGCTTCCCATTGCAGTGCCCTCTCTCAATGCGGAGCAGACCCTAAGTGCATGCACTCCAGAGTGCTGGCTCATAATTGGACACACCAGTCCAGTAGCTCCATGGCACGTGGAATCTTCCGGGCTCAGGGATCTAACTAGTGCCCCTTGCACTGCAAGGCGGACTCTCTACGCACTGGACCACCAGGGGAAACCCTAATGCTCTGATTTTAAGACTTTACAAATCAGATTTTATCTTGAACCTTGGAACTTCTATGTTTAATTCTCAACGATGTTCATTTTTGCTTTTGTTCACTGGCAGCTTCTTATCAAATTTACCCAAGTTCTGCCCAAGCTCTATAGTTCTCATCAGAGCTTAACCGCAAACAATGCTTTGAATACAACCTAGAATTTGTCCACATGGTCCCGATCTAACTAAAATGATTTGCAGATCCAAGCTCATTTGGTGGAATTTGGTCATTCCACACAGCCTGCCCCTGGACCTAAGATCTTTGAGAAGGGACAGCAGGGAGGGTGAGCTCTTCTGTGCGCTGATCAGGACTCTGCTTATATAGCAAATAAGAAGCTTGAAGCAAATCATAATGAGAGGAAAGAATACTATCATTAATAATACATAAGCTAACTTAGAAAGGTTGTTATGTTCCTATGCTGTTGTTTTTTATTTAGTATATCTATTGGGTAAAAACAGCAATTTGCAGAATTAAATACATAGTATGATGCTATTTTTTGTTAAAAGGAAATAAAGCAAAAGTAAATATATCCATATGGGAACATACATAGGATATAGTTCAGAAGGCCATACAGCTAATAATAATGGTTGCCTCTAGGGAGTAAGAAACGATGAGGTAGAAACTTTTCGAACTGTTTATTCGATGTAAGTCTGTATTATTTAAATTTTACCAAGAAGCATATTTTATTTTTGTGATTAATGATAATAATAATAATACTGATTATGATTATGAAGGAAATCTTTAAAAAGCCTGATTTATAGGCATCCTGAAGTGTTAATGCTCTGATTTTCTTTTTTAACTTCATGCTATGAGCTTTTTCTTAGTTATTTATTATTTTCATCCATCTTTATTCTTTGGCATATGTGGGCTTCCCATTGCAGTGCCCTCTCTCAATGCGGAGCAGACCCTAAGTGCATGCACTCCAGAGTGCTGGCTCATAATTGGACACACCAGTCCAGTAGCTCCATGGCACGTGGAATCTTCCGGGCTCAGGGATCTAACTAGTGCCCCTTGCACTGCAAGGCGGACTCTCTACGCACTGGACCACCAGGGAAGCCCTAATGCTCTGATTTTAAGACTTTACAAATCAGATTTTATCTTGAACCTTGGAACTTCTATGTTTAATTCTCAACGTATGTTCATTTTTGCTTTTGTTCACTGGCAGCTTCTTATCAAATTTACCCAAGTTCTGCCCAAGCTCTATAGTTCTCATCAGAGCTTAACCGCAAACAATGCTTTGAATACAACCTAGAATTTGTCCACATGGTCCCGATCTAACTAAAATGATTTGCAGATCCAAGCTCATTTGGTGGAATTTGGTCATTCCACACAGCCTGCCCCTGGACCTAAGATCTTTGAGAAGGGACAGCAGGGAGGGTGAGCTCTTCTGTGCGCTGATCAGGACTCGCCCCAGAAATGAAGCATTTGCCTAGTTTCCCACCCTTTAAGAACTCCAACTCCAAAAGTCAGTGGTTACATTCAGGTAGTAGTAAATTTCTTCATACTTGTTCTTCCATGTCTGACTATAGACAGCAATGTTGCTGCAGAAACATTCAGCTTCAGTGACAACTAGTTAAGCACCAACTGTATGCCAGGCATTGTCTGAAGCCTTCATCTAACTGCCGCCTCTCTGTGATACTCATGGTTTCTCCTCCTCCTCTTTCTCATCCCTAAGTTCATTGTCCTGGGGCCATGTTAGCTCTCCCATTGCTTCAGGAGTTCCCAATCTGCTCTTGCAATTTTTAAAGTAGGATTCACTGTATGCCTTCATCATGAACACCTGGAGTGCATGTGAAAATTATAAACCCTGGATCCAGATCTGTGTAGCTCATGGCCCCAGAGGCATTAATAAATTGTCTTAGGGCCAAGGTACCAGGCAATTAGAGACCATCCTACAGTTCTGGACCTAGCCAGCTGTTCAAAGTCGTCTATTCACCTACTCACTCAGCTCACCTTGTGTTTCCCATGGAAACCTCAATAATAGCCATGGTCTAGTGTCTTTCTTCCTGACATGGCTTCGTTTCCTGACCAAAACTTGGTGTTCCTCCCATGGCCTTGTGAGACAAGTTGCAGTTTCCTCTCTGGTAATAAATGAGTACTAAATTCTATTTTCCTTTGGCATTCTGGTCTTTTGCATGTCACTGACTGTGCTGCACCACCACACCATAATAAACTCTGTCTTGGAGTAATGCACAATGTAAACAAAACATACCTATAAAGGCATTTAAAATATAATTATCCTATTCAAGAGATCAGTATAGACCAGAAGTCTCTTGGTTGCATTTTGAATAAATCTGGAGACAAAGACTCCAGCAGAGGCCTAATTGCTTTTATCTCAAGACTACTCCCAGGATTGCTTGGCAGTCTGTGGCACATGATTTTAGTCAGGATCAACCTGGCCTCCAACTTCCTTTTGGTTGGAAATGGGTTCATTTAAGTGACTTCATCGCTGATCTGCTTGCTCCTCCCTGTTTGACTCTATGAGTGGGTCTAGCACCAAACCGTGGGATGAATAACTGAATCTAATGGCTACATGAGACTAGCCCGGCCATTCCTGGTCACAGAACTTCAGGTTCATTTGCTCCCTAGAAAGAGTAATTTGTCTTATCTGAGAAGAATGCGTCCTCATAGGTGCTTTTCTGTACCAAAGACTGACTACTAAACCTTTTTTTTTTAAAGTTATGTAAAATGTTTTCTAACTGCCGCCTCTCTGTGATACTCATGGTTTCTCCTCCTCCTCTTTCTCATCCCTAAGTTCATTGTCCTGGGGCCATGTTAGCTCTCCCATTGCTTCAGGAGTTCCCAATCTGCTCTTGCAATTTTTAAAGTAGGATTCACTGTATGCCTTCATCATGAACACCTGGAGTGCATGTGAAAATTATAAACCCTGGATCCAGATCTGTGTAGCTCATGGCCCCAGAGGCATTAATAAATTGTCTTAGGGCCAAGGTACCAGGCAATTAGAGACCATCCTACAGTTCTGGACCTAGCCAGCTGTTCAAAGTCGTCTATTCACCTACTCACTCAGCTCACCTTGTGTTTCCCATGGAAACCTCAATAATAGCCATGGTCTAGTGTCTTTCTTCCTGACATGGCTTCGTTTCCTGACCAAAACTTGGTGTTCCTCCCATGGCCTTGTGAGACAAGTTGCAGTTTCCTCTCTGGTAATAAATGAGTACTAAATTCTATTTTCCTTTGGCATTCTGGTCTTTTGCATGTCACTGACTGTGCTGCACCACCACACCATAATAAACTCTGTCTTGGAGTAATGCACAATGTAAACAAAACATACCTATAAAGGCATTTAAAATATAATTATCCTATTCAAGAGATCAGTATAGACCAGAAGTCTCTTGGTTGCATTTTGAATAAATCTGGAGACAAAGACTCCAGCAGAGGCCTAATTGCTTTTATCTCAAGACTACTCCCAGGATTGCTTGGCAGTCTGTGGCACATGATTTTAGTCAGGATCAACCTGGCCTCCAACTTCCTTTTGGTTGGAAATGGGTTCATTTAAGTGACTTCATCGCTGATCTGCTTGCTCCTCCCTGTTTGACTCTATGAGTGGGTCTAGCACCAAACCGTGGGATGAATAACTGAATCTAATGGCTACATGAGACTAGCCCGGCCATTCCTGGTCACAGAACTTCAGGTTCATTTGCTCCCTAGAAAGAGTAATTTGTCTTATCTGAGAAGAATGCGTCCTCATAGGTGCTTTTCTGTACCAAAGACTGACTACTAAACCTTAAAAGTTATGTAAAATGTATTTGAAAAATATGTTTAGAAATCTTTAGTCAGTTCACTTGGTTTACCAAATTAAGTTTGAATTTGAAGTCCTCTGAAGTCAGGTGCCCATCAACATTTTTAGCCCTCTCTTCCCTTCTACCAGTCAGCCAACCTTCTGCTCTAGGCCAAAGTTAACTGCAAGTCAGAATCACTTGAACAACATTTCAAAAACAAACTCCTGGACTTCACCCCCAAACTGGGTCAGTATCTTATAAAGAATACCTATAAACTGAGGTTAAAGAAACTAACAACCCAACAGAGGAATAAGGAAAGGACACTAAAAACAAAGTATACATTTTTCTGAAGCATATGAAAAAATCTTCAATCATGCTCATAAAGAGAGAAATACGACCCAATATTATACCACACTAGGACACCATTTGTGACACACAGCATTGGCTAAAAACATTCACAAGTTTGATCACACATTACATCGAGGATGTTTTTACACATTTCTGGTGAGGGTGCATTATGATGCAACTTGCTTGGAGAGAAACTTGGTGATATCTACCAAAACTAGATCTGTTTGTCATTTGCCCCAACAATCTTACTTCTCAGAACCTCTTCTAAAGATACACCCACATACGTAGAGTGATATGTGTACGAGGTTAATTCTGAAATTGTTTATAATAACAATATACTGAAAGTAACCCAAATGTCCATCAACAAGGGGAATGGTTAAATAAACTAAGATAAAATCCCAGAATGGCTTAATAAAGGATCAGGAAGATCTCTATAAGACTCATAAGAAAAGATCTCCAGGAAATATATTTAAGTGGGAAAAAGGCAAAATGCAAAACAATATGTATAATATGCTATAATCTGTATAAAAAAGAAGGGGAAAACAATAAGGAATTACTGTGTAGCACAAGGAACTGTATTCAGTATCTTGTAATAATCTGTAATAGAAAAGAATCTGAAAAAGAGTGTATAATTTTACACACACGAACCACTTCACAGTACACCTGGAACTAACACAGCATTGTAAATCAACTATACTTCAATTTGGAAAAAAAAAAAAAAAGATCTTTCCTACCAAAGGTAATAAAACATTTTTCTGTTTCAAAAAGAGAGAGAGAGAGAAAGGGAATATAGGTATTTTTATTTATTTGTATTCACATAATTAAGCCATTAAATGTATAAATAAGGAATCATACATAGCCTTATGGGGGCAGAGAATAATAAGGTAAAGGGTCAGGAATGGGTGTAAGATTTGTCTGGGTATGCCTTTTTATGTAGCATTGAATTTGGAATCCAAAAAATGTATCATTTGTTTAAAACATTGAATAAAAACAAAAAGTATTTTTGATAGAGTCATCATCCATCAAAAAAATCTACTCACTTTCAAGGCTCCTCCTTTAAATCCACTCCCTTTTCAAAATTCTGTGATCCACACAGTACTGTGATGACTGCAACTGGAAGAGTTTGTCCCTCCACCACAGTCTTCAAACACTTGTTTTATATGCTTGATTTATCAGGTGCCTTTCACCTCTTGCTTGTCAGAGGTTGATCTTAACACTGATATGCTTGATGTTAGAGGCAGAGGAAGGGGGTGACTGCACCAGTTAGGGGGCAGCCTCTCTAGCCTTTAGGGCACAGACTGATTGATTATCAAAGCCTGGATAAACAGAGATGGACAGGCATTGTTTAGAAACCTGATCACTCACCCAGCTTTGTCTCCCAGCACAGGGTGGCAGGGTCAAAGAAGACAGCTGCTAGGCATTGTCACCACAGAAGGGAGGAATCAGGGCAAAGAATCAATTTTTCAGGTGTTTCTTTGGGAAAGCAGCATTTCTGCATTGTTATAGATCCTGATGGTTGTGAGGTTGTCCATAAAGAATAACTCTTTTCAAAAGGATCAAAGACAAGAGTATTCTAGGCTGAAATGTATTCTATCAGTCTCAGTTATAAAAGTGACTTTAGAGACTTTACTAAAGTAAAGCAAAATAACTAAAAGTTAGAGTTATAAAAGTTACTAGGAATTCTCTACTCATGAATAAGGAACTAATATTGTCTTTCTTGGTTGCCATATTTTATTTCCATCAAGTTGTCCTCCTTCTCTTTTTTTCTTCCTTCAGAAGAAGCTATCAAAAAATCGCCTTTGCCCCTCCAAAGCATCCCATGTTATAGCCCTTAAAATTTAGTGATTAATACCAGTGTCAAAATATTTTTCATCTATAAATTTTGCTAAGCATATAAATATATATATATACATGCCTGCTATGTTTTCCTCCCACTTCTCTTTTTATTCTGCAATCAAATGTCTTTAGCCAGCAACACCTACCAACCTGACAAATTTTGTCTATAATCCATCCTCTTAGCGCACACAATATTTCTATCTCAAATTGACATTTTAAATATCTCTAACAACTAAGAATTTCTTTTTATTTTTAAGTTTTGACCTCTTTTATTGGTTTTTTATCCATTTATTTTCATCCATCTTTATTCTTTGGCCTGTGTGGGCCTCCCATCGCAGAGGCCCCTCTCGCTCCAGAGCATCCGATCGTAACTAGACACACTGATCCAGCCTATTCCACTGCAAGTGGGATCTTCCCAGGCCAGGGATCAAACCAGTGCCCCTTGCACTGCAAGGCAGACTCTTTACCCTCTGCACCAACAGGGAAACTTCCAAGAATTTCTTTATGTGTCAGGTAGCACTATTTTTCGTCTTTTTAAATTTATTTTATTTTATTTTTTTAAATTTATGTGCGTGTGAGTGTGAGTGAGTGTTAGGTCATTCTAAGCCCTCTTGTATAATATACTCTAGGCTGCCAAAACCAGATAGGCTTATTCTGCATTGGCATTTGCTCAAGCATGAATAACTTTCGTTAGGCTAAAGACTGAAATCTTAAAGTACGTTTCCTGGTGTTTGTAGGCCCATCACCTATAATTCAAATACATTTAGCAAGATGGACCAACTGGTGAGTACAGCCCACACTGCTATTGGATATGGGCCTCTGTTTTTAAGGGCCAGGAAAAGTATGGAAGAATAGAGAGTGCTTGATTTATTTTTAAGGAAAGTAAGGCCATCTGATAGACTTCCAGCTGAAAATCAGTCAAGGCTGGAGACTGGGTCACTGAGACCACGGTGTGTGCCAACTCCTATTTTCCCATGGCTGACTCCCAGTCTTGGCTGAAAGCACTACGGCCTTTCCCATAAGGGTAACCTGGGACATGACACAAGGAGAGAAAGGCCTTCCAGGAACTAGCTGAGGAACAAAATCAAACGCCCTCAAATCATGTCCAAGCTGCCATTCAGTGACTGGCAAACACCCAGATCACAATACCTGATTTCCAATAAGGCAGAAAAGAAAATCTCCATCCTTTACAATTCATATTCAATCCAGATGTCTAAAAGACAGCAGGATTCATGCTGAAATGTTGCCTGAGCAGCACCAGATGCTTGTAATAGTTAAGATGATATACAGGTTGAGGTGGAAGACATAATGATTTTTCCAAACTTCTCTGAAATAAGGAATGAAAATCCTTTGTGCGAGTTGGTGGGTAACACATTTGACACTGGGAACACCTGGTGGAGGAAGGCTTTCATCATCAGCCAGCAAGTTTCCGTACTGGACTGTACACCTACTTCCTCTCTAGACATCTGGATTATAACCAGGTTCACTGACTCATGCTACTGTTTGAACATCCTGAAAGCCAATGGATGACTCCCAGTTAACCACTGAATATGTCTTTGTAGGGTTAGTCTCTTGAATTTCAGTTTTCTCACCATTACTAGCAATGCAGCCTGACCCTGAAGAGCAGTTGTAAACATTCCTTGTCAATGAGCAGAAAGTAATTACAAGGATTTTTTAATTATAGTTGCTCTAGGCCCTGTGGCTTCCTTGATGGGTCAGACGATAAAGAATGCACCTGTAAATATGGGAGAGGTTCAATCCCTGGGTTGGGAAGATCGTCTGGAAAAGGGAAAGCCACCCACTTCAGTATTCTTGCCTGCAGAATTCCACGGTTTGTCTATGGGTCACAAAGAGTCAGACATGCCTGAGCAACTTCACTTTCACTTTCAGGCCCCGTGGCAGCTCATTGATCTCCAGATGCCTGCCTGATCAACTGGTGGTGATGATCACAAAAATAGCATTAAATCCTCACTCGGGGGGGTAGGCTCTGGGTCACTGAGACTTCCAGCTGAAAATCAGTCAAGGCTGGAGACTGGGTCACTGAGACCACGGTGTGTGCCAACTCCTATTTTCCCATGGCTGACTCCCAGTCTTGGCTGAAAGCACTACGGCCTTTCCCATAAGGGTAACCTGGGACATGACACAAGGAGAGAAAGGCCTTCCAGGAACTAGCTGAGGAACAAAATCAAACGCCCTCAAATCATGTCCAAGCTGCCATTCAGTGACTGGCAAACACCCAGATCACAATACCTGATTTCCAATAAGGCAGAAAAGAAAATCTCCATCCTTTACAATTCATATTCAATCCAGATGTCTAAAAGACAGCAGGATTCATGCTGAAATGTTGCCTGAGCAGCACCAGATGCTTGTAATAGTTAAGATGATATACAGGTTGAGGTGGAAGACATAATGATTTTTCCAAACTTCTCTGAAATAAGGAATGAAAATCCTTTGTGCGAGTTGGTGGGTAACACATTTGACACTGGGAACACCTGGTGGAGGAAGGCTTTCATCATCAGCCAGCAAGTTTCCGTACTGGACTGTACACCTACTTCCTCTCTAGACATCTGGATTATAACCAGGTTCACTGACTCATGCTACTGTTTGAACATCCTGAAAGCCAATGGATGACTCCCAGTTAACCACTGAATATGTCTTTGTAGGGTTAGTCTCTTGAATTTCAGTTTTCTCACCATTACTAGCAATGCAGCCTGACCCTGAAGAGCAGTTGTAAACATTCCTTGTCAATGAGCAGAAAGTAATTACAAGGATTTTTTAATTATAGTTGCTCTAGGCCCTGTGGCTTCCTTGATGGGTCAGACGATAAAGAATGCACCTGTAAATATGGGAGAGGTTCAATCCCTGGGTTGGGAAGATCGTCTGGAAAAGGGAAAGCCACCCACTTCAGTATTCTTGCCTGCAGAATTCCACGGTTTGTCTATGGGTCACAAAGAGTCAGACATGCCTGAGCAACTTCACTTTCACTTTCAGGCCCCGTGGCAGCTCATTGATCTCCAGATGCCTGCCTGATCAACTGGTGGTGATGATCACAAAAATAGCATTAAATCCTCACCGTCACCTATGAAATGCATATAACAATGTTCTAAGCTGAGACTTGGGAAGTAACTTTCCCAAGGTCACATACAAATACATCGTGAACTTGTATTTGAAATTGTTTGGTTCTAAAACCTATTTGTGCCTTTTGTTTGTATGATCATTATTGCTGGTAAGGATACTCTCCTTCTTATTGTTCTCCCTCAAAAACATACACATAGTAACAGATAAATGTCCACAAATCAATCACTGATCCACAGTGATTTATGATAAGACATTGGAAAGGATGCTATGTATTTTCCTTTTGAATTATTTCAGGGAAAAGTGAGTTAATCAAACTAGAAGATGCATAGCTGAAACTTCGTACCCCCCAAAATTTGGGAGACCCACTGGTCAAAACTGTGCCTATAGTAAACAATACTATACTGTGCACTTAAAAATTAGTCAAGAGGATAGGTCTCATGCTGTCTTTACCACAATAAAATACATACATATATGATTTAGAAAGCTAGACTAAGCTAAAATCAACTGGTATTATCATGATATAACTACAACTGGTATGTGTTCATAGTAACAAGATTACATGATGGAAAAATCTTTGAAGTAACATAATTATGTAGTGAAGTTAAATGTTAACTAGTGAAGGGTCTTCCCTGATGATCCATGTACTTCCACTGCAGGAGGAATGAGTTTGATCCCTGGTAGGGGAAGTAAGATCCCATATGTTGTGATAAGACCAAAAGAAAAATTGTTAACTAATAGAAAAAAGTATATTTTATGTGTTTTCAGATGAAATATATTTTATGAAAATATGCAGAATATACAAATGGTACAAGAAGAAGGGTTTTCATTATAGTTGAACCCATAAGAAACAAAAGTAGAGAAATTATGTAAGAAAAAAGTTTTTTTTTTCTTTTTTTTAAATAAAGCTCTAGAGATGTAATAGTTACAAAAGAAACTGGATAGGTCAGATCTGGGGCTTACGACCAGGAGGCATAACTATTCACACTAAGTTTTGCCATGTTCCCATGAGAACCTCAGTGAGTTAAACCTCAGCTGCCCAAGGCTGAGCTGTATGCCTCACATGCATCATTAATATGAAAAATTGTGAAAACTCTACATTGAGCCAAATTCCTCTGCTTTCCAAAAAGACGTGGGCGCCGTTCAGTCCATATTTCCAGTGACTTTTCCCTTAGTATCACTGCTTCTCTCAGCCCTGGCTCCCCAGGCCTGGCCAGAGTCAAGGACTCCCAAGGGTATGCACAACCCCATTTGTGAGGGATTTGTTTGCAGCATAGAGGCTGCGGGAATATCAGATGGCCCTGCTCATGGGCAAGAGGACTCAGGATACAGAAGAAAGTGTCAGAATACCTCTTTGGCTGCCCCCCACCACTGTATGACTTTTCCTAAATGCTCCATCTTACTGACCTTCAAACCACAGAGTGCATGCATATTTTTTAGTTTAAAGTGCCCAAAACTTAAGC
The DNA here is from genome assembly GCA_022376925.1 of Tragulus kanchil. Classification (NCBI taxonomy): domain Eukaryota; kingdom Metazoa; phylum Chordata; class Mammalia; order Artiodactyla; family Tragulidae; genus Tragulus; species Tragulus kanchil. Next base: position 176,672,743 of record JAIOJX010000028.1, read on the forward strand.
CAGAACCATCAAGAATGGTTATATGAGTAGTTAGGCAGACTGAGCTTTGTTATCACAAGAAAACAGTCCTCTTGAAACCCAAAGTTTCCTTCTGATTTCCCACTGACTTCTTCCATACAGCCTGTCCCACCTTAGCTAAGAGAAAAGCAATAATATAATCATTATAAGGCATTTCAGAGAACCTAGCTGGAAGTGGTCGATTTTCATGGTGCTGTTGCTGACAGGGCCGAAGATGGTGATCACAGAGATTTTCCTGGTGGCCATCTTGCAGAAACTTTCCAGGTACTCATCTCGCTGCTGCACATACATGTTGTTCTCAGCCTTGGGAGCCGTGATCAGCTGGAGGAGGGTGAAAGCAAGAAAATGTTAACTCACAATGATAGTTTCACCCTGAGGCAAAAGCCAAAGGGAGGATCTGGAAGAGGGCTGGTAGCACCTGACACATAAACCAGATCATTTGGTTGGATAGTTAGCATAATCAAGGCCAAATGAGACCACCTGGAAAAGCTTTTTTTAAAGTGACTCCAGGCAGTTTAGGGTTTCTAGTCACTTCCACTATCGTTTGCCATCATTACCAGTCTCCATGTATCTTGGTTTTCTCATTTGTGAACTCTGCACGGGAAGATTTCTTTTGCAAGGCTATTGTAAGCATTACATGACACGCGGCATGCAATAACTGTCCAGTAAGTGTTATCTCCTTCCTTTTACTTTGATCTTCATTATCTTAATTAGCTGCTCAGAATTCAGTGGCTACCACTTTATTTCATATCTCACAGGGCTGAGTTCCATAGCCAGGCCTTGAGTACAATGCAACATTTGAAGGCTTAGAATTTTTATTGGGCAACCTTGCAGAGAATTTTTAGAATGGTCCTTGGGCTCAGTTTTGTCTCAGAATATAATCGTTGTCACACTGGGCCTGCACAGAGCTGGTGGTGGATATCTTTAATGCCGAAGTCCTCCAAGAGGATGAATTTTACTCTTGATTCGGCCTCTTCAGTTCAGACCTGATCTTTTTCATCTAGCCTCTGTGTCTCACTCACCTTGAGCCCTTACTTCCCTGAGGAAAAAGAGGACAGAGCCACAGAAAGAGAAAATTTAGTCACCAGCCAACTGGGAAAACATACACTTCATTATTTTGGATGAAATAAGGGTACTCTTATTTTTTAAGGTTCCTCTTGAACTCTCTCCTAAGAATGCCTCAGTGTTGTCATCTAGCAGATTTTCAGCCTTTAAAAAGCCTTCTGATTTCCACTGACTTCTTCCATACAGCCTGTCCCACCTTAGCTAAGAGAAAAGCAATAATATAATCATTATAAGGCATTTCAGAGAACCTAGCTGGAAGTGGTCGATTTTCATGGTGCTGTTGCTGACAGGGCCGAAGATGGTGATCACAGAGATTTTCCTGGTGGCCATCTTGCAGAAACTTTCCAGGTACTCATCTCGCTGCTGCACATACATGTTGTTCTCAGCCTTGGGAGCCGTGATCAGCTGGAGGAGGGTGAAAGCAAGAAAATGTTAACTCACAATGATAGTTTCACCCTGAGGCAAAAGCCAAAGGGAGGATCTGGAAGAGGGCTGGTAGCACCTGACACATAAACCAGATCATTTGGTTGGATAGTTAGCATAATCAAGGCCAAATGAGACCACCTGGAAAAGCTTTTTTTAAAGTGACTCCAGGCAGTTTAGGGTTTCTAGTCACTTCCACTATCGTTTGCCATCATTACCAGTCTCCATGTATCTTGGTTTTCTCATTTGTGAACTCTGCACGGGAAGATTTCTTTTGCAAGGCTATTGTAAGCATTACATGACACGCGGCATGCAATAACTGTCCAGTAAGTGTTATCTCCTTCCTTTTACTTTGATCTTCATTATCTTAATTAGCTGCTCAGAATTCAGTGGCTACCACTTTATTTCATATCTCACAGGGCTGAGTTCCATAGCCAGGCCTTGAGTACAATGCAACATTTGAAGGCTTAGAATTTTTATTGGGCAACCTTGCAGAGAATTTTTAGAATGGTCCTTGGGCTCAGTTTTGTCTCAGAATATAATCGTTGTCACACTGGGCCTGCACAGAGCTGGTGGTGGATATCTTTAATGCCGAAGTCCTCCAAGAGGATGAATTTTACTCTTGATTCGGCCTCTTCAGTTCAGACCTGATCTTTTTCATCTAGCCTCTGTGTCTCACTCACCTTGAGCCCTTACTTCCCTGAGGAAAAAGAGGACAGAGCCACAGAAAGAGAAAATTTAGTCACCAGCCAACTGGGAAAACATACACTTCATTATTTTGGATGAAATAAGGGTACTCTTATTTTTTAAGGTTCCTCTTGAACTCTCTCCCTAAGAATGCCTCAGTGTTGTCATCTAGCCAGATGTAAAAAGCCTTTCTACTCTGGTGATTATTTCTGTTGCCTTTTTCTAAGTCTTCTCCAATTTTACCAGGTTCTTCCTGAGCAGAAACCAGGGCTGTGTGCCACATTCCACGAGTGCGTGGGCATGTGCTGTTCATCCTGGAGGTGGAAGGACATGAAATTTTATTCTGATGATAACCAGGTTCTTGTTGATCTCTCTAACCCCAACCAGCTCACTAGGCTGATGTCTGCAAAAACAACAGTCTAGTCACCCTGTGCAGGCTCATCATTAGCTCAGAGGCCAGCCTCTATATGCTTTCTCTTTCTTTTTTTTTTTTTTTTGGCCTTACAGCCTGGTGCAGCTTGTGGGGGTCTTAGTTCCCGGACCAGGGATTGAACTGGACAACCAGGGCCTCCCCTCATCTAAACGGTCTCTTCCATTTGACCAACTTAAATTTATCAAGCACTTTTCTACTTACCCACATAAACTTATTAAATATTCCTGAACTTTGTGGCTATTTGCTTGGTATTTTGCAGAAGGGAAGTCACCATGTTGTTAAGCTGTTTATCAAATACTTTATCAAGACAATAATAAATCTGGTCCCAGCTCGTCCTGCTGCTTATTTTGCTCTGTCAGAGATGTGTTTATTGCTGCCTGCAGGCGTTCCCTTCTAAGAATTCTCCGCGCTTGACAAAATTCTATCCTTCATGGAAATCAAGTGGAGTTCAATAGCTTTGAGTGGAACATTAACAAAGATTTTTCCAGAATGAAGGTTTTGTTTATGTTTTCTCATATCGTTCTTTATTTTAAGAAGACATGACTTCATCTATTTTTGATTTTGTATTTATATGCCTCTTCAGATGGACAGGGTGGTTAGGAAATGCTTGTTTTAAGAATATAATTTTCCAAGAGGAAAAAAACTAATTAAAAAGCCCTTACTTCCCTGAGGAAAAGAGGACAGAGCCACAGAAAGAGAAAATTTAGTCACCAGCCAACTGGGAAAACATACACTTCATTATTTTGGATGAAATAAGGGTACTCTTATTTTTTAAGGTTCCTCTTGAACTCTCTCCCTAAGAATGCCTCAGTGTTGTCATCTAGCCAGATGTAAAAAGCCTTTCTACTCTGGTGATTATTTCTGTTGCCTTTTTCTAAGTCTTCTCCAATTTTACCAGGTTCTTCCTGAGCAGAAACCAGGGCTGTGTGCCACATTCCACGAGTGCGTGGGCATGTGCTGTTCATCCTGGAGGTGGAAGGACATGAAATTTTATTCTGATGATAACCAGGTTCTTGTTGATCTCTCTAACCCCAACCAGCTCACTAGGCTGATGTCTGCAAAAACAACAGTCTAGTCACCCTGTGCAGGCTCATCATTAGCTCAGAGGCCAGCCTCTATATGCTTTCTCTTTCTTTTTTTTTTTTTTTGGCCTTACAGCCTGGTGCAGCTTGTGGGGGTCTTAGTTCCCGGACCAGGGATTGAACTGGACAACCAGGGCCTCCCCTCATCTAAACGGTCTCTTCCATTTGACCAACTTAAATTTATCAAGCACTTTTCTACTTACCCACATAAACTTATTAAATATTCCTGAACTTTGTGGCTATTTGCTTGGTATTTTGCAGAAGGGAAGTCACCATGTTGTTAAGCTGTTTATCAAATACTTTATCAAGACAATAATAAATCTGGTCCCAGCTCGTCCTGCTGCTTATTTTGCTCTGTCAGAGATGTGTTTATTGCTGCCTGCAGGCGTTCCCTTCTAAGAATTCTCCGCGCTTGACAAAATTCTATCCTTCATGGAAATCAAGTGGAGTTCAATAGCTTTGAGTGGAACATTAACAAAGATTTTTTCCAGAATGAAGGTTTTGTTTATGTTTTCTCATATCGTTCTTTATTTTAAGAAGACATGACTTCATCTATTTTTGATTTTGTATTTATATGCCTCTTCAGATGGACAGGGTGGTTAGGAAATGCTTGTTTTAAGAATATAATTTTCCAAGAGGAAAACTAATAAAATTTCCCCTAATTTATTCATTGATTCATACTTAGCCTTAAAAAAGATTTAAGGTGGCTATAAAAAGATGCAATGATGGTATTTTTGCTTTGTTTGCTAGTTTTTAATTAGCTGCATGGCATTTGAAAATATTTCTATGTGTTTTGAGGGTAGCCCATATTCTGGCTTTCCTTTGCTCACAGATGCACTATTTTGAAATGAATGAAGGTTTAAGTGAGAACAGAAAATAGTAAAAAATGAAGGTCTGATGTACTGGTAATGATTTTGGACTCCCTGTTCTAAAGGAAGAATAGGCCTGTATTTTAAAATGTATGGTAGATGACTGATAATTACCTGCCTCTGAAACTTCAAATCCATGCATAGACACCATTCCTATTCATAGACCCTTGCAGTCTATGGACAGATCATGATATGACAGGATTTTAAGAGTCCTCCAAGCTCTAATCTTTTTCTCTCTCTTGTGCATAGTTGAGAATTTCAGAGAATATTATAAACATACAAGAACCTCATCCTCTGTGCCTGGCAGCTTCTCTCATTATCTCTGAACACAGTAGCCTTCACTATGGATACCCAGTGGGAACCACACTTAAATAAATAAAGGGCTCTGATGTTCACTTTCACCTCAGGCCCTTTGCCCAGGGAAGCTTTACCCCACCCGGGAGGGAGGTGACATTCATATAGCATGACTCACTTCCTAGCTTCCAGCCCTCTACAACCTGGCCCTAGGCTCTCTCTCTTGCTAACTTTTCCTCCTATTCCTCCCTTACATGACCCTTTCACCCTGTATCCAGATGGGGATAAATTATGAAATGAGAGGAAATTGCACAGAGTGGCACAGAAAAGGGTGATTGCAGTCAGAGCTGGAAGACCTGCATTTTCATCCTAGTTCAACCCCTGGCTGCCCTGTAACCTCCACAAGGCCATTTAACCTTCTGAACCTTGGCTTTCTCATCTTTACAATGGAACAATTTCCCCACGAACTCACTAAGTAGTGAGAATCAAGCATACATATTAATATATTATATATATATATATATTACTATGCATAATAGATACATAGGCTATGTGCCCCACAGCATCATAGATATATGTTGCCTCTGAATAGTTCACTCATATTCCTTCCTCTGCCTTCACCCAGGTCACCCTTCTCACTCAGAAATCCTTCCACTCCCTTCCATCTTATCAGAATCTGAGTCATTCTTCAAAGACAGCATCCTCCCTTAAGTCTCTCTCTAGCCCACAATGATATCACTTTCTCCTTTAAATTACTGTTATTGCACGGCTCACTGGAATTTATGTATTTCCTTGATCTACCACTTTTTAAATGTTTATTCACATCTCCATGACTAGAATATCAATCCATCAAGGAACTAATGCCCCAGCCCCACTACAGCCCGGTAGGTAATAGGAGCACAAAGCTCGGGTTAAACGGATCACTCCCGCCACAGGTGTGGCTCCCTGCTAGAACCCTTGGTAAAGACACCCTCCTTTACATTCAATCTGCTCCTTGAGTGTGCAGCTGGAAAGTAAGGGAGACTGGTCATCTGAATGTATTTCAGCAGTTCTTCCCTTTGTTATTGAAAACGTGGCAGTACTTCAAGCAGTGTGTAAAATGGTAACCATTTCCAGTCTCCTCCTCCTAAAAAGAGCACTTTAGAACTTCTTCTAGCGTGGCCCCGTTTGGTGTGTAAATGGTAACATCAGTTGTCTCTAAAATATCACTATGGATACCCAGTGGGAACCACACTTAAATAAATAAAGGGCTCTGATGTTCACTTTCACCTCAGGCCCTTTGCCCAGGGAAGCTTTACCCCACCCGGGAGGGAGGTGACATTCATATAGCATGACTCACTTCCTAGCTTCCAGCCCTCTACAACCTGGCCCTAGGCTCTCTCTCTTGCTAACTTTTCCTCCTATTCCTCCCTTACATGACCCTTTCACCCTGTATCCAGATGGGGATAAATTATGAAATGAGAGGAAATTGCACAGAGTGGCACAGAAAAGGGTGATTGCAGTCAGAGCTGGAAGACCTGCATTTTCATCCTAGTTCAACCCCTGGCTGCCCTGTAACCTCCACAAGGCCATTTAACCTTCTGAACCTTGGCTTTCTCATCTTTACAATGGAACAATTTCCCCACGAACTCACTAAGTAGTGAGAATCAAGCATACATATTAATATATTATATATATATATATATTACTATGCATAATAGATACATAGGCTATGTGCCCCACAGCATCATAGATATATGTTGCCTCTGAATAGTTCACTCATATTCCTTCCTCTGCCTTCACCCAGGTCACCCTTCTCACTCAGAAATCCTTCCACTCCCTTCCATCTTATCAGAATCTGAGTCATTCTTCAAAGACAGCATCCTCCCTTAAGTCTCTCTCTAGCCCACAATGATATCACTTTCTCCTTTAAATTACTGTTATTGCACGGCTCACTGGAATTTATGTATTTCCTTGATCTACCACTTTTTAAATGTTTATTCACATCTCCATGACTAGAATATCAATCCATCAAGGAACTAATGCCCCAGCCCCACTACAGCCCGGTAGGTAATAGGAGCACAAAGCTCGGGTTAAACGGATCACTCCCGCCACAGGTGTGGCTCCCTGCTAGAACCCTTGGTAAAGACACCTCCTTTACATTCAATCTGCTCCTTGAGTGTGCAGCTGGAAAGTAAGGGAGACTGGTCATCTGAATGTATTTCAGCAGTTCTTCCCCTTTGTATTGACGTCTATGTTCCATTCATTTTCTAGCGTGGCAGTACTTCAAGCAGTGTGTAAAATGGTAACCATTTCCAGTCTCCTCCTCCTAAAAAGAGCACTTTAGAACTTCTCAGTAAGCATCATTGTCTGGCACTTGGCCTCTTTCTAGTTTGGTGGTGATAAATCAGGGCATGTGTCGTGAAGTTACAGCTGTGTTGTTCTTTTTTGTGTTTCTGTTCCAACTGGTGTGTTGGCACAAGGAGCCTTAGGGTATAAGGAAACCAGTCTGCATAAGTAAAGGGTACAAATGGGGATGGGAAGATGTTGGGAAAAGACATTTTAAGTCTGCTTATGCCAAGTACTGTGTTAAGCTCAAAAATTAAATTTTTATAGGATTCTGAGAAATAACATTTCAGCTGGTAGACTGCCTCAGTAAATAGGAGATTTATATTCTTTTCTAAAATTAAACCAAATAAGTAGATTATTGTCCCAGTATCCAAATTTCTGAGGTAAGGTTAAAAGTACTAACATATTTGAATTATGGGAGATCCAGGTTCCAAAGCATGCTTAAACTTGAACTTGAATCTATGTATTTCAGCATGATGAGGCCTCTTGTTCATTGACAAGTAGGTCAATGGGCACAGGGCACAGCGTGATGAGTTTTCAACTCTACTCCACACATTCCAATGTTTTAGTGATAAAAGACTCAGCCCTATTCTCACTGCTGTCATCCCAGACCAGTATCAACTAGTCTGAGAAGTTAGATTAACTGGGATGCAATCTATTGTTCCCTGCTGACTATGTGGAAACACAGTGAGTTGAGGTTCAAAGAACCTCTAATTGGCGCTACAAAAAAATTGCTGTCAAAACCCAGAAAAGTTGATTCACATCTCCATGACTAGAATATCAATCCATCAAGGAACTAATGCCCCAGCCCCACTACAGCCCGGTAGGTAATAGGAGCACAAAGCTCGGGTTAAACGGATCACTCCCGCCACAGGTGTGGCTCCCTGCTAGAACCCTTGGTAAAGACACCCTCCTTTACATTCAATCTGCTCCTTGAGTGTGCAGCTGGAAAGTAAGGGAGACTGGTCATCTGAATGTATTTCAGCAGTTCTTCCCCTTTGTATTGACGTCTATGTTCCATTCATTTTCTAGCGTGGCAGTACTTCAAGCAGTGTGTAAAATGGTAACCATTTCCAGTCTCCTCCTCCTAAAAAGAGCACTTTAGAACTTCTCAGTAAGCATCATTGTCTGGCACTTGGCCTCTTTCTAGTTTGGTGGTGATAAATCAGGGCATGTGTCGTGAAGTTACAGCTGTGTTGTTCTTTTTTGTGTTTCTGTTCCAACTGGTGTGTTGGCACAAGGAGCCTTAGGGTATAAGGAAACCAGTCTGCATAAGTAAAGGGTACAAATGGGGATGGGAAGATGTTGGGAAAAGACATTTTAAGTCTGCTTATGCCAAGTACTGTGTTAAGCTCAAAAATTAAATTTTTATAGGATTCTGAGAAATAACATTTCAGCTGGTAGACTGCCTCAGTAAATAGGAGATTTATATTCTTTTCTAAAATTAAACCAAATAAGTAGATTATTGTCCCAGTATCCAAATTTCTGAGGTAAGGTTAAAAGTACTAACATATTTGAATTATGGGAGATCCAGGTTCCAAAGCATGCTTAAACTTGAACTTGAATCTATGTATTTCAGCATGATGAGGCCTCTTGTTCATTGACAAGTAGGTCAATGGGCACAGGGCACAGCGTGATGAGTTTTCAACTCTACTCCACACATTCCAATGTTTTAGTGATAAAAGACTCAGCCCTATTCTCACTGCTGTCATCCCAGACCAGTATCAACTAGTCTGAGAAGTTAGATTAACTGGGATGCAATCTATTGTTCCCTGCTGACTATGTGGAAACACAGTGAGTTGAGGTTCAAAGAACCAATTGGTTGTTAAAGGTAGAGACTCTACATTGGCGCTCAACCAAAAATGTTGACAATTGGTATATCTGATCACTTATCTGAATAATTCAAGGTTGAAAAGGAATTCTAAAACATCTGTATTACGAATTAACAGGTTCATTTCTCAGTTTCCTATTCCCTTCATGACTCATGCCTATGATAAGCTCACATCCACGGAAGGCAAAACGGGGACATGGTTGACCCTGAGTTTAAAATCAAACAGATTTCAATTCTCTCGGTTTGTCATGTATTAGCTATACACCTTGGGAAACTTTTCAACTTCTGTAGATGAAGTTAGCTAGTCCTTCCTCATGAGATTGTTGTGAAAATTAACCTACCATTTCAGCAAAGCACCTAGAGGAATGTGCCCCTTTGGGCTGACAGGCTGAGAGGTTTCAAGGTATGGCCTCTGATCTAGCTCTACCTATAGCTCCTCGGAAGACCACTAGAAGACTGTTCATTCTACCATAATCTGTACCATTGCCACCCGTGTTTCTCTATGTAGTTAGGCAGTTATGTGATGTCTTCATATCCAAAGAATGATATAAATAAATGCAAAGCACTAGGTTAATTGTAATTGAGCACAAGGTTAGTGGAAATCTGGAAGGAGGAGCTACAAGGCCTGCACAATTTCTTGGAATGTGAAGCTCACTTCTGTTTGAGTACACTGGGTTTGATAGAGGCCAGTTTGGGGGCCATGTTGTCATCTGTACTTTAATAGCTTGGAGGTCACTATGCCTTAGTGAATATTAATTAAATCCCTGAATAACATCAGCCATGTTTGACAGGAAAATGAATGAGAAAAGGCCAGTTTCCAAAGCATGCTTAAACTTGAACTTGAATCTATGTATTTCAGCATGATGAGGCCTCTTGTTCATTGACAAGTAGGTCAATGGGCACAGGGCACAGCGTGATGAGTTTTCAACTCTACTCCACACATTCCAATGTTTTAGTGATAAAAGACTCAGCCCTATTCTCACTGCTGTCATCCCAGACCAGTATCAACTAGTCTGAGAAGTTAGATTAACTGGGATGCAATCTATTGTTCCCTGCTGACTATGTGGAAACACAGTGAGTTGAGGTTCAAAGAACCAATTGGTTGTTAAAGGTAGAGACTCTACATTGGCGCTCAACCAAAAATGTTGACAATTGGTATATCTGATCACTTATCTGAATAATTCAAGGTTGAAAAGGAATTCTAAAACATCTGTATTACGAATTAACAGGTTCATTTCTCAGTTTCCTATTCCCTTCATGACTCATGCCTATGATAAGCTCACATCCACGGAAGGCAAAACGGGGACATGGTTGACCCTGAGTTTAAAATCAAACAGATTTCAATTCTCTCGGTTTGTCATGTATTAGCTATACACCTTGGGAAACTTTTCAACTTCTGTAGATGAAGTTAGCTAGTCCTTCCTCATGAGATTGTTGTGAAAATTAACCTACCATTTCAGCAAAGCACCTAGAGGAATGTGCCCCTTTGGGCTGACAGGCTGAGAGGTTTCAAGGTATGGCCTCTGATCTAGCTCTACCTATAGCTCCTCGGAAGACCACTAGAAGACTGTTCATTCTACCATAATCTGTACCATTGCCACCCGTGTTTCTCTATGTAGTTAGGCAGTTATGTGATGTCTTCATATCCAAAGAATGATATAAATAAATGCAAAGCACTAGGTTAATTGTAATTGAGCACAAGGTTAGTGGAAATCTGGAAGGAGGAGCTACAAGGCCTGCACAATTTCTTGGAATGTGAAGCTCACTTCTGTTTGAGTACACTGGGTTTGATAGAGGCCAGTTTGGGGGCCATGTTGTCATCTGTACTTTAATAGCTTGGAGGTCACTATGCCTTAGTGAATATTAATTAAATCCCTGAATAACATCAGCCATGTTTGACAGGAAAATGAATGGAGAAAAGATAAATGGCACCAGCAAAATCCTTCACCCAGAGACAATGATCTCGTCTCTGTCTGGTGAAAGACTCCTCTCCATCTTCTGACTTTACGCCATGTTTATTTTACTATGTCCTTTCTAACCCCTTTTTTATTTTAAACATTATTAGCTCCTCAGAGAACACAGTTCTGATATGATTGTCAGGTGGGCACATAGTGGACTGAAATGCATGCATGGCTGAAATGCCTCCTGTTGGTATCTTCTTTCTAATAACAATCCTGGTTCTCTGTCCAGCCCCAAAGAGCAACACCACCACGAGCAAGCCCGGCTGGTTTGTTTTGCCTCACACGACATCAGCAGAAGCTGTCATTTGAGTTTCACTCGCCAGAAATTTATGATCAGGGATACTGTTAAAAGTAGAAAGGACTCAGCTGCGCTTTCAAATCCCTGACTAAGGGAGTGGAAAGAAGTGAAAGGCATGACTAATATCAGGGATATAGTATGAAAACCCCTTTCTTCTGACTCACAAGCTAGAAGCGGTGGAGGTATTTGCCAGATGGGTGCACAATTACAATCCTGACATTTTACCCATGATTTTTTCCCCCCTGGTTAAAATCTGACCATGAGAAACATTATGCCTACTCTGCTGGACAAAGTCCCAGGTACTCAGGAAGAGAGCAACAGAGCACATATGCTACTGATGATTTCCCATAGTCCAAAGAGAGCAGTTCACCCCCAAAAGCTCTGTACCAAATAGAGTTCTACTCTGATGTCAGTGATTCTTCTGGTTTGGGCTGGAACATTCGCATTTAAGTCTATGTATTCTGGGAACAACCAAGCAGTTGTTAAACTACTCTAATGGCCTATTTTCTGTTAATCTAAGTTTATATACTGATTATATATATATATAATCCCTGTCTGGTTAAAAACAAGCAACTACATACAAAAAATATGTAATAAGACACACACGCACATGAATCTGTAGAGTCAATCATAATCTGGATTTTGTTCTAACACACAGATACACTAGATGGAACAGCTAAGAGAATCTTGGGCCATGCCCCACTATGATAAACATCACAAGGGACTCTGCTCTGAATAACATTTCACATGCACATTGCACTTTTTGAAACCCTAAAGATAAATGGACACGAGAGTCCATTGGCTCACATCATGAACCCAAATTTAGCTAGAAAAATTAAGGCTCTCTATGCAATGCCTTGAGAAAGGAGTGTCTCCCTCTTTAGTGGTGGGAATTCAGGGTATGGAGTCACCTTGTATCCCCAGCAGGATAGATGGTGTCCTCAATGACATGAGACAGCTCTCTCCCACCCAACTAACGGAGAGAATTTCTGACTCAGGTTACCCAGCATAAACTTACTGATATATTTCTCTGAATTAACTGCATCATGCACTTTTCCTCCTAGATAGCTGGAGTAAAATGCAGTGCTAAGAAGCTAGGGGAAAAATCTTGGACGCATACTAAAATAAGGGCAAGGAGTTAGAAAACCCAGCATTTCAATTAGAGTAGCCACTACTATTTTCTCTTGTGCGCTTTCAAATCCCTGACTAAGGGTGGAAAGAAGTCATGACTAATATCAGGGATATAGTATGAAAACCCCTTTCTTCTGACTCACAAGCTAGAAGCGGTGGAGGTATTTGCCAGATGGGTGCACAATTACAATCCTGACATTTTACCCATGATTTTTTCCCCCCTGGTTAAAATCTGACCATGAGAAACATTATGCCTACTCTGCTGGACAAAGTCCCAGGTACTCAGGAAGAGAGCAACAGAGCACATATGCTACTGATGATTTCCCATAGTCCAAAGAGAGCAGTTCACCCCCAAAAGCTCTGTACCAAATAGAGTTCTACTCTGATGTCAGTGATTCTTCTGGTTTGGGCTGGAACATTCGCATTTAAGTCTATGTATTCTGGGAACAACCAAGCAGTTGTTAAACTACTCTAATGGCCTATTTTCTGTTAATCTAAGTTTATATACTGATTATATATATATATAATCCCTGTCTGGTTAAAAACAAGCAACTACATACAAAAAATATGTAATAAGACACACACGCACATGAATCTGTAGAGTCAATCATAATCTGGATTTTGTTCTAACACACAGATACACTAGATGGAACAGCTAAGAGAATCTTGGGCCATGCCCCACTATGATAAACATCACAAGGGACTCTGCTCTGAATAACATTTCACATGCACATTGCACTTTTTGAAACCCTAAAGATAAATGGACACGAGAGTCCATTGGCTCACATCATGAACCCAAATTTAGCTAGAAAAATTAAGGCTCTCTATGCAATGCCTTGAGAAAGGAGTGTCTCCCTCTTTAGTGGTGGGAATTCAGGGTATGGAGTCACCTTGTATCCCCAGCAGGATAGATGGTGTCCTCAATGACATGAGACAGCTCTCTCCCACCCAACTAACGGAGAGAATTTCTGACTCAGGTTACCCAGCATAAACTTACTGATATATTTCTCTGAATTAACTGCATCATGCACTTTTCCTCCTAGATAGCTGGAGTAAAATGCAGTGCTAAGAAGCTAGGGGAAAAATCTTGGACGCATACTAAAATAAGGGCAAGGAGACATTGAGAAAAGAGGAGCCACTCTTCTCACTGATGAACATTTCCCATTCAGTTAATTTTAGAATGGTACTTATTCCTGTCCAAAGCCCTCTTGGATCTGACTAGATTCTGGTGTTCTGCTTTGGATGGTGACATGGAATGGCCAAAACAGTTACTGAGATGGACCTTGGACTTGCTCAGCACTCAGGGCACTCAGAACCACAGGCAAAAAAGAACTAGGACTGCAAGTCTCCTTTTCCACACACACACACACACACACACACACACACGTTCTAGAGGCCCAGGAGAAACTGACATAATATCATGACTCCAAATTCAGATATGTCTCTAAGGTATCAGAAAATGGGGCTGTTTACCCAGTTTCCACACTCCATTCATTTTGCTTCTTACTGGTAGTTGGGCAGTTGTGGAGGAGGCAGCCTTTAGGGGAGAAAGTTTAGCTTGCTGGTTTTAAAAATATATTCATGGGGCCAAACAAGCAAGAACCTTTCCCCACTACCAGTCAACCCATTCCCCATCCAGGCTGCCCACTTTCCCCTTTGACTCTCCCAATTGTTGATATAGCCCTAATTGGGGTGGGGCAGGATACCCCATACACAAGCTTCTGGTTTTTAAGCTCATGCAGAAAGAAACCCTTTTCCTAGATTGTGACTGCAGTCACCACATTCCATTTTAGGAACTCTTGTATTTTTCTCTGAACTTGGCAAAAGGGAGCTGTATCTAGAACCATCCTGTGGAAAAAAGCTCTAAGGTGCAGATGGGTCTGGTAGGTTTGGAAGAACTGAGGACAGGTGCTTCCCTGGGCTCATGGTAAGGTGCCTGAGTCACTGACTGTGCCTAGAGCCCTGGGTCTGTGTGGGTAGAGGTTCATAGAATAGCTAAACCAAAAGGAACTCCTAGCCCAGCTGTCTTTCTTTGACAGACCTCCTGATCTTCCAGACAGATGATCTGTTTAACCATACATAGCCTGCCATCCAACAGTGTGACTTTAGAAAAATAACACTGAAATCCTAACACTGCCACAGCCCACAGAACAATACCAAGGAGAAGATTACTTACAAGGAGCCTTCGTTTGCCTTCCCGGGGGTACATCCTAACCCCCCTAGCGTAAAACTATGACTCGCTCGGGCAAGGAGACATTGAGAAAAGAGGAGCCACTCTTCTCACTGATGAACATTTCCCATTCAGTTAATTTTAGAATGGTACTTATTCCTGTCCAAAGCCCTCTTGGATCTGACTAGATTCTGGTGTTCTGCTTTGGATGGTGACATGGAATGGCCAAAACAGTTACTGAGATGGACCTTGGACTTGCTCAGCACTCAGGGCACTCAGAACCACAGGCAAAAAAGAACTAGGACTGCAAGTCTCCTTTTCCACACACACACACACACACACACACACACACACACGTTCTAGAGGCCCAGGAGAAACTGACATAATATCATGACTCCAAATTCAGATATGTCTCTAAGGTATCAGAAAATGGGGCTGTTTACCCAGTTTCCACACTCCATTCATTTTGCTTCTTACTGGTAGTTGGGCAGTTGTGGAGGAGGCAGCCTTTAGGGGAGAAAGTTTAGCTTGCTGGTTTTAAAAATATATTCATGGGGCCAAACAAGCAAGAACCTTTCCCCACTACCAGTCAACCCATTCCCCATCCAGGCTGCCCACTTTCCCCTTTGACTCTCCCAATTGTTGATATAGCCCTAATTGGGGTGGGGCAGGATACCCCATACACAAGCTTCTGGTTTTTAAGCTCATGCAGAAAGAAACCCTTTTCCTAGATTGTGACTGCAGTCACCACATTCCATTTTAGGAACTCTTTTATTTTTCTCTGAACTTGGCAAAAGGGAGCTGTATCTAGAACCATCCTGTGGAAAAAAGCTCTAAGGTGCAGATGGGTCTGGTAGGTTTGGAAGAACTGAGGACAGGTGCTTCCCTGGGCTCATGGTAAGGTGCCTGAGTCACTGACTGTGCCTAGAGCCCTGGGTCTGTGTGGGTAGAGGTTCATAGAATAGCTAAACCAAAAGGAACTCCTAGCCCAGCTGTCTTTCTTTGACAGACCTCCTGATCTTCCAGACAGATGATCTGTTTAACCATACATAGCCTGCCATCCAACAGTGTGACTTTAGAAAAATAACACTGAAATCCTAACACTGCCACAGCCCACAGAACAATACCAAGGAGAAGATTACTTACAAGGAGCCTTCGTTTGCCT
This sequence comes from Tragulus kanchil, assembly GCA_022376925.1. Taxonomy (NCBI): domain Eukaryota; kingdom Metazoa; phylum Chordata; class Mammalia; order Artiodactyla; family Tragulidae; genus Tragulus; species Tragulus kanchil. The sequence goes on from JAIOJX010000028.1 coordinate 176,688,498, forward strand.
TCAAAGGGCCCCAGCAGATCGGTCACTGACTTCCTAGGACTCGGAGTGAAGGGTTTGCTGGGTTTCAGGTGCCCATCCTGCTCTGTCCGCCCCACTTTTTTCTTCTTGTTCTTCTCTTTCTCCTGCCTGCTCTTTTTCTCAGCCTTGTCCTTCTTCACTTGCTTCTCACTCTTGAGTAACTTGTCTGCTTTCTCACTCTTCACCTTTTTCTTCTTCTCCTTTTCAGGTTTCTCAAGTTTATCGTGCTTTTTAGACTCCTTTGCTTTTTGGGGGGGAATATTTCCCACCTGCAACTCCTCCTCCAGCTGAGAGGCGGTCGGCCGGCTGAGGTCGTACTTATCCTCATACTCATTGCTAAGAATTTTGTCCTGGGCTTTCTTTTTGGGAGGTTTCCCCTTGGCTGGCTTGTGAGGACCTGGCACCACGTTCGGGTCCCGGGGGCCGTGCTCCCGCCTGTCGGTGCGGTTGTCCCGGAAACGGCCCGCACCAGCCCTGGTGCTGGGCTCAGAGATGGCGGTGGGAGGGGCAGCCGTGAAGCTCTCGAAGCTGGTGGCCTTGCTGGGCCTCCTGGTGGTCGGCGGCCTCTCCCTGGACTGCTCCTTCCTGGGCAGAGGGTAGAGATTCTCGGAGGCCACCGGTCCCCTGCCAGTGGTCACTTCAGCTGTGGCGGGGGGCTTCTGGGGGGCCGAGGAAGGGTGCACTCGGGGAGTCCAGGGCCTCGGGGTGGTTGGAAAGGCCGTGGTGGTTGTGGGTCTTGCAGCTACTGTCCCCGCCCGAGAGGTGGCCCGCGTCACTGTTGTGCCTGGAGCAGGGGGCAGTGTGGTGGCCCGTGGGGTTGGAAGGGGTGGGGAAGGGGGCCCCGCAGTGGGGGCCTGTTTTCTCGTCACCTTCACCCGACTCTCTCTGGTTGGTGGCTCCTGTGTTTTCCTCGCCTCCTCTTTCCTCTTCTCACTACTCGGGCCTGGCCTTCCTGTTTCTCCACCATTGTTCCCCTCCTCCACCACCTGGCCCTCCACCCCAGAGGCTACATTTTGCACAAAACCCTTTTGCCTGATCTTCTCTATCCTGCGGATGGGGCCCTGGCAAATACCCTTTGGTGGCCCCCCATGCCTGCTACTGTTTTGTCAGTCCTAACACTGCCACAGCCCACAGAACAATACCAAGGAGAAGATTACTTACAAGGAGCCTTCGTTTGCCTTCAAAGGGCCCCAGTAGGTCGGTCACCAACTTCCTGGGATTCTGAGTGAAGGGTTTGCTGGGTTTCAGGTGCCCATCCTGCTCTGTCCGCCCCACTTTTTTCTTCTTGTTCTTCTCTTTCTCCTGCCTGCTCTTTTTCTCAGCCTTGTCCTTCTTCACTTGCTTCTCACTCTTGAGTAACTTGTCTGCTTTCTCACTCTTCACCTTTTTCTTCTTCTCCTTTTCAGGTTTCTCAAGTTTATCGTGCTTTTTAGACTCCTTTGCTTTTTGGGGGGGAATATTTCCCACCTGCAACTCCTCCTCCAGCTGAGAGGCGGTCGGCCGGCTGAGGTCGTACTTATCCTCATACTCATTGCTAAGAATTTTGTCCTGGGCTTTCTTTTTGGGAGGTTTCCCCTTGGCTGGCTTGTGAGGACCTGGCACCACGTTCGGGTCCCGGGGGCCGTGCTCCCGCCTGTCGGTGCGGTTGTCCCGGAAACGGCCCGCACCAGCCCTGGTGCTGGGCTCAGAGATGGCGGTGGGAGGGGCAGCCGTGAAGCTCTCGAAGCTGGTGGCCTTGCTGGGCCTCCTGGTGGTCGGCGGCCTCTCCCTGGACTGCTCCTTCCTGGGCAGAGGGTAGAGATTCTCGGAGGCCACCGGTCCCCTGCCAGTGGTCACTTCAGCTGTGGCGGGGGGCTTCTGGGGGGCCGAGGAAGGGTGCACTCGGGGAGTCCAGGGCCTCGGGGTGGTTGGAAAGGCCGTGGTGGTTGTGGGTCTTGCAGCTACTGTCCCCGCCCGAGAGGTGGCCCGCGTCACTGTTGTGCCTGGAGCAGGGGGCAGTGTGGTGGCCCGTGGGGTTGGAAGGGGTGGGGAAGGGGGCCCCGCAGTGGGGGCCTGTTTTCTCGTCACCTTCACCCGACTCTCTCTGGTTGGTGGCTCCTGTGTTTTCCTCGCCTCCTCTTTCCTCTTCTCACTACTCGGGCCTGGCCTTCCTGTTTCTCCACCATTGTTCCCCTCCTCCACCACCTGGCCCTCCACCCCAGAGGCCTTACATTTTTGCACAAAACCCTTTTGCCTGATCTTCTCTATCCTGCGGATGGGGCCCTGGTCGATGATCTCATACATGGCCTCCAACCTGACCGGGTAAGGGTAGCGCTCCTCCACCTGCAGTGTCTTCTTCAACAGCACCATGCCAAACTTGCCCTTCTCCAGCTTCAAGAAGCTCATTAGCTTTGGGATGAGGCCGGGGTCCAGGGGCTGCTCCAGGACTCGGCCCTCGCTGGTGATCCTGCGCACCTTGCCTCCTTCCTCACCTGGCTGGTGGAACAGCACGATCTGCTGGATATGCCTTTCGGCCAGCTCACAATACACGTCGTCCTTCAGCAGGCTCATCATGAGCCGGTAGTAGCCTTCCGAGGCGTGGGGGGCCGAAATGACCCACACCCTGTTCTTCCCTGCAAAGCTGGCAAGGATGTTGGGAGAGCTGGACCCTGATGGGAAGCGCAGCATTCTTGACCGAGCTGTGGATCCCTCATCTCGGACCATCTCACGGGGAGAGCTCCGGGCTGCTGGTCTCTGCTCAGTTCTCACTGGGGCCCCGTGGATGCCCAGCGAGGCTGGTGGTACAGTGGCATGAGCCATTCTCAATACCGGCACACTCCTCCTTCTTTGGAGAGGCCGACGGTTTGGTTCCTCCAGAGTGGTTCTCTCAATTCCCTGAGACCTCCCCGTGTGCCTCAGTAACCTAGCTGGCCTTCTGTTGACCGGAGAAACCAGAGGTGCTTTCTGCCCTCCACGGCTCCCTCTATTCATGGCCTGCGTGTGAGGTTCTGATCCGCACACCAGCCACAATGCCAGTAGCATGGTAAAACTGGGTCCCATTCTCCATGTCATTGTGCAGTCCACTTTGGGGAGGCAGCAGGGTCAAAACACAGAAAGGAGAGGGCAGAGAAAAGAAAGAAAGAAAGAAAGAAAATCACTTAATTGCAAACAGAGCTGGGCATTATCTCTTTATCTTGGCCAAGGGGAGGGGGAGGGGGGTTGGAGAAGAAGGAGGAGGGAGGTCAGGGAATGGAAAATCGGACTGAGATCCTGTTGCTTTTAATTGTTCCCTCCTCACCACCTGGCCCTCCACCCCAGAGGCCTTACATTTTGCACAAAACCCTTTTGCCTGATCTTCTCTATCCTGCGGATGGGGCCCTGGTCGATGATCTCATACATGGCCTCCAACCTGACCGGGTAAGGGTAGCGCTCCTCCACCTGCAGTGTCTTCTTCAACAGCACCATGCCAAACTTGCCCTTCTCCAGCTTCAAGAAGCTCATTAGCTTTGGGATGAGGCCGGGGTCCAGGGGCTGCTCCAGGACTCGGCCCTCGCTGGTGATCCTGCGCACCTTGCCTCCTTCCTCACCTGGCTGGTGGAACAGCACGATCTGCTGGATATGCCTTTCGGCCAGCTCACAATACACGTCGTCCTTCAGCAGGCTCATCATGAGCCGGTAGTAGCCTTCCGAGGCGTGGGGGGCCGAAATGACCCACACCCTGTTCTTCCCTGCAAAGCTGGCAAGGATGTTGGGAGAGCTGGACCCTGATGGGAAGCGCAGCATTCTTGACCGAGCTGTGGATCCCTCATCTCGGACCATCTCACGGGGAGAGCTCCGGGCTGCTGGTCTCTGCTCAGTTCTCACTGGGGCCCCGTGGATGCCCAGCGAGGCTGGTGGTACAGTGGCATGAGCCATTCTCAATACCGGCACACTCCTCCTTCTTTGGAGAGGCCGACGGTTTGGTTCCTCCAGAGTGGTTCTCTCAATTCCCTGAGACCTCCCCGTGTGCCTCAGTAACCTAGCTGGCCTTCTGTTGACCGGAGAAACCAGAGGTGCTTTCTGCCCTCCACGGCTCCCTCTATTCATGGCCTGCGTGTGAGGTTCTGATCCGCACACCAGCCACAATGCCAGTAGCATGGTAAAACTGGGTCCCATTCTCCATGTCATTGTGCAGTCCACTTTGGGGAGGCAGCAGGGTCAAAACACAGAAAGGAGAGGGCAGAGAAAAGAAAGAAAGAAAGAAAGAAAATCACTTAATTGCAAACAGAGCTGGGCATTATCTCTTTATCTTGGCCAAGGGGAGGGGGAGGGGGGTTGGAGAAGAAGGAGGAGGGAGGTCAGGGAATGGAAAATCGGACTGAGATCCTGTTGCTTTTAAGTCCCTGTAATTTGTCAGTGCTTAGCAGAGACAGTTACATTTAGCAGAAAACCCAACTCAGTCCCCCATGCAGCATGCTTGCACTGTTTAAACCGACCGTCTGATGCTCCAGAGAAAATACACACTGAGCATATTAATTATTACATTTCCACTTCATTTCTTCAAATAAGTGACAAACAAACAAACAAATATGGCAAAGACAGGCAGGATTACACACTTACATGGTGGCTCATGGAGATGGAATGCAGAGGCTTTAAAAAGCAATCTGAAGTGTGCTCCCAGGACAGTTCCTAGACGAAATACTTTTCCTCTCAAGTCTCTTTCTCCTTTGCGAGGCTGGCCGATACAAAGGGGTGTGCTGCCCTCCCAGCTCCCAAAGCTGCACACAGACCACCGCCTGTCTAGTCCTGAGAGCTGAACTTTCTTCTCTTCTTTCCGTCTGTTCCTTTTTACCTTCTTGACAAGTAGAATGAATTGAAAGGAGCTGTCCTTTTAAGTCTTTGCATCTCCATTTGTCTGCAGCTTCAGCGCGGGCTGTGTCTGAGTGCCAATTCTTCCCGGCTGCCGGACGCCCCTTAAAGTGGAGCCCCAGCTATTCCTGAATCTCACTTCTTCTCTTTTTCGAGTTCCAGGATCCTTCTTATCACCCTTTCCCCCACAGTCTGGCTTAGTCCCTTTGTTTCCAAGCGTAAAAGCACTGGGATTAATATGTTTTCCAGGCTGAGGGAAAACACAGGAATGTGATGTTAGAAAGGACTTTTTCTTTTCCTTATGCTTCTCTCTTCTCCTTAGGTTCTGAAAATCCCCCCACGGCTCCTCTATTCATGGCCTGCGTGTGAGGTTCTGATCCGCACACCAGCCACAATGCCAGTAGCATGGTAAAACTGGGTCCCATTCTCCATGTCATTGTGCAGTCCACTTTGGGGAGGCAGCAGGGTCAAAACACAGAAAGGAGAGGGCAGAGAAAAGAAAGAAAGAAAGAAAGAAAATCACTTAATTGCAAACAGAGCTGGGCATTATCTCTTTATCTTGGCCAAGGGGAGGGGGAGGGGGGTTGGAGAAGAAGGAGGAGGGAGGTCAGGGAATGGAAAATCGGACTGAGATCCTGTTGCTTTTAAGTCCCTGTAATTTGTCAGTGCTTAGCAGAGACAGTTACATTTAGCAGAAAACCCAACTCAGTCCCCCATGCAGCATGCTTGCACTGTTTAAACCGACCGTCTGATGCTCCAGAGAAAATACACACTGAGCATATTAATTATTACATTTCCACTTCATTTCTTCAAATAAGTGACAAACAAACAAACAAATATGGCAAAGACAGGCAGGATTACACACTTACATGGTGGCTCATGGAGATGGAATGCAGAGGCTTTAAAAAGCAATCTGAAGTGTGCTCCCAGGACAGTTCCTAGACGAAATACTTTTCCTCTCAAGTCTCTTTCTCCTTTGCGAGGCGGGCCCTGATACAAAGGGGTGTGCTGCCCTCCCAGCTCCCAAAGCTGCACACAGACCACCGCCTGTCTAGTCCTGAGAGCTGAACTTTCTTCTCTTCTTTCCGTCTGTTCCTTTTTACCTTCTTGACAAGTAGAATGAATTGAAAGGAGCTGTCCTTTTAAGTCTTTGCATCTCCATTTGTCTGCAGCTTCAGCGCGGGCTGTGTCTGAGTGCCAATTCTTCCCGGCTGCCGGACGCCCCTTAAAGTGGAGCCCCAGCTATTCCTGAATCTCACTTCTTCTCTTTTTCGAGTTCCAGGATCCTTCTTATCACCCTTTCCCCCACAGTCTGGCTTAGTCCCTTTGTTTCCAAGCGTAAAAGCACTGGGATTAATATGTTTTCCAGGCTGAGGGAAAACACAGGAATGTGATGTTAGAAAGGACTTTTTTTCTTTTCCTTATGCTTCTCTCTTCTCTTTATTTCTTCCCACCTTTTCTCTCCTTTTTTTCGTCTTCTTTTTCTTCTTCCTCTCACCTGGATTGGGTCCCAGAAATGCCAGGACAGCCTCAGTTTTGATCCAAACCAAACTCAAACAACAGCCGCCACTGGAAATCAAGGAAACTTCACTAAGAATTTAACAGATCAGCAAAACACCGCCTCCTTCCCATTTCAGCATGGTGAGCTGTGAGCCTGGACTGGGAGGGAGAGAAGGGGCTGTTCTGGGGAGGGGGAGGGGGTTGCAATTTTGAAACTCTGCACATCATCATAAATCTCCTTAGAACAGGATGGCTGAGGACTTAACCCTTTCCGTACTGAGTCATCCGGACACTGTCCTTTCCTGTCTGTACACACAGTGTACTTGGGAAAGGGAAAATACTCAGATTTCTACATTTGAGGGTTTGGTTTTCCTAGACACAGATACTCATTTGGGTCAGGGTGCTTGGCTGTACATACAGACAGTATATATATTTATAGTTCCATGAATGTATTTTTATCTCTCTCTCCTGCTTCATGCATTTCGTTTGAGATTGGAAAAGCCTATGGAAAACACGGCTGCTGTTGTTTTTATTTTATGCTAATTGGGGATCATATTACTGTGTTCTTGTTCCTTGTTTCGCCCTGGCATGAAAGGAAGCTGGTAAGAGGTTAGAAATGCAGGCAATGGCTGCTGTTCCCCTGAGATGGTGGTCGGCCATGACACAGGGAAAGGCCATTATGACCTCCAGTTTGGGCTCTGGTTGTGGTAGGCTAAGAGCTTCCTCAGAGGGCACAAGTGTGAGAGTGTGTGTGTGTGTGTGTGTGTGTGTGTGTTGCAATATCTTGCTCTCCAGAGACTTCAAGGGTCCAGAGGACTTTAAGCAATCCTTAGAAATAGCTGTATTGGATATACTGAAGCCGCTCTGTGCATCTGCCTCAGGGAGCTGCCATGAGAATTCTGCTTTTAGGAAGGAGGAAGATGCTTGGGTTATACAGATATTTCTTCCAGCCTCTCCAGTTGCATTCAGTCGGTGTTAACTGCCACGGACAGTGACAAGTCAAGGTTTTCAGGAGGCTACTTGTAAACTAGATCATGGTAATGGTGACCCTCTCTGGATAAAACCTGGTCCCTGGTTGCTCCCTTTGATCAGCACCATCTCTGACTGATCATTTACTGTTCCTTCACATTTAAGCTCCCAACACTGAACTGAAGATCTGAACAGGAGTATCAGGTTGTCAGCCCACAGCATGAAGACCAAGGGGTGTGAAGAAGGAAGGTCCATCTGAAGAGCCTTCCTCATATTGTTGTGAGTCCAGAACAAAAGTGAGCTTTGGGCAGACCTTCTGTCTCCTGCAGGCAGAGATTTCCCCTTTCATAGGATTCACCTGTTAAGTTGATCAAATGTCTTGTCCTGAGTTGGGCCATCCTAGATGTGATTTCCTTTCTCGCATCATAATGTGTCCTACACAATCCCTCCCTGAGACGGCTCCCTTCCTTCCTTTCTCTTCATTTTGCCTTCTCCCTGCTAATAACAGCTGCCATTTATTGAGCATTTTCACATGAGGCTCGGGGCTTGGCACTTTTGTGTATCCTTTTATCTAACCCTCAGCAGCATCCCCAAAAGATAGGTGGGATTACTCCCATTTTACAGATGGACAACCTCTTGAGAGTGAGTTAAGTAATTGCCTTCTGTCACACAAATGCTAAGAAGTGGCCCTGAAGATTGAACCTAGGTGTAGAATTATCTTCAAAGTATGGAGTTAACCTGCCTCCTCTTCCCCCTTTCATTTTCTTTCCACACCTTTTTCTCTTCCTTCAGTTTGGTTTTGTTTCCTATATTCATAAAAGAGTCTCATTAATTTGTCCAAATAGAGCGCTTATATTTTTAGATTCCTACTTTCTAGAATAACTGTGTAGCAGTATTTTTTGCCTTTCTTAATAGATCCTTAAAGTATTTTATCCTTTTTCTTGACTATCCCATGGCTCCCAACAGCCTCCAGCAGTGTGCACAACATCCGTCACTTATGCAATGTGTAAGTCGAAATAAAGTCACTTTAGCTTTATTTGACCTGGACGTGACCTTAAGGGGAAGCCAGCCCAACCCGGCCCTGAGCTGTGTCTTCCGGGGAGTTGAGGGGGAACACTCGGGCTTTCATCGCTTCAGTGAGCTTTAGCCACTAGATGGCGCGCTAAACACATATGCGGGAGACGACCCAAACGCGACACCTCAGGGTCTCCCCAATGCCCCTGACACCCCACAGACATAAAGCTGGCAATGTGCAGCTTCTCATGCCTGCTCAGGATTTTTCAGCCTCGATACCTAGAGCCTTTCCTGGAACCTCAGAAAAGCCTGCCAGGAAAATCCAGGGAGCACATGTCTGATGAGAGCTGTTAGGAAACAAATTAGCAGGTACCCCTTTCTGGAAACATTTGAGAGAAGAGTTAAAAGAAAGGGAAAAGAAATTGGATCATTGCTCTCTACTGGGCTATACCTAAGGGCATGAAGAGCAACACATTCAGAATTTTCCTCTTGAAACCTGATTGAAATAAACTTTTGTATGCATTAAATGGCCAGTAGTTAACCCTGAATTCATTGTAGTTCTGCCTCCTCCCAATTCACAACTAACCCTTCAAGCAGCAAATTGAGGGGTTAAAGATTTTAAATGAACTCTCCTGAAAAGCGAGCACCGGGGCTTGGCACTTTTGTGTATCCTTTTATCTAACCCTCAGCAGCATCCCCAGAAGATAGGTGGGATTACTCCCATTTTACAGATGGACAACCTCTTGAGAGTGAGTTAAGTAATTGCCTTCTGTCACACAAATGCTAAGAAGTGGCCCTGAAGATTGAACCTAGGTGTAGAATTATCTTCAAAGTATGGAGTTAACCTGCCTCCTCTTCCCCCTTTCATTTTCTTTCCACACCTTTTTCTCTTCCTTCAGTTTGGTTTTGTTTCCTATATTCATAAAAGAGTCTCATTAATTTGTCCAAATAGAGCGCTTATATTTTTAGATTCCTACTTTCTAGAATAACTGTGTAGCAGTATTTTTTGCCTTTCTTAATAGATCCTTAAAGTATTTTATCCTTTTTCTTGACTATCCCATGGCTCCCAACAGCCTCCAGCAGTGTGCACAACATCCGTCACTTATGCAATGTGTAAGTCGAAATAAAGTCACTTTAGCTTTATTTGACCTGGACGTGACCTTAAGGGGAAGCCAGCCCAACCCGGCCCTGAGCTGTGTCTTCCGGGGAGTTGAGGGGGAACACTCGGGCTTTCATCGCTTCAGTGAGCTTTAGCCACTAGATGGCGCGCTAAACACATATGCGGGAGACGACCCAAACGCGACACCTCAGGGTCTCCCCAATGCCCCTGACACCCCACAGACATAAAGCTGGCAATGTGCAGCTTCTCATGCCTGCTCAGGATTTTTCAGCCTCGATACCTAGAGCCTTTCCTGGAACCTCAGAAAAGCCTGCCAGGAAAATCCAGGGAGCACATGTCTGATGAGAGCTGTTAGGAAACAAATTAGCAGGTACCCCTTTCTGGAAACATTTGAGAGAAGAGTTAAAAGAAAGGGAAAAGAAATTGGATCATTGCTCTCTACTGGGCTATACCTAAGGGCATGAAGAGCAACACATTCAGAATTTTCCTCTTGAAACCTGATTGAAATAAACTTTTGTATGCATTAAATGGCCAGTAGTTAACCCTGAATTCATTGTAGTTCTGCCTCCTCCCAATTCACAACTAACCCTTCAAGCAGCAAATTGAGGGGTTAAAGATTTTAAATGAACCATTAAGTAATTCACATAGCTCCTTAATCTCAGCTGTGGAAAAGAACTTCAATTTCCTCTGAGACTTCAACATCTTCTTAATTAATACAACTTCCTATCTGAGGAAAAAATGTCTTCAAGCACTCCCACCCCCACCCCCCAATTATCTCTGAGGTAGTCAAAACTAAAGGAATTTACAAAGGAACATTAAAACTGTTCTTCCCAATAGTTTTGGGCACTATCAGTTGACCTTTGTTTTTATTTATTCTTTAAAGAAAGTATACAGATACCTCAACTTCAGATCAAACCTGTGAATTTGTTGACATTTCAAAGATGACTTCAGAATGCTTCTTTTTGGGGATTACCCTTTCTCAGAATTTCTCTGGGCTGCAGCAGAATCCTGAGTCCATGATCACTAGTGGGCTTTCTCCTTGACTTTGCCATTCATTTTTCTAGTTTGTCCTGCCCTGTGAATGCTGAGAAAGAGAAGGGTTCATTTTCATCCTGAATGACATAAATGTGGATGAAGACTGAACATTGATTAGAGTTGCAAGTGGGAAGGAAAAGCACGTAGCATTATCCCCAATGTGAATATTGGTTCGTGACTCTGTCACGAAGTTGTGAAAAAGTGTCTCTATTATTCTTCCTGCTGAGGGTACAGATTATCACAGGAGTGGGAGGGGTGGTTTCCCGTCAAGACCACACTGAAGAGTATTAAAATCCCCCCTGGAATGCCCCTGACACCCCACAGACATAAAGCTGGCAATGTGCAGCTTCTCATGCCTGCTCAGGATTTTTCAGCCTCGATACCTAGAGCCTTTCCTGGAACCTCAGAAAAGCCTGCCAGGAAAATCCAGGGAGCACATGTCTGATGAGAGCTGTTAGGAAACAAATTAGCAGGTACCCCTTTCTGGAAACATTTGAGAGAAGAGTTAAAAGAAAGGGAAAAGAAATTGGATCATTGCTCTCTACTGGGCTATACCTAAGGGCATGAAGAGCAACACATTCAGAATTTTCCTCTTGAAACCTGATTGAAATAAACTTTTGTATGCATTAAATGGCCAGTAGTTAACCCTGAATTCATTGTAGTTCTGCCTCCTCCCAATTCACAACTAACCCTTCAAGCAGCAAATTGAGGGGTTAAAGATTTTAAATGAACCATTAAGTAATTCACATAGCTCCTTAATCTCAGCTGTGGAAAAGAACTTCAATTTCCTCTGAGACTTCAACATCTTCTTAATTAATACAACTTCCTATCTGAGGAAAAAATGTCTTCAAGCACTCCCACCCCCACCCCCCAATTATCTCTGAGGTAGTCAAAACTAAAGGAATTTACAAAGGAACATTAAAACTGTTCTTCCCAATAGTTTTGGGCACTATCAGTTGACCTTTGTTTTTATTTATTCTTTAAAGAAAGTATACAGATACCTCAACTTCAGATCAAACCTGTGAATTTGTTGACATTTCAAAGATGACTTCAGAATGCTTCTTTTTGGGGATTACCCTTTCTCAGAATTTCTCTGGGCTGCAGCAGAATCCTGAGTCCATGATCACTAGTGGGCTTTCTCCTTGACTTTGCCATTCATTTTTCTAGTTTGTCCTGCCCTGTGAATGCTGAGAAAGAGAAGGGTTCATTTTCATCCTGAATGACATAAATGTGGATGAAGACTGAACATTGATTAGAGTTGCAAGTGGGAAGGAAAAGCACGTAGCATTATCCCCAATGTGAATATTGGTTCGTGACTCTGTCACGAAGTTGTGAAAAAGTGTCTCTATTATTCTTCCTGCTGAGGGTACAGATTATCACAGGAGTGGGAGGGGTGGTTTCCCGTCAAGACCACACTGAAGAGTTTACAATTTTTTTTTCCTCTTTAATTTTTTTCTAGCTTCTTCTTAAGAAAATGGCTTTTTCAGGCAATGGAACAATATTTTGAATCTGTCAGTAAGATCTACTGACTGTTATACTGTGTAGGGAATGAACTATGCTAGAAACTGTGGTTTCTCTCTGGTGGCTGGGAGAGGATATCTGGCTGAGTCTTGGTTGGAGATCCCTGGAGCCTCCTTACCCTCAGTACGGTTCTGATCAGTTAGCGCACCTGCTTCTGGAGGCCTCCTTCCGTTTACTCACATTTTCAACAAATAATCACCCCCATCCCAGTGTCTCTAAAGCAAGTCTGTTTTGTACATTCTTCCCTTCCCTCCTTCCAAATTACTGTGCTAACAATGTCAGGCAGTGCCTCGTCAGTGAACCCCTAAACTAGTATTTCCAAAATCTAGTTTTACATTTTCTCCTTTTTACTTTTTTCTTACTCAACATTAATCCACCACCTCTTGCAAACCTCTTGCCTTTCTTTGCCTTTTTTATCTGCCATTAGTTAATGTTTCTTTCTTAGATTAACTGAAAACCAACGGAAAGTTCTAGGTAGGAAATGCTTATAAACAAGGCTCTTAATCATGGACTAGAAATTTAGAGTTATTATAAATCCTGTATTATTATGTTTTTTTTTTTTTTTCCTCATTCCTGGTACAGACTATGTACCAGGAATGAGACAGTACTAGGCAGTCTCTCCTCCTAAAAAGCTCACAGTCCACTGGAGAAGATAAACAAATATTAGTTGATTAGACCCACTTCATGTAAAAGTTGAGAGCATGGCTGTGGCTCCCTTCGTGTTGGAGACTTTGCCTCTTTGATTTGTGGGGCAAACTTTAGCATGAAAGAGGTTCCCCTTGGCAGCCACTTTGTGGCACCTGGAAAACCTGGTTGGTATACTACGTTGTCTCTCTCTTTTTTTTTTTTTTTAATTTTTTTTTTTTTTAAAGATTTAATACCCATTATTTTTATTTATTTTTTTTTTTTAACGATTTATTTATTTATTTATTTTGGGCGGGGGTCGGGTTGGGGAGGGAGGGGAGCGGGCAGGCCACTTCTATTGGTCTTTCATTTCTCTATTTTCATCCGTCTTTGTTCTTTGGCTCCTGTGGGCCTCCCATCGCGGTGGCGTCTGTCGTCACAGAGCACCAGCTCTGGGCGCGTGCGCTTCAAAGCTCCGGCTCGGTGATTGGACACATCGGTCCAGCCGCTCCGCGGCACGTGGGATCTTCCCAGGCCAGGGATCGAACTGGCGTCCCTTGCACTGCAAGGTGGTGTCCTTACCCACTGGACCACCAGGGGAAGCCCACTACATTGTCTCTTAAGTTCCCTAGGGCCTACAAGAATCCAGGATACGCTGCCTGGCAGAATGTGCTGGATTGCCTAGAGGCCTTTCATCCTCATTGCCCACATCCTCCTCTGGGTTTTGCCTCCTGCATCTGCCCTGCTAGGACTGTCCAGTCTTTCCCTTGTTTCTCTGTATGGACCCTGCACTTCAGGTTTCAGGTCATCACTCAGGACACCATTTTACTCACATTAGGAGGGGTTTACCATTAGGATGGCAATTCATTCATTTAACAAACATTTATTCAGTGTCAGGCATTGTTCTAGTCCTTGGGGGATATAGCAGCAAGCATACCCTGTCTCATGGAAGCTCTGCACCAGTAATAGAAAATAGCCAATAAGATAGAACAAAAGCTACATCAAGACCTAGACATGTGCTTCAGAGAGATTTTTAAGAGAGAAGGAGTAAAAAGTGATGAAGGGAAGCAGAACATTATGCTAGGTTGTCCAAAAGGTTCATTTGGTTAATGAATACCTTCTTTAAAGTTCTTGATGAAAATGAAAAACATATCTTTTATTTTTGCTTAATGGCCAACCCAATAGATAAAGGTCAAGAATAATGATTCTAAGGGAACAAGTCACTAAAGTATTGGGGGAGAGAAAGAATATTTCTCAGTAAGAGGGAACAGCAAACACATAGACCCTAGAGGAGGGACTGTGTAACAAATGTGTCTCAGAAGAGTAATGTTGAAAGATTTTAAGCACGAATGTCTCAAAACCTGATAAGTGGTGGTATTCTTTTTTTTTTTTTTTGAAGTATAGTTGATGTTAGTTTAGTTTTGGGTGTATGGTACAGTGATTCAGATCCTTTTTCAGATTCTTTTCCCTTTAGGTGATTCAAAAAGATTGAGCATAGTGTCCAGAAACCTGACACATGCTTTCAAATGGGTGCTACATGGAGAATGGTGTGTGGGGACAAGAATGGCAGCAGGAGGACCAGAGAGGTAGCTACTGTCCTGGTATAAGCAAAAGATCAGATAGATTGAATTGAGGCACCATGAGCCATGAAGGGGCAGAAAAGTCGTCCTGCTTGGAATATGCTTTGAAAACAGAGCCAACAGGACCAGTTTGAGGCGGCAACAAATATTTTCTTTGAAATTCCTGTTCAACACTCTGGTACAGAGGTGGAGTAGGCTGTTGGTACATGAGTCTAAACTTCAAAAATCACGGAGCAGGAGTTACATATTTGGAAGACTATTTTCAACATGAGGCTGGGAGAAATCACGTAAAGAGTGAGCAGACGTGGAGATGGGGAGTTTGGTAGCCCAGTATACAATATGTAGAAGATGTGAAGAAGATAAGGGATACAGAGGAGGAGGTGGTGTGAGCCCATGGTAGTCCTTCCTCACCCTCAGCTTGAACCATATGTTGCCCCTGGCCCTTTCTCTACAGGTCCTTACTACGTGTGTCCGCATATAGTTCATTCTGCAATGTGCAGGCCCTGTAACTATCTCTTCCACAGAGTTTCCCCAGAAACTAATCATGTTGCTTTCTCTAAGAAGGTACCCTATAGTGCATCACTCTTCAGAACCTTTTGTTCTTCAAATATGGGTTCTTGTCCTTCCAAGAAGATCTTTAAACTTCCAAGAACACGAAATAGCCTTGCATTTAATTTGCATCCTTCTTAACACCCTGCACATACGTAAGGGGCAAGTAGTATAAATCTGTACCAATCAAAAAAAGAAGCAATGACAAGACACCAGAACACAATCCAACTACAACATATCACTTTAAAGAAGGAAAGAAAAGAAAAATAATCCACACTGTTAATGAACCAGAGGGTCTCTTTATCTCTATTAAATAATAATATTAGAGACAAAAGATGTATCAGCATAAACCATCAAAATCAAACCTTATGCTTGCATTGAATTATGGAATTGTGACATTGAGGCAAAACATTTTATGTATATATTATTAATCTTTTATTCATTCATTTATTCAAAACAACATATAGAGCACCTTTTATGTGTTGGACATTATTTCAGTAATGGAAATGCAACAACAGACAGAAGTCTCTCCTCTCATGGAACTCACATTCTATTAGTGAGAGATAAGCCCTCTAAAGAAAATTAATGAAAGGAAAAGCAATAGTGAATGAAGAAAGATACCATTGAAGATGAGGTGATCAGATAAGATCAGGACCTAGATTGCTTAGAGTGGTTATATGCTGCATGTTAAAGAATCTGGCATATCTTCAACTTTGTCAGTTCTTCAACCTTTGATGCTGGAGTTGAGTTTCAGTCATAGTCTGAAGTCTCAAGGAGCTAAGTCTGTTGAATGAAGTAGATAATCAAACTGTATAATTCTGGTTGTGGTCGAAATAATAAAAGACCACGAAGTAATAAGTTTCCTGCATGATTCATTAGCTGGCTTTGGAGGAAATATGAAAAAGGAATTTTAAAAATGTTCTGAGTGTCTGGCATGGAATATGGATTTATTATGTGTTTCAATGAATGAATAATCAGTACATCATTATCTACAGTCTGCCAAGATGACTACGTGGAAGTCCACAATATTAATTTGAACTCTACTGTTTTTTGCTAAAGCCTCATTCATTTGTAATCACATTGCAAAAATCTCTGTTTAAAAAATGGTATTTTTCTAACTTAAATGCTGTTAACCACAGTTTGTTGCAAAAATTCCAGAATGAAGATCAAATCCAATGTGGTTTTCAGACCAAGTTAAATAGCTCAAAGTAGAATTCCCTCTGAATATGTTAACAGGTAACATTCCAAAGTTTTAAATAATATATTTACTTAAAAGTTAAGTATGGGAAATAAAAAAATACAGTCCCTTTACAGATAATTTGTGATGGTGGATTTTGGCAGAAACCTTGATATTAACTATTGGGAAAATTTAGTCAGCACAAATAAATGTTAGTAATTGCATCAAAATGAGAGGAACAGCTTAGATTGAAAAAAATTCCTGATTAGAGAACAGTTTCCATGTTTGAAGATTTCACTCATTCATTGGATAAGATTTGTTTTCCTCTGAGAAAAGAGCACAAAATTTCCAGCCAAACAAATCTTAGACTGGAATCTTCATTTCACTGTTCACTACGCCTGTGGCATGGGCAAGGTGGCACGCTCTCTGAATCTCAGTGTCTTCATCTACTTTGTGTCATGGTCACATTATTCAGTAATGAAACCAAAGAAAAGTCTCCTCTCATGGAACTCACATTCTATTAGTGAGAGATAAGCCCTCTAAAGAAAATAGGGTGAATGAAGAAAGATACCATTGAAGATGAGGTGATCAGATAAGATCAGGACCTAGATTGCTTAGAGTGGTTATATGCTGCATGTTAAAGAATCTGGCATATCTTCAACTTTGTCAGTTCTTCAACCTTTGATGCTGGAGTTGAGTTTCAGTCATAGTCTGAAGTCTCAAGGAGCTAAGTCTGTTGAATGAAGTAGATAATCAAACTGTATAATTCTGGTTGTGGTCGAAATAATAAAAGACCACGAAGTAATAAGTTTCCTGCATGATTCATTAGCTGGCTTTGGAGGAAATATGAAAAAGGAATTTTAAAAATGTTCTGAGTGTCTGGCATGGAATATGGATTTATTATGTGTTTCAATGAATGAATAATCAGTACATCATTATCTACAGTCTGCCAAGATGACTACGTGGAAGTCCACAATATTAATTTGAACTCTACTGTTTTTTGCTAAAGCCTCATTCATTTGTAATCACATTGCAAAAATCTCTGTTTAAAAAATGGTATTTTTCTAACTTAAATGCTGTTAACCACAGTTTGTTGCAAAAATTCCAGAATGAAGATCAAATCCAATGTGGTTTTCAGACCAAGTTAAATAGCTCAAAGTAGAATTCCCTCTGAATATGTTAACAGGTAACATTCCAAAGTTTTAAATAATATATTTACTTAAAAGTTAAGTATGGGAAATAAAAACATACAGTCCCTTTACAGATAATTTGTGATGGTGGATTTTGGCAGAAACCTTGATATTAACTATTGGGAAAATTTAGTCAGCACAAATAAATGTTAGTAATTGCATCAAAATGAGAGGAACAGCTTAGATTGAAAAAAATTCCTGATTAGAGAACAGTTTCCATGTTTGAAGATTTCACTCATTCATTGGATAAGATTTGTTTTTCCTCTGAGAAAAGAGCACAAAATTTCCAGCCAAACAAATCTTAGACTGGAATCTTCATTTCACTGTTCACTACGTCTGTGGCATGGGCAAGGTGGCACGCTCTCTGAATCTCAGTGTCTTCATCTACAAAAATGTGGATAGTTATTTTTTCACATAAACAATAGGCTTCGATGTTTTTTTAAAGATGATTTGATTAAAGTGCCTCATGGTTCAAATAAGCAAATTTACAACTAACTGCAAGACATCCTAAAATGTGGCAAGCTTTTCAGTCGATTTGCTTCAAAAGCTCTCAGTCTCTTTTGTTTATTGTGGTAAAATCTACACAACTCTTGCCATTTCATGTACTTTAAGTATAGAGTTTGAAAGCATTATGTACACACACATTGTTGTGCAACCATCACCACCATCCATCCATATAACTTTTTCATCTTCTCAAACTGAATTTCTGTACCTATTAAATAATAGTTGCTTTCTTTCCTCAGTCCCAGGTAATCACAATGCTACTTTCAATCTCTATGAATCTGTCTGTATGACTGAGAATAGCTATTTTTAATACATAAAGTGTGGGTAATACTTAGGTCAATGATGGAGGAAATGGTGTCCACACAAGAGGAATCATAATATATATAAGATATCATATATCTTACTTCCAGCCAAAAGGCAAGTGAAACAACATGGAAAGAAGCTAAAGGGTCAGACAGAGGTGCGAAGCATAAAACACAAAGAGCAATGACTAAGCATTGAAGGAGATTTGCCTATGATATATTATTTTGTGCCAATCTGTCATGAAATCAAAAGCCAGAGCAATGTTTACACTTGTGTCTCCTGTTGGCTCTCACTTCTAAGGCTGCAGTAGCCTTCCAATTCGTCTTCTGGCCACAAGACTCATCCTTTCCCATCCATCCTCCAAATAGTATTTTCTTCAAACATCCCCATTTCATTGCTGCTGCAAATTCCTTCACAGTGAACAGAAAACTTCAGAGAGAAAGCTCAAGGTTCCCCTGGCCTAGGAGCGCTATGGGAAAGTAGACACTGATGCTAGCAGTAATGATGGAAACCTGGTGATGCTGTGAAGTTTGGTCAAGTTGAAAGGAGGACTGAGACTGTATGCCTGCAATGTCATACCTAAGTGGAGCTCAGCACCCTGAGATTGCCTCCTGCAGAGAAGGTGTTGAACTTTAACCAACAGATGAGTATAGTGTATGAGAGAGTTAATTCTTAGGCAGGTTGATAAGAAAGCTAGGGGATCCCCAAGAAGGAGGAGGAAGAGGGGAAAAAAACATTTTTAGTCAAGGTGCTTGCACCTTGATTGCCACACTTATGATAATAATCTATTTTGCCTAAGTTACTCTCCTACCCCTATCCAGTGCCTTTTGCTGGAAGCTTTCTCTATCCCTCTTTACTTTAATAAAATTTCTGCTGCATGAAGCTCTGAGTGACCAAAGTCACATCTTTTGATCCTGAAGAGAAATTTTCTCCTTCAGAGGTCACGCAGCCGACACCTTTCACTGCAAGTGATCTACCGTCATCTGTCATGTAGAAGATGCCCTGAGGAACAAGAGAAATGTGTGGCCTCAAGGCCATGTTTTTCAGGAAAAAAATCACTTGATAGTTTGAGTGTGAGGGGCACAGAATTCACTGGCACTATCAAACTCCATGGAGACACGTCTCATAGGATCATCAAATTAAGAACACCAGCATACTTGAAGGGAAAGCAGAGCCCAGAGCCTCTGTTTTCAATTAAAGAGCAGCTCAACTGCATGATTTAGAAATTGAGGCGCACTGATTTCATTAATTATGGGTCTTAACAACTTGGCTATAAGAAAGTTTGCCTGAGTGTAAACTTGGAATAAGATGGAAAGAATTTATTTTCACCACAGTGGACCTAAATTGACTTAGTTATATTTAAAAGCCAGAGCAATGTTTACACTTGTGTCTCCTGTTGGCTCTCACTTCTAAGGCTGCAGTAGCCTTCCAATTCGTCTTCTGGCCACAAGACTCATCCTTTCCCATCCATCCTCCAAATAGTATTTTCTTCAAACATCCCCATTTCATTGCTGCTGCAAATTCCTTCACAGTGAACAGAAAACTTCAGAGAGAAAGCTCAAGGTTCCCCTGGCCTAGGAGCGCTATGGGAAAGTAGACACTGATGCTAGCAGTAATGATGGAAACCTGGTGATGCTGTGAAGTTTGGTCAAGTTGAAAGGAGGACTGAGACTGTATGCCTGCAATGTCATACCTAAGTGGAGCTCAGCACCCTGAGATTGCCTCCTGCAGAGAAGGTGTTGAACTTTAACCAACAGATGAGTATAGTGTATGAGAGAGTTAATTCTTAGGCAGGTTGATAAGAAAGCTAGGGGATCCCCAAGAAGGAGGAGGAAGAGGGGAAAAAAACATTTTTAGTCAAGGTGCTTGCACCTTGATTGCCACACTTATGATAATAATCTATTTTGCCTAAGTTACTCTCCTACCCCTATCCAGTGCCTTTTGCTGGAAGCTTTCTCTATCCCTCTTTACTTTAATAAAATTTCTGCTGCATGAAGCTCTGAGTGACCAAAGTCACATCTTTTGATCCTGAAGAGAAATTTTCTCCTTCAGAGGTCACGAAGCCAACACCTTTCACTGCAAGTGATCTACCGTCATCTGTCATGTAGAAGATGCCCTGAGGAACAAGAGAAATGTGTGGCCTCAAGGCCATGTTTTTCAGGAAAAAAATCACTTGATAGTTTGAGTGTGAGGGGCACAGAATTCACTGGCACTATCAAACTCCATGGAGACACGTCTCATAGGATCATCAAATTAAGAACACCAGCATACTTGAAGGGAAAGCAGAGCCCAGAGCCTCTGTTTTCAATTAAAGAGCAGCTCAACTGCATGATTTAGAAATTGAGGCGCACTGATTTCATTAATTATGGGTCTTAACAACTTGGCTATAAGAAAGTTTGCCTGAGTGTAAACTTGGAATAAGATGGAAAGAATTTATTTTCACCACAGTGGACCTAAATTGACTTAGTTATATTTAAAACTTAAGGAAAAAGGTGGGAAGAAGAGTGTGGTTTTAACTTTATTTTTATAAATAACTTATGCAATTTTTAAAAGATTGTGACTTTATGTTTAATTTAATGTCTCAAGATACATTAACATATTATTCACGGTGTTCTAGTATGTCTAAATTATCAAGTTTTCTGTATAAGTGATTATAAATAGATGTATAATATCAAACAATACTTTAAACCTAGATTATTTTAGGAAGTTTTAAAAATATATTTATTTATTTTTTTAATTTTATTTTCATAAACTATGAAAATATAATAACATATTTACAGGAACTTGGAAAATACTAAATAAGGTTACATATAATATTATACAATGTATAATATATGTATATTGTATATATATCATATATAATATAGATTATATAACATATAATCTATATTTTATATATTATATATTATGTATTTATGTATTATATATTATATAAACATATATTTATATTATATATATTATATACTTATATATTTTATATAGATTATTATTATTTGTAAATGTACAATATTCACCAGCTTATTGTAATGGCATGAGTACTTAGTGAAAGATTTGAAAATGCCTCTTTCACAGATATTCAGAGAGTGACAATATGATTAATGCTAAAGGAACCCATTTCTTTCCTATGGTTTCAACTGCAGTTGAGTCAGTTAAATGTTCATCCAATATTCAAACTCAGTTTACCTCAATGGGAAAATAACCCAATTGATTTTTTGTTCCTCCCTTTTCTACATGTGTTTTTTCTGTAGCATCCTGACAACTGTACTTATATATGCTCAAATACTAGATAATATTTTCAAATACTAGATAATATTTCAGTTTGCTAGAAGGAAAATGTTATAAATATCATAGCTGTTAAAAAATGAAGAGAGGAATGGGGAAGCAGGAAGCTCCCTTGGAGAAGGTGTTAAAACAGGGGTTGCCTTAGCAGAGAATTTAAGTGTTAGGTAAGGGAAAATGTGTATCATTAATATCATGACTGACAAATGAATTGAACTATTTATTAATTAGGGCAACTTTTAAAAGGATTTGGAATAAGATGGAAAGAATTTATTTTCACCACAGTGGACCTAAATTGACTTAGTTATATTTAAAACTTAAGGAAAAAGGTGGGAAGAAGAGTGTGGTTTTAACTTTATTTTTATAAATAACTTATGCAATTTTAAAAGATTGTGACTTTATGTTTAATTTAATGTCTCAAGATACATTAACATATTATTCACGGTGTTCTAGTATGTCTAAATTATCAAGTTTTCTGTATAAGTGATTATAAATAGATGTATAATATCAAACAATACTTTAAACCTAGATTATTTTAGGAAGTTTTAAAAATATATTTATTTATTTTTATAATTTTATTTTCATGAACTATGAAAATATAATAACATCTTTACAGGAACTTGGAAAATACTAAATAAGGTTACATATAATATTATACAATGTATAATATATGTATATTGTATATATATCATATATAATATAGATTATATAACATATAATCTATATTTTATATATTATATATTATGTATTTATGTATTATATATTATATAAACATATATTTATATTATATATATTATATACTTATATATTTTATATAGATTATTATTATTTGTAAATGTACAATATTCACCAGCTTATTGTAATGGCATGAGTACTTAGTGAAAGATTTGAAAATGCCTCTTTCACAGATATTCAGAGAGTGACAATATGATTAATGCTAAAGGAACCCATTTCTTTCCTATGGTTTCAACTGCAGTTGAGTCAGTTAAATGTTCATCCAATATTCAAACTCAGTTTACCTCAATGGGAAAATAACCCAATTGATTTTTTGTTCCTCCCTTTTCTACATGTGTTTTTTCTGTAGCATCCTGACAACTGTACTTATATATGCTCAAATACTAGATAATATTTTCAAATACTAGATAATATTTCAGTTTGCTAGAAGGAAAATGTTATAAATATCATAGCTGTTAAAAAATGAAGAGAGGAATGGGGAAGCAGGAAGCTCCCTTGGAGAAGGTGTTAAAACAGGGGTTGCCTTAGCAGAGAATTTAAGTGTTAGGTAAGGGGCTAACTCAGGTGGAAGTTTAGCCTTAAAGATTGTAGGAGTTCATGGTTACTATCATTACTATGGATGAACTGACAAATTCCTCTGACTATGGGAAAGAAATTTACATGAAAGAAATTAGAGTTTTTACCTAAAGGCACAAGGTCGAGAAGCTAGTATCATCATAACAAAGAAACATTTATTAGTGGACTGTCCACTTACAAAGTTAATTCCCAAGCATTTTTTCTCCATGTGACAACTTTGCCCATCAATTAATGCCTCTGTCTAGTTAGAAACGGTGAAGAATTGCTGAAATTACATGCAGAGATATTAACAAAGAGAAATGGCAGAGAAGAAAGTCAACAAAAGTGAAATTATGATTGGAATCTCAGATTATAATAAGTCTTTCAGAATATCAGTGAAGCCATTGAATAAAATTGTGATCCTCACAGGAACCATGCTGTAAAATTCCAACTCTGAAGTGATGAATACTAGGTCATGTTATGCAGTCTTGTGGGAAAATCTTACTCTCCCCCAAATCAGAAGATGAGTCACTCTTCATCATCTTAAGAATTTAGTGCAAGGAGTTCCCTGGTGGCCTAGTGGTTAGGATTCTGGGTTTTCATTGGGAAACTGAGATCCCATAAGCTGTATGTGGTGTGGCCAAAAAACAAAAGAATTTAGTGCACATGTGCAATTATAATCCAATCTGTGAAATCTAAAACAAAGTTCATATTTTCCTTTCAGATTTCTATATAAAGTTGCAAACAGTTTAAATTATTTACCATGACATTACCTGTTGAGATGGATTAAATTTAATGTTTTTTTCTCAAGATTAAATTTTTGTTGAGTACACAAGCCTCCTGCACTCTCACAAAGAGCTCCTCCAACCAAAAATACATATGTAAAATACGATGCATTGTACTAACAATTTTTAAGAAATTATTTAAACAAATCTACAGAAAAAAAAATAGCCAATGTATATCAACCTCAAAGAGAAAAGCCTAAGCCTGTTGTGTCTGAAGCTTCTTTGAAAATCTAAGATAATTTCAATAATTAATGATACCAAAAACAGGTTATGCAAGGCCAGAAGCATCCCAGTGGATATCAGTCATTGAACACACTTATGTATGACCGTGGGTCATATTTTTAGGTGATTCAGCCTACCTACACTCAGATATTACTCCTGAACTAGATCTGTCTCACCTCCGTCTCTGACCTCTGCTCTGTGGACCCTATCTTGGTCTCTTGACTTACCTCTAGGTTTTTTGGGTCCAGTATATCAGTCTGAGTGCCTTCTAAAGTCAATTTCTACTCCCACAATCCTCACAGACATGTTGACTTAAATAAAGAGGTAAGAGCCAAACTAAAAGGAAAAACAAAAAAAGAGTTTACTTGGGAATAGTAGAGTGACTGCAATTGGGATAAGCAATTTGCAGCAAGCTACAGGTGAGTCAATTGAGCTTGTATTTATAGGCAGAGGGCGTAGAGGTGAGAGCTCAGTTAGAGTCAGCTAGAATAAAAAACAAATGAAGGCACTTCCCTGGTGGTACAGTGGATAAGAATACACCTACTAACGCAGGGACACTGGTTCAATCCATGGCTCAGGAAGATTTCACATGCTATGGAGCAACTAAGCCCATGAGCCACAACTAATGAAGCCCACGTGCTCTAGGGCCCATGAGCCCTATACTGCAATTATTGAAGCCCTCAAGCCTAGAGCCCATGCTCCACAGCAAAACAAGCCTCAGCAATGAGAAGCCCATGCATCACAATAAGGAGTAGCTCACCACAGCTAGAGAAGGCCTTCACACAGCAACGAAGACCCGGCACAACCAAAAACAAACAAACAAGTAAATGAATAAAAATAAATTCAGAAAACACACTAAAAATAAATGAGGATCAGCCTTGAAAACTTCCTGAGCAGATAAAATTAGTCTAGCCACACAAGCAAAGCTCAATTCAGCCCACTTTGTGAGACTTGACATGGGTCATCTCTTGAATCCTGCTTTTGGCAAAACTCAAGATTGATATGAGACAAACTTTGACTAATCCACATCATCTGAGAAAATTCTGACACCATCAGTTTTCTGTAAATCAGGGGTTTATTAGAAATTAGACTCTTAGTCCTGAAGTTTTGTCTTCCTGAGGGCATGTGTGTAAGGTTCTCTTTATATCTTCGAGTTCTATTTTAGATTAAATTCTTCCACAGGTATTACCTAGGGTTCTTAAAGTAAATTTATCTCTACCCCAGGGATCCATCATAACAGTAAATTATCAAGACAGACTGCTTTGGGCAGCCACAATTTCTAGTTTATTAGAAGCCAATTTGGTTCTTCTCTAGTCACAGAATAATGCCCCAAAAGAAAGTTGGGAGGTTAGAAAGTCCTGGTACAGAGATGAATGTTTAGGTCTTCTCATAATCAAGCTAGGAAGACTTTGGAGGAAGATTCAGATAAGACAGAGCCTCAAATGCAGACAAGATCCCAAAGATCAACCCCAAAAGCCTTTCTTGATCTTTACAGAACTCATGACCATGCACATTGGCCATAAACGCACTGGCTTTTGGGTCAAGGCAGCAAAGTGCAGCTTTTGAAGAACGGCCCTAAGGTAGCATTCTCCTCTATGGGAGATTTTCACTTATTTGCTCATCACTGCAAGAAAGGGTTTAACCTCTGGCTGCCTCCCTTTACAGTATTACACAATCAATTCCTCCCTGAGAGCCCAACCCTACTTGCTGGTTGCTTAGTTGGATGAAGAGAATTTTACATCTTGGACTCTGAATTTTTTAAAAGCTGATCTGGTGGTTTAGTGTCATTTTCCTCTATGTTGGTAAATTCATGCCAAATATGTTTATTTAACGTTATGACTTTTACATGAAGTAATAGAAAAAAGTCTTCAGCCACCTATCTTCCTTCTACTTACTTAGTTCTCCTTGTCTTGGGAATAGGAAACCCAGCCCCCTGTTTGCTCCTGGGTCTAGAGAAAGCCCTGAAAGCTCCTGTGTGGGGCATACCAAGACAGTGTCTCACTTTCTGGAGTTCATCATGGAAATGTGACAGAGAGTAGAAATATGTAGACCCTTCTCTGTGTCTGTCTTCCAGACACCCTGTGAGGGCTGGCAAAAATGTTCTTATTCTCCAAATATTCACTGGCAATGAATTTGTGTAATAAAACTATGTGTAGGGTTTGTAGTTTTGTTTTTTTTTAAATGAACATCTGAGAAAATTCTGACACCATCAGTTTTCTGTAAATCAGGGGTTTATTAGAAATTAGACTCTTAGTCCTGAAGTTTTGTCTTCCTGAGGGCATGTGTGTAAGGTTCTCTTTATATCTTCGAGTTCTATTTTAGATTAAATTCTTCCACAGGTATTACCTAGGGTTCTTAAAGTAAATTTATCTCTACCCCAGGGATCCATCATAACAGTAAATTATCAAGACAGACTGCTTTGGGCAGCCACAATTTCTAGTTTATTAGAAGCCAATTTGGTTCTTCTCTAGTCACAGAATAATGCCCCAAAAGAAAGTTGGGAGGTTAGAAAGTCCTGGTACAGAGATGAATGTTTAGGTCTTCTCATAATCAAGCTAGGAAGACTTTGGAGGAAGATTCAGATAAGACAGAGCCTCAAATGCAGACAAGATCCCAAAGATCAACCCCAAAAGCCTTTCTTGATCTTTACAGAACTCATGACCATGCACATTGGCCATAAACGCACTGGCTTTTGGGTCAAGGCAGCAAAGTGCAGCTTTTGAAGAACGGCCCTAAGGTAGCATTCTCCTCTATGGGAGATTTTCACTTATTTGCTCATCACTGCAAGAAAGGGTTTAACCTCTGGCTGCCTCCCTTTACAGTATTACACAATCAATTCCTCCCTGAGAGCCCAACCCTACTTGCTGGTTGCTTAGTTGGATGAAGAGAATTTTACATCTTGGACTCTGAATTTTTTAAAAGCTGATCTGGTGGTTTAGTGTCATTTTCCTCTATGTTGGTAAATTCATGCCAAATATGTTTATTTAACGTTATGACTTTTACATGAAGTAATAGAAAAAAGTCTTCAGCCACCTATCTTCCTTCTACTTACTTAGTTCTCCTTGTCTTGGGAATAGGAAACCCAGCCCCCTGTTTGCTCCTGGGTCTAGAGAAAGCCCTGAAAGCTCCTGTGTGGGGCATACCAAGACAGTGTCTCACTTTCTGGAGTTCATCATGGAAATGTGACAGAGAGTAGAAATATGTAGACCCTTCTCTGTGTCTGTCTTCCAGACACCCTGTGAGGGCTGGCAAAAATGTTCTTATTCTCCAAATATTCACTGGCAATGAATTTGTGTAATAAAACTATGTGTAGGGTTTGTAGTTTTGTTTTTTTTTAAATGAACATCTGTTATTCTCTTTCTATCGAGCTTCTGAACCCAGCTGGGCAGGGTAACTTGGCTTCCTCCACCACCTCTGCAGGGTCACAAAGGGAGCCTGTCATCTGTCAGCTGCTTGTTGATTGGCTGACCAGTCACCACTTGTCTCTGACAGCTGTTTTGGCTCTGAGAGGCGGGAGGGTGGGGAGGGAAGGAGTCAGGGTCAGCTTGTTCTGTGGACATAGCCCATGGGAGTTCCAGGAGCAGGGATATTTCATTAAGCTGCTCTAATCAGACATTAAGGGTAGCATGAATACATGATATTTGTTTTTCTCTGACTTACTTAAATCTGTATGACAGTCTCTAGGTCCATCCATATATGTGCAAATGGCACAATTTTATTCTTTTTCTTTCTTTTTTTTTTTTGCTGAGTAATATTCCAGTATATATGTCCTCAGTTGCTCAGTTCTGGCTGAGTCTTTGCAACTTCAGGGACTGTAGCCTGCCAGATTCTTTTGTCCATGGAATTTTCCAGGCAAGAATACTGGAGTGGGTTGCCATTTCCTTCACTGTCTATTATGTATATGTTCTACATTTTCTTTATCCATTCCTTTGTTAATGGACATTTAGGTTGCTTCCATGTCCTGGCTATTGTAAACAGTGCTGCAATGAATATTGGGTACATGTATCTTTTTGAATTATGGTTTTCTCTGAGTATATGCCCAGTAGAGGGATTGCTGATTATTTGATAGGTCTATTTTTAGTTTTTTAAGGAACCTCCTTACTATTCTCCATAGCGTCTTCTTCAATCTAGCTAAAAGGCATTGCACACTGTTTCTTTGTTGTCTCTTTATGATCTCCTTCTATATTTTTGCTCATTCTATTGGCTAACCTCCTCCAGTCCACATGGCCCCTGTTAAGTCCAAATGTGCCTGCTGCATAGAGCCGTCCCAACTGAGCCCACCTCTGCCTCTCCCAGATAGCCAATGACACATCCCCTCCCTCTCTCAAAGGACCTTCAGTATTTTCTGCCTGGACTCATGGCTCTCAGTGCCCAGTTGTCCTACCTCCTCTGGCAGGTGCAGGAAGAACCTGCATCCAGCCACTCTTTCTACTTTTCCTAGGGCCTTGCAACTACTGCATACTTGATCAATTTTTGTTACAAATATAGCAACAGACATTTGTAGGGCACTTTAAAGTTTACGAAGAAGCTTCACTTAATTCATTAATTCATTTAATTCTCATAAGTGAAAGAAGAAAGCACACATGTTCCCTTTATTATAAACAAGGATAAGAGAAAGGGAATTAATTTTTAGTTAGAATTAACTTTTACTTATTTATCAAACTATTATTTGTGTCACTTTAAATGTCTGCCTCTTCTGCAATATTTTTAAGCTCCATGAGAGCAAAACCATGTTTGGTTTTTTCCTGTTGTATTTCCATTGCCTGGCACATTGCTGGACGTGAGATAAAAACTCACTGAACACAGCTGAATGAGTGAATTAGTGAATATTATGAAACAAACAGTGGGATAAATACTCCATATGAACTAATTTACTCTCAGAGAAGACATCATCTCTATCTCACAGGCAAGGGAATTAAGTCTCCAAGGTACACAGTACTTGTGTTAGCTAGAATTGAAACCCAGATCTCATGATTATAGATATTATGCATTTATCATCACACCATCAGTGCCTTTAAGTTGTCTTTCTTTTGTTGTCATTTTTTTTCACCTTTAATTGCTTTATAATTATATTTTTTAAAAAAGAAATTTCAAGGACTATTTTAACTCTTAAATATTTAACTCTGTTCATTACAGTTACAAGACTGGATAGTTTATTAGTCACTGCTGCCAAGTTCGAAAGTATCATTGAGGGTAGGTGAGAGGGCACTCTTGGAAGGGAGGAAATAATTTTTTACAGATTTCTCTACCTCTGTAGTTTCCTACTTTTGAACTAAGAATGAAAAACATAATTAAATTCCTTATCAAAAAATACTTTGTTGTCTCTTTATGATCTCCTTCTATATTTTTGTCCTAGCCTCCAGTCCTGCCCTGTTAAGTCCAAATGTGCCTGCTGCATAGAGCCGTCCCAACTGAGCCCACCTCTGCCTCTCCCAGATAGCCAATGACACATCCCCTCCCTCTCTCAAAGGACCTTCAGTATTTTCTGCCTGGACTCATGGCTCTCAGTGCCCAGTTGTCCTACCTCCTCTGGCAGGTGCAGGAAGAACCTGCATCCAGCCACTCTTTCTACTTTTCCTAGGGCCTTGCAACTACTGCATACTTGATCAATTTTTGTTACAAATATAGCAACAGACATTTGTAGGGCACTTTAAAGTTTACGAAGAAGCTTCACTTAATTCATTAATTCATTTAATTCTCATAAGTGAAAGAAGAAAGCACACATGTTCCCTTTATTATAAACAAGGATAAGAGAAAGGGAATTAATTTTTAGTTAGAATTAACTTTTACTTATTTATCAAACTATTATTTGTGTCACTTTAAATGTCTGCCTCTTCTGCAATATTTTTAAGCTCCATGAGAGCAAAACCATGTTTGGTTTTTTCCTGTTGTATTTCCATTGCCTGGCACATTGCTGGACGTGAGATAAAAACTCACTGAACACAGCTGAATGAGTGAATTAGTGAATATTATGAAACAAACAGTGGGATAAATACTCCATATGAACTAATTTACTCTCAGAGAAGACATCATCTCTATCTCACAGGCAAGGGAATTAAGTCTCCAAGGTACACAGTACTTGTGTTAGCTAGAATTGAAACCCAGATCTCATGATTATAGATATTATGCATTTATCATCACACCATCAGTGCCTTTAAGTTGTCTTTCTTTTGTTGTCATTTTTTTTCACCTTTAATTGCTTTATAATTATATTTTTTAAAAAAGAAATTTCAAGGACTATTTTAACTCTTAAATATTTAACTCTGTTCATTACAGTTACAAGACTGGATAGTTTATTAGTCACTGCTGCCAAGTTCGAAAGTATCATTGAGGGTAGGTGAGAGGGCACTCTTGGAAGGGAGGAAATAATTTTTTACAGATTTCTCTACCTCTGTAGTTTCCTACTTTTGAACTAAGAATGAAACATAATTAAATTCCTATCACTATTTCTCCTAAGTGATACAGAGGAATACACAGAGTTACATTTCGATCGTTGTCAACAAAGGAAGGAAATGAACATATATTGAGAAATCTCTTCATACTAGGGCTTTAGGTTAATACTCAATGAGCTGTTATTATCTCCTTTATTTTACAAAGGAAAACAGTATTGTGTCTATTTTCATATCTTTTATAATTCAAATAAAATATTGACTTTATCACTGAATTGTCCAACTATCCTGCTTTCTCAATATGTGAAATATTTTCTTCTGATTAAACATTTTTTGTACCTAAAGTCAAAAGGGGAAACTTTAAATTTGTATGTTTTTTCAGTCTTTCATAGTGTTTCAATACTGTGGTTGTTATTGGGCTTGAAATTTTGTGTTTGATTAACACAAGTATGCAAAAATGGAATTAAGTAATGTCTGATGATGATGATAATGATTTAGTGTGTTTGTTTTCTTTTTATCATAAGTTGCACATATTTTATTTAAATCCTTCTCAACATTCATTTGGGAAGCCAAGTCTGAAACTACTTGGTTTGAAAGGTAATATGTTTCAACTTTATTTCTAAAAGAAAATTAAGTTTATTTATATTTTTACAAATCTGTGTTAATCTACCTTTACTATATAATTTGCACCTTTTCTTATTTAATATATGTCTTTAGTCACAATGTGTTCTGCTTTGTTTTGTGCAAACCTAAATTACTAAACTTCTGGTAAACCGTTATTCTGTGTTTCTGCTTTTTTTTTGCACCAAGGGAATTAAGTCTCCAAGGTACACAGTACTTGTGTTAGCTAGAATTGAAACCCAGATCTCATGATTATAGATATTATGCATTTATCATCACACCATCAGTGCCTTTAAGTTGTCTTTCTTTTGTTGTCATTTTTTTTCACCTTTAATTGCTTTATAATTATATTTTTTAAAAAAGAAATTTCAAGGACTATTTTAACTCTTAAATATTTAACTCTGTTCATTACAGTTACAAGACTGGATAGTTTATTAGTCACTGCTGCCAAGTTCGAAAGTATCATTGAGGGTAGGTGAGAGGGCACTCTTGGAAGGGAGGAAATAATTTTTTACAGATTTCTCTACCTCTGTAGTTTCCTACTTTTGAACTAAGAATGAAACATAATTAAATTCCTATCACTATTTCTCCTAAGTGATACAGAGGAATACACAGAGTTACATTTCGATCGTTGTCAACAAAGGAAGGAAATGAACATATATTGAGAAATCTCTTCATACTAGGGCTTTAGGTTAATACTCAATGAGCTGTTATTATCTCCTTTATTTTACAAAGGAAAACAGTATTGTGTCTATTTTCATATCTTTTATAATTCAAATAAAATATTGACTTTATCACTGAATTGTCCAACTATCCTGCTTTCTCAATATGTGAAATATTTTCTTCTGATTAAACATTTTTTGTACCTAAAGTCAAAAGGGGAAACTTTAAATTTGTATGTTTTTTCAGTCTTTCATAGTGTTTCAATACTGTGGTTGTTATTGGGCTTGAAATTTTGTGTTTGATTAACACAAGTATGCAAAAATGGAATTAAGTAATGTCTGATGATGATGATAATGATTTAGTGTGTTTGTTTTCTTTTTATCATAAGTTGCACATATTTTTTTAACTCCTTCTCAACATTCATTTGGGAAGCCAAGTCTGAAACTACTTGGTTTGAAAGGTAATATGTTTCAACTTTATTTCTAAAAGAAAATTAAGTTTATTTATATTTTTACAAATCTGTGTTAATCTACCTTTACTATATAATTTGCACCTTTTCTTATTTAATATATGTCTTTAGTCACAATGTGTTCTGCTTTGTTTTTGTGCAAACCTAAATTACTAAACTTCTGGTAAACCGTTAGTTTTCACAAAGTGTATTTGATCAAAACAAAAGACCATAGGCCAAAGCTTTTTTCTCTAACACCATTCCCATGAGCCTGCTTGGTTTCCACAGCATGTTCTTATCATTGTGATATGGACTTAAGGAAAGCTTTTAAAAACATGGCATATTCGCAACATCTAATCAATCCTGGATGGAGCCATTACTCTCAAAATGCGATCCAAAACTGACATCACAGAGAAACTTTTGTAGAAATATCTGTTCTGTGGCTAATCTTGCAGTGAAAAACATTTATGTGAACTGAAATTCTTCAAAGTGACTATTGAAAGGAATCATCTCGTGTTTTCTTACTACTGTCTTCATGGTCTCACCTCAAATTTATGACCCTTTTATAACCAGGGACCTTTGAAAGAAACATCTGCAAAGGGACTTTGGGACATTGAAATGCCAATTGTAAAAAAATTAAAAAGTATTTTCTAAATAGAGTTTTCCAAATAATTGCATCAGTTAAACAGAAACAAAAGTTCCTTTTCTGATGGTAGGGAAGTAGTCTTTTCTTTGATGGTCCCCTATATCCACACACATACCCAGGGATCCAGGTCAGTTCTGCAGAGACCCCAGGTTCAGAGAGATCAACATCCTTCAAGAACCATAAAGCATTTGCTTATGTCTCCGGAGCTCTGTCATCCTGCCACCTCTGTCTGCGTGTGATGAGCACCATTTCTTTTCCTTACCATAGTTCTTAGGACCTTTCAGGATTTATCACTATCATACATCTTTTCTTCGCCATCAGGTTTAAGATCATTCCACTTCAGTTGCCTGTTTCTGGCCTTTATAGAGCTCTGGCCTAATTCATTCTTACTGCCTATTTATAAACTTCTCTAGTCCCCTTTTTCCACTAGAACTTCCCACCATAATAGCTATTCAATGCCTCCTCCCACTCAAAGCACATATAAGTCCAGATGACTGACTCAGAGGAATTTTATCCTTCAGGTTTTGACACTATATGCTCAGTGACTGCAAGGCTTCCCTTATGGCTCAGTGCTAAAGAATGGAGAAACAGATGCAGTTCCTGGGTGGGAAGATTGCCTGGAGAAGGAAATGGCAACCCACTCTAGTGTTCTTGTCTGGGAAATCCCATGGACTGAGAAGCCCAGTGGTCTGCAGTCCAAGGGATTGAAAAAAGAGTCAGATACATCTTGGTGACTAAACAGCAATAACCCAGTGAGTGCAGACTATAATGAATGGAAATAATGATTTTTGAAGTCAGTAGTTACCTAACTAATGTCATAAGGCAGCTTATACTGCCTATAACTAATATCTTTTATTCTCTTCTCCCTAGGACTCTACTTGGATGTGATATTGGGCATGAAGGAAAGTAGGAGGTAAATATGGACAGAGAACTAAGTGGACAAGAAGCAATTCATCTAGAAGCTGAAATAGTTCTGCTAAGTGTGACATAGCAAGCATTCATCTCGTGTTTTCTTACTACTGTCTTCATGGTCTCACCTCAAATTTATGACCCTTTTATAACCAGGGACCTTTGAAAGAAACATCTGCAAAGGGACTTTGGGACATTGAAATGCCAATTGTAAAAAAATTAAAAAGTATTTTCTAAATAGAGTTTTCCAAATAATTGCATCAGTTAAACAGAAACAAAAGTTCCTTTTCTGATGGTAGGGAAGTAGTCTTTTCTTTGATGGTCCCCTATATCCACACACATACCCAGGGATCCAGGTCAGTTCTGCAGAGACCCCAGGTTCAGAGAGATCAACATCCTTCAAGAACCATAAAGCATTTGCTTATGTCTCCGGAGCTCTGTCATCCTGCCACCTCTGTCTGCGTGTGATGAGCACCATTTCTTTTCCTTACCATAGTTCTTAGGACCTTTCAGGATTTATCACTATCATACATCTTTTCTTCGCCATCAGGTTTAAGATCATTCCACTTCAGTTGCCTGTTTCTGGCCTTTATAGAGCTCTGGCCTAATTCATTCTTACTGCCTATTTATAAACTTCTCTAGTCCCCTTTTTCCACTAGAACTTCCCACCATAATAGCTATTCAATGCCTCCTCCCACTCAAAGCACATATAAGTCCAGATGACTGACTCAGAGGAATTTTATCCTTCAGGTTTTGACACTATATGCTCAGTGACTGCAAGGCTTCCCTTATGGCTCAGTGCTAAAGAATGGAGAAACAGATGCAGTTCCTGGGTGGGAAGATTGCCTGGAGAAGGAAATGGCAACCCACTCTAGTGTTCTTGTCTGGGAAATCCCATGGACTGAGAAGCCCAGTGGTCTGCAGTCCAAGGGATTGAAAAAAGAGTCAGATACATCTTGGTGACTAAACAGCAATAACCCAGTGAGTGCAGACTATAATGAATGGAAATAATGATTTTTGAAGTCAGTAGTTACCTAACTAATGTCATAAGGCAGCTTATACTGCCTATAACTAATATCTTTTATTCTCTTCTCCCTAGGACTCTACTTGGATGTGATATTGGGCATGAAGGAAAGTAGGAGGTAAATATGGACAGAGAACTAAGTGGACAAGAAGCAATTCATCTAGAAGCTGAAATAGTTCTGCTAAGTTATCTACCACCTTAGTAAAGACATAGTAAAATATACAAATGTTATTTTTTTTTCTCCCTTAATTCTAAACAAATGTATGCATATATATGTCTGTGTGAATGTATAGTTTTGAGTATGTTAACAATTCTGATTTTCTCATGAAAATTAAATAAAATTTTAATTTTATTATTTTTCATTTAAGTGACTAACCACAAGAAATGCTAAGATTTGAGTCCTTGGGTCTGTTTTCAGTTTTGTTTTTGTTTTTTTTAAAGGGTTTTCACTTTTTCTGTGTGTGGGGGGGTTGGGGTGGGGTGGGAGGGGGTGGGAGGGCCATTTCTATTGGTCTTTCATTTATCTATTTTCATCCCTCTTTGTTCTTTGGCCCGTGTGGGCCTCCCATCGCAGTGGCCTCTGTTGTTGCAGAGCACCGGCTCTGGGCGCATGCGCTCCAGAGCTCCGGCTCGGTGATTGGACACATCGGTCCAGCCTCTCCGCAGCACGTGGGATCTTCCCAGGCCAGGGATCGAACCGGCGCCCCTTGCACTGCAAGGCGGTGTCCTTACCCACTGGACCACCAGGGGAAGCCCTGTTCTTTATTTTTAAGGGCAAATTCCCCAGTAACTTTGAGTGCCAGAAAGAAAGACTGTACACTTGAAAGTAACACAACATTGTAAATCAACTATACTTCAATAAAATAAAATATATGATATTTGCAAAACTGGAAAAAAAATGTGCTCACACAGTTGGAGCCAAAGCTTCCTGTATGGAAACAAGTAGTATGACCAAGCACAAGTGCTCAGTTGTATTTGACTCAGCTACCGCATGGACTGTAGGCCTCCAGGCTCTTCTGTCCATGAGATTCTCCTGGCAAGAATACTGGAGTGGGTTTTCCTTTTCCAGGGGATCTTCTCAATTCAGGGATTGAACCCGTGTCTTTTGTGTCTCCTGCATTGGCAGGCAGTTTCTTCACCAGTAGCACCCAGTCAGTAAAGAATCTGCCAGCAATGAAGGCAGACCCAGGTTTGATTCCTTGGGGTCGGGAGATCACCTGGAGAAGGACATGGCAGCCTATTCCAGTATTCTTGCCTGGAGAATCCCATGGGCAGAGGAGCCTACCGTCCATAGGGTCACAAGTGTTGGACACAACTTAGGGACTAAGCCACCACCACCATCGCCACCTAGGAAGTGCCAGTATGACCATGTGTCATCATAATTTCTGTTGTTGTTTTTTTTTGCTACTTCTATTGGTCTTTCATTTATTTATTTTCATCCATCTTTGTTCTTTGGCCTGTGTGGACCTTCCACTGCCATGACCTCTCTCATTGCAGAGCACCGGCTCTGGGCGCATGCGATTCAGAGCTCTGGCTCAGTAGTTGGGCACATGGGATCTTCTCAGGCCAGGGATCGAACCGATGCCCCTTGCACTGCAAGGTGGAGTCTTTACCCACTGGACCACCAGGGAAGCCCCCATGATGATAATTTCTATGTGAGTTATATTTGGTGTCAAAGAACAGTAAGGAAAAAGTATATGGTTTTGGAGCAAAGGAAAGAAAAAATTTATTAGGTGTAAAAGCTAAATTATCGGGGCTTCCCTGGTAGTCCAGTGGGTAAGGACACCTCCTTGCAGTGCAAGGGGCGCCAGTTCGATCTCTGGCCTGGGAGGATCCCATGTGCCGCGGAGCGGCTGGGCCGATGTGCCCAACTACCGAGTCAGAGCTCTGGAGCGCATGCGCCCAGAGCTGGTACTCTGCAATGAGAGAGGCCACTGCAATGAAAGGCCCACACAGGCCAAAGAACAAAGATGGATGAAAATAAATAAATGAAATACCAATAGAAGTGCCCGCCCCCCAAAAAAAGCTAAATTATCTTCCAATTGAGAGGTGGAATCTGTTCTGCTTCATTGAAAGTGAGGTAAGAGAACAACTCCATTTACTCTTTGTGGTTAGTTATGAAGATTTAACAAAACAAAGGGACTCACACTTGAGGTTGCAGCCTAGTGGAGAAGTAAAACAGCTCTCTTAGCCTTGAAATCCCTAATTCTGGTGATAAGGATGCTTTCTGTACTCCTGGTTTAGGAGAATACCTTCACAGGGGGTTGATTCCTTGGGGTCGGGAGATCACCTGGAGAAGGACATGGCAGCCTATTCCAGTATTCTTGCCTGGAGAATCCCATGGGCAGAGGAGCCTACCGTCCATAGGGTCACAAGTGTTGGACACAACTTAGGGACTAAGCCACCACCACCATCGCCACCTAGGAAGTGCCAGTATGACCATGTGTCATCATAATTTCTGTTGTTGTTTTTTTTTGCTACTTCTATTGGTCTTTCATTTATTTATTTTCATCCATCTTTGTTCTTTGGCCTGTGTGGACCTTCCACTGCCATGACCTCTCTCATTGCAGAGCACCGGCTCTGGGCGCATGCGATTCAGAGCTCTGGCTCAGTAGTTGGGCACATGGGATCTTCTCAGGCCAGGGATCGAACCGATGCCCCTTGCACTGCAAGGTGGAGTCTTTACCCACTGGACCACCAGGGAAGCCCCCATGATGATAATTTCTATGTGAGTTATATTTGGTGTCAAAGAACAGTAAGGAAAAAGTATATGGTTTTGGAGCAAAGGAAAGAAAAAATTTATTAGGTGTAAAAGCTAAATTATCGGGGCTTCCCTGGTAGTCCAGTGGGTAAGGACACCTCCTTGCAGTGCAAGGGGCGCCAGTTCGATCTCTGGCCTGGGAGGATCCCATGTGCCGCGGAGCGGCTGGGCCGATGTGCCCAACTACCGAGTCAGAGCTCTGGAGCGCATGCGCCCAGAGCTGGTACTCTGCAATGAGAGAGGCCACTGCAATGAAAGGCCCACACAGGCCAAAGAACAAAGATGGATGAAAATAAATAAATGAAATACCAATAGAAGTGCCCGCCCCCCAAAAAAAGCTAAATTATCTTCCAATTGAGAGGTGGAATCTGTTCTGCTTCATTGAAAGTGAGGTAAGAGAACAACTCCATTTACTCTTTGTGGTTAGTTATGAAGATTTAACAAAACAAAGGGACTCACACTTGAGGTTGCAGCCTAGTGGAGAAGTAAAACAGCTCTCTTAGCCTTGAAATCCCTAATTCTGGTGATAAGGATGCTTTCTGTACTCCTGGTTTAGGAGAATACCTTCACAGGGGAGTTGATTCCCTGCTTTCAGTGGGAAAGAAGGCATCAGAATGGGGTTTTTAAATATCATTTTCCCCTCACTGGCTCCTTCTCAGATAAAATTCAAAATAATCAATATGCCATTGAGGCCTATTTTGGAGCAGTCTTCCCTGGGCCCCAACAGTGCTCATGATGAAGTCTCCATTTATAACTGTTCAGAGCTTTCTGGAAATGAAAAAAATATATACATATAAAATTGTTCTGAATTCTCTTCTACTTATTGCTTAAAATAAATCTTGTTGAATGAATGAAAGTAATAGCCACTAGCATGCTGAAAAGAATTAGAAGTGTGTGATAGCTAAGAGAAGCGAAAGGTCAAAAGGAGACCTAGAGATGGAGGGGGTGGAGGAGGATGGAGAGTGGGGAACCTGGGCACGTGGTGTGATCGCTGCTCTGAAAGTCTGGAGAGACTGGGGATGGGTGCATCTTAGCCCCGCCGCAGAGAGTGAAGGCTCTCAGCTTCCTGGGTGGCCACGGGGCCGGATAAGACAGCTCGGGCTGAACTAAAATAAGAAGAGTGGAGGTTTTCTGAGAGCTAGAGGTGGTGACAAGCTGGTCTGGGATGCTCAGACAGAAATATCTAGAATAAACTGGTAAATCTGAAGATAGACCATGCTGATTCATATCCAGTTTATAAATTCAGGTGTCCTCATGATTTTCTAGGGAAAAAAATAATGATCACACAGTTTAATTCTCTTATTTTCCAGTCTTTCTTCAATGTTCTTAATTAAAAAAAAAAAAAAAAGTCTCTTCACCTTTAGCCACCTTTTAACTGTCTCCATTTTGAGATAATTTTGTCTTTTCTTCCGTTTCTTTCCTGAATTCAACCAATACTCATTTCATTTCTTTCTGATTTTTTTTTTTTGGTCCACTTTTGCTTTGAATTTTAATATATTTAAAAATTTTATTATTATTTATTTTTGGTTATTCTGGGTTCTCACTGCTGCCACTGGCTCTTTTCTAGTTGCAGGGAGTGGTCACACTTGAGGTTGCAGCCTAGTGGAGAAGTAAAACAGCTCTCTTAGCCTTGAAATCCCTAATTCTGGTGATAAGGATGCTTTCTGTACTCCTGGTTTAGGAGAATACCTTCACAGGGAGTTGATTCCCTGCTTTCAGTGGGAAAGAAGGCATCAGAATGGGGTTTTTAAATATCATTTTCCCCTCACTGGCTCCTTCTCAGATAAAATTCAAAATAATCAATATGCCATTGAGGCCTATTTTGGAGCAGTCTTCCCTGGGCCCCAACAGTGCTCATGATGAAGTCTCCATTTATAACTGTTCAGAGCTTTCTGGAAATGAAAAAAATATATACATATAAAATTGTTCTGAATTCTCTTCTACTTATTGCTTAAAATAAATCTTGTTGAATGAATGAAAGTAATAGCCACTAGCATGCTGAAAAGAATTAGAAGTGTGTGATAGCTAAGAGAAGCGAAAGGTCAAAAGGAGACCTAGAGATGGAGGGGGTGGAGGAGGATGGAGAGTGGGGAACCTGGGCACGTGGTGTGATCGCTGCTCTGAAAGTCTGGAGAGACTGGGGATGGGTGCATCTTAGCCCCCGCAGAGAGTGAAGGCTCTCAGCTTCCTGGGTGGCCACGGGGCCGGATAAGACAGCTCGGGCTGAACTAAAATAAGAAGAGTGGAGGTTTTCTGAGAGCTAGAGGTGGTGACAAGCTGGTCTGGGATGCTCAGACAGAAATATCTAGAATAAACTGGTAAATCTGAAGATAGACCATGCTGATTCATATCCAGTTTATAAATTCAGGTGTCCTCATGATTTTCTAGGGAAAAAAATAATGATCACACAGTTTAATTCTCTTATTTTCCAGTCTTTCTTCAATGTTCTTAATTAAAAAAAAAAAAAAAAGTCTCTTCACCTTTAGCCACCTTTTAACTGTCTCCATTTTGAGATAATTTTGTCTTTTCTTCCGTTTCTTTCCTGAATTCAACCAATACTCATTTCATTTCTTTCTGATTTTTTTTTTTTGGTCCACTTTTGCTTTGAATTTTAATATATTTAAAAATTTTATTATTATTTATTTTTGGTTATTCTGGGTTCTCACTGCTGCCACTGGCTCTTTTCTAGTTGCAGGGAGTGGGGCCACTCTATGGTTGAGGTGATCAGGCTTCCTGTTGCGGTGACTTCTCTTGTTGAGGAACACAGGCTCTAGGGCATATGGGCCTCAGTAGTTGCAGCACATGGGCTTGATAGTTGTGGCTACCAGGCTCTAGAACACAGGCTCAGTAGTTGTGGCTCAAGGATTTAGCTGCTCCACAGCATGTGGGAGCTTCCCAGATCAGGGATTGAACCTGTGTCTCCTGCATTGGCAGACAGATTCTTTATCACTGAGCTTCCAGGGAAGCCCGAATTTTTAAATTTTGATTCATCCCAAATACTGGTAAGCAGGGCTAGAGGTCGATGGGTATCTGAGGAAGCCAGGCCACACAGAGAAAGCAGTATTTGCAAAGGCATTCATGCAGACACAAACCTGACTTATTTGAAGAAAAGCTATGAAGCCAGTATGGGGCTAACCCACTTGCCAATGCAGAAGATGCAGGAGATGTGGGTTCAATCTCTGGGTTGGAAAAAATTTTTGGAGCAGGAAATGGCAACCCACTCCAGTATTTTTGCCTAGGAAATCCCAGGAACAGAGGAGCCTGGCAGACTATAGTCCATGGAGTCACCAAGAGTCAGATATGACTATGTGACTGAGCATGCACACGCTGAGACCAGCATGGTTAAAGCAGGGAAATAACAAGATTGCCCTTACTACAATCAGGCTGTGTCAGGCTGTTTTACAAGATTTTAGAATATTACACGTTTTGTTTTCGTAACAACATTATGGGCAAGGCAGGATTATTAGCTTCGTGTTACAGATGAGGAAATGAGACACAGATCTGTTAAGTCATTCACCTAAAGACACACAGAAAACAGAGCCAGGGTTTGAATGGCGTAATCTGTGGAAAGAGGAGGAGGAGGGGTAGGAGGAGGACATCAAAGGTAAGGTGGTGCCCCACCATGGAGAGTTTTGCTGAGCACTTCTGGGACTCTGGTTTTTACTCTGAGCAAGATGGGACACCCTGGGAAATTTTCAATTTATGGAGTGACTCGGCTTGATTTTGGAGAAGGAAATGGCAACCCGCTCCAGTAATCTTGCCTGGAGAATCCCATGGATGGAGGAGCCTAGCGAGTTGTAGTCCATGGGATCCCCGGGAGTTGGACACAACTGAGCAACTAACAACAACGGTTTGATTTACACTGTAAAAGGCTCTGCCTGGCTGATGGATTTTAAACAATAATGCCTGCTAAGAAGCAGTTAAAGTATACACGGGTGAAGTTGCCTGATTACCTGATAATCACAACCTCTGATTTTTTTTATGTGAAATCATCTATTCCAAAAAGAAAAGTTGACAACTAATTCAGGCCTTTTTGCACATTGTGACTGTTGTTCAAGGACCTCTCTGCCGACCCCTGTGCCCTGTGCACACGTCTGTAGGAGGGACTCGTGGCCTGCGCCGTCCTTTTCTCTCAAGACCTGCTCCTCTCTACTTAAAAAGGGACATGCTGCAAATGGGACTCGTGAGCCTGCAGGTTTTCTGCACCTTGAAGCCAGTGGGGCTAACCCACTTGCCAATGCAGAAGATGCAGGAGATGTGGGTTCAATCTCTGGGTTGGAAAAATTTTTGGAGCAGGAAATGGCAACCCACTCCAGTATTTTGCCTAGGAAATCCCAGGAACAGAGGAGCCTGGCAGACTATAGTCCATGGAGTCACCAAGAGTCAGATATGACTATGTGACTGAGCATGCACACGCTGAGACCAGCATGGTTAAAGCAGGGAAATAACAAGATTGCCCTTACTACAATCAGGCTGTGTCAGGCTGTTTTACAAGATTTTAGAATATTACACGTTTTGTTTTCGTAACAACATTATGGGCAAGGCAGGATTATTAGCTTCGTGTTACAGATGAGGAAATGAGACACAGATCTGTTAAGTCATTCACCTAAAGACACACAGAAAACAGAGCCAGGGTTTGAATGGCGTAATCTGTGGAAAGAGGAGGAGGAGGGGTAGGAGGAGGACATCAAAGGTAAGGTGGTGCCCCACCATGGAGAGTTTTGCTGAGCACTTCTGGGACTCTGGTTTTTACTCTGAGCAAGATGGGACACCCTGGGAAATTTTCAATTTATGGAGTGACTCGGCTTGATTTTGGAGAAGGAAATGGCAACCCGCTCCAGTAATCTTGCCTGGAGAATCCCATGGATGGAGGAGCCTAGCGAGTTGTAGTCCATGGGATCCCCGGGAGTTGGACACAACTGAGCAACTAACAACAACGGTTTGATTTACACTGTAAAAGGCTCTGCCTGGCTGATGGATTTTAAACAATAATGCCTGCTAAGAAGCAGTTAAAGTATACACGGGTGAAGTTGCCTGATTACCTGATAATCACAACCTCTGATTTTTTTTATGTGAAATCATCTATTCCAAAAAGAAAAGTTGACAACTAATTCAGGCCTTTTTGCACATTGTGACTGTTGTTCAAGGACCTCTCTGCCGACCCCTGTGCCCTGTGCACACGTCTGTAGGAGGGACTCGTGGCCTGCGCCGTCCTTTTCTCTCAAGACCTGCTCCTCTCTACTTAAAAAGGGACATGCTGCAAATGAATCCGCTTAGTCATCGCTGGAGTGAGGGGGCGTCCTAGCAAAGAGGAGGCGTAGCAGAGACTGTCCCCGGGGAGATTTCACTTCCCTCACAGAGTTGATTCTGCAGCCCCACCTCACACCACATGGACTGCTGGAGAGAGGCCCTCTCTGCTTTCTCTTCCTCTTGGTCCTCCCCTTCCCTCCCACACGCAATCTCAGAAAGGGAGTGGCTGGGGCAACCCAGACGGGTGTTTGAGATCATCTCAGTTCTTTTTTTCCCACCCTTGGAGACTGGAGATCCTGAGTTAAAAATTCCCCCTCTGACAGTGCTGCCTTCACATTCATGACTATGTTTTGCAAGCCTGAGTGAGCCAGCTGTGAAAAGCTAGTGGGGAGAGAAGCATGCGAGGATTTGGGAGGTGGTTTGTTTCTTTTTTTCTTAGAGTTTAGTTGCTTTACAATGTTGTGTGAGTTTCTGCTGCACCGCATGTGACTCAGCTGCATGTATGCATGCATCCCTCTGTCACCACAGAGCACTGAGTCTCCTGTGCTCTACGGCAGCTTCTCCCTAGTCGTCAGTTTACACATGCCAGCGCACTATGTCACTCCCGACCTCCCAGCTCATCCCTGCCCACCTTTCCCCTTTGGTATCTGTATGTTTGTCCTCCATGTCTGTGTCTCTGTTTCTGCTTCGCAAATAGGTTCATCGGTAGCACTTTTTCTAGATTCCACATATATGCATTAATATACGATATTTGTTTTTCTCTTTCCAACTTACTTCAGTCTGTATGACAGTTTCTAGGTTCATCCATTCTCTGCAAATGGCACAATTTCACTCTTTTCTTTTTCTTTTGACTGAGTAGTATTCTATTGTATATATGTTCTACATCTTCTTTATCCATTCCTCTGTTGATGTACATTCAGGTTGCTTCCATGTCCTGGCTATTGTATATAGTGCTGCAATGGACATTGGGGTGCACATATCTTTGTAATGATGGTTTTCTCTGTGTATATGTACAGCACTCAAATATTTGGGTCATATGATAGGTCTGTTTTTAGTTTTTTAAGAAACTTCTATATTGTTATCCATAGTATGAGCTTTTTTTTTAATCTCCTCTGAACAGAATCATACAAACTGACGCAGGTGAGCCTGTTAGCCACTAGGGTATAACCAGTACCAGTTTGAGAAAATCTCCGTGGGATTCCTGAGCGTGCATTGAGCTTTGGCTTTAACTCCAATACCCAAAGTGTTGAGATTCTATTTAGAAGGAAGGTCCCTGTCTGTTCTCCATGCACTCCTTTCTGATATGGTCACAACAGCCACACAGATTCACCTTAAGAAGTCTGCTGCGAGCTTGGAGACAGCGTTATCATCTCAGCAGCTGATGTAAGAGTTTCCTTAGATTGAAATGACTTTGATAGTTTTGTGAATAGGCTAAACGCCATGATCTATGGTTTTAAGTGGGTTCCCCAGGTGGCAATGATGGTAAAGAACACACCAGCCAATGCAGGAGGCCTAAGAGATACTGGTTCAGTTCCTGGGTCAGGAAGATTCCTGGAGGAGGGTATGGCAATCCACTCCAGTATTCTTGCCTGGAGAATTCCATAGACGGAAAAGTCTGGTGGGCTATGGTCCATAATCAGATATGACCGAAACAACTTAGCATGCACAGGTTTTAAGTAGAGAAGGAAAATCTTTAAAAGACTGGGACCAGGTCTTACGCAGTTTCCTACGCCTTTAGTCGTCAGTTTACACATGCCAGCGCACTATGTCACTCCCGACCTCCCAGCTCATCCCTGCCCACCTTTCCCCTTTGGTATCTGTATGTTTGTCCTCCATGTCTGTGTCTCTGTTTCTGCTTAGCAAATAGGTTCATCGGTAGCACTTTTCTAGATTCCACATATATGCATTAATATACGATATTTGTTTTTCTCTTTCCAACTTACTTCAGTCTGTATGACAGTTTCTAGGTTCATCCATTCTCTGCAAATGGCACAATTTCACTCTTTTCTTTTTCTTTTGACTGAGTAGTATTCTATTGTATATATGTTCTACATCTTCTTTATCCATTCCTCTGTTGATGTACATTCAGGTTGCTTCCATGTCCTGGCTATTGTATATAGTGCTGCAATGGACATTGGGGTGCACATATCTTTGTAATGATGGTTTTCTCTGTGTATATGTACAGCACTCAAATATTTGGGTCATATGATAGGTCTGTTTTTAGTTTTTTAAGAAACTTCTATATTGTTATCCATAGTATGAGCTTTTTTTTTAATCTCCTCTGAACAGAATCATACAAACTGACGCAGGTGAGCCTGTTAGCCACTAGGGTATAACCAGTACCAGTTTGAGAAAATCTCCGTGGGATTCCTGAGCGTGCATTGA
Source organism: Tragulus kanchil (assembly GCA_022376925.1). Classification (NCBI taxonomy): domain Eukaryota; kingdom Metazoa; phylum Chordata; class Mammalia; order Artiodactyla; family Tragulidae; genus Tragulus; species Tragulus kanchil. The sequence continues at coordinate 176,733,101 of JAIOJX010000028.1, forward strand.
GCTTTGGCTTTAACTCCAATACCCAAAGTGTTGAGATTCTATTTAGAAGGAAGGTCCCTGTCTGTTCTCCATGCACTCCTTTCTGATATGGTCACAACAGCCACACAGATTCACCTTAAGAAGTCTGCTGCGAGCTTGGAGACAGCGTTATCATCTCAGCAGCTGATGTAAGAGTTTCCTTAGATTGAAATGACTTTGATAGTTTTGTGAATAGGCTAAACGCCATGATCTATGGTTTTAAGTGGGTTCCCCAGGTGGCAATGATGGTAAAGAACACACCAGCCAATGCAGGAGGCCTAAGAGATACTGGTTCAGTTCCTGGGTCAGGAAGATTCCCTGGAGGAGGGTATGGCAATCCACTCCAGTATTCTTGCCTGGAGAATTCCATAGACGGAAAAGTCTGGTGGGCTATGGTCCATAATCAGATATGACCGAAACAACTTAGCATGCACAGGTTTTAAGTAGAGAAGGAAAATCTTTAAAAGACTGGGACCAGGTCTTACAGGACAAACATGAAGTGTGATGGGAGACTGCCTGGGGAAGCGCCTTAAAGAAGTTCATGTTGCCTGTGGTGAAGGAATTGGGTAAATGCTGTGCATTGGGAAGTGAGCCCCTTTCCCACGAATTCCCAGATCTTCATGAAAACTAAAAACAAAATTTTGTCTATTCTTAGTATGACTGAATTTCTTATGAAAGCTGGTGAAGGGCCTTATGCCTCAAGGATGGCCTAGGGCAGAAACAGTCAACCTGCACAACTCAGGGAAAGAGTCAGGTCTAGGCTAAGGCATTTGACACAGGTGGAGACATGAGCCAGGAGGGCCCTTGCAGAACATGTGTGCAACCAGATCTGGACTCCTGCAACTCCTTCCTCCCTACTCCCTGACTCCATGGAGGTCTCTCTCCTACTGCTACTATTTCTGTTTCAAGCCAATAAGCTCAGCTCCTAACCATCTGAGAGTGTTTTCTGAGAGGTGGTCATGCATGAACATAGTAGAGCAGGACAGTCTGGACTGAGATCCTGGTTTGGCTAGTTTTAGCAGTGAATCCTTGTTGGAGCTTGTCTGTGCCTCAGTTTCTCCAGATGTCAAATGTTACAATCAGGTTACAAATCTCACAAGGATGTTGTGAGTATTAAACAAGCTGATACCTGTAAAGTGCTAAAAATTAAGCCTTGTTCATGGTAAGTTTTCATTAACGTAGACCTGTTCATTATTACTTAATACTGGAAGGGGCTTCCCTGGTGGCTGAGACAGTAAAGAATTTTCCTGAAATGTGGGAGACCTTGGTTCTATCCCTGGGTTGGAAAGATCCCCTGGAGGAGGACATGGCAACCCACTCCAGTATTCTTGCCTGGAGAATCCCATGGACAGAGGAGCCTGGCGGGCTACAGTCCACGGGGTTGCAAAGAGTCGGACTTAACTGAATAACTAAGCCCAGCACACAGTACTGGAAGGAATAAGGCAGTCTATCCACAATACCACAACTGGTTTTTTTTTCTTTTTTTTTGATCACTGAATTTTTTTTTAAATTTCAAACTCTAGTCACAGTTCCGTTATTTAAAGTTTTTTTGATTTTGAGGTATAATTGTCATACAACAAACTGCACATATATAATGTAGGCAATTTGATAAATTTTGACACATGTATACATATATATATATGAGGTTATATACACCCATGAAACCATCATCAAAATCAAGAAAGTAGACATATGCATCACCTCAAAAAGCTTCCTTGTGGTTCTTAATAGTCAGTCCTTCCAGTCCTCCACACTCTCCTCCCTGACTGAATTTCTTATGAAAGCTGGTGAAGGGCCTTATGCCTCAAGGATGGCCTAGGGCAGAAACAGTCAACCTGCACAACTCAGGGAAAGAGTCAGGTCTAGGCTAAGGCATTTGACACAGGTGGAGACATGAGCCAGGAGGGCCCTTGCAGAACATGTGTGCAACCAGATCTGGACTCCTGCAACTCCTTCCTCCCTACTCCCTGACTCCATGGAGGTCTCTCTCCTACTGCTACTATTTCTGTTTCAAGCCAATAAGCTCAGCTCCTAACCATCTGAGAGTGTTTTCTGAGAGGTGGTCATGCATGAACATAGTAGAGCAGGACAGTCTGGACTGAGATCCTGGTTTGGCTAGTTTTAGCAGTGAATCCTTGTTGGAGCTTGTCTGTGCCTCAGTTTCTCCAGATGTCAAATGTTACAATCAGGTTACAAATCTCACAAGGATGTTGTGAGTATTAAACAAGCTGATACCTGTAAAGTGCTAAAAATTAAGCCTTGTTCATGGTAAGTTTTCATTAACGTAGACCTGTTCATTATTACTTAATACTGGAAGGGGCTTCCCTGGTGGCTGAGACAGTAAAGAATTTTCCTGAAATGTGGGAGACCTTGGTTCTATCCCTGGGTTGGAAAGATCCCCTGGAGGAGGACATGGCAACCCACTCCAGTATTCTTGCCTGGAGAATCCCATGGACAGAGGAGCCTGGCGGGCTACAGTCCACGGGGTTGCAAAGAGTCGGACTTAACTGAATAACTAAGCCCAGCACACAGTACTGGAAGGAATAAGGCAGTCTATCCACAATACCACAACTGGTTTTTTTTTCTTTTTTTTTGATCACTGAATTTTTTTTTAAATTTCAAACTCTAGTCACAGTTCCGTTATTTAAAGTTTTTTTGATTTTGAGGTATAATTGTCATACAACAAACTGCACATATATAATGTAGGCAATTTGATAAATTTTGACACATGTATACATATATATATATGAGGTTATATACACCCATGAAACCATCATCAAAATCAAGAAAGTAGACATATGCATCACCTCAAAAAGCTTCCTTGTGGTTCTTAATAGTCAGTCCTTCCAGTCCTCCACACTCTCCTCTGATCCCTGTTACCAACAAACAACTATTTCTCTTGCTGTCCCGACAGATTAGTTTGCATTTTCGAGAGTTTTTTTTTTTTGGTAGGGGTGGGGCGGGTTGGGGAGGGAGGGGGCGGGCGGGCCACCTCCACTGATCTTTCATTTATCTCCATCTTTGTTCTTTTGGCCCCTGTGGGCCTCCCATCGCAGTGGCCTCTGTTGTTGCAGAGCACCGGCTCTGGGCACATGCGCTCCAGAGCTCTGGCTCGGTAATTGGACACATCGGTCCAGCCGCTCCGCGGCTCATGGGATCTTCCCAGGCCAGGGATCGAACCAGCGCCTCTTGCACTGCAAGGTGGTGTCCTTACCCACTGGACCACCAGGGAAGCCTTTCTAGAGTTTTATATAAATAGAATCACGTGTGCTTTCTCTCTTTTATTTTTTGGTGTTTTCTTTCACTTTTAATATTCTTCCATGTGCTGTATGTATCAATAGTTCATTCCTTTCTGTTGCTAAGTGGTATTCTTTTGTATAGATACACCATAATTTATCTATTCATTTGTGGCTAGAAAATTGTCTTATTCCTTGGTTTCTACTACAAAAAACAGCTGCTATGAGTATGTGCATAAGCCTCTTTGTGTGAACATGGTTTTTGTTTCTTTTATGTACACACCTTAGAGAAGAAACACTAGACTGTAGAGTAAATCTATTTTGGCGGGCTACAGTCCACGGGGTTGCAAAGAGTCGGACTTAACTGAATAACTAAGCCCAGCACACAGTACTGGAAGGAATAAGGCAGTCTATCCACAATACCACAACTGGTTTTTTTTTCTTTTTTTTTGATCACTGAATTTTTTTTTAAATTTCAAACTCTAGTCACAGTTCCGTTATTTAAAGTTTTTTTGATTTTGAGGTATAATTGTCATACAACAAACTGCACATATATAATGTAGGCAATTTGATAAATTTTGACACATGTATACATATATATATATATGAGGTTATATACACCCATGAAACCATCATCAAAATCAAGAAAGTAGACATATGCATCACCTCAAAAAGCTTCCTTGTGGTTCTTAATAGTCAGTCCTTCCAGTCCTCCACACTCTCCTCTGATCCCTGTTACCAACAAACAACTATTTCTCTTGCTGTCCCGACAGATTAGTTTGCATTTTCGAGAGTTTTTTTTTTTGGTAGGGGTGGGGCGGGTTGGGGAGGGAGGGGGCGGGCGGGCCACCTCCACTGATCTTTCATTTATCTCCATCTTTGTTCTTTTGGCCCCTGTGGGCCTCCCATCGCAGTGGCCTCTGTTGTTGCAGAGCACCGGCTCTGGGCACATGCGCTCCAGAGCTCTGGCTCGGTAATTGGACACATCGGTCCAGCCGCTCCGCGGCTCATGGGATCTTCCCAGGCCAGGGATCGAACCAGCGCCTCTTGCACTGCAAGGTGGTGTCCTTACCCACTGGACCACCAGGGAAGCCTTTCTAGAGTTTTATATAAATAGAATCACGTGTGCTTTCTCTCTTTTATTTTTTGGTGTTTTCTTTCACTTTTAATATTCTTCCATGTGCTGTATGTATCAATAGTTCATTCCTTTCTGTTGCTAAGTGGTATTCTTTTGTATAGATACACCATAATTTATCTATTCATTTGTGGCTAGAAAATTGTCTTATTCCTTGGTTTCTACTACAAAAAACAGCTGCTATGAGTATGTGCATAAGCCTCTTTGTGTGAACATGGTTTTTGTTTCTTTTATGTACACACCTTAGAGAAGAAACACTAGACTGTAGAGTAAATCTATTTTTAACTTTTTAAGAAACTACTAAACTGCTTTCCAAGGTAGTTTTGTCATTTTTACATCCCCACCAGCAGTCTCTCCACATCCTCATCCATGTTATATATTGTCAGTCTTTTCTGTTTTAGTCCTTCTAATAGATGTATAGCATCAGCTCATTGTGACTTTATTTGCATTTCCTTAATGACTAACAATGCTGAGTGTCTTGTCTTTTACTTACTTATCATCTGTCTTCTTTGATAAAGGGAAGTGTCTGTTCAAGTACTTTGCCCATTTTAAAAAACTGAATAATTGACTTTCATATTATTGATTTTTGAGAATTATTATATATTCTGGATACAAGTCCTTTTTCAGACATATGTTTTGTAAATTTCATCCAGTCTGTGGCTTGACTTTCCATTCTCTTAACAATGCTTTTTTATTTTCTTTCATTTTTAATTAAAAAAAATTTTTTTCTTCCTTTGGCCATGCCCCATAGCCTGTGGGATCTTAGTTCTCTGACCAGGGGTTGGACTCATGCCTGCCCTTACAGTGAAAGGTGAGAGTTTTAACCACTGGACCACCCAGGGAAGTCCCTTAACAGTGTTCATTAAAGAGTAGACATTTAAATTTTTTCATTAACCCCAATTTTTTTTTTTTCCTTGTGGATAATAGTTTTGGTGTTAGACAGAAGAAAATTTTGCCTAACTCAAGGACCAAAGCTTTAATCTATGTTTTATACAGTTTTATAGTTTTTATTTTACATTTAGGTCTGTGACTCACATATTGAGTTAACCCAAATTTTTTTGTTTTATTACCATTAGTTTTTAAAGATTACATATTTTGGTGTTTTCACTTTTAATATTCTTCCATGTGCTGTATGTATCAATAGTTCATTCCTTTCTGTTGCTAAGTGGTATTCTTTTGTATAGATACACCATAATTTATCTATTCATTTGTGGCTAGAAAATTGTCTTATTCCTTGGTTTCTACTACAAAAAACAGCTGCTATGAGTATGTGCATAAGCCTCTTTGTGTGAACATGGTTTTTGTTTCTTTTATGTACACACCTTAGAGAAGAAACACTAGACTGTAGAGTAAATCTATTTTTAACTTTTTAAGAAACTACTAAACTGCTTTCCAAGGTAGTTTTGTCATTTTTACATCCCCACCAGCAGTCTCTCCACATCCTCATCCATGTTATATATTGTCAGTCTTTTCTGTTTTAGTCCTTCTAATAGATGTATAGCATCAGCTCATTGTGACTTTATTTGCATTTCCTTAATGACTAACAATGCTGAGTGTCTTGTCTTTTACTTACTTATCATCTGTCTTCTTTGATAAAGGGAAGTGTCTGTTCAAGTACTTTGCCCATTTTAAAAAACTGAATAATTGACTTTCATATTATTGATTTTGAGAATTATTATATATTCTGGATACAAGCCCTTTTTTCAGACATATGTTTTGTAAATTTCATCCAGTCTGTGGCTTGACTTTCCATTCTCTTAACAATGCTTTTTTATTTTCTTTCATTTTTAATTAAAAAAAATTTTTTTCTTCCTTTGGCCATGCCCCATAGCCTGTGGGATCTTAGTTCTCTGACCAGGGGTTGGACTCATGCCTGCCCTTACAGTGAAAGGTGAGAGTTTTAACCACTGGACCACCCAGGGAAGTCCCTTAACAGTGTTCATTAAAGAGTAGACATTTAAATTTTTTCATTAACCCCAATTTTTTTTTTTTCCTTGTGGATAATAGTTTTGGTGTTAGACAGAAGAAAATTTTGCCTAACTCAAGGACCAAAGCTTTAATCTATGTTTTATACAGTTTTATAGTTTTTATTTTACATTTAGGTCTGTGACTCACATATTGAGTTAATTTTTCATGTGTTATGAGGCAGATCAAACTTTTGTCTTGCTTTGCATACAGATATCCAATTATTACAGCATGGTTTGTTTTTATTTTTTAGTTTGTTAATACAGTTAATTACATTGCCTGATTTTTGAATATTAAGAATATTGAGTCAGCACTGCACTCATGGGGCAAACACAGCTTCCTCATATTATACTATCCCTTTTACATATTTTTAGATTCAATAGCTAAAATTGTGTTTAGTTTTTGTGTCTATATTCATTAGAGATGTTGTTCTATAGTTTTCTTTTTTTAATAATCTTTGTCTGGTTTTGGTATCAGAGTAATGCTGGTTTAATAGAATGAGTTGAGAACAATTTCCTCCTCTTCTTTCTTTCTTGGAAGAGTTTGAGAAAGATTGGTTTTAATTTTTCTTGTAATATTTGACCAGTGAGCTCATATAGTCCAGAGTTTTTCCTTATTAAGGTTTTTAAATTACTGACTCCATCTCCTGTTATAGATCTATTCCTATTTTCTGTTTCTTCTTGAGTTAGTTTTGGTAGATTTTGACTCACTAGTTGTTTAGGAGCATGTTGATTAATTACCACATATTTATGAATTCTTCCAATTTCCTACTGTTATTGATTTCTAGTTTCATTCCATTGTGGTCATAAAGTATATTTCCTATGATTACAGTCATTGAAAATGTAGATCTAGGTGTAGCCTCCCAGGTAGGTTTAAGTGAAGGCTGCTGAGGTAACTCTCTGGCTTTTTGTCAAGTTTTACTCTTGGCTGTTCAGACTTTCTTTAGACGCTAAGCTGCATTCTGCCAGCAGTATGCAGCAAAGAGGGCTGGGCTCACCTTTCCTATCTAGGTTTCTTCCTGACTCAGTTCACTAATCATTTAGATGGGATAAAGTTAGGAATGCCCTTATGAGTAGAAGGGCATAACAGTACAAGGCACACTGGTGAGGCAGGTGGAAATGAATAATGTTAAATTTATTAGGCTAATTGGTAAGAGCTGTTTTACAAAATTCAAATGAACATTAAATGTGGTTGGATTAGATTAATATGGTTGGATTTCTAATGGTGGGTTTTTTTCATTCCAAGTCTCATTTGCTTATCTAGCATCTAGCTACACCTCCCCCACCCCATTACTTACTGTGTTGAAATTAGAACAATAAAGCTTTCCCTTCCCTCAAAAGTCTCACTGAACCCTACGTCCCCCCATAACAGGGCTGTCTTTCCTGGCTTCTGCCAATTCATTAGGATGTTTCAGAGTGTTTTTTCCTTCTTTTCTGAAACCCTTAGATACAGAGTTCATAGAATAGTGTACTCAAATATTTGGAGGTCGTGTTTGGGTTATTTATCTGAGGAAATGTCTAACCCAGTACAGTTGAGATCAAATTGAGCTCTGCAAATGGAAGGGAAGTGAACTAGGTAAATAGAGCACATCTGTACCTAGAATAGCCCACAGGTTCTTCCTTTGGCATCCTGCTGCATGATTATGGTCAGATCAAAGAAACCCTTAGAGGCTTTGTTTTCACCACTTAGAAACAGGAAAATTAAGCCCAGTTAGAAAGGATCTTGTGCAATTTGCCCCAAATAAAAAGACTGCCATTTTTCTTTTGTGGTGTTCCTCTAGCCATTGTCACTAAGCAAGGGATTTACTTTAGTTGTGAATATGTTTTACACACAGTATTTCCCTGACTCAATAAATCAAGAACATAAATTGAATGTTTCCTTAAAAGTTTAACTTCATATTAAATATCAAGTTAGGGGAATTAAAGTTTAGTTACAAGATATGCACAACAAAGAGATGTTAAAACAACAGGATTTCAAAGAAACATAAATGTCTACATTGACATATAGACTGTTGTATATTATTAAAGTCAATCTTTGCAATTATCATTTAATTCAATCATTTAACTCTAGCTCAAACTCTGAGACATAAAAAATAAAAGTCACCCCACTTATTTTTAGATTCAGAAACTCGTATCCCAGATTGGGAAACAGACATATAAATGTGAATAAATAAATACACACACACACTGTGACTATGTCCTGCATAGGACAAGGTAATTACAGAATGTAAGCAATTTAAGATGCCATTTAGACCCCTTAACTGCTTCTGCATAAAAAGAAGGGATTCTTAACAAAAATGATGAAAAGAGAGTAAAAACTTTCTTGCCTGTGACCAAGAATGTGAAGGTTTTACCATTGTTGGCCCCTAAACTATCCTCTGTCTTTGAGGAGAGCACAGTGCAGGTACCACAAAGGCTAAAAGCATTAGGTAAAAAATGCCTTGAAATTGAGGACTGAAAACCAGGAGGAGGCAGACAGCAGCTGGAGGCAGTCCTTTCACAATGAGTAAATCCATACAGCACCCACCCTTCTAATTCCAAAGCCATCAGTACAGCTCCTGGTATTTGAAACAGCATGCCTCAGGAGAGAAAGGGGGAAAGCCAGTCTTCCTGCCGTCAGGGGAGCAGTGAGGCATCCTCTCTCACCATCTCACTCACTACACAATCTTAAATCCTTTAACCTGACTGGGCTTCTGCTTTTTTACTTACAAAACAAGATGATTTCCCAGGTGGTCCTAACATTTGTCCAAGCTGTCAGACTTGGAGATCCCAGAACTGGAAGCAATTACCATGAACATACGATGTAAAATATTAAGTAATAAATACGAAACAGAGACTATTAAAGTAGTCAGTAGGAAAAACAGTTACAAAGTGAAACACAACATAAAACGAATCACAAAGATTTATTTTGTAACCTGGATGAGCTCAGCTAGCTAGCATCTCTTTCCATTACAGCTGATTATCTTCACTTTGCAACACTAATCACCCTCTGGAAATGTTCCACTTAGTTATTAGTGATCTCAGAGAGAGAAACATCTCCTGGGAGATTATTGTTCTATTTTATGGATCTATGGTTGTTTTATACTTAACTTTAGCCGGACATCAAGGAACATCTTTGCAATTATCATTTAATTCAATCATTTAACTCTAGCTCAAACTCTGAGACATAAAAATAAAAGTCACCCCACTTATTTTTAGATTCAGAAACTCGTATCCCAGATTGGGAAACAGACATATAAATGTGAATAAATAAATACACACACACACTGTGACTATGTCCTGCATAGGACAAGGTAATTACAGAATGTAAGCAATTTAAGATGCCATTTAGACCCCTTAACTGCTTCTGCATAAAAAGAAGGGATTCTTAACAAAAATGATGAAAAGAGAGTAAAAACTTTCTTGCCTGTGACCAAGAATGTGAAGGTTTTACCATTGTTGGCCCCTAAACTATCCTCTGTCTTTGAGGAGAGCACAGTGCAGGTACCACAAAGGCTAAAAGCATTAGGTAAAAAATGCCTTGAAATTGAGGACTGAAAACCAGGAGGAGGCAGACAGCAGCTGGAGGCAGTCCTTTCACAATGAGTAAATCCATACAGCACCCACCCTTCTAATTCCAAAGCCATCAGTACAGCTCCTGGTATTTGAAACAGCATGCCTCAGGAGAGAAAGGGGGAAAGCCAGTCTTCCTGCCGTCAGGGGAGCAGTGAGGCATCCTCTCTCACCATCTCACTCACTACACAATCTTAAATCCTTTAACCTGACTGGGCTTCTGCTTTTTTACTTACAAAACAAGATGATTTCCCAGGTGGTCCTAACATTTGTCCAAGCTGTCAGACTTGGAGATCCCAGAACTGGAAGCAATTACCATGAACATACGATGTAAAATATTAAGTAATAAATACGAAACAGAGACTATTAAAGTAGTCAGTAGGAAAAACAGTTACAAAGTGAAACACAACATAAAACGAATCACAAAGATTTATTTTGTAACCTGGATGAGCTCAGCTAGCTAGCATCTCTTTCCATTACAGCTGATTATCTTCACTTTGCAACACTAATCATCCTCTTGAAATGTTCCACTTAGTTATTAGTGATCTCAGAGAGAGAAACATCTCCTGGGGAGATTATTGTTCTATTTTTATGGATCTATGGTTGTTTTTATACTTAACTTTAGCCGGACATCAAGGAACATCTGGAATTTTATAAAATGCCACCTTTGAAAAGAAATTTGGCAATCACGTGCTGAGTTCTGGAAAATGACATACTGTCTGACTAGAGTCCATGTGTGGGTTCCTGTAACAGAACTGAAAGGAAAGTGACTTGATTCAACCCGCCCAGCAACCCTGACTGAGGGCTCCACTCTTTGATGCCTTTTCTTACGAGTGAACATATGACACATTCTCCAGCACTGCTTCAAATATAATCACCCCATGGATACCGGCTGTTACATGGAGCAGCCTGCTAGGTCAGAGAGAAAGGATAAAGGTAGCAAGAACACTGGATTTCAGAGTCGCAGCATGTAAGTGCTGATTGAGACACTATGGCTCAGTTCCTGTCACTCAGATATAAAGCATGGCCACCTAGGTTATAAGAAAGACATGACTGATGCTCCTCTACCTGCTTGTACACTCTCCCCTTTTTTCTGGTGAAAGTGAAACCATGCACCTCAGATTGGGACTTGAACCACAGTCTTTTAATTATTAATAGAATCACTCACCTCATGTCTGGACTTACTGAGGCTCAGGTTCTTTGCATCTCAGTGCAGATAGAATTCAGTGAGAGACAATGTAATAGGTAAGAAGTGGATTTATTTGGAGAAATACACATTCCATAGATGGAAATTTGGGAAAAGGGGGCCCTTTCCCTTTCCCCAAAGGGCAAGAGTGGTCCTAACATTTGCCCCAGCTGACAAACTTGGAAATCCCAGAACGGGAAGCAATTACCATGAACATACGATGTAAAATATTAAGTAATAAATACGAAACAGAGACTATTAAAGTAGTCAGTAGGAAAAACAGTTACAAAGTGAAACACAACATAAAACGAATCACAAAGATTTATTTTGTAACCTGGATGAGCTCAGCTAGCTAGCATCTCTTTCCATTACAGCTGATTATCTTCACTTTGCAACACTAATCATCCTCTTGAAATGTTCCACTTAGTTATTAGTGATCTCAGAGAGAGAAACATCTCCTGGGGAGATTATTGTTCTATTTTTATGGATCTATGGTTGTTTTTATACTTAACTTTAGCCGGACATCAAGGAACATCTGGAATTTTATAAAATGCCACCTTTGAAAAGAAATTTGGCAATCACGTGCTGAGTTCTGGAAAATGACATACTGTCTGACTAGAGTCCATGTGTGGGTTCCTGTAACAGAACTGAAAGGAAAGTGACTTGATTCAACCCGCCCAGCAACCCTGACTGAGGGCTCCACTCTTTGATGCCTTTTCTTACGAGTGAACATATGACACATTCTCCAGCACTGCTTCAAATATAATCACCCCATGGATACCGGCTGTTACATGGAGCAGCCTGCTAGGTCAGAGAGAAAGGATAAAGGTAGCAAGAACACTGGATTTCAGAGTCGCAGCATGTAAGTGCTGATTGAGACACTATGGCTCAGTTCCTGTCACTCAGATATAAAGCATGGCCACCTAGGTTATAAGAAAGACATGACTGATGCTCCTCTACCTGCTTGTACACTCTCCCCTTTTTTCTGGTGAAAGTGAAACCATGCACCTCAGATTGGGACTTGAACCACAGTCTTTTAATTATTAATAGAATCACTCACCTCATGTCTGGACTTACTGAGGCTCAGGTTCTTTGCATCTCAGTGCAGATAGAATTCAGTGAGAGACAATGTAATAGGTAAGAAGTGGATTTATTTGGAGAAATACACATTCCATAGATGGAATGAGGTCCCTCTCAAAGGGCAAGAGTGGCCTCAGGGTGTGGGGTCACCTTGGATAGTGAACGCAGCCAAGGGAGAAGCACATTCCACAGATAGTGCGTGGGCCATCTCAGAAGGCAAGAGGCTCTGAAATAATGGGTGGCTAGTTTTTATGGGCCGAAGAACTTCATAGGCTAATGAGTGGGAGAATTATTCTGACTATTTCAGGGAAGGGGTGGAGATTTCAAAGAACTGGGTCACCACCCACTTTTTGACCTTTGATGATGGCATCAGAACTGTCATGGTGCTGGGTGTGTGCGTCATTTAGATGCTAATATATTACAATGAGCATATAATGAAGCTCAAGGTCTACTGGAAGTTGAGTCTTCCACCATCTTGGACCTAGTTGGTTCTAACCAGTTTATATTGTATCCTCAAGGACTCTGTTATTCTTTTAGAGGTTGTGCCCTGTCTCCTGCCTTCCTATTTCAAAAGCATTTGGAGTATCTTTAGCCTCTGGAGCTAGACTGCCCGAATTTAACTCCTTCTCTGCCCGTGCTCACTGTGAAAGCTTGGGCAAGTTACTGACCCTCTCTGTGTCTTAATTATCTCATTTAAAAAATGGAAATAAAAAATAGTACCCACTTTTGGACTTCCTTGGTGGTCCAGTCAGTGGCTAAAACTCCATGTTCCCAATGCAAGGGACCTTGGTTCCCTGGTCAGGGAACTAGATCCCACATCTCACAACTGAAGAGCCTGCATACCACAATGAAGACCTGGCACAGTCAAATAAAACAAATAAATATAAAATAAATAAATAAAAATAGTACCCACTTTATAGAGCTCTTGTGAAAATTTAGGGAGTTAAAACATGTTTTTTAAAAAGCACTTAGAGTAATGTCTGACATAGAGTAAACACTATATAGATATCAGTTATTGTTTTGCTAACCTTCGAAAAAGAAGATTCCTTTGTAAGATATAAAATTGCTTGAATAGGTTATTTGAAAGATGATCAGATTTAGAGTTTATTGCCTTGGAGAATTCTTAATCCTTTTAGCACCTGAACTTCATATGATTCTTTCTGCCATGTGCTTCTTTATGGTTGAAAAAAAAAAAGCAGATGCTTCTCAGTCTCAAAGCATATGGTTTCTCTCATTAAGGTACCTCTCCTTTTCTATGCTTGTGTCTGCTCAGGAGAGAAAGCAATTCTGAGGTCTGAAATGAACATTTTCCTTCTGTTATGGAGCTTCGCCGGTTCAAACAATGAAACTTTCCCATTGAGGATGGGCTTTGTCCTGCCAGCCAGACAGAGTTGTGTCTGCCTGGGGATTGACAGCAACTGTATTGGTGCTGAGCCACAAACCAAACAGAAGTCCTAGGGCTTTGGAGTTTAGACAATAGCTGAATTACAAGGGCACTGTCCCAGAAGAGATCATGCTTAATTTTGCAGACCTGGGCAATAAAATGGCTGTGTCTTTGAAACCGGAAGCCCAAATCTTTGCTCTCCTGGGATGTGTCTTTCCCTTGACAGTAGCGAATTCCCAACAATGGGAGAAAGAAGGTTCTCTATCATAGTCCCTGGTATAGCTTGGATGGCTGTAATCAGTGTCATACTGGTAGGGACTGATTCCACCATGCTAAGAAAAACAAATTGGACCAGGGAGGATGAAGTTGTTTTGACCCACAATTCAGGCAAACAAAGAGATTATTGCAAACTCAGATGGGTGGAGAGTTTCCCAGAAATGCTGAGTAATGGCCAGAAGATATGCTACGATCTGAGATAAATACCTTGTCAAACATAAGGTCTCCCAAGAGTAGTTGATTTCAAGAAAAACACCCACATAACAGTCCTAGAACTAGCCCTAGGGTTTAAACAGCGACGGGAGACTCACTGATGCTCAAAGCATTCTCAACACTCTTCCAAATCCCCTTCTCTTAGCAGATTTGTAATTTCCAGAGAGAAGAAAGGAGTGATAAAACCAATTCTTATTAAGATATTTAGGCCTGACCGTGACTCTCCATCCATATCCCAGAGTTTGTACTCTTTGAAAGAGAACTGAAGGAAAAAAAGAGTAATTAGTCACCTCCCACAAAAAATCCCAAAGCAAAATTTCAGGCCATGTGTAATTCATCATATTATCATCACCTATGTCACCACCTTCTCCTCACACACAAAGCTAACCCTGAAGCACTTTCCTGAACAAACAGTCCAATTCTGCAAACTTGTAAGTGTGGCAATGTGCAAGGATTTGTGATTTCAAACTAGCAGAATGCAGCACAGAAACTAAGAGCCTTAGGGCAGGGGATAGAACTTACGTAAAATCCTGGCTTCACCCCCGGGGAAAGCAATTCTGAGGTCTGAAATGAACATTTTCCTTCTGTTATGGAGCTCACGGTTCAAACAATGAAACTTTCCCATTGAGGATGGGCTTTGTCCTGCCAGCCAGACAGAGTTGTGTCTGCCTGGGGATTGACAGCAACTGTATTGGTGCTGAGCCACAAACCAAACAGAAGTCCTAGGGCTTTGGAGTTTAGACAATAGCTGAATTACAAGGGCACTGTCCCAGAAGAGATCATGCTTAATTTTGCAGACCTGGGCAATAAAATGGCTGTGTCTTTGAAACCGGAAGCCCAAATCTTTGCTCTCCTGGGATGTGTCTTTCCCTTGACAGTAGCGAATTCCCAACAATGGGAGAAAGAAGGTTCTCTATCATAGTCCCTGGTATAGCTTGGATGGCTGTAATCAGTGTCATACTGGTAGGGACTGATTCCACCATGCTAAGAAAAACAAATTGGACCAGGGAGGATGAAGTTGTTTTGACCCACAATTCAGGCAAACAAAGAGATTATTGCAAACTCAGATGGGTGGAGAGTTTCCCAGAAATGCTGAGTAATGGCCAGAAGATATGCTACGATCTGAGATAAATACCTTGTCAAACATAAGGTCTCCCAAGAGTAGTTGATTTCAAGAAAAACACCCACATAACAGTCCTAGAACTAGCCCTAGGGTTTAAACAGCGACGGGAGACTCACTGATGCTCAAAGCATTCTCAACACTCTTCCAAATCCCCTTCTCTTAGCAGATTTGTAATTTCCAGAGAGAAGAAAGGAGTGATAAAACCAATTCTTATTAAGATATTTAGGCCTGACCGTGACTCTCCATCCATATCCCAGAGTTTGTACTCTTTGAAAGAGAACTGAAGGAAAAAAAGAGTAATTAGTCACCTCCCACAAAAAATCCCAAAGCAAAATTTCAGGCCATGTGTAATTCATCATATTATCATCACCTATGTCACCACCTTCTCCTCACACACAAAGCTAACCCTGAAGCACTTTCCTGAACAAACAGTCCAATTCTGCAAACTTGTAAGTGTGGCAATGTGCAAGGATTTGTGATTTCAAACTAGCAGAATGCAGCACAGAAACTAAGAGCCTTAGGGCAGGGGATAGAACTTACGTAAAATCCTGGCTTCACCCATTCCTGGCTCTGTAAGCAGTTTCTCAACCTCTACTTGAGTTTCAGCTTACAAAACACAACGGACAAATTTACTCCTTATTTGGCTGCAATAGGTGTTTCATAGGAGGAAGTTTTTTGCACAGCGTCTAGCCTGGAGTGAGGGCTCAGTAGATGTTAGCTGCATGTGTCATAAACGGAAATCAGGTGCATATAAGGGTAAGTGTTTTAAAGTCGGCTGATGGTTGCCTCATGAACCACTGAAGGCCTAGCTCTTGGCACAATGTAGATGATAAATATTTGTTGAATGACAAAGTTATGAGTTTTTCCCTGCTTTATCTGCACTTGACCCCTGCCTCTCCCATCACTAGAAAACTTCTATAGACAGAGGAATGAGTATTCTAGAGGTGATGTTGGATGTGGTAATAGGGCTGATCAAGACTAATGACTAAAGCAAGAGCCCAGTTGGATAATAGAAACCAGTAGTAGCCAAGGTCTGGGAAGGTTACAACTAGGAACCTGGATGGGCTGGAGACTGAGGTGGGGGCCAAGTCCAGGGTACACAAATTCATGCTCAATAAGCAGATACCTATGTTCATACAGTTATTGCCTTCCCTCTCTTTTCCCCTGACTTCCTTCTCCCTCTACCTCCAGGGTATCATCTTTACAGGTACGATGGGATTACATAGAGGTGGCTAGGATGTTCTAATTCCTTATATGTTTGGACTTGGAGATGCCAAGCATCAGTAAAATCCAGAGTGTTTTCTTCTTGTTTCTGTGAAAGCATACTAAAAACTAAACAGATTAGATTTGTGTTTCAGATAAATAAAACAAATGCTCTGCATCTAGACATGTGGAGACAGGTAGTGGATGGATGGTTAACTTATCATCTGTTAGTCTTGGGTCTAAAATTTCCTTCACTCCAGACAATCTTTTTGACATCCTCTATACCGAATTCTTCTTACCAGGGATTTACCACGAAAGGGACATTACTAGCCTTGGGTTTCAAAGCCTTGTGCTTTGAGGAGTAGGAGAAATTGTCACGTGGAAGTATTTTTTCAGCCCTGCAGATGATGCATGAAGATTAAAAGGCCAACCTGAAATAGGTGTATTTTTCTTAAGAACTAAAATTGCTTGTTGGTATTGGCAAGTAACCTAGTACAAAAGGATGAAAGGCAAGAGCTTTCATTCCTGGCTCTGTAAGCAGTTTCTCAACCTCTACTTGAGTTTCAGCTTACAAAACACAACGGACAAATTTACTCCTTATTTGGCTGCAATAGGTGTTTCATAGGAGGAAGTTTTTTGCACAGCGTCTAGCCTGGAGTGAGGGCTCAGTAGATGTTAGCTGCATGTGTCATAAACGGAAATCAGGTGCATATAAGGGTAAGTGTTTTAAAGTCGGCTGATGGTTGCCTCATGAACCACTGAAGGCCTAGCTCTTGGCACAATGTAGATGATAAATATTTGTTGAATGACAAAGTTATGAGTTTTTCCCTGCTTTATCTGCACTTGACCCCTGCCTCTCCCATCACTAGAAAACTTCTATAGACAGAGGAATGAGTATTCTAGAGGTGATGTTGGATGTGGTAATAGGGCTGATCAAGACTAATGACTAAAGCAAGAGCCCAGTTGGATAATAGAAACCAGTAGTAGCCAAGGTCTGGGAAGGTTACAACTAGGAACCTGGATGGGCTGGAGACTGAGGTGGGGGCCAAGTCCAGGGTACACAAATTCATGCTCAATAAGCAGATACCTATGTTCATACAGTTATTGCCTTCCCTCTCTTTTCCCCTGACTTCCTTCTCCCTCTACCTCCAGGGTATCATCTTTACAGGTACGATGGGATTACATAGAGGTGGCTAGGATGTTCTAATTCCTTATATGTTTGGACTTGGAGATGCCAAGCATCAGTAAAATCCAGAGTGTTTTCTTCTTGTTTCTGTGAAAGCATACTAAAAACTAAACAGATTAGATTTGTGTTTCAGATAAATAAAACAAATGCTCTGCATCTAGACATGTGGAGACAGGTAGTGGATGGATGGTTAACTTATCATCTGTTAGTCTTGGGTCTAAAATTTCCTTCACTCCAGACAATCTTTTTGACATCCTCTATACCGAATTCTTCTTACCAGGGATTTACCACGAAAGGGACATTACTAGCCTTGGGTTTCAAAGCCTTGTGCTTTGAGGAGTAGGAGAAATTGTCACGTGGAAGTATTTTTTCAGCCCTGCAGATGATGCATGAAGATTAAAAGGCCAACCTGAAATAGGTGTATTTTTCTTAAGAACTAAAATTGCTTGTTGGTATTGGCAAGTAACCTAGTACAAAAGGATGAAAGAATTTGTTCCAAGCAGCTTTCAAACCCACAAAAAGTCAGCATTTGCTTTGCACACACGTCTTTGAGGTTTTGTGGGCTCCTGCCTACAGTAGGCAAGCAGTTTACTCATTGGCGGCAGCAACTCATCATGCTTCAAAGGGTTTCTTTGGTGCTGAATCCTTTTCAGTGTGAGTTCTCCGACCTATGGAGGTCTCAGTGGTAAGACATGGGCATTAAGAGCAGTGACATAGATGCCCGAGGAAAAACACCGTTGACTTTTTCACACCCCATTGTTCCACCTTTTTTGTTACTCCATTAGTGGTTTTTCTGCTTCTGTTTTGTGGCTCTCTGATCCTGTAGCTAGTCTTTCTTTAACTCATTTTGTAAGCATTATTTACACCTCTTTCCTACCACTTCCTGACAAACACTGGATGTTCATTCTTGTCATCACTATTAGAAAGAATATTTATGTCTATGTTAAAACTAGATAACCTGAGAGCATACTTCAAACAAAACCACCTTCTGAAAGATTTTGGTTGGCAAGCTAATACAAAACAAGGTTTCCTGGTGAAATGAACAGATGGCTTTCTCTTTGATATCCTCCCTTAAATGCTATAGTCCTTCTCTTGGAACAGAACAGTGGTCGTTAACAGGAGGTGGCGGGGGCGGGGAGAAGCAATTTTGCCCCCCAGAGACTATTTGACAATGTCTAGAGACTTTTAGTTGTCAGCTAGGAGAGGGCCATCCTTTTGTCATTCAGTAAGTAGAGGCCAGTGATTCTTTTACAATACACAGAATTATTTGACCTAAAATGTCAGTAATAACATTGAACATCCTGGGGTAGAGGAAGTAGGGGTGTTTACCAGGGGAAGAAATAAATTTTAAAGAGTCCTAGATGCTATATGCAAATACTCTTCTCTTCTTCATAGTAGCCTTGCTTATTTTATAGATGTGATGTCCTCTCAAAACTCTTAAATGATATGAATATATATATATATATATAAATTTATTTTAATATAATCTTATTTTTAACTTTTTATTTGTATTGGGGTATAGCCAGTTACTAATGGTGTGATAGTTTCAGGTGCACAGCAGAGCGACTGAGCTGTACATATACATGTATCCATTCTCTCCCAAATTCCTCTCCCATCTAGGTTGCCAAGTAACATTCAACAGAGTTCCCTGTGTTATACAGTAGGTCCTTGTTGGTTTTTCATTTTAAACATAGCAATGTGTACATATCCTCCCCCAACTCCCTAACTATCCCTTCCCAATATATATATTTTAAAGATAATATCTTTCCCTAAAATTATGCATTTCATAACATTTGAAATATTATGAAACAGTATTTGGTTCACCTGTTTTTTGTTGTTATTGTTGTTTGGATTTTTATTTATTTATTTATTTATTTTGGCCCCACTGCACAGCATACAGAATCTTAATTCCTTGACCAGGGGTCAGATCTCTGCTGCCTGCAGTGCTTGGAGTCCTAACCACTGAACCACCAGGGAAGTTCATGGTTCACCTATTTTTGATGTCCCCCGTGCTGCTGGTTTTTTCAAATACTGAGTAATTCTAGGTTGTCTATCTTATCTATAAATGAGGGCCTATATTAACTCTGTCTACACATAAGATCAGTGGGCTCCAGTCTCTAGGGGTAGACCCTGTAATTTTCTTAGATTTCCTAGGTGATTTAGAGACACAGTAAAGGTCTAACTGGCCCAGTATTAGGAGTTGGAATGGTTTTCCTTGGTACAAATGAAGCTTTCTGTCCCTACTACATTTCCTTAGGTGAGTATGGACTTCGAATCCTTGAGAAGAATTGTCAAAAAATTTTAAACCTTGAGAACTTACTCTTCAAGACACAGAATTATTTGACCTAAAATGTCAGTAATAACATTGAACATCCTGGGGTAGAGGAAGTAGGGGTGTTTACCAGGGGAAGAAATAAATTTTAAAGAGTCCTAGATGCTATATGCAAATACTCTTCTCTTCTTCATAGTAGCCTTGCTTATTTTATAGATGTGATGTCCTCTCAAAACTCTTAAATGATATGAATATATATATATATATATAAATTTATTTTAATATAATCTTATTTTTAACTTTTTATTTGTATTGGGGTATAGCCAGTTACTAATGGTGTGATAGTTTCAGGTGCACAGCAGAGCGACTGAGCTGTACATATACATGTATCCATTCTCTCCCAAATTCCTCTCCCATCTAGGTTGCCAAGTAACATTCAACAGAGTTCCCTGTGTTATACAGTAGGTCCTTGTTGGTTTTTCATTTTAAACATAGCAATGTGTACATATCCTCCCCCAACTCCCTAACTATCCCTTCCCAATATATATATTTTAAAGATAATATCTTTCCCTAAAATTATGCATTTCATAACATTTGAAATATTATGAAACAGTATTTGGTTCACCTGTTTTTTGTTGTTATTGTTGTTTGGATTTTTATTTATTTATTTATTTATTTTGGCCCCACTGCACAGCATACAGAATC
Organism: Tragulus kanchil; assembly: GCA_022376925.1. Classification (NCBI taxonomy): domain Eukaryota; kingdom Metazoa; phylum Chordata; class Mammalia; order Artiodactyla; family Tragulidae; genus Tragulus; species Tragulus kanchil. The sequence continues at coordinate 176,753,634 of JAIOJX010000028.1, forward strand.
TTAATTCCTTGACCAGGGGTCAGATCTCTGCTGCCTGCAGTGCTTGGAGTCCTAACCACTGAACCACCAGGGAAGTTCATGGTTCACCTATTTTTGATGTCCCCCGTGCTGCTGGTTTTTTCAAATACTGAGTAATTCTAGGTTGTCTATCTTATCTATAAATGAGGGCCTATATTAACTCTGTCTACACATAAGATCAGTGGGCTCCAGTCTCTAGGGGTAGACCCTGTAATTTTCTTAGATTTCCTAGGTGATTTAGAGACACAGTAAAGGTCTAACTGGCCCAGTATTAGGAGTTGGAATGGTTTTCCTTGGTACAAATGAAGCTTTCTGTCCCTACTACATTTCCTTAGGTGAGTATGGACTTCCGAATCCTTGAGAAGAATTGTCAAGGAAGAAAATGTTTAGGGTAAAACCTGCGGTCACAGAGAACTTACTCTTCAAGACACGAAGAAAAAAACAAAAAACCCAGCAGCACCATAGGTAGTGCAGCTGACACACTCACATTGGCTCATGGGATGGGTGCTAAGGCTCAGGGTGGTAAGGGAAGCCTAAGAACAATATAAATCTTGATCCAAGAACTTGATAGAGAAGATATGACTCTATCAATTCACTTTCTCATCTCAAGGCGCAACCTCTGTTCACTGCACCCACTTTTGTATGGAACCACAATTGGGCCCTGCCAACCTAGTCTGGATTTCCCTGGTTGGATGGAAAATACTGAACTTCTCTCTGAAGAAGTCTATTTATAGCCTACTTCTACATCTGGAAATCTGCCACACCGCTAGTTGTCCTTGAGGCACACCATTGCAGTCTTCCACAGCCTTGTCAACAGCAGACAGGGACATTAGCAAGGCCTCAGATGTGGGGAGATTAAGTAATTTGTCCAAGATTTGAGCTAATTTAGTCAACGTTTTTTTACATGGTTTTACAAACAACCCTGAAACTGCAATGACATAACACAGTGAAAATTTTATTTCTTTCTTAAGTCATAGGCTGACTGTATATTTGGTGAAGATCATTATGCAGAGATTCAGAGTCCCAGCCTCCTGCTAAGTGGTGGTTTGGTGGACTTTTATGTTCTCTAAATCCTCCTGTGGATTCTGCATTTAAGCAGAAGAAAATAAGAGCTTAAAGCAAGGCTTCCTAACCTCAGCATTATTGCCATTGTGGGCTGGATTTTGCCCACGCAGGGAAGTTCATGGTTCACCTATTTTTGATGTCCCCCGTGCTGCTGGTTTTTTCAAATACTGAGTAATTCTAGGTTGTCTATCTTATCTATAAATGAGGGCCTATATTAACTCTGTCTACACATAAGATCAGTGGGCTCCAGTCTCTAGGGGTAGACCCTGTAATTTTCTTAGATTTCCTAGGTGATTTAGAGACACAGTAAAGGTCTAACTGGCCCAGTATTAGGAGTTGGAATGGTTTTCCTTGGTACAAATGAAGCTTTCTGTCCCTACTACATTTCCTTAGGTGAGTATGGACTTCCGAATCCTTGAGAAGAATTGTCAAGGAAGAAAATGTTTAGGGTAAAACCTGCGGTCACAGAGAACTTACTCTTCAAGACACGAAGAAAAAAACAAAAAACCCAGCAGCACCATAGGTAGTGCAGCTGACACACTCACATTGGCTCATGGGATGGGTGCTAAGGCTCAGGGTGGTAAGGGAAGCCTAAGAACAATATAAATCTTGATCCAAGAACTTGATAGAGAAGATATGACTCTATCAATTCACTTTCTCATCTCAAGGCGCAACCTCTGTTCACTGCACCCACTTTTGTATGGAACCACAATTGGGCCCTGCCAACCTAGTCTGGATTTCCCTGGTTGGATGGAAAATACTGAACTTCTCTCTGAAGAAGTCTATTTATAGCCTACTTCTACATCTGGAAATCTGCCACACCGCTAGTTGTCCTTGAGGCACACCATTGCAGTCTTCCACAGCCTTGTCAACAGCAGACAGGGACATTAGCAAGGCCTCAGATGTGGGGAGATTAAGTAATTTGTCCAAGATTTGAGCTAATTTAGTCAACGTTTTTTTACATGGTTTTACAAACAACCCTGAAACTGCAATGACATAACACAGTGAAAATTTTATTTCTTTCTTAAGTCATAGGCTGACTGTATATTTGGTGAAGATCATTATGCAGAGATTCAGAGTCCCAGCCTCCTGCTAAGTGGTGGTTTGGTGGACTTTTATGTTCTCTAAATCCTCCTGTGGATTCTGCATTTAAGCAGAAGAAAATAAGAGCTTAAAGCAAGGCTTCCTAACCTCAGCATTATTGCCATTGTGGGCTGGATTTTGCCTTGGTTGCTGTCTTGTGGATTGTAAGATGTTTTGTAGTATGTTCCTGACCTCTGCCCACTAGATACTAGTAATATTCTCCAAGCTTTGACAGTCAAAATGTCTCTACACTTACCCAAAATTCCTGGGGTGGAGTAGGGAGGCACAATCACCAACAAGTTGAAAACCTTGGCTTAAAGGATCACTCGAGTTTTTAGAAAATACAAAAGTGGCTATATTCCTTTCACCTGAATTTTGTTGGCCAACAATTAACATATGACTACACCTAACTGAGAGAGAGGGCTGGAAATATGCCCAGGAAGAAGGGAAGATCTTGGAAGACCAAGTGAGCAATGTAGAATCTGCCTGAAGAATATAGATCCTATGAAACACACAAAAGACTTCAGAAAAACTTGCAGAGATTTGCAAAGCAGTCTAGACACTGTTGGAGACAAAAGCACACCACTAACACACATTTTTTCATGGCAAATCTCTACGCCCTATATAGATCTCCCAGAATAAAACAAAATGCAATAAAATACTAGGTGACATATTTTCTAGATTGATATATTCATTAGCTAACAGCAGAAAGCAATCAACATTTTGCAATGACCCATGAAAAAGTGCACATGCAAGGCAAAATGAGGGTGGGGTGATGGGAATGTTCCATGACTCTGTCCAATCATATTCCAGAAAGATGAATATCCAGTACATATGACCAGGAGTGCCCAGGACAGAAATGCAGTTTTGGAAGATGGAGAAGTGGAGAATAATCCTATTGGAGTACAGAACTGTTATTCATTTACTACTAACAGCTTGGCTTAAGTAATTTGTCCAAGATTTGAGCTAATTTAGTCAACGTTTTTTACATGGTTTTACAAACAACCCTGAAACTGCAATGACATAACACAGTGAAAATTTTATTTCTTTCTTAAGTCATAGGCTGACTGTATATTTGGTGAAGATCATTATGCAGAGATTCAGAGTCCCAGCCTCCTGCTAAGTGGTGGTTTGGTGGACTTTTATGTTCTCTAAATCCTCCTGTGGATTCTGCATTTAAGCAGAAGAAAATAAGAGCTTAAAGCAAGGCTTCCTAACCTCAGCATTATTGCCATTGTGGGCTGGATTTTGCCTTGGTTGCTGTCTTGTGGATTGTAAGATGTTTTGTAGTATGTTCCTGACCTCTGCCCACTAGATACTAGTAATATTCTCCAAGCTTTGACAGTCAAAATGTCTCTACACTTACCCAAAATTCCTGGGGTGGAGTAGGGAGGCACAATCACCAACAAGTTGAAAACCTTGGCTTAAAGGATCACTCGAGTTTTTAGAAAATACAAAAGTGGCTATATTCCTTTCACCTGAATTTTGTTGGCCAACAATTAACATATGACTACACCTAACTGAGAGAGAGGGCTGGAAATATGCCCAGGAAGAAGGGAAGATCTTGGAAGACCAAGTGAGCAATGTAGAATCTGCCTGAAGAATATAGATCCTATGAAACACACAAAAGACTTCAGAAAAACTTGCAGAGATTTGCAAAGCAGTCTAGACACTGTTGGAGACAAAAGCACACCACTAACACACATTTTTTCATGGCAAATCTCTACGCCCTATATAGATCTCCCAGAATAAAACAAAATGCAATAAAATACTAGGTGACATATTTTCTAGATTGATATATTCATTAGCTAACAGCAGAAAGCAATCAACATTTTGCAATGACCCATGAAAAAGTGCACATGCAAGGCAAAAATGAGGGTGGGGTGATGGGAATGTTCCATGACTCTGTCCAATCATATTCCAGAAAGATGAATATCCGCAGTACATATGACCAGGAGTGCCCAGGACAGAAATGCAGTTTTGGAAGATGGAGAAGTGGAGAATCTTTGGATAAATGTCACAAATATTGGAGCTACGATGGAGGAAGGCTGTTATTCATTTACTACTAACAGCTTGGCTCAGTGTAAAGACTGTTGCAAAACTGATTAACAAATGATGTTATTTAGAATTCTACCTGAAGCACTGGTATTTTTGTATTATGAAGTGAGTTAGTTCATCTCTACAGAGAAAAAAAGTGCATACTTTTTGTAAGGATCATCTAAATTGCAGTTGGTTCCTGTAGGTACATGAATAAACCTTTAAATACCCCTTTACATATTCCTTAATTCCCTGCTTTACAACAGCCAAATGAAGTCAAAATGCTTCTTGAGTTTTTTATTACATCATTTGAGGGAAATTATTTCTCAGCTGCCTAGTGTGGACATTTTTCTCCTTACTATGTAATTATATTGAAAAGAACTAGACTCTCTCAAGTTTCTACTAACTGGCACTAAACCAAACTCAGAAGCCAAGGCCAGCTCTCCAACCACACTTAGCTCCTTACAACCCAACCCCCGCCGTAAGTAAAAGATGGCCACATGACATCTCTGTGCTAATAAAAATCAATCAAATCTAGCCTAAGTTATTGGGCTGAAGAAAAGTAATGTATCCAATAAATTCATATAAAGGTCTGTATCTTATTAAAGTTATTGATAGCCTGTGTCTTACTAAAGTTAATGATTATATTTTATTCATTTCTATTTCTTTGGGGAAAAAATTATTTGAAGAGTGTGTGTGTCCATGCATGGACTGAAACGACTCAGTCACTTCAGTCATTTCTGACTGTGCGACTCTATGGACTGTAGTCTATCAGGCTCCTCTGTCTATGAGATTGTCCAGGCGAGAATACTGGAATGGGTTGCCGTATCCTCCTCAGGGAATCTTCCTGACTGAGGGATCAAATGCATGTCTTCTGCATTGGCAGGCAGTTTATTTACCACTAGTGCCAACTGGGAGAGCATACCATTTGAAGAGTATACCAAATTTAAAAATAGAGTGAGAAAGGATGGAGAAAGAGAAGGAAAAGGCAAAGTAAGATATTTTGAGCAGCTGGCTAAGTCAGTGAGAGAAGGACCCATTACCAGCCCTAAACAATAGTCCTCTTTAGTTGTGTTTTCTAGGGAATGGAAAATAAGGTCAGACAAAGTTATAAAATAGCACCAGAGGCAAGACTAAAGATTAAGGTGTCTTTAGTAAGAAACAAAGCAGCAACCACAGCTAATGCATGGAGAAGGAAACGGCAGCCCACCCTAGTATACTTGCCTGGAAAATTCAATGGATGGAGAAGCCTGGTGAGCTACTGTCCATGGGGCCAAAAGCCTATATATAAATATGTATATAGGGCTTCCCTGATGGCTCAGTGGTGAGGAATCTGCCTCCAATACAGGAAATCCAGGTTCCATTCCTGAGTTGGGAAGATCCCTCTGGAGAAGGGCATGGCAACACACTCCAGGATTCTTGCCTGGTGAATTTCATAGATGAAGAAGCCTGGCAGGGTGCAGTCCACGGGGTCACACAGAGCCAGACACTACGAAGTGACTAAGCAGCTAATACACACATGTATACATAAATTCATCAAGTATTCATCATGAAATGCCATAGGCAATACATTCTGTTAGACTGGCAAGTGAGAGATAGAAAAGATAAGAAAAACATAATACGTTTTCTCAACAAACTTGAAATGGAGTGAGGATGTTGAACAAGTATACAGTTGTATATACAAAATACAAAAGAGAAGGGGGGGAGGGCAGAGGAGGAGAATGAAGAGACAACTGGCGGAGGAAAAGATGCTGAAGGACTGAAATTTCCTGACTGACTGAAGCAGAGTGATATAGCTATGATCTGAAGAAGCAGTGTTTTAAGGCAAAAATTAAGAATGTCTCCCTTCTCTGGGCAAGATCATACTTTGGATTACGATGAAATGGAAATTCAGGGTACTAAGAGAGGAAAACCATAAGATTTTACATGACTTTTATTCCCCATCAAATGCAGTGCCAAGTCATTCCCAGTGATTACTCACAAGACTTTGTGCCTCTGCCTGAAAGCAAGCTTCTTCATTTCTCCAAAGGCTCGGGGCCCCTGGCCAGAACCCGGCCTCCTCAGTATCCTGAGGCAGATGGAAAAAGAGGATGTGCCTTGTGTAGCATTAATCTATCCAATCACTATTCTCCTGTCTAATTTGTAATACCATGAGCAGGTTTCTCATTCCTTTCAGAGATACAAAAAGTAACCAGGCAGAGTTTATAAGCCAGTAAGACCTTCTAGTAGGGAATTCACCAATATATATTTTTAAATTTTGGCCTCTTTTATTGGTTTTTTATTTATTTATTTTCATCCATCTTCACTCTTTGGCCTGTGTGGGCCAACCACCACAGTGGCCCCCCTTGTTGTAGAGCACAGACTCTGGGCACATGCACTCCAGAGCACTGGCTCCTAATTGGACACACCGGTCCAGCTGTTCCATAGCACGTGGGATCTTCCTGGGCCAGGGATCATCGAACCAGCGCCCCTTGCACTGCACTCTTTACCCACTGGACCACAAGGGAAGCCCCGGAATTCACCAATATTACTTGTTCTGTCCTTGGTGCAATATGCAGCCCAACTCTCAGACACCTACAGTGTAATGGTTAAAAGAATAGATTTGGGAGTTAAATAGTTTGTATATGAATTTCATTTCTACCACCTATCGATCTGTGACCTTGAACAAATTTATGAACTTATCGATCTGTCATAAGATCATATGAATCATTCTTGTTAGACTGGCAAGTGAGAGATAGACAAGATAAGAACAATATAATACGTTTCGTAAACAAACTTGAAATGGAGTGAGGATGTTGAACAAGTATACAGTTGTATATACAAAATACAAAAGAGAAGGGGGGGAGGGCAGAGGAGGAGAATGAAGAGACAACTGGCGGAGGAAAAGATGCTGAAGGACTGAAATTTCCTGACTGACTGAAGCAGAGTGATATAGCTATGATCTGAAGAAGCAGTGTTTTAAGGCAAAAATTAAGAATGTCTCCCTTCTCTGGGCAAGATCATACTTTGGATTACGATGAAATGGAAATTCAGGGTACTAAGAGAGGAAAACCATAAGATTTTACATGACTTTTATTCCCCATCAAATGCAGTGCCAAGTCATTCCCAGTGATTACTCACAAGACTTTGTGCCTCTGCCTGAAAGCAAGCTTCTTCATTTCTCCAAAGGCTCGGGGCCCCTGGCCAGAACCCGGCCTCCTCAGTATCCTGAGGCAGATGGAAAAAGAGGATGTGCCTTGTGTAGCATTAATCTATCCAATCACTATTCTCCTGTCTAATTTGTAATACCATGAGCAGGTTTCTCATTCCTTTCAGAGATACAAAAAGTAACCAGGCAGAGTTTATAAGCCAGTAAGACCTTCTAGTAGGGAATTCACCAATATATATTTTTAAATTTTGGCCTCTTTTATTGGTTTTTTATTTATTTATTTTCATCCATCTTCACTCTTTGGCCTGTGTGGGCCAACCACCACAGTGGCCCCCCTTGTTGTAGAGCACAGACTCTGGGCACATGCACTCCAGAGCACTGGCTCCTAATTGGACACACCGGTCCAGCTGTTCCATAGCACGTGGGATCTTCCTGGGCCAGGGATCATCGAACCAGCGCCCCTTGCACTGCACTCTTTACCCACTGGACCACAAGGGAAGCCCCGGAATTCACCAATATTACTTGTTCTGTCCTTGGTGCAATATGCAGCCCAACTCTCAGACACCTACAGTGTAATGGTTAAAAGAATAGATTTGGGAGTTAAATAGTTTGTATATGAATTTCATTTCTACCACCTATCGATCTGTGACCTTGAACAAATTTATGAACTTATCATCAGATTCCTCATTCTATAAAAATGAGATAATAGTAGTACCTATTTCATAGGGTCATTATGAGGATTAAAAGAAGTAGATAAATTAGGATCGTGGGATTAAAATATACACACTACTATATGTAAAATAGATACCCAAAAGGGACCTACTGAATAGCACAGAGAACTATACTCAGTATCTTGTAATAACCTTTAATGGAAGAGGATGTAAAAAAAGAATATATATGTGTATATATATATATGTATATATATGTATATCTGAACCACTTTGCTGTACACCTAAAAATAATCTATATTTCAATACATTTTTAAAATTTTTTAAATTAAAATTATGAAAAGAAGTAGATGCAAATGATTCATAATGATACCATACCCACAATAAGAATTCAATAAATGCTGCTCATTAATAACATCATTTTAGAAAAAATAGCTAATAATAGTATCATGTTAATTTCCTACAGTTTGGGACTCCCTTGGTGGTCAAGGGCTTATGAATCTGGCTGCCAGTGTAGGAAACGTAGGTTTGATCCCTGGTCCAGGAAGATGGAGCAACTAAGCCCATGTACCACAACTGCTGAGGCCCTTGTGCCCTAGACCTCATTCTCTGCAACAAGAAAAGCCACCACAGTGACAAGTCCGTGCATCTCACCAAAGACATAGCACAGCCAAAATAAATAGAAGTATTTTAAGGATTCCTTATATTTCCTATAAGAATAAAAAATTATGGGTGTCAGGGCATCTTCAGGTCCTATAGGGAAATCTTCCTGAGCAGCTACCATCACAGGAGGGAAACACTGAGTATATAATAACCTGTAGATTCAAAAATACAATGTTGTTTTCTCTGGAAGGCTGAGTGCCCCCAGTGTCCTCCTCTCCAAAGAAAGTATTTTGTACATCACTGTCAAAGGAAGATAGTGGCCCTGAGCGTGAATGCTACTATTTCTCTGACTACTCCCAAGATGCTATTCCTGATTTTCATTATTCCAAAGAGTAACAATGTATCCCAGGTTTGTATCATAGAAAGTTGATGAGTATTCTTCCCCTTACATATTTTATTCAGGTTATTGATAAAAATATCAGACAAGATTTGGTCATAAAGACATCAATTTCTCTCCAAGTGTTATTCAGTCCTTCATGCCCTGAAGAGATGCTATCACTTCCCTCTATCAAAGCTCCCTTTCTCTCCCTTCTCTTTCTTTCTCCTCCTTCTTCTCTATAATTTGAAGCCATTAGTTCCTTTCACATTATATCATATGAGTCTTTCCAAGTTTTTTTTTCACCATACCACACAAAAGCAATTGCTCTCACATGTTTAATGGATTTGTGTGTGTGCGTATGTGTGTGTGTTGGTAAATGTACTTTCAAAATGTGTGCAATTTTTTCATGCTCATGTATTATTTGAGTACATGATTGATAGTTATGTTATACATCCCATCCTGTTTCTTGTTTTTCACTCAGTACCATCGTTTCTAGTTCCACACGGGTTGTTATATCTACGTCCAGGTTTTTCTGCATCCCATCCCTTTGTGTTTCTAGATACCCACAATAAGAATTCAATAAATGCTGCTCATTAATAACATCATTTTAGAAAAATAGCTAATAATAGTATCATGTTAATTTCCTACAGTTTGGGACTCCTTGGTGGTCAAGGGCTTATGAATCTGGCTGCCAGTGTAGGAAACGTAGGTTTGATCCCTGGTCCAGGAAGATGGAGCAACTAAGCCCATGTACCACAACTGCTGAGGCCCTTGTGCCCTAGACCTCATTCTCTGCAACAAGAAAAGCCACCACAGTGACAAGTCCGTGCATCTCACCAAAGACATAGCACAGCCAAAATAAATAGAAGTATTTTAAGGATTCCTTATATTTCCTATAAGAATAAAAAATTATGGGTGTCAGGGCATCTTCAGGTCCTATAGGGAAATCTTCCTGAGCAGCTACCATCACAGGAGGGAAACACTGAGTATATAATAACCTGTAGATTCAAAAATACAATGTTGTTTTCTCTGGAAGGCTGAGTGCCCCAGTGTCCTCCTCTCCAAAGAAAGTATTTTGTACATCACTGTCAAAGGAAGATAGTGGCCCTGAGCGTGAATGCTACTATTTCTCTGACTACTCCCAAGATGCTATTCCTGATTTTCATTATTCCAAAGAGTAACAATGTATCCCAGGTTTGTATCATAGAAAGTTGATGAGTATTCTTCCCCTTACATATTTTATTCAGGTTATTGATAAAAATATCAGACAAGATTTGGTCATAAAGACATCAATTTCTCTCCAAGTGTTATTCAGTCCTTCATGCCCTGAAGAGATGCTATCACTTCCCTCTATCAAAGCTCCCTTTCTCTCCCTTCTCTTTCTTTCTCCTCCTTCTTCTCTATAATTTGAAGCCATTAGTTCCTTTCACATTATATCATATGAGTCTTTCCAAGTTTTTTTTTCACCATACCACACAAAAGCAATTGCTCTCACATGTTTAATGGATTTGTGTGTGTGCGTATGTGTGTGTGTTGGTAAATGTACTTTCAAAATGTGTGCAATTTTTTCATGCTCATGTATTATTTGAGTACATGATTGATAGTTATGTTATACATCCCATCCTGTTTCTTGTTTTTCACTCAGTACCATCGTTTCTAGTTCCACACGGGTTGTTATATCTACGTCCAGTCTGCTGTTTCTAATGGCTGCGTGATAACTCTGTGGTATTCATCCACCACATTTTTATCAGTTTTCCTCCAATGGACACCTTGACTGCTTCCAATTACCTACTACCACCAAAACAGCAGCAATAAATCTTTATGGGCCTGTGTCAGACTCTGAGTTGTATATCCAAAGTCCAAATGACTGGATTCTAAACCAAAAAAACATATAGTAAATCCAAGAGCTGTCACTTTCCTTTCCAGCATGGTGGCACCAGATGGAGCAGTCTTAGTTATCACACTCAACACCATAGCACACATCACAGTCATAAGTCCCATCCCTCTATGTCATCAAATGATGCTCATGAAATCACATTGCCACCTGGTAATAAATACTCTATTAGCTCATACCCATTCTTTATGCATTGGGATACACAGTAAGGCAGACCCATAAATCTACTTACTGATTCTCTTCCCTAGTGCTTTCTTGTTAGAATAACTGGATAATTTGTTATGGTTTTTCCAGTTTCTAGCAGTTAATCACCAAATTTGTAGAGCTTTATCTATACTTTTTTTCATCACTCTCATTCATATTTCAGGTTAAACTGTTTTGAACAGGTCAGGAATTCTCCTGTCAAACACAGTTTTCCTATTCTCATGAACTGCACTTCATCCCTTGCCAAGTCTCAGATGTTCTGGCATGAAAAGGCATGGCCTAAAGCACTTTAAAACCATTTCTGTGGCCAATGGTTCACTTCCTCAGTGCCTTTTTCTCTTCCAAATGCTTCAATTTGCAGCATGGACTTCAAAGTCACCAGGAATACATTCCAGATTTTTTGGCTCTGGTATTACTCAGTCCCAAAGAGATCAGCAAAACAGCCAAATAGTTGGTGGGTTTGAGAAGAAAGTCAGTGGCTGCTACTTTTTCAGAAGATTCAATCACCCCTTCCTGAGTCACTTTCTTTCCATATTAAGTTCTTGATATTTGCTTCAATTCTGTAATTTTTTCCTTCTGACTTCTGCCTTGGATTACTTTCTTCACCCTGTACAAGCTGGTATGATGTTTCCCAATTACAGCTGCCCACTTAACTCAGGATTTTAAAATCATAGTTATTCACAACTTTACATGAATCTTGTTATTTTGAATTCTCATTTGTGACTGTGGCAGAAAATTAATTCAGTCACTTTCACATACTTACTTTTATCCCGTCAAATTCAAAATTAGTATCTCACAAATAGTCCCGTTTATACAAATGCTTCATTCTCTTCTTCTCCAAGCCAGTTTGGGGTCAACTGCCTGGGAAGAACAAAAAGGAGTGCCTCACTTTCTCATATCTCTTCTGTACTCTCTGCAGGTTCTCAGTCTCACCTGATCTAGCCCTGGGATTAGCACCTGACTTTGACTAGCAGGTGAGAACTGGCTGATCTGTGATGATCATTTTATTTCCAACAAGATCTGTGTCTTCAGTTGATTCTATTTCTGAAGTATTTCTGCCTCTTTCCCCAGGTAGAAGCCAGTGAGCATCCTCAGGTGTCTCTCTGACCCAGTGGTTGGCCAGGTGGCCTCTCAGAGCTGATTAACAAACATTACCAGCTAATATCAAAGGCTTTCAAGGAAATTGCTAAATCCCCCAAACTGACAGCTTTGGAGGGATATTCGGGGGTGGCAAGTTGAACAATCTTTCCTCTTTGAGCCTAGCTGCCCTGTTTCCATGTGACTTGCTGTTCTAGGGCTGTGCTTAGCAGGATTCCTCCAAGGTATGGTATTTTTCTATCTACTCACTTTGCATGCAGACCTATCCAGTAACCACCCCTTCTCTCACCCAAAACACACACAAACACACACACTCTCACCACCTCCACCACCACCCCAACAACAACAGCGACTCCTCTCTGTTTTGCATTTTAAAACATTCTTTCTTCAGCCTTTCTCTGAAGCTTCACAGTGTCTTCCTGTGGGGATAGAGGGGAAGCAGGTTCTGATTCCAAACAAAGGCAATAAAAACCTGATCTCTGTTAAAAGTTTGAAGAAATTTCCAGATTTTAAATAAATTTAAGCCAAATTAAATTTAAATAATTTAATCCAAACAGTTTGGATTACTTCTTTTTACTGAACTTGTCACTTTCCTATTTGATATAGATATAAAATATCTTTGTCTATATTATCATGCATTGGTATACACTGAATGAATCATTTTAAAAATTTATTTATTATGAAGTCCAGTATTCCCCCATGTTAGGAAAATTTTTGAAAGATTTTTAAAAGGGTAGAGATTACTAGGTCTTTCTACTGGCTTTCTCTTACTATTGTAATAAATTACCAAAACCTAATGGATGAAAATGACACACATATATCATCTTGTACTTCTGGAAGTCAGATGTCAGAAATGGGTCTTACTGGGTCAGAATCAAGGAGCTAGCACCTTGTGGGGGATCCAGAGGAGAAACCTCCTTTTCCAGCTTCTAGAGACCACCAGCATTTCTTGCAGCATAGTATCTTCCAATCTCTGACTGTGACCATCTCCCCTGCGCCCCTTTTCCACTTTAAAGGTGGGTTCCATTGAACCCACCTAGATAACCCAGGACACTTTTCTTACATAAAGTCATCTGATTAGCAAACTTAATTCCTTCGGCAATCTTAATTCCCCCTTTTCACACAACATAACATATCCACAGGTTCCAGGGATGAGGACTTAAGCATCTAGGGCAGGGGGCATTATTCTGCCTCCCACCATATTCTTTCAACAGAATGCTCATTGCTATCCATCTATTGGACACTCTGGAGTTATCTGACTTTATATGAATAGCCTCCTTGTCTTTGATCAGGCTATTTCACAGCTCTGTAAACTGGAGAAACTGAGAGCAATGCAAATAATTCTCCATAAAATACAAATGAATTCTATCTAATAGGCATGTAATTTATTTATTATCTGTAAAAAAGATAATTTCAAACTACCTTTTATTGCCACATAGATATTAAATATTTCTACATCAGTTAGTACATTAATTTTAGCATTGCTGTTTATCTAGGTATGTTCTGCTCTTTTCAGTTTCCTTTAACTCAGTTTTAACATCTTTCTGATTTCTCATTATATTAAATCTTTGACATGTGCTCATTTTTTTCTGAGTATTGGTTTTTATATGAGTGTTGGGTTTATCTTTTAAAAGTTAAATTTTAACACCCTTGAAACCACCCAGTAGCTGAGAACTATCTATCCAGAAAATATACCAGAAGCCAATATTCTTTAGAACAGTATTTTCCAATAAGTACTCATTCTTACACTAGTTTTGTGAGTGTTAATAAATGTTCCGCAAAAAGGGGGTTTCATTTTAAAATAATTTGGAGGAAGTCTTTTATTCACAGAACCTCTCATAGGGCTAGTATTCCATGTCAAACATTTTAGATAATTCTATTCCAGATTATTGGATTTTTGTCACATTCTACATTACAATCAAATCAGTAGCCAGGAATCATTAAATTATAATGTCTATGTGAGAACAAAATTTATTTTCTCAGTTCCTTTGCCTCAATTTATCCAACTTCAAAGTGCTCTTGTGTATGTTTAACTAAATCCTGCTCCCAATCAAGAGGGTTGTAGGTATGCAGGTATATCTCAGGAGTGAGGGTATCTGATTCTCATTTAATCTGATTTTTTTTAGATATTCTTGAGATTGGAATTAGTGATCTATAATAGATCATCAGTGATTCAAAAATGGTTGTTCTTTATTCAGGCTTCTACCTTCCTGCTAACACAGAGTCTAATAGCTTATAGGCAGATAACTCCTTGATAACCATCAATCAAAGAGGTGAGATATGCAGTCTTTGAGATCAAGTAAGATAATAACCATTAACTATTAGATGTTTACGGGCATTATTCTGCCTCCCACCATATTCTTTCAACAGAATGCTCATTGCTATCCATCTATTGGACACTCTGGAGTTATCTGACTTTATATGAATAGCCTCCTTGTCTTTGATCAGGCTATTTCACAGCTCTGTAAACTGGAGAAACTGAGAGCAATGCAAATAATTCTCCATAAAATACAAATGAATTCTATCTAATAGGCATGTAATTTATTTATTATCTGTAAAAAAGATAATTTCAAACTACCTTTTATTGCCACATAGATATTAAATATTTCTACATCAGTTAGTACATTAATTTTAGCATTGCTGTTTATCTAGGTATGTTCTGCTCTTTTCAGTTTCCTTTAACTCAGTTTTAACATCTTTCTGATTTCTCATTATATTAAATCTTTGACATGTGCTCTTTTTTTTCTGAGTATTGGTTTTTATATGAGTGTTGGGTTTATCTTTTAAAAGTTAAATTTTAACACCCTTGAAACCACCCAGTAGCTGAGAACTATCTATCCAGAAAATATACCAGAAGCCAATATTCTTTAGAACAGTATTTTCCAATAAGTACTCATTCTTACACTAGTTTTGTGAGTGTTAATAAATGTTCCGCAAAAAGGGGGTTTCATTTTAAAATAATTTGGAGGAAGTCTTTTATTCACAGAACCTCTCATAGGGCTAGTATTCCATGTCAAACATTTTAGATAATTCTATTCCAGATTATTGGATTTTTGTCACATTCTACATTACAATCAAATCAGTAGCCAGGAATCATTAAATTATAATGTCTATGTGAGAACAAAAATTTATTTTCTCAGTTCCTTTGCCTCAATTTATCCAACTTCAAAGTGCTCTTGTGTATGTTTAACTAAATCCTGCTCCCAATCAAGAGGGTTGTAGGTATGCAGGTATATCTCAGGAGTGAGGGTATCTGATTCTCATTTAATCTGATTTTTTTTAGATATTCTTGAGATTGGAATTAGTGATCTATAATAGATCATCAGTGATTCAAAAATGGTTGTTCTTTATTCAGGCTTCTACCTTCCTGCTAACACAGAGTCTAATAGCTTATAGGCAGATAACTCCTTGATAACCATCAATCAAAGAGGTGAGATATGCAGTCTTTGAGATCAAGTAAGATAATAACCATTAACACTATTAGATGTTTACTATTTTCCAGGCCTTGTGCTAAACACTGTACATAACTTCATTTAATATCTGAACTTGTAATATCCTTATTTTACTAAAGAAATCCAACTGGAGCCAGTGAGTCCTTTGTTCAAAGTCACATGACATGTGAGTGGTTGAGCTGGGATTGAGGCCCACACATATCAAGCTTCATGACACACAGATCCTTAATCCCTCAGCCGATTGCTGCCAGATGTATTTCAGATTTCACAATTTTTAAGATTTTAGAGAAGTAAACAGTTCATTTACTGTATATGACAACACCCTAGCTAGTGGGACTAGGGAGCAACTCGTGATCAAACATGTGAATGTATCTATAACACAACATAAATACATTCACACTGAGATAAATGAGGGCTATGAATTGCTTTATATCATATCAATTCAAGTCAACTTTTGTCGGTAAAGGAATTGTAGAACAGCTTCCATTTTCAGATGTTTCTGAATTTTGGAACTGTTTATATAGGATTCTGGGCCTGATTTCTTTTCAAGTGCCCAACTCTGCTCACTAAAGTTAGTATCCCTCTCTCTCCTGGGTAGTGTGGACAGAATACTGCTGGATTTTATTCTTTTATTTTTGGTTTTGTGAGCTGCCAGCCTTCTAATACCAGGTTCCTTTTTTGGTCAAGGTAAGATGCAGTTAGCCTGTAAAGGGAGCTCCAGGCCTCCTCATTGCCTTTTTTCAACCACTGCCCTACACTCAGTGCCCAAGCATCTGGACATATCAAGAAGGACTTTATTAAGCCACTGTACTAAGGCTACAATATCTTTTCCCCCAATATCTTTTTTTTTTTTTTAAAGATTCATTTATTTATTTATTTTGGGCGGGGATTGGGTTGGGGAGGGAGGGGAGTGGGCGGGCCACTTCTATCGGCCTTTCATTTCTCTGTTTTCATCCATCTTTGGCCTCCCATCGCGGTGGCGTCTGTTGCTGCAGAGCGCCGGCTCTGGGCGCATGCGCTCCAGAACTCCGGCTCAGTGATTGGACACATCAGTCTAGCCGCTCCGCGGCACATGGGATCTTCCCAGGCCAGGAATCGAACCGGCGCCCCTTGCACTGCAAGGCGGTGTCCTTCTCCACTGGACCACCAGGGGAAGCCCCCCGGGAAGCCCCCCACCCCAATATCTTCTTTCTTGGGAGTCTGCCTGCCTGTGCATACCTGGTACAGTGGATGACCAGGAGCGGCTCCTGCCTGTGGCCCACCCTGAGAGGGTGTGGGGTGGGGAGTTTAAATCAGTCTCTCACAGCCCTAAGATGATACTCACTGGCCCTCCCTTTTTCTTGGCAGGCTCTCGCAATGCCTTTCCTTGGCATCAGTGTGGTACGCTAGAGAAATCAGAGGCATTACTCTAAGCCCAGAAGAAAATGGACAAAACAGAGCTTCATTAGATGTAACACAGAGACTCCCGTATCCTCATCCTGATCCACAGGCCACCTTATTGGTATTTGGGATACAAGTTCACAGAAGCAAATGTATGTGTTCCAGTCTTGTCCTTGATGCATATTTCTCATATGAACTTCAGAGGAAGGAGGCTGTTTAGTTAGGTCCCTGGACAAAAACTGTTTTGTTATCATTTAGACATACTTTAAAAGGATAGTTCTCTAGGTGTGGGTTTTCTTAAGTCACATTTTAGGCCTCCTCCGTTCTTTTTCCTTTGCCTTTTTTTTTTTTTTTGGCCTCTTGTTATTGATTTATTTATTTATTTTCATCCATCTTTTATTTTTTGGCCTGTGTGGCCCTCCCATTGCAGTGGCCTTTCTTGTTGCAGAGCATCAGCTCTGGGCGCGTGTGCTCCTGAGCACTGGCTCGTAATTGAGCACACTGGTCTATACGCTCCATTGGCCTGTGGGCTCTTCCCAGGGCCAGGGATCCAACCGATGCCTCTTGTACTGAAAGGCAGACTCTTTACCCACTGGACCATCAGGGAAGCCCCTGTTCCCTTCTGTTACACCTTGAATATGAGTGTTTTTATACTTCCTCACATTTATAGGAGTGTTTGGGGTTTATTTCTGAGGATTAGCTCGTTGCATCCATTTATATGCTATATATCAGCAGTTCAGCTCTCAGAGGGTACACCTGGAGTTGGTATTCCAACCCCTGAACAACTGCAATAGCCAGGTATTAACCAATCAGGACAGACAACAGCTGCAAACAATAGAAAGAGCCTCAGCCCCACCCCTGTGTGTCTAAGAAACTAGGCCATGATTCTAGCTTCTTTGGGGGGGAACTACAAGTGAACTGTGTCTTCAGGTAACATGGAAGAAGGGCAGTCAGAGAAAGTTACTGTGGCAGTAAAACCATTGTAATACGTGCTGAAGTGGGAAGAAATAAATAAAAAGGAAATGATGGTGCTATTCTTTCTTCCCACTTATGTGTAGTAAGAAAGGAGCTCTTTTCTTGAAGAAGCTGATATGTCTCTCTGAAAGGCAGGATGTGGCCTTTAACAATCCGCTTTTGGGGCTTCCCCTGGTGGTCCAGTGGATAGGGACACCGCTTTGCAGTGCAAGGGGCGCCAGTTCCATCCCTGGCCTGGGAAGATCCCACGTGCCGCGGAGCGGCTGGACCGATGTGTCCAATCACCGAGCCAGAGCTCTGGAGCGCATGCGCCCGGAGCTGGCGCTCTGCGACGAAGGACGCCACCTCGATGGGAGGCCTGCAGGAGCCAAAGAACAAAGACGGATGAAAACAGAGAAATGAAAGGCCGATAGAAGTGGCCCGCCCACTCCCCTCCCTCCCCAACCCGACCCCCGCCCAAAATAAATAAATAAATAAATCGTAAAATTAAAAAAAAAAAAAAGAATCCGCTTTTACCTCTTAAAGGACAGGTCCAGAGAGACTGCATTAAGCCTTCAGCTCACCAAGAATCGTTTGATCGTGCAGCTTAGTCAGTCTAGAAAGTGTCAAAAATGTGTCTCCTAAACCTCGGCAGCAGCATTGTTCATGCCAGTTGAAGGAGAGAGAGTTGGGCTCAGAAGCAAGGACAGTTTAAATCTTTGATCAGAGAGAATGGAGAGGTGTGAGCCTTCATCCTAGAGTACTAGATGTACCATTTCAAAAGCCGTGGGCGGGGCTCCTCTATCGGGACCCCTGTCGGCACCTGGGAAGGGGCGAACTCTCGCGAGGCTCTGCTGCTCACGCTCCAGATCTCAGTGCCAGCGCAGCTGCCTCTGCACAGGACCGCCGCTGCCATCTTGAATTGCTGTGTCGGGCACAGCTCTTTTGCTTTGGCTTGAAGCGCTGGTTGCAAGGCTTCTGCATGTGTCACTTTGCAAGCAAGTGAAGCTCGACGAAACACCGAGGAAAGAAAAAAAAGGTTAGAACTTAATTTTCTTATTTGTATTCCCCAGGATTTGTTAAGGGGCTTCGTGGGTTATAAATCTCTCCTGTCTTTTGTCTTGCTCCTCGTTCTTGAGGGGTGCTGAGGGCAAAAGTCCAAATTCTGTAACTAGTTTTTCGTGAAGTGGGAAGAAATAAATAAAAAGGAAATGATGGTGCTATTCTTTCTTCCCACTTATGTGTAGTAAGAAAGGAGCTCTTTTCTTGAAGAAGCTGATATGTCTCTCTGAAAGGCAGGATGTGGCCTTTAACAATCCGCTTTTGGGGCTTCCCCTGGTGGTCCAGTGGATAGGGACACCGCTTTGCAGTGCAAGGGGCGCCAGTTCCATCCCTGGCCTGGGAAGATCCCACGTGCCGCGGAGCGGCTGGACCGATGTGTCCAATCACCGAGCCAGAGCTCTGGAGCGCATGCGCCCGGAGCTGGCGCTCTGCGACGAAGGACGCCACCTCGATGGGAGGCCTGCAGGAGCCAAAGAACAAAGACGGATGAAAACAGAGAAATGAAAGGCCGATAGAAGTGGCCCGCCCACTCCCCTCCCTCCCCAACCCGACCCCCGCCCAAAATAAATAAATAAATAAATCGTAAAATTAAAAAAAAAAAAAAAGAATCCGCTTTTACCTCTTAAAGGACAGGTCCAGAGAGACTGCATTAAGCCTTCAGCTCACCAAGAATCGTTTGATCGTGCAGCTTAGTCAGTCTAGAAAGTGTCAAAAATGTGTCTCCTAAACCTCGGCAGCAGCATTGTTCATGCCAGTTGAAGGAGAGAGAGTTGGGCTCAGAAGCAAGGACAGTTTAAATCTTTGATCAGAGAGAATGGAGAGGTGTGAGCCTTCATCCTAGAGTACTAGATGTACCATTTCAAAAGCCGTGGGCGGGGCTCCTCTATCGGGACCCCTGTCGGCACCTGGGAAGGGGCGAACTCTCGCGAGGCTCTGCTGCTCACGCTCCAGATCTCAGTGCCAGCGCAGCTGCCTCTGCACAGGACCGCCGCTGCCATCTTGAATTGCTGTGTCGGGCACAGCTCTTTTGCTTTGGCTTGAAGCGCTGGTTGCAAGGCTTCTGCATGTGTCACTTTGCAAGCAAGTGAAGCTCGACGAAACACCGAGGAAAGAAAAAAAAGGTTAGAACTTAATTTTCTTATTTGTATTCCCCAGGATTTGTTAAGGGGCTTCGTGGGTTATAAATCTCTCCTGTCTTTTGTCTTGCTCCTCGTTCTTGAGGGGTGCTGAGGGGCAAAAGTCCAAATTCTGTAACTAGTTTCTGCTGGTTTGGGGTGTCAGTTGTAACCCCTGGGAGCAGAACTTCTCCCCGCTTTTAGATAAGTTTAATTATCACCAGGCCTGAGCCCAACTGTTCACCTCCCTGAGCACCCGCCTCTTGGAGTTTCAGTTATGCATGTCCTGAATATTAGCAAGAGAATACTGGCCATTAAGGGGCCCTGGAAAGGTAACCTAGTGACACTACGGAGGGTCTGTTTTTCCCACTCCAAATTTGTTTAGTCAAATTGGACAGAAGAGCTTGACGCCAAGGCTGGTGTCACTGTTGGTTTGTGTTTTATAACTGACAATTGCTCATTTTAATTTTTACAATCATATGAGATGGGAAAGAAGATATTACCTCCATTTTATATGTGATTCTACTGAGTTCAGAGCTAACATACCCTGCCTGAGATGACAAACTGAAGAGGGCCAGGAGAGAGTAGAACAGTTGTTTACTGAGTTAGTGACCTTAAAGAAATTGCTTTAGTCTCTTTGAGGTTTACTTTCCTTATCTGAAGCAAGCAGATAATACTTACCTTGCAAATTGAAGGCTCCCTGAAAAAAAAAAAAAATTGAGAAAAAGCAGTTATCACTTTAAAAATTGTGCAATTTGACCTTGTTAAAGATCTCTTCACTAGAACTACAGGTAAAACAATGGTATCTCACAAAAGCAGAATCGTTTTTCCAGGGCCTGGCACAAATCAAGTTTTCAGTAAATGTTCATAGTATGAATGACTAAATGAACAAACACAATTATTTCCTTCTGTACTGAATCCTTTTTACTGTTCATAGAACTTAACCAAGAGGACCATAATCCCACCAGTTCTGTTCCCTATTACTATGTCACTTTAGGACTTTCGGGCACAGCTCTTTGCTTTGGCTTGAAGCGCTGGTTGCAAGGCTTCTGCATGTGTCACTTTGCAAGCAAGTGAAGCTCGACGAAACACCGAGGAAAGAAAAAAAAGGTTAGAACTTAATTTTCTTATTTGTATTCCCCAGGATTTGTTAAGGGGCTTCGTGGGTTATAAATCTCTCCTGTCTTTTGTCTTGCTCCTCGTTCTTGAGGGGTGCTGAGGGGCAAAAGTCCAAATTCTGTAACTAGTTTCTGCTGGTTTGGGGTGTCAGTTGTAACCCCTGGGAGCAGAACTTCTCCCCGCTTTTAGATAAGTTTAATTATCACCAGGCCTGAGCCCAACTGTTCACCTCCCTGAGCACCCGCCTCTTGGAGTTTCAGTTATGCATGTCCTGAATATTAGCAAGAGAATACTGGCCATTAAGGGGCCCTGGAAAGGTAACCTAGTGACACTACGGAGGGTCTGTTTTTCCCACTCCAAATTTGTTTAGTCAAATTGGACAGAAGAGCTTGACGCCAAGGCTGGTGTCACTGTTGGTTTGTGTTTTATAACTGACAATTGCTCATTTTAATTTTTACAATCATATGAGATGGGAAAGAAGATATTACCTCCATTTTATATGTGATTCTACTGAGTTCAGAGCTAACATACCCTGCCTGAGATGACAAACTGAAGAGGGCCAGGAGAGAGTAGAACAGTTGTTTACTGAGTTAGTGACCTTAAAGAAATTGCTTTAGTCTCTTTGAGGTTTACTTTCCTTATCTGAAGCAAGCAGATAATACTTACCTTGCAAATTGAAGGCTCCCTGAAAAAAAAAAAAAATTGAGAAAAAGCAGTTATCACTTTAAAAATTGTGCAATTTGACCTTGTTAAAGATCTCTTCACTAGAACTACAGGTAAAACAATGGTATCTCACAAAAGCAGAATCGTTTTTCCAGGGCCTGGCACAAATCAAGTTTTCAGTAAATGTTCATAGTATGAATGACTAAATGAACAAACACAATTATTTCCTTCTGTACTGAATCCTTTTTACTGTTCATAGAACTTAACCAAGAGGACCATAATCCCACCAGTTCTGTTCCCTATTACTATGTCACTTAGGATTTCAGGGACTGTGTCCAATTATACATAGATTTTTGGATACTCAGCTTTGAGATCCTCAAATTTATTTTAATTAAAAAACTTCTTTTTCCAAAAGAAGTTTAGCCTGGAGCTCCATTTTTAGAACAAAAATACCCCGGTGAGAGAAACAAGATGGTCTTGTTTCTGACTCACTTAACCTGCTGTGGGCCCCTTGAGAGCCCCAGAAACACCTCTGGGGCTCAGCTCACCTCTTAGACCCCTAGGGCACAGCCTGAAAACCACTGTCTTTCTGAGAGTGGTCAGTGTGAACACTTGCCACATGAAGCTGTTTTAACCAAAATGACCAGAATTCAGTAAGTTAGAAAAAATAAAAAGCAAGTTTATATACTTTTAGAAGGATAACTCTCTCTCTGCTAAAAATCTCTATAAAGTGATGGCCCAAAATCAATTATTATCTTCACCTTTGAAAGTCAAACCTGTAGTGAGTTACCCATAATCTCCAGTTATGCTTCCTATATACTTTAAGAGAAGTACAAAATTTCCTGTTGAGAATTGTGGTTTTGGTTGTTGGTTGATTTTGTGATAATCCACGGTCAGCTTTCCTTGAATTCAAAAACAGGAAAACACAAGAAACCAATGAAGAAGTTACAAACTTCTTGATAATCTTTGGACCTTATAAGGGTCAGGTAGTTGGAAACACTGATCTGATGAATCAGAAGAAGTGTACTTTAGGAGAAGTAAAATGAGATCTCTTCAGCAAAAAAATATTTGAAAGGACATGCTGCAACTTCAGGTTAGGTTTTACACAAGACCTCACTCCAGGACATGTGCCTTGGCCGCATTGGTTGGTACTGCATGGGAAGGTTGGGCAAATGAAGACTCTGAAAAGGCAGAGCCCCAAGGGCCCATCCACGATTCAGAGTGGGTACATATTCCCCTTGGATCAGCTGTCAAGATGAGGAGCTTAGTTTTAGCCTTGTTGAAGCCTTCATTGAGAAGTTTTTTGAAAGGGATATTGCGTTTTCCGGGTAAATTTTTCAAAAGTATGAATGACTAAATGAACAAACACAATTATTTCCTTCTGTACTGAATCCTTTTTACTGTTCATAGAACTTAACCAAGAGGACCATAATCCCACCAGTTCTGTTCCCTATTACTATGTCACTTAGGATTTCAGGGACTGTGTCCAATTATACATAGATTTTTGGATACTCAGCTTTGAGATCCTCAAATTTATTTTAATTAAAAAACTTCTTTTTCCAAAAGAAGTTTAGCCTGGAGCTCCATTTTTAGAACAAAAATACCCCGGTGAGAGAAACAAGATGGTCTTGTTTCTGACTCACTTAACCTGCTGTGGGCCCCTTGAGAGCCCCAGAAACACCTCTGGGGCTCAGCTCACCTCTTAGACCCCTAGGGCACAGCCTGAAAACCACTGTCTTTCTGAGAGTGGTCAGTGTGAACACTTGCCACATGAAGCTGTTTTAACCAAAATGACCAGAATTCAGTAAGTTAGAAAAATAAAAAGCAAGTTTATATACTTTTAGAAGGATAACTCTCTCTCTGCTAAAATCTCTATAAAGTGATGGCCCAAAATCAATTATTATCTTCACCTTTGAAAGTCAAACCTGTAGTGAGTTACCCATAATCTCCAGTTATGCTTCCTATATACTTTAAGAGAAGTACAAAATTTCCTGTTGAGAATTGTGGTTTTGGTTGTTGGTTGATTTTGTGATAATCCACGGTCAGCTTTCCTTGAATTCAAAAACAGGAAAACACAAGAAACCAATGAAGAAGTTACAAACTTCTTGATAATCTTTGGACCTTATAAGGGTCAGGTAGTTGGAAACACTGATCTGATGAATCAGAAGAAGTGTACTTTAGGAGAAGTAAAATGAGATCTCTTCAGCAAAAAAATATTTGAAAGGACATGCTGCAACTTCAGGTTAGGTTTTACACAAGACCTCACTCCAGGACATGTGCCTTGGCCGCATTGGTTGGTACTGCATGGGAAGGTTGGGCAAATGAAGACTCTGAAAAGGCAGAGCCCCAAGGGCCCATCCACGATTCAGAGTGGGTACATATTCCCCTTGGATCAGCTGTCAAGATGAGGAGCTTAGTTTTAGCCTTGTTGAAGCCTTCATTGAGAAGGTGAGGGATATTGTAATTCATTTAAGAAAGTACCAAAAGGCTGGAAGAATTCACAACTTTTTGTTCTAACCTTCCTGGCTAAGTTCTCTTGTCTGCATGGTGACAGATGCCGTATATGTGCTGCGAATTAGTAGGGTTTGAATTAGCAACTACTGCACCAAGGTATTGGCATTCCATTTGTCCTCCACCATAGATTTCTCTCTCTCTTTTTAACTGAAGAAAACTTAATATATGCATCAGAAGATTTTTAATCTTACTATAGACATTTTTGGGGTCCTGGAGAGAATGTAGCAGGTGAGTAGGAAGACACAAAATACTCTAAGGAAACTGGGAGGACATCTCTTTAATGTCTGAGGTAGCAGTTACATTTGATTCAGTTTTCCTCTGCTCAAAGTGAGCTTTTTTTCTTCAAGTCATGTGGACTTTCACATCTTTGCATAGCAAAGCTATACAAAGTGACTTGTGCATAAAGACAGATAATAAGGAGTTCATGACCGCCACATGATCTTCATCTAGAATAATCTCAGTGCAATTTGCAAGATAGGTATCACCTTCTAGCCATAGGTTATAAGTTAAACAATAATGCTTTGCAATAGCAATTTAGAGGGTGATAACCTCAACATTTCACATACAGACTTTAAAATCATATGTTTGAACATCAGCTCTGATGTTAGTAAAGAAATTTGGCAAATATGTTTTTAATTAGAAGCCATAAAGTATTTCATGAAGACTCTGAGGGGCTAGGGACTATTACTTTTTCCACTTCATACATAAGCAAATTTAGTCCTAGAAATGTTAATGGCTGTTGTAGCTTCTATTACTAGATATCAAATTTCCATATTACTGATTCTTGAGCTATCCCTTAAGTCAAGCCTTTATTCTAGTGGAATTATTTGCAGAAGTAACATTTTCCACAGTCTTTCATAGCACTCAATTTTCTGTGCCCACATACAGACTGAAAAAGCAGGTAAAATTAGGTATGTTCTAGGTCTAAGAGAATTGAACCCATTTTCAGTATGTGGAGATTTCCAAACCAAGTCTATACTGTTCACACATTTTCTGCTACCCATAGTGTTACGTTTAGAGGAGAAGAGATTTTTAATTATAATATTAGTTGTCTTTTTTTGGATTATTCTTGTTTCAACTAGACCTTTAAGCTACATGTGGACTCAATGAAGACTCCAGATGTTGCTAGCCTTGTGATTGGGAGTGTTACAATTTTTAAATCATTTGCTTTTGATTACCTCCCTGGAAGAGGTAGCATGGGTTAAGAGTGAGAGATGTGTGGGTCACAGGGTCATGATAAAATGTTCGTTTCCATATGGTCAGTCAGAAGATGGACACTGGGAAGAAATAATAAATTGCTTGATGTAATATCTTCTTTTTAATGGAACTTTTTTTTTTGTGGACGCATTGTGTCTGTTGAGCAGTTAGTAATTTGAGAGGAAGAGAGAAGAAATCCTTAATGATAGTGTGAGATGTATTTTCGTTCTCCAAGGGCCAGGGGACAGGAGACAGGAAAGGAGGAAGCAAACTGAGGTTTTCTCCACTAGAATGAAGCAACTCATGTTGCAAATTATGCTACAGATTGTTGATTACTATCATATAAAAATATTCGTGTAGTTTTGATGAAAGCCTAGGCTGGGCTTGGGATCAAAGGGAGGTGAAATTTTTAGGATTCCTAGCAACCTTTATGCTCCTCTCCTTTGGATCACAGTCTCTAAAGCCAAGAAGATGCATTTTACCAAAACCAACTCATCTTGATTGATAATGAGTATGAACCCTGCAAATTATGACTTCTTAATGGCTTTCCACAGTCATTCTTAAAAATACAATTATTAGGGCTTCCCTGGTGGTCCAGTGGGTAAAGAGTCCACCTTGCAGTGTAAGGGGCACCGGTTGGATCCCTGGCCCGGGAAGATCTCACGTGCCCTGGAGCAGCTGGGCTGGTGTGTCCAGTTATGAGCCAGTGCTCTGGAGAGCGTGTACCCAGAGGCAATGCTCTGCAATGAGAGAGGCCACTGCAGTGGGAGACCTACACATGCCAAAGAATAAAGATGGGTGAAAAACGATGACATAGAGGCCAAAAAAAAATATGATTATTATACTATATAGCCAGACTAACCATGGTTTATACTGTTAGATTTCAGTTTGTAATATGACCATTATGATCAGAAGTCTTTTCATGAAAGACAGTATTCTTCTTATAATTTATTTGGGAAGTATTTAATTTATTCAAAAGTATTGAGATATCACAATTGTCTGTATCTAGTTACTTTAGTGGTTTGGGATCCTAGATTAATTAGGGCAAGATCAAATTTGATCTCAGAAGTTTAATGTATGCATTTGGCGAAAAAATAGACTTTTTGATTAGCTAGTGGACTCAATGAAGACTCCAGATGTTGCTAGCCTTGTGATTGGGAGTGTTACAATTTTTAAATCATTTGCTTTTGATTACCTCCCTGGAAGAGGTAGCATGGGTTAAGAGTGAGAGATGTGTGGGTCACAGGGTCATGATAAAATGTTCGTTTCCATATGGTCAGTCAGAAGATGGACACTGGGAAGAAATAATAAATTGCTTGATGTAATATCTTCTTTTTAATGGAACTTTTTTTTTTGTGGACGCATTGTGTCTGTTGAGCAGTTAGTAATTTGAGAGGAAGAGAGAAGAAATCCTTAATGATAGTGTGAGATGTATTTTCGTTCTCCAAGGGCCAGGGGACAGGAGACAGGAAAGGAGGAAGCAAACTGAGGTTTTCTCCACTAGAATGAAGCAACTCATGTTGCAAATTATGCTACAGATTGTTGATTACTATCATATAAAAATATTCGTGTAGTTTTGATGAAAGCCTAGGCTGGGCTTGGGATCAAAGGGAGGTGAAATTTTTAGGATTCCTAGCAACCTTTATGCTCCTCTCCTTTGGATCACAGTCTCTAAAGCCAAGAAGATGCATTTTACCAAAACCAACTCATCTTGATTGATAATGAGTATGAACCCTGCAAATTATGACTTCTTAATGGCTTTCCACAGTCATTCTTAAAAATACAATTATTAGGGCTTCCCTGGTGGTCCAGTGGGTAAAGAGTCCACCTTGCAGTGTAAGGGGCACCGGTTGGATCCCTGGCCCGGGAAGATCTCACGTGCCCTGGAGCAGCTGGGCTGGTGTGTCCAGTTATGAGCCAGTGCTCTGGAGAGCGTGTACCCAGAGGCAATGCTCTGCAATGAGAGAGGCCACTGCAGTGGGAGACCTACACATGCCAAAGAATAAAGATGGGTGAAAAACGATGACATAGAGGCCAAAAAAAAATATGATTATTATACTATATAGCCAGACTAACCATGGTTTATACTGTTAGATTTCAGTTTGTAATATGACCATTATGATCAGAAGTCTTTTCATGAAAGACAGTATTCTTCTTATAATTTATTTGGGAAGTATTTAATTTATTCAAAAGTATTGAGATATCACAATTGTCTGTATCTAGTTACTTTAGTGGTTTGGGATCCTAGATTAATTAGGGCAAGATCAAAAATTTGATCTCAGAAGGTCTTTCTCAACTCCATGTCACTGCCAGGGTAAGAGCTGCCTGGCCTGAAAATACAGATAGTTTGTGCCTCCTTATAGACGAACAGTCCTATAATCAATATTCATAATTCTAGCTAGAGGTTTTGTTTACAAATTCATTCAACAAATATTTGTTGAGCAATAGGCTCCATACCATGCCCAGTACTGGAGATTAGAAGGTAAATTTAAAAAAAAAAAAAAAAAGGAAACAGGGCTTCCCCGGTAGCTCAGTGATGAAGAATTTGCCTTCCAACACAGGAGACATGGGTTCAATCCTTGTTCTGGGAAAATCCCACATGCTGTGGAGCAACTAAGCCCCTGGGCCACAACTGTTGAGCCTGTGCTCTGGAGTCTCAGAGCCGCAGCTGTTGAGCCCATGTGCTGCAGCTGTACTGAAGTGCGTGTGCCCTAGAGCCTGAGCTCCACAACAAGAGAAGTCACCGCAACAAAGAGCCTGCTCACCTCGACTAGAGAGTAGCTCGCACTTACTGCAAATAGAGAAGAGCCTGCAACAAGCAATAAAAACCCAAAATAGCCATTAGATAAATAAAATTTTTTAAAAAGTAAACAAATGTTTGAGAGTCTAGGCTGTCCCAGGCATCGTGCCAACCAATTTACATGTAAGAGGTCTTAACAGTGTACACATCATCATCCCATTTACATTTTTTCTTTAAAAATAAAAATCATTATTTTGAAAGTTAAAAAAGCAATATAAAAGAGTGTGGAAAATACAGAAAGGTACAAAGAAGAAAGTTAATATCATCTGTAATGACAAGCCCTAGAGGAAATTATTAACTTGGGGGATTGTTTGTGTATATGAATTAAGACAGTTCTGTGTTTGAAAAACTGTAATGTGTTTTGAGGACATATATACTTCTTGGCAGAGCTGTTGAAGGAGATGAAAACCCGAAGCCTTAATGGTAGCTTTGTTTATGTGACCTAGAAGTTCGTCTTCCTCCCCACTGTCACACCCACCCCACTTCATCCTCAGCTGAACAATTGCTCGTCTTCCTTGAAGTCTAAGGATATGTTTCTTCTGGGAGTTCTTCCCTCACATTCCTCCCACATAGTCACTCACAAGTTAGGTTCCCCATTCTCTACTCTGGGGCACCCCGACTATTTCTATGTAGCATATAGTAATCGTAACAAAGCTATCAGCTCTTATTCACCCAGTGTATGCTGTGCTGTGTTTAGTCACTTAGTCATGTCCAACTCTTTGTGACCGCATGGATCATAGCCCACAAGGCTCCTTTGTCCACGAGGATTCTAAAGACAAGAATACTGGAGTGGGTTGCCGTGCCCTCCTCCAGAGAATCTTCCCAACCCAAGTCTCCTGCATTGCAGGTAGATTCTTTATTGTCTGAGGAACAAGGGAAGCCCACGAATACTGGAGTGGGTAGCCTATCCCTTCTCCAGGGGATCTTCCTGATTTAGGAATCAAAATAGGGTCTCCTGCAGGCAGATTCTTTACCAGCTGCGCTACAGGGAAAACCCCACCTAATGAATACTTCTCTTTCATTTATTATTATACCTTCACTCCCTAACAAAGTGTCAGGTATATAAAATATTCTTTGGATAAACTGAATGAATGAAAGTTTATAGAATAAAACCAA
This sequence comes from Tragulus kanchil, assembly GCA_022376925.1. NCBI lineage: Eukaryota > Metazoa > Chordata > Mammalia > Artiodactyla > Tragulidae > Tragulus > Tragulus kanchil. Next base: position 176,783,203 of record JAIOJX010000028.1, read on the forward strand.
AGGTTTTATAGGAATTTTGTCAGCACCAGAGGCCATGAAAGTGGGCTGGGAGCCACTGCTCCAAGCCCAGGTGCATGTGTGGATGGGGCAGAGCACTCAGGGAAGTGGATGCCAGGATGAGGAGCAACATGACACAAAAGCTTGATATGGAACCTTGGGGAAGAGATTAAAGAATATGCTGAGGAGAATATGCTGAAGAATTTACACAATAGATTAATTACTGAAATTTCAGGATTTTTTGGAAATTTATTCATTTTTCTGTGGATATAGCCTATAAATTCCAAGACATGGATATTAATGTATATATACACATACACACAAAAAAGTAAAGTTACCTTTGGAAAATTACATTTAATAAGAGTGCTTAAAGATTTTCAAATATAGGAGTATCTGAAAATAATATTGTATCTATCATAATCTCATACAGTATCAGTCAAATAGTTTATCAACAACAACAGAGAGAACCTAGAGATGTGGTAAAGAACAAATTTCTTATTCAAGAAACACTTAGGACATTTTTAAAAAGATATTCATTAAAAAGGACACTTCTGTGCTTTTTTTGTTACATCTTTTGCTTTCTGGCCTCTTTCTAAAATAAAAGGGAAAAACATCGTAACAAAGCAAAATCAGCTCTTATTCACCCAGTGTATGCTGTGCTGTGGTTAGTCACTTAGTCATGTCCATCTCTTTGTGACCGCATGGATCATAGCCCACAAGGCTCCTTTGTCCACGAGGATTCTAAAGACAAGAATACTGGAGTGGGTTGCCGTGCCCTCCTCCAGAGAATCTTCCCAACCCAAGTCTCCTGCATTGCAGGTAGATTCTTTATTGTCTGAGGAACAAGGGAAGCCCACGAATACTGGAGTGGGTAGCCTATCCCTTCTCCAGGGGATCTTCCTGATTTAGGAATCAAAATAGGGTCTCCTGCAGGCAGATTCTTTACCAGCTGCGCTACAGGGAAAACCCCACCTAATGAATACTTCTCTTTCATTTATTATTATACCTTCACTCCCTAACAAAGTGTCAGGTATATAAAATATTCTTTGGATAAACTGAATGAATGAAAGTTTATAGAATAAAACCAAAGGTTTTATAGGAATTTTGTCAGCACCAGAGGCCATGAAAGTGGGCTGGGAGCCACTGCTCCAAGCCCAGGTGCATGTGTGGATGGGGCAGAGCACTCAGGGAAGTGGATGCCAGGATGAGGAGCAACATGACACAAAAGCTTGATATGGAACCTTGGGGAAGAGATTAAAGAATATGCTGAGGAGAATATGCTGAAGAATTTACACAATAGATTAATTACTGAAATTTCAGGATTTTTTGGAAATTTATTCATTTTTCTGTGGATATAGCCTATAAATTCCAAGACATGGATATTAATGTATATATACACATACACACAAAAATGTAAAGTTACCTTTTGAAAATTACATTTAATAAGAGTGCTTAAAGATTTTCAAATATAGGAGTATCTGAAAATAATATTGTATCTATCATAATCTCATACAGTATCAGTCAAATAGTTTATCAACAACAACAGAGAGAACCTAGAGATGTGGTAAAGAACAAATTTCTTATTCAAGAAACACTTAGGACATTTTTAAAAAGATATTCATTAAAAAGGACACTTCTGTGCTTTTTTTGTTACATCTTTTGCTTTCTGGCCTCTTTCTAAACCAGATGAGAAACATCAATTGGGAAGTCTAAAACCTCTTGCTGAGAATTTTCTTACAATTGCAGTAAGGAGATGTAATCGCTTTATGAATTCTCCCTCCCTACTGTCCTTTGCCTTAGCATCCTCCACACTTTGTGGATTTAAGGTGTGTCAGAGCCATTGCAATGACCTGGTCCAGCTCCAGCATTTTGCAATTGAGAAAAACAGAGCCAAGATGCCAAGGACTCCTGCTAATTGTTGGCAACTAGAACTCAGGCCTCTGGAGTACCTGTTTCTCCAGTGTCCTTTGCCTGGATGATCCAGTCTTCCAGCATGAGCTGTCTTTGTATGTATTTGGGAAAGGAAGGTGAAGCAATGTTCAGAATTTGAGACTGACCAGTCACTTATGTGACCATGACTACCATTAAGCCAAAAGGACCCTGTGACATTTTAAAATTCCAAAGGGAGTATAGTGTTCTAGCACAGAAATAAGCCGGCTTGGATACACCTTGATGGACCTCAGATCTGGAGTCACTATCCTGAAGCGAAAAAAGAAGGTCACAGGAAAGGCATTTGGAATGGCATTAACTCATTATTTAAATTGAATTTACAGAATTGTAAACTTAACTAAATCAACATTTGGAGAGTATATTTTTCACCTTCTTTATTTGAGAATGTCTGCAATAACAGATAAAAGTAATATTAGAGGAAAAGAGAAGACCCCCCCACACACACACATATGTATCACATATGTACCACTCTCATTAAATTCAAAAAAGAAGATAAGATATAGAAGCCACACTTTGAAAAGAAGCAGTGGATCATTTTACTACTTCAGTTACACCCTGTGGGGTGTTGAGATACAGATAGAACTCTTGTAAAACTTGCAAATGACTGTAGGCTCACCACATATGACCTAATGAAAATGAATATATGTGAAACGACGTAAGTAAAGGTAACCTATAATGCATGACAATGCACTGAATCAGGTTCTCCCATGCTGAGAGAATGTAGAGAACAGATTTTTCATCCTTCTGTGAAGTAAAAATAGAGCTGAGGCTGGGCCATGTGCCTGGCCAGCTCAGCCCTGAAACCCTGTGCCTGGCCAGCTCAGCCCTGGAGCTCAGCACATCTGGGCTCTTGCTTTACAGAGAAAAAGCAAGGAATAAAATAATCCTCATAGTCCTCTGGCCACAAAGATCCTTAAACCCATTTTCAATCTGTCAGGGTGCTAATCTGTTTTGAACATTCAGTCCTTCTTTCCAGAATGTTGTGCCAGAATAACCCAGCCTTCCTTCAAATTGCGAACACAGCCTGACTTCTGTGTTCCTTCAGCTGGAATTCTCTTGCACATACATCTGGCCACCTGATTTGTTTGTTTCGCACTAATTTAGAAGCTGCTTAACAAAAATCTGACTCTTGGATATGATATTGTAATTTTCTTTTTTGTGTGGTATCCTTTTCTGGTTTTGATATCAGGGTGATGGTGGCCTCATAGAATGAGTTCAAGTATTCCTCCATGCAACTTTTGGAATAATTTCAGAAAGATTATGTGACCATAAAAACTAAACCATTAAGCCAAAAGGACCCTGTGACATTTTAAAATTCCAAAGGGAGTATAGTGTTCTAGCACAGAAATAAGCCGGCTTGGATACACCTTGATGGACCTCAGATCTGGAGTCACTATCCTGAAGCGAAAAAAGAAGGTCACAGGAAAGGCATTTGGAATGGCATTAACTCATTATTTAAATTGAATTTACAGAATTGTAAACTTAACTAAATCAACATTTGGAGAGTATATTTTTCACCTTCTTTATTTGAGAATGTCTGCAATAACAGATAAAAGTAATATTAGAGGAAAAGAGAAGACCCCCCCACACACACACATATGTATCACATATGTACCACTCTCATTAAATTCAAAAAAGAAGATAAGATATAGAAGCCACACTTTGAAAAGAAGCAGTGGATCATTTTACTACTTCAGTTACACCCTGTGGGGTGTTGAGATACAGATAGAACTCTTGTAAAACTTGCAAATGACTGTAGGCTCACCACATATGACCTAATGAAAATGAATATATGTGAAACGACGTAAGTAAAGGTAACCTATAATGCATGACAATGCACTGAATCAGGTTCTCCCATGCTGAGAGAATGTAGAGAACAGATTTTTCATCCTTCTGTGAAGTAAAAATAGAGCTGAGGCTGGGCCATGTGCCTGGCCAGCTCAGCCCTGGACCATGTGCCTGGCCAGCTCAGCCCTGGAGCTCAGCACATCTGGGCTCTTGCTTTACAGAGAAAAAGCAAGGAATAAAATAATCCTCATAGTCCTCTGGCCACAAAGATCCTTAAACCCATTTTCAATCTGTCAGGGTGCTAATCTGTTTTGAACATTCAGTCCTTCTTTCCAGAATGTTTTTCCAGAATAACCCAGCCTTCCTCCAAATTGCGAACACAGCCTGACTTCTGTGTTCCTTCAGCTGGAATTCTCTTGCACATACATCTGGCCACCTGATTTGTTTGTTTCCGCACTAATTTAGAAGCTGCTTAACAAAAATCTGACTCTTGGATATGATATTGTAATTTTCTTTTTTGTGTGGTATCCTTTTCTGGTTTTGATATCAGGGTGATGGTGGCCTCATAGAATGAGTTCAGAAGTATTCCTCCATGCAACTTTTTGGAATAATTTCAGAAAGATGGGTGTTAACTCTTCTCTAAATGTTTGACAGAATCTGCCTGTGAAGCCATCTGGTCCTGGATTTTTGTTTTTTTGAGAATTTTTATATCACGGATTCATTTCAGTACTTGTGATCAGCCTGTTTATATTTTCTATGTCTTCCTTGGCTCAATCTTGGGAGATTGTACCTTTTCTAAGAATTTATCCATTTCTTCCAGGTTGTCCATTTTATTGGCATATACTTGCCTGTAGTAGTCTCTCATGATCCTTTATACTTCTGTAGTGTCCGTTGTAACTTCTCTTTTTTCATTTCTAATTTTGTGGATTGGAGCCATCTCCCTTTTTTCTACAGCTGCTTCCCCACCTCCCCAGGAGACCCTCCAAGATCAGCAGATAGGCCTGGCCCAGGCTCCTGCGAAGTCACTGCTTTTACCCTGGGTCCTGGTGTGCATCCTCCAAGAGTGGATCTGTGTTTCCTCCAGTCCTGTGGAGCTCCTGCGATCCCACTGGTCTTCAGAGCCAAATTCTCTGGGGCCTCCGCCTCTCAATACCATACCTTCAGGCTCTCCTCCATGGGTTGTAAAGAGTCAGACAGGACTGAGTGACTTTTACTTTTACTTTTCATTGTTCAGGCTGGGGAGCCAGGCATGGGGTTCAAAGCTCTCACTCCTGTGGAAGAGAGTCTGCGATATAATTATTCTTAGTTTATGGGTTGTCTACCTGGGTGATATGGAATTTATATATTTGGATGTAGAATATATCTCTCTCTTTTTTTGGTATATTCCAGTCTTTTTTTTTTTTTTTGCCTCTAAGTCATTGGTTTTTACATTTTTCATCCATCTTTATTCTTTGGTATGTGTGGGCCTCCCATCACAGTGGCCTCTCGTTGCAGAGCGCCAGCTCTGGGCGCATGCACTCCAGGGCGCTGGCTCACAATTGGACACACTGGCCTAGCTGTTCCATGGCACCTGGAATCTTCCCAGGCCAGGGATCGAACTGCTGTCCCTTGCACTGCAAGGCGGACTCTTTACACACTGGACCACCAAGGAAGCCCTATGGGAAGTCCTATTCCAGTCTTTTTTATGGATGATTGTTCCGCAGTTAGTTACGATTTTGGTGTACTTTGGTGTGTATATTGATTGGTCAGTTGTCTGCTCCACTTTGCTCTGTGGTCTTCATTAAGTGACTAAACATGTGTTCTATATAAGGAAAGCTGGCTTATACAGGGTAGGGGGCTATTGTACTTTCTCTGCTCTCTCCTACATCCTGACTCCAATACAGAACCTAAGGCAGTGAGGGCTGTGGGAGCAAAGAGTAAGAGAAGAAGATGATTTAAAGGTTCCTAAGAAACTTATTTACATGATCTGTATGTATTCTCTCATATGATTGCAACCCATATAAATGAGGTCTGGTTACTCTTGCTTTGAGACCAGGTGCAGTCAAGATATTTAAATCATATCACTCGGACTCAGAAAGCTTTCAAGAATTTACTAAATCCTTTGCTATAATTTTCTTAAAGCTTTCTAAAAATCCTCTGTAGGCATCTTTTTTTTCTCCCCACGTTCTATGTCACCAAGGGCATCTTACTTCAAATTTTAATGACTAAAATCCTCCATCTAGTTATATGTTGATAGATTAAAGAACAGGTTAGAGCTACAAAGAGGATCCATATATGTTATCTTACTGTTTAGTTTGATAAACACTTATTGAGGACCTACTATGTGCCAGTAACTGTCACAAGTGCTGTTTGTACAAAAATAAATACTACACAGCACCTGTCTATTGACGGTAAAACTGGCAGAGCAGACAACATAATTAAGGGAGACTGTATAGCTGGGAGTGATGACATCTGAGCTAGACCAGGACTATCTACTTTTGCATCCTTACTGTCTTGTTGTCCATCCAAGAATTTGTTTTTATAGATTGAAAACACTTGAGCTATTTAGAGAACAAAAATAAAATACTTTTAGTTATATACATAGATTCTTAAACTAGCTTAAAAATAATAGTTATAGCCAACTGGAATTGGATGTAGCTTTCTACACAGAATCTTTACTCAGTTGAGCCTCTGTCCAGTAGAATTTTCTGAAAAGATGAAAGTGTTCAGTGCTGCTCCATATGGTACTCACTAGCCACAAGCAACTACTGAGATTTTGAAATATGGTTATTGCAGCTGAGGAATTGAATTATTTACTTTATCTTATGATATCTGAATGAATTGAAATAGCTATCTGAGGTTGTATCCTGTCCAGGTCATGGCAACATTGAGGCTGACATGAGAATTTTGCACTTTTTAGTGGAGAGAATATTAACAGGTAGAAAAGATATTAACCTGCTTTAATATATTGTAGCTTGAAGATATAAATGCAGTAGAAAGAGAAACAGACACATAAAGGTGCAGACAGGTAGAGCCCAAAAGGATGCAGCTTTTCACAAAACAAAATAAATGAATGACTGGCTATCCCACATGCTGAGCACTGGTGGGAAAAATATCCTCTCTCTACAGACAGTTATACTTGTGCCTGTGGGGAAATAGGCTTGTGCTTATAGAAATCTGTTTCTAAGTGAAACAGCTTGGCTATTTTTATCTGTTCAAACCTAGACATATTACTCAACACTAATAAACTCTGTGGTCTAAAGTTCACGGGTTGAATATGGGAGGGAGAAAATTTACTCTTTTTCTCCTCTTAATAAGAGACAAGCAAGTAAGAAACCTTAACTCTTTGGTCTATACACACCAATTAAAGCTTTTAGTTCTTAAAGATGTCTGCTCAATAGGTGGCAAAATGTTCTTTTTCTCTTATTAATTCTCATAATCCTCTAACTTGCATATGATACTATCTATGGATTTTTCTAATAAAACAGAACGGCTTTTTTTTCTTCATCTTGCATTTCCACACTATTAAAATATCCAGCTGCTCAGAGTGATAAAGTTCCACCAATAGCTGTGCTCCTACAGAGTCTACACTGAGATTTGGTGACCAGGGTTCAGATAATGTAATCTAAAAATGAGAGAAGTTTATAATGGAATCACTGACTCTGGTTTTAATTCCAGTAGCCCATGCTGATACCTACAGAGGCCAAGACTCAGGAGGCTCTGCGAGGACTTTTAAACTAGCTTAAAAATAATAGTTATAGCCAACTGGAATTGGATGTAGCTTTCTACACAGAAACTTTACTCAGTTGAGCCTCTGTCCAGTAGAATTTTCTGAAAAGATGAAAGTGTTCAGTGCTGCTCCATATGGTACTCACTAGCCACAAGCAACTACTGAGATTTTGAAATATGGTTATTGCAGCTGAGGAATTGAATTATTTACTTTATCTTATGATATCTGAATGAATTGAAATAGCTATCTGAGGTTGTATCCTGTCCAGGTCATGGCAACATTGAGGCTGACATGAGAATTTTGCACTTTTTAGTGGAGAGAATATTAACAGGTAGAAAAGATATTAACCTGCTTTAATATATTGTAGCTTGAAGATATAAATGCAGTAGAAAGAGAAACAGACACATAAAGGTGCAGACAGGTAGAGCCCAAAAGGATGCAGCTTTTCACAAAACAAAATAAATGAATGACTGGCTATCCCACATGCTGAGCACTGGTGGGAAAAATATCCTCTCTCTACAGACAGTTATACTTGTGCCTGTGGGGAAATAGGCTTGTGCTTATAGAAATCTGTTTCTAAGTGAAACAGCTTGGCTATTTTTATCTGTTCAAACCTAGACATATTACTCAACACTAATAAACTCTGTGGTCTAAAGTTCACGGGTTGAATATGGGAGGGAGAAAATTTACTCTTTTTCTCCTCTTAATAAGAGACAAGCAAGTAAGAAACCTTAACTCTTTGGTCTATACACACCAATTAAAGCTTTTAGTTCTTAAAGATGTCTGCTCAATAGGTGGCAAAATGTTCTTTTTCTCTTATTAATTCTCATAATCCTCTAACTTGCATATGATACTATCTATGGATTTTTCTAATAAAACAGAACGGCTTTTTCTTCTTCATCTTGCATTTCCACACTATTAAAATATCCAGCTGCTCAGAGTGATAAAGTTCCACCAATAGCTGTGCTCCTACAGAGTCTACACTGAGATTTGGTGACCAGGGTTCAGATAATGTAATCTAAAAATGAGAGAAGTTTATAATGGAATCACTGACTCTGGTTTTAATTCCAGTAGCCCATGCTGATACCTACAGAGGCCAAGACTCAGGAGGCTCTCAGGACGTCATAATTTTCTCCCTTAATTATAAGGAATTACTCTAGAGATAGAAGACAATATAAAGTGATACAGAGGTAGCAGGATGCAAATGTTTAGTATGGAAATTGTTCCATGTTTTAATACGGAAATGTCACTACCTGTTTTCTGTTTTTCTTTGCTTCTCTGCATTGGGAAGAGTGATTCAGCCCATTCCGGGACACAGGGAACTTTCTCAGCCCTCCTATCACTCTGTTCCATCACTCTCCACCCCTAGGAAGGAAAGCAAATATTTCTCCCCCTCCACTCCCCAGGAAGTGTCTGATGACTAAGCCTTCCTACCCTGGAAAGAGAAACAAGTGTTTAGTTGCTAGTAATTTGGGCTCTGGATTTTATAGCTATTAGAGATTATTGCATGAAAGAAAAGTAAATAGTATATGACTTTGGGCTTGACATAGGGTCCACGGCTAGCTTTCTGGAGAGAACTAAAATGGGGGGGCAGAGGCAGGAAAAAAGGGGAGTCACTGGATGGAGAGAATTGTCTGAGAAAAGGTTGAGCTGGAAAGGGTGGAGAAAAGGGGCACTGACTTGAAAATATAGGATGAGTAATTGGAAAAAAATACTGAATATGAGGAGAATCATAGTCCTCTCCATCTACCACCCAGTGTTCACATAAATGAGAATCATCCCAAAATATGTATCGAGGACCTCAGAGGGAGTTTTTCTCCACCTGTACCAACACCTTACTAAGTTGACTTTCCAGTGGAAACAACTATCCTTGCCACAGAATTTGGCTTTTTTATTTGAAGGGACAATAAATGGACTATCTTGCCACTCTGTCTGCACCAGGACAGCTTAAACCCAAGGGGTTCCCTGGATCCTTCTATGAGTCATGGGGAGGAACTTTTAAAACTCTACTTGGGGAGGGCTGAATTGTACAAATTAATATCCCAAGCTGAGTTCCCTCCCCACTTGAGATTTGGTGACCAGGGTTCAGATAATGTAATCTAAAAATGAGAGAAGTTTATAATGGAATCACTGACTCTGGTTTTAATTCCAGTAGCCCATGCTGATACCTACAGAGGCCAAGACTCAGGAGGCTCTCAGGACGTCATAATTTTCTCCCTTAATTATAAGGAATTACTCTAGAGATAGAAGACAATATAAAGTGATACAGAGGTAGCAGGATGCAAATGTTTAGTATGGAAATTGTTCCATGTTTTAATACGGAAATGTCACTACCTGTTTTCTGTTTTTCTTTGCTTCTCTGCATTGGGAAGAGTGATTCAGCCCATTCCGGGACACAGGGAACTTTCTCAGCCCTCCTATCACTCTGTTCCATCACTCTCCACCCCTAGGAAGGAAAGCAAATATTTCTCCCCCTCCACTCCCCAGGAAGTGTCTGATGACTAAGCCTTCCTACCCTGGAAAGAGAAACAAGTGTTTAGTTGCTAGTAATTTGGGCTCTGGATTTTATAGCTATTAGAGATTATTGCATGAAAGAAAAGTAAATAGTATATGACTTTGGGCTTGACATAGGGTCCACGGCTAGCTTTCTGGAGAGAACTAAAATGGGGGGGCAGAGGCAGGAAAAAAGGGGAGTCACTGGATGGAGAGAATTGTCTGAGAAAAGGTTGAGCTGGAAAGGGTGGAGAAAAGGGGCACTGACTTGAAAATATAGGATGAGTAATTGGAAAAAAATACTGAATATGAGGAGAATCATAGTCCTCTCCATCTACCACCCAGTGTTCACATAAATGAGAATCATCCCAAAATATGTATCGAGGACCTCAGAGGGAGTTTTTCTCCACCTGTACCAACACCTTACTAAGTTGACTTTCCAGTGGAAACAACTATCCTTGCCACAGAATTTGGCTTTTTTATTTGAAGGGACAATAAATGGACTATCTTGCCACTCTGTCTGCACCAGGACAGCTTAAACCCAAGGGGTTCCCTGGATCCTTCTATGAGTCATGGGGAGGAACTTTTAAAACTCTACTTGGGGAGGGCTGAATTGTACAAATTAATATCCCAAGCTGAGACATTAACTTTTAAGTGGAAAGCTCTACAATGTAAATACAGTGGATCACTGATTGCCTCTCTAGTATCCATTCCCTCTGCCATGTACTCCAAAACGACTCCAGATATTTATTAGGTATCCAACATCCCTTTTCTTTTCAATCCATGTTACTTAGGGGGAACTGACCCTGTATCCAGTCAGGGGTGAGTTCTTCCTGATTGACATGGAAAGGATATTTATTTCATGGTTGGGAGGCATGCTCTCACTGTCTCCTACTGAGCATGAATAAAGAAGCATGTCACTTTGATTCCTAATGACAACCATTTAATAAACATAAAAGGAACCAGCCTTGGATTGATGCAATAGCTTTGACACAGAGAGAGATGGAAAATATTTTCATGTTTGAGGACACTGTTGAACCTCTAAATCAGCCATTCCAGAAACACATCCTACCTATGGATTTATTCATTTCCTTATTATTGAAATCAATTTACTTGGAGCTGTTTACTATTTGGAACTGAGAACTGGCATTAAAACCTTATTAGAAGAATTCAGAAAGCTGATGAGGAAGCTTCTTTATTAAAACCCAGAGCTTGCAATGGTTAACCAGAAAGAAAAATCATTTAGTGTAAGAGAGATTAATTGATACTTTCCCAAGGATCTCACCCTCCTGCATGGAGTTCTCTGAATTAAGACACTGTAGCCACCATCACACTTTTCCCTAGAGATATTTAAATTCCCTCTTAAGGTGAGATGTCAACAGTTAAGCTGAAACTTTAAAGAAGTCTTCATTGTGTGCCAAGGGAAAACAGTAGGGACAGCAGCAAAGAATAGAACAATTAAGTTTGTTTGACTTTTAAAGTACACAGTAATGCCATAGCTAGCTGGTACCTGGGTTTGCAGACCTTATCCTGTTTCTTATCCTAATATCTGAGCTGATCCAGCTTCACATGTGATCTTGCATAGGTTTAACTTCTTCCTATTAGCCTTAATATGGTTGGCACAACTTTAAACTCTGTCCCCCTGGAGTTCCTTCTTAGTCTTTTGATAAACTTCAGCATCAGAGTTCTAGTCAAGTTCTAGTCAGAAAAGTCCATCTCTAGATGTGTCTCTCAAGTCTGACCAAAGAACCCTCCACATTAGCATTGCAAGGATAACTATATAAAATGCAAGTTCCTGACCCTTGTGATAAAATATTATAGTGGAGTAAGTCTTGTGTAGCATCCAGGAATCTGCATTTAAACCAGTTTTACAAGTGGTTAGGGTTAAGATAAAAATGGTGAACACTATTCTAGAAATACTTTTAACTTTCCCAAAATTAGCAGTGATGGTAGCCTATCAATTATACCATCATGAAACAAACATCATATAAATACAGTTCCTCACAGGTGCATGCATATGTGCATGTGTGCTCAGTTACTGTCATGTCTGACTCTTTGTGACCCCATGGACTGTAACCTGTCAGGCTTCTCTATCTATGGGGTTCTCCAGGCAAGCATACTGGAGTGGATTGCCATTTCCTCCTCCACACAAATGCACATTTAGTTGTGATTTTAAACTTTCAAATCTAGCTTTTAACTATAATTCTACAAGTCATTTTCTGTATCCTTTTTTTTAAAACCCAATCTAAACATTGACTTTTACTCAGAAGGATAGGTACAACACTATAGAATTTATTCTTGCCCTTAAAGAATTCTAGTTAAGTTCAAATTCATGTTTCCTTATAAGAAGAAAATGTCACAAGAAGAAACAAATAAAAACATATCTCTGAGGCCAAATATGGACCGTCTGTGAAAATGATTTTATTTTTCAATAAACTCTAAAAATTGCTAAACACATTCAGAATCAGGATGCCAACACATTAGCACTCAAAAATGACTACAATGAAAAAGGAGAAGTATTTCAAGAAGTAATCCATCCACATGCCAACATCACTCCTACCCATACAGAATAAGAAAGTCCCTCCTGTTCCAAAGTATTTTCCCCACCCATTGATTCACTCATTCAGCCACCCACTGCTTTCCATTTCCACATCACATCAATTTATTGTTTAGGGCTGTTGTAACTTCAAACCATTAGGTAGAAGATGTAGCATACTGCAGACTCCTTAATTAGAATGTATGTAACAATTACCTAGAATGACTGATATAATGACGCCCAGGTCAGATAAGTTTCAGTGGGTAAGAAGTCTTCTTTAAGTTGAATTCTATTTATTTGAGGTCATATCAAATAAATCCCAGGTAGGGCAGTAGGGAAGTCAAACAGGGAAAAAAAGAAAAGCAACAGAAGGTTTGATAATGAGCAATTAATATTGTGGCAACTGGGACTTATCCCACAGAGGACCTCAGAGTTTTCTTGACTGAGGCACAAAAAGCTGGGGTATTTATTCATTGACTCCACCTTTGTCTGAGGGATGCTCCAGGACGTTATCTCCCCCAAGCACTGCCAGTGCTCCTCTTGTGTGGATTTGAGTGACTTGAGTCTCAGGGGCTTAAAGGAGAAATTCATCAGTACATAAGAAACTGGTGACTGCTGAGGGTACAGGGGTTGGGTTCCAACAGTATCTGTTGCAGTCTACTCTTTGCACTACTTTAGATTCTCTTGGGCCCTGTGTTAAGTTGATTCAGTCCCATCATTGATTCCTCAAGGTGATTCATTAAAAAAGAGGAAAAAAAAAAATAGACAACAGTAAGGTTGAAGGGGCAAGAGGTACTCTCCATTGGTACATTTGGTCCCAAAGTTGTAATTGATAATCATCATCATCATTCTCAACTATTTGTTAAACAATTTGGCTTGTCATGGTTGCTTGGTCCCTTCGTCCCTGAAGGATCTGAGCCCCACCATGCTCTTGTTAGACTAACACTGCTTAAATTGCCTTTTTATGATTATCACCATATATGAAATCAATAAAAAGTGATCCAGGGCTTCCCTGATAGCTCAGTGGTAAAGAATCCACCTGCCAATGCAGGAGGCACAGATTCAGTCCCTGATCCAGGAAGATCCCATGTGCTGCAGAGGAAGCAAGCCCATGAGCCCCAACTGTTGAGCCCACGTGCCATAACTACTGATATCCGTGTGTCCTAGAGCCTATGCTCCACAACAAAAGAAGGCATTGCAATAAGAAGCCTGCTTACCTCAATTGGAGTGGCCCTCATGCCCTGCAACTAGAGAAGAGCCTGCCGGCAGCATCAAAGACTCAGTATAGCCAAAAATGAATAAAATTATTTAAAAAAAAGTGATCCAGTGAATTTCCTGGGTTTCAGATATTTTCCTCTCTGCTGGTATTAAATACTAGCTATCCTATCACCTATCTCCTATCTCCTGATGGTCAGGGCCAGTTACCCCGCCACCATAGAACTCATCTTTGCCTATTGGTCAGCACAAGAAGTCCAAAATGATGATGTGAAAGTCATAACGTTAGGATAGGAAATCTCGAAGGACTGAAGAGTCCTGGAAGTTCCTAAGATTATTTCAGGGTGTTCATGAGGTTGGCTATTTCCAACTACATATCTCTAAGAAACCAGATTTTATTCATATGCTTCAACCAAAACGTCATTTCACAATAGGTTGAATGCTGAAGCAGATGTGCAAATCCACCTGTCTTCTATTAAATCAGAGATTTGCAAAGATGTAAAACAGTACCGTTTTCCAGTTAATTTTTTTCTTCAGGAAATATTTGTTCATTAAAATGTGCATTCACTTTAACTTGCAGTTGGTTTGTAATTGTTATTTTTAAAGATTTATTTATTTATTTATTTAGGGCGGGGGTCGGGTTGGGGAGGGAGGGGAGCGGGCGGGCCACTTCTATTGGTCTTTCATTTCTCTATTTTCATCCGTCTTTGTTCTTTGGCTCCTGTGGGCCTCCCATTGCTGTGGCGTCTGTCGTTGCAGAGCACTGGCTCCGGGCGCATGCGCTCCAGAGCTCTGGCTCGGTGATTGGACACATGGGTCCAGCCGCTCTGCGGCACGTGGGATCTTCCCAGGCCAGGGATCGAACCGGCGCCCCTTGCACTGCAAGGCGGTGTCCTTACCCACTGGACCACCAGGGGAAGCCCTGTAATTGTTATTTTTTAACAAATTAATAAATACTTAATAGTATTTATTAATTCTTTAGGTTTTAGTATTTATTAATTTTTTTAGGTTAGTAGGCAGAGAACCTGAACAGACATTTTTCCAAAGAAGACATATAGATGGCCAACAGACACAAAGAAAGATGCTCAACATGACTAAGCCTCAAGGAAATGCAGATCAACTAAGATGAGCTATTACCTCATATCTGTTAGAATGAATAAAATTATTTAAAAAAAAGTGATCCAGTGAATTTCCTGGGTTTCAGATATTTTCCTCTCTGCTGGTATTAAATACTAGCTATCCTATCACCTATCTCCTATCTCCTGATGGTCAGGGCCAGTTACCCCGCCACCATAGAACTCATCTTTGCCTATTGGTCAGCACAAGAAGTCCAAAATGATGATGTGAAAGTCATAACGTTAGGATAGGAAATCTCGAAGGACTGAAGAGTCCTGGAAGTTCCTAAGATTATTTCAGGGTGTTCATGAGGTTGGCTATTTCCAACTACATATCTCTAAGAAACCAGATTTTATTCATATGCTTCAACCAAAACGTCATTTCACAATAGGTTGAATGCTGAAGCAGATGTGCAAATCCACCTGTCTTCTATTAAATCAGAGATTTGCAAAGATGTAAAACAGTACCGTTTTCCAGTTAATTTTTTTCTTCAGGAAATATTTGTTCATTAAAATGTGCATTCACTTTAACTTGCAGTTGGTTTGTAATTGTTATTTTTAAAGATTTATTTATTTATTTATTTAGGGCGGGGGTCGGGTTGGGGAGGGAGGGCCAGGCGGGCCACTTCTATTGGTCTTTCATTTCTCTATTTTCATCCGTCTTTGTTCTTTGGCTCCTGTGGGCCTCCCATTGCTGTGGCGTCTGTCGTTGCAGAGCACTGGCTCCGGGCGCATGCGCTCCAGAGCTCTGGCTCGGTGATTGGACACATGGGTCCAGCCGCTCTGCGGCACGTGGGATCTTCCCAGGCCAGGGATCGAACCGGCGCCCCTTGCACTGCAAGGCGGTGTCCTTACCCACTGGACCACCAGGGGAAGCCCTGTAATTGTTATTTTTTAACAAATTAATAAATACTTAATAGTATTTATTAATTCTTTAGGTTTTAGTATTTATTAATTTTTTTAGGTTAGTAGGCAGAGAACCTGAACAGACATTTTTCCAAAGAAGACATATAGATGGCCAACAGACACAAAGAAAGATGCTCAACATGACTAAGCCTCAAGGAAATGCAGATCAACTAAGATGAGCTATTACCTCATATCTGTTAGAATGGCAATTGTGAAAAGGCAACGAATAACAAGTGTTGGTGAGGAAATGGAGAAAAGAAAACCCTAGATACTGTTAGTGGGAATGTAAATTGTCCCTGCAAAGGACATCATCTTGCTGGCCACCAGCAGCACCAGAGTTTCCTAGAAAAGTGCTCTAGCAACTATAGACAAGGAATGTTGCCTGCCATTCCAGTAAATGAAGAATATTGTCTGCCACCTCAGTTCTACAAGCCGTTAGCCACTGCAGCTGCCATTGACAGTTCACCCTGAGGAGAACTGAGGATGGAGAAAAACAGGAAGCATCCTGTGCTTTAGATGCTGGCCCTAGATCATTAAGATGCATATCTAAGGAATAATTTCAATGAGCCCAGATTCTTGGGTCTTTTTATATGAAGTCATTAATTTGAGATGTTTATCTTTGTGATTAGCAGTAAATCCTTTGATGTTCAACTACATTTTTGCTTTCCAGACTAAAACCCCTATATATCTTGGCTCCTTCCTTATCTCTTTTTTTTTTTCTTTTTCCCCATTCAGCCTCTTTTATTTATATGTTTATTTTCATCCATCTTTTTATTCTTTGGCTTGTATGGGCCTCTCATTGCAGTGGCTTCTCTCACTGCAGAGCACCAGCTCTGGGTGCACATAATCCAGAGACTTGGCTTGTAATTGGACACACAGGTCCAGCCACTCTGTGGCACACGGGATCTTCCCCGGCCAGGGATCTAACCGATCTGGTGGATTGAACTGGTGCCCCCTGCACTGCAAGGCACTGCAAGGACCACCAGGGAAGCCCCTCTCTATCTCCTTAGAGCAGTTTCTCTGAGCCCTATGAGAGGCTGTCCCCCTAAATAAAACTTAACTCATGAAGGGGCTTAAACTGGCAGTACATGGGGTTTATCCCCCAACAAACACATCATGTGGATCAATTCCCATGGAAAACTGACTGGAAACCGGCATGAGAATTCCCATACAACCAAATCTGTAAGATTGACCTCCATGTAACTGGGTAGAACAGGGAAGGAAAAAAGCCTTGGGTCAGGAGCTGTGTCTCTGTGAGGGATCAGTAAGGCAGAGAAGCTAACATAAGATATTAATAGGAGAAAAACTAAAGTGTAATAGCATATTTATTTCTTATATATGTGGAAGAGACCCAGGAAAACTGAGTAACTCCAAAATGGTCAAAACCATCACAGTAAATACCATCTGCGGCTAGGGCAAAAAAAAATTGGGGGTGAGGAGGCTGTTATGGGAGGGTACCAGGAAAAGCATGGTAAGCAAGAGTAGAGCTTACATTCATGCCTTCTCCATTGGTAGCACTGTCTACAGATTTAGATTTCCTCCTCCTCTTAGTTCCTCCCGGACTACTGAGGTTTCCCTTATAATGTAAATGTCTCTTAGGAAAGCGCAACTTCTCACTTCTTAGAGCTTCACTTGTGTCTGCTGTTTCTTAAAATAACCAGCTTAAAATAATCAGTACTGTGCCAAAAAAGGCATATTTTGAGGTGGCAAAATCTGTTACCCTTCATTACATATATATGTTGTAAAAACTGTATCCTGTGTCTTGCCTTTTTGCTTTCTTTATAAGAGTAAATATTTTAAATTTTGATGAAGTCTAATTTTATAATCTTTTTGTGATTTGTCCTCTTTGCTGTCTGTCTGAGAAATCTTTACATACCCCAAGGTGGCAGAACTTTTCTCCTGTCTTTCTTCTTGATGTTTTATAATTTTAGATTCTATATTTAGGCCTTTGATTCATTTCAGGTTTATTTTTGTGTATGTCATGAGGTAAAGATTGATGTTTATTAGTTTTTCTTTTATTGGTACCCAGCACCATATATGTGTGTCTATTTCCAGACTCTGTTCTGTTCTATACACACAGACACACACGGACAAAGACACACACACACACACACATGCATGTTATCCATATATACTGTCAGTGTCAAGCTGTCTTGATTACTGTAGCTTTATAGTAACTTTTGAAATCAAGTAGGGTAAGTCCCCCAACTTTTGTGCTCTCTTTTAATAAGTTGTTTTGGTTATTTCATGTGGATCAATTCCATGGAAACTACGGAAACCATGAGAATTCCCATACAACCAAATCTGTAAGATTGACCTCCATGTAACTGGGTAGAACAGGGAAGGAAAAAAGCCTTGGGTCAGGAGCTGTGTCTCTGTGAGGGATCAGTAAGGCAGAGAAGCTAACATAAGATATTAATAGGAGAAAAACTAAAGTGTAATAGCATATTTATTTCTTATATATGTGGAAGAGACCCAGGAAAACTGAGTAACTCCAAAATGGTCAAAACCATCACAGTAAATACCATCTGCGGCTAGGGCAAAAAAAAATTGGGGGTGAGGAGGCTGTTATGGGAGGGTACCAGGAAAAGCATGGTAAGCAAGAGTAGAGCTTACATTCATGCCTTCTCCATTGGTAGCACTGTCTACAGATTTAGATTTCCTCCTCCTCTTAGTTCCTCCCGGACTACTGAGGTTTCCCTTATAATGTAAATGTCTCTTAGGAAAGCGCAACTTCTCACTTCTTAGAGCTTCACTTGTGTCTGCTGTTTCTTAAAAATAACCAGCTTAAAATAATCAGTACTGTGCCAAAAAAGGCATATTTTGAGGTGGCAAAATCTGTTACCCTTCATTACATATATATGTTGTAAAAACTGTATCCTGTGTCTTGCCTTTTTGCTTTCTTTATAAGAGTAAATATTTTAAATTTTGATGAAGTCTAATTTTATAATCTTTTTGTGATTTGTCCTCTTTGCTGTCTGTCTGAGAAATCTTTACATACCCCAAGGTGGCAGAACTTTTCTCCTGTCTTTCTTCTTGATGTTTTATAATTTTAGATTCTATATTTAGGCCTTTGATTCATTTCAGGTTTATTTTTGTGTATGTCATGAGGTAAAGATTGATGTTTATTAGTTTTTCTTTTATTGGTACCCAGCACCATATATGTGTGTCTATTTCCAGACTCTGTTCTGTTCTATACACACAGACACACACGGACAAAGACACACACACACACACACATGCATGTTATCCATATATACTGTCAGTGTCAAGCTGTCTTGATTACTGTAGCTTTATAGTAACTTTTGAAATCAAGTAGGGTAAGTCCCCCAACTTTTGTGCTCTCTTTTAATAAGTTGTTTTGGTTATTTCAGTTCTTTTACATTTCAATATATAATTTTGAATTAGGTCTCCAGTTTCTACAAAAAAGTTTGCTATAATTTTTATTGGTGTTTCATTGGCAAATTTAGGGATATATGAGAACACTGATTTCAGTCTTCTAGCTCATAATCATGGTATACATCTCTATTTGTTAATCACTCAGTCATGTCCAACTCTTTGTGACCCCGTGGACTATAACCTGCCATGCTCCTCTGTCCATGGAATTCTACAGGCTAGAATACTAGAGTGGGTAGTCATACCCTTCTCTAGGGGATTTTCCCAACCCAGAGATCAAACTCACATCTCCTATACTGCAGACAGATTCTTTACCGTGCGAGCCACTAGGGAAGACCTATTTAGGTCTTCTCAAATTTCTCTTAGTGATGTACCATGTGTACTTGAAAATAATATGTGTATTGCAGTTGTGTATAGCACTTTATGTGTTGACAAATATTAATCAGTCAATCTAAGAAAGAAATGGACATTTTTATTCCAGTCAAACTGAGGAATGTAACCCGGGACAGCATCCCAGAAAGCTCTGAGAATTGTTCCATGCATTAAAAGTTAAGGGACATTTATATAAGAATTTAATATTTACAGCATTACCATGTGTTAGATGGTGTGTGCGTGTGAAGTCTCTTCACTGAGTTGTGTCTGACTTTTTTGCAACCCTATAGACTGTAGCCTGCCAGGTTCTTCTGACCATGGGATTCTCCAGGCAAGAATACTAGAGTGGGTTGTCATGCCCTCCTCCAAGGGATCTTTCTGACCCAGAGATCAAACCCACATCTTTTGTGTCTCCTACATTGGCAAGCAGGTTTCTTTACTACTCATGCCACCTGGGAAACCTGCATTCGATGGTATTTTATAAATGGGAAACTGAAGCTGAGAAAAGTAATGTCCTTCAGTGAATAAAGATGAAGCTAAAAATCTCACCCTAACAGGCGTTAGATATACTGTCAGTGTCAAGCTGTCTTGATTACTGTAGCTTTATAGTAACTTTTGAAATCAAGTAGGGTAAGTCCCCCAACTTTTGTGCTCTCTTTTAATAAGTTGTTTTGGTTATTTCAGTTCTTTTACATTTCAATATATAATTTTGAATTAGGTCTCCAGTTTCTACAAAAAAGTTTGCTATAATTTTTATTGGTGTTTCATTGGCAAATTTAGGGATATATGAGAACACTGATTTCAGTCTTCTAGCTCATAATCATGGTATACATCTCTATTTGTTAATCACTCAGTCATGTCCAACTCTTTGTGACCCCGTGGACTATAACCTGCCATGCTCCTCTGTCCATGGAATTCTACAGGCTAGAATACTAGAGTGGGTAGTCATACCCTTCTCTAGGGGATTTTCCCAACCCAGAGATCAAACTCACATCTCCTATACTGCAGACAGATTCTTTACCGTGCGAGCCACTAGGGAAGACCTATTTAGGTCTTCTCAAATTTCTCTTAGTGATGTACCATGTGTACTTGAAAATAATATGTGTATTGCAGTTGTGTATAGCACTTTATGTGTTGACAAATATTAATCAGTCAATCTAAGAAAGAAATGGACATTTTTATTCCAGTCAAACTGAGGAATGTAACCCGGGACAGCATCCCAGAAAGCTCTGAGAATTGTTCCATGCATTAAAAGTTAAGGGACATTTATATAAGAATTTAATATTTACAGCATTACCATGTGTTAGATGGTGTGTGCGTGTGAAGTCTCTTCACTGAGTTGTGTCTGACTTTTTTGCAACCCTATAGACTGTAGCCTGCCAGGTTCTTCTGACCATGGGATTCTCCAGGCAAGAATACTAGAGTGGGTTGTCATGCCCTCCTCCAAGGGATCTTTCTGACCCAGAGATCAAACCCACATCTTTTGTGTCTCCTACATTGGCAAGCAGGTTTCTTTACTACTCATGCCACCTGGGAAACCTGCATTCGATGGTATTTTATAAATGGGAAACTGAAGCTGAGAAAAGTAATGTCCTTCAGTGAATAAAGATGAAGCTAAAAATCTCACCCTAACAGACGTTAGATCTTAGGCTGGGAGCAGCTGTGTTGGATAGGCCCAGCCTTCACAGACTTGTTTGCCACAAATGCTCTGTGGAGCATATCCTTCAGAAATCTAAATTCTGTTACCAGACTGTCCATAAACTGGGTGATCAAGATGTTGTTCAAGGAAATGTTGTTCAGTTTAGTTTCAACTCTCTGGCATCCAGCAAGGGCTGGAACAGGGTTCTCACAGGGACTCAGGATCACCTGTAGTGCGTTCTTGAGGGCAGGCTGCCGTGCCTGTCCTGGGTGCTTCTGTGCCCCACCTTTTAGGATGAGTAAGGGGAGACTCTGTAGCATCTCTTTGATTTCATACAGCAGCTAGCTGGGTACTAGCTGGCTACAGAACATCAAGGATGGCTCAATTCATAGGGTCCAAGAGAAAGCTCCAACCTTACTTGTGGAAAACTTAAGGCCCCAGGTGGTCTCTCTTGGGACTAATGTTCTTTTAGAGTGGACCATTTTTCTGGCTTACAATATTTTTGGTTACAATTTATATTGACTCAGCTGCAGGGACTCTAGCTAACACAGATGTGTTGTCAGCTGAAGACTTTTATAAATGTAATGATATATAAGCTTTGGTCTGGGTCTGTCTGGAAAATAAGTGAGCTAAAGCCCCCTCTTCAAAATTGCATAGGAGCCACAAACTTCTTGGTAGGAGACTATTACCAAACTTAGACATCATCTGCTGTTCAATGCTTTACTAGCCAGGCTTCAAATTGTGTCACTCAAGTTATTCTCTCTCACAAATACACATTCTGCTAACTCATGCCCCTCCACCCTGCTTCATACACTTCTGTGAGGTACACAGGATTCAATAAGAGCACCTCCATTTTGTAATAAGGTAATTGAAGTCCAGACAGAAAGAGTAACTTGCTCAAGGTGAAGCCAGACCAGAACTCAGAAGCAGGAAGTCTTTGTTTCTTTGTTGGGTGAACTTTGCAGTATAGTATGACTCAGGAGGTGAGATTCTATGACCAGTCCATATTGGTTTTCAACTTTGCATATAGTATTCACTGAAGCTGAGAAAAGTAATGTCCTTCAGTGAATAAAGATGAAGCTAAAAATCTCACTAACAGGCATGGGAGCAGCTGTGTTGGATAGGCCCAGCCTTCACAGACTTGTTTGCCACAAATGCTCTGTGGAGCATATCCTTCAGAAATCTAAATTCTGTTACCAGACTGTCCATAAACTGGGTGATCAAGATGTTGTTCAAGGAAATGTTGTTCAGTTTAGTTTCAACTCTCTGGCATCCAGCAAGGGCTGGAACAGGGTTCTCACAGGGACTCAGGATCACCTGTAGTGCGTTCTTGAGGGCAGGCTGCCGTGCCTGTCCTGGGTGCTTCTGTGCCCCACCTTTTAGGATGAGTAAGGGGAGACTCTGTAGCATCTCTTTGATTTCATACAGCAGCTAGCTGGGTACTAGCTGGCTACAGAACATCAAGGATGGCTCAATTCATAGGGTCCAAGAGAAAGCTCCAACCTTACTTGTGGAAAACTTAAGGCCCCAGGTGGTCTCTCTTGGGACTAATGTTCTTTAGAGTGGACCATTTTTCTGGCTTACAATATTTTTGGTTACAATTTATATTGACTCAGCTGCAGGGACTCTAGCTAACACAGATGTGTTGTCAGCTGAAGACTTTTATAAATGTAATGATATATAAGCTTTGGTCTGGGTCTGTCTGGAAAATAAGTGAGCTAAAGCCCCCTCTTCAAAATTGCATAGGAGCCACAAACTTCTTGGTAGGAGACTATTACCAAACTTAGACATCATCTGCTGTTCAATGCTTTACTAGCCAGGCTTCAAATTGTGTCACTCAAGTTATTCTCTCTCACAAATACACATTCTGCTAACTCATGCCCCTCCACCCTGCTTCATACACTTCTGTGAGGTACACAGGATTCAATAAGAGCACCTCCATTTTGTAATAAGGTAATTGAAGTCCAGACAGAAAGAGTAACTTGCTCAAGGTGAAGCCAGACCAGAACTCAGAAGCAGGAAGTCTTTGTTTCTTTGTTGGGTGAACTTTGCAGTATAGTATGACTCAGGAGGTGAGATTCTATGACCAGTCCATATTGGTTTGCCTCCTTATTCATACTATGGGATGAGATAGTGGAAATATTTAACCATTGAGAAATAAATTCTGCTTTGTCTGAACTTTTGGAGATCATGTTTTTTTTTTCCTTGAACTTTCATAAATTATTATCAAGAACTTACTGGCTGATGTTCATTCTCTCATAGCCCTGGGGGGAGAAGTGTGAAATCAAAGTGTTAGTAGCATTGATTTCCTCTGGAGGCTCTGAGGGAGAGTCAGTCCTGGGTCTCTTATCTAGTTTTTGGTAGCCACCAGCTATTTTTGGTGTTCTGGACTTGTAGATGCATCACTCCACTTTCTGCCTTCACATCACCTTCTCCACTGGGTGTGTGTGTCTGTTCTCTGTGTTTTTCACAGGGCACTTGTTACTGGATTTGGAACCCACCTGGATAATTCAGGATAATATCACATCCAAATCCTTAATGTAATTAAATCTACAAAGACCCTTTTACTGAGTAAAGTCACATTCACAGGTTCCAGGGATACAGATGTGGATAAATCTTTGTTTTGTGGAAGGTGGGCACCTTTCATCCCATTACATATCCCCTGAGTCTTATTCCTTTGGATTTGAATCGTCTTGATCTTGCAATAGGCTAGAGCTAAGTAGAATACCTTTGTTCAGAATTAATTTAAGAAAATGCTTATGGAGCTTCTACTAGGTGAAAATCTATTAGGAGATGGTAACATAAAACAAGTAACCTCCCACTACCTAACTGGAATCTACTTGTTACAGGTCTACAAGTAACTGATCCAGGTCACTAGTGAGGTACAAGGACAGCAGCAGACATTATGCCATCATCCACTTGGAGATGTGAGTAGTTTTAACAACAAGAAGTCTCCTAATATCCCACTCACAGTTAAGGAGATTTTTTTGAGGTACACAGGATTCAATAAGAGCACCTCCATTTTGTAATAAGGTAATTGAAGTCCAGACAGAAAGAGTAACTTGCTCAAGGTGAAGCCAGACCAGAACTCAGAAGCAGGAAGTCTTTGTTTCTTTGTTGGGTGAACTTTGCAGTATAGTATGACTCAGGAGGTGAGATTCTATGACCAGTCCATATTGGTTTGCCTCCTTATTCATACTATGGGATGAGATAGTGGAAATATTTAACCATTGAGAAATAAATTCTGCTTTGTCTGAACTTTTGGAGATCATGTTTTTTTTTTCCTTGAACTTTCATAAATTATTATCAAGAACTTACTGGCTGATGTTCATTCTCTCATAGCCCTGGGGGGAGAAGTGTGAAATCAAAGTGTTAGTAGCATTGATTTCCTCTGGAGGCTCTGAGGGAGAGTCAGTCCTGGGTCTCTTATCTAGTTTTTGGTAGCCACCAGCTATTTTTGGTGTTCTGGACTTGTAGATGCATCACTCCACTTTCTGCCTTCACATCACCTTCTCCACTGGGTGTGTGTGTCTGTTCTCTGTGTTTTTCACAGGGCACTTGTTACTGGATTTGGAACCCACCTGGATAATTCAGGATAATATCACATCCAAATCCTTAATGTAATTAAATCTACAAAGACCCTTTTACTGAGTAAAGTCACATTCACAGGTTCCAGGGATACAGATGTGGATAAATCTTTGTTTTGTGGAAGGTGGGCACCTTTCATCCCATTACATATCCCCTGAGTCTTATTCCTTTGGATTTGAATCGTCTTGATCTTGCAATAGGCTAGAGCTAAGTAGAATACCTTTGTTCAGAATTAATTTAAGAAAATGCTTATGGAGCTTCTACTAGGTGAAAATCTATTAGGAGATGGTAACATAAAAACAAGTAACCTCCCACTACCTAACTGGAATCTACTTGTTACAGGTCTACAAGTAACTGATCCAGGTCACTAGTGAGGTACAAGGACAGCAGCAGACATTATGCCATCATCCACTTGGAGATGTGAGTAGTTTTAACAACAAGAAGTCTCCTAAAATCCCACTCACAGTTAAAGGAAATGCCATCATTTCCTTTGCCTTTGATGTGGACTAACAGTAATATCACAGAGAGATGACATTACAGGAAATGAGCTGAGTTAAGACATGTCACACTTGACCCTTTGAAAGGATTTTGCTTGGTAGGTATCAGAACTTTGGCCAGTTTCATCTCTCTTTGATTCCTGTGGCCAGATACTCTTATAGGAATGTGGATCTCGAAAAACAAACAAACAAACATTCAGTATATCAAGTAATCAACATTCTAAATAATTCCCCAAAGGCATTATTTTTGAAGACTTTTGAAGGATCCAAGGATGGAGTTTAATAAATGAGCTCTGTAGAAACATTGCCTTTTTTACTTTTTTTTCTCATGAAGCTAACAAGCCCCTAAAAACAAGGACCAGTTCCCGTGGAGCTCTACATTCTCTCCTAATTAAGAAACCACCCCGAGTCTTCACAGAGAGTCGCCGCGGTTTCCTGCTTCAACAGTGCTTGAACGGAACCTGGCTGCTTGTCCCTCACCTCGGCAGGCCACTCAGAGCCAGTCCTCGTCACCACCTCACAGAGCCCTCTTACCGCCCTAAGGTCACCACCACCACCATTTCTCAACCGCCCACCATGACGACAGCATCCCCCTGGCAGGTGCGCCAGAACTACCACCAGGACTCAGAGGCCGCCCATCAACTGCCATATCAGCTTGGAGCTCTATGCCTCCTACATCTGCCTGTCCATGTCATACTGTTTTGATCACGATGACGTGGCTTTGAAGAACTTTGCCAAATACCTTCTTCACTAATCTCATGAGGAGAGGGAACATGCTGAGAAACTGATGAAGCTGCAGAACCAAGGAGGCGGCTGAATCTTCCTTCAGGATATCGAGAAACCAGACCGTGATGACTGAGAGAATGGGCTTAATGTGGTAGAATGTGCGCTACACCTGAGCGTGAATCAGTCACTACTGGAACTACACAAACTGGCCACAGACAAAAATGACCCGCATCTGTGTGACTTCATTGAGACTCATTACTTGGATGAGCAGGTGAAATCTTATCAAAGAACCGGGTGACCATGTAACCAACCTGCGCAAGATGGGGGCCCCCGAATCTGGCATGGCAGAGTACCTATTTGACAAGCACACCCTGGGAAGCAGCAACTAAGCCTCAGGCTGGCTTTCCATCGCCACAGGGTGACTTCCCCAGTCACCAAGGCCATGCATGCATGTTTGGGTTGCCTTCATCTTTTCTATAAATTGTACCAAAATGTCTGCTTAAGTTTCCTTAGTGCCATTCCTTCAAATAAAGTAACTTGGTATCCCCCCCACCCCCCGCAAAAAAAGAAACTACCCCATTTTGCTAACATTTTCTATCAATATGGATTTTCAGGACTAATCCACTAAGCCAAGACCCTAAACTACCAGAATATACAAGAATCAAGGTCACTAAATAAATTGTGTTTAAAAATAAAGAAGTGCTAAATACTATTAATTCCGTCCCATATTTCATTCTGTTACCTCAGATACGGCATTTGGTAAATTTTTCTTCCTCTTATTCTGAGCCCTCAGCTCAGGAGGACTGTGCAGTTTTATTTTTATAAAATAGATGATGTTAGATGTTTTCTTAATGTAACAACTTTTGAAAGAGAGTGTCTGAACAGAAGAGAATAAACAATAATTTGTGCCTTTATATATGTACACTACTCAGTTTTGCAAGAAACATTAGAAAAGGTTTAACGTCCTATAATTCTGGAAGAGTAAATCTTATAAGCAAGACTTAAGCCAAGCAGTGTGTTCTGCCACCATTCTGCTGGTGTGGGTCACAACTGAGATCAGAGCCTGGGACTTCTTAGTTTAAGCTTTAAAACGAGAGTAGAGGTTGGGGGAGTAGGGGGCTCGGAAGAGAGAGAGGGAGAGAATATAAATGAGAGAATTGTTTGAATTAAGTAAATATCTCGCCTGATTCAAGGCCCAACTTGCCAAAGCAGTCAGCAAGGCCAGGTGTTTCAGAGGGAGGAATCAGGATGAATGCACCCACAAGCAAGATCTTGATTCAGATTCCAACTTAAAATTGCATTTCCACACACAAGACAAGGGCGACCTCCTGGCTGTTTCTGCTGGCTCATTCTCCCTACTGTTGTCATGACCAGAATCATTCTTGTTCTCATACACGCTTAATTGATTGGTTGCATTTTGTCTAAGGATACAAATTCACTAGATGTTTATATCTTTAGAATGACTGTCTGGGAATTCCAGTGTGGCATTACACCAGATGGGAAGTTGCCTCATAGTTTTCATTCCTGCTACAGCAATGCATTTCTTCCCCTCAAAGTAAATCTCTTTATGCCCTTCCCAGTCTACTTTATAATTCTTTGTTGCTCTTCTCTCATATATGCAAAATGCTTCCAAATTGTCACCTGAAGATTTCTTTACTTAGAGGATGGTTTATCTCCAAGAAAGATCACAAGAATATGGGAGACTTACCCAGGCCCTGACCACTTTTCCCACCTAGGGTGTGTTCCAGACTACATTATTATACTTGAAGTCACAGGAGCATTTCTTATCCATGTGGCACTACAGCTTTATTTGCTTAATAACACTTGCCAATATATCTTTTCAAATCCTTAGGTTTTTTGCAACACTTTTTAGATGCTTTTGTGCCCTCAGATTTGGTTATTCAGCCCACAAAGTATCTGCTGCTCCTTAGGCCCATTTGAGACCTTTGCTTTCAGTCTCTTTTGTCTGGGGGAATCAATAAGTCTTAGGCCACAAGGAATGATCTCCTTTGTCAAAAATTATCCAGCAGAAGATGGGAATAAGGCTATCAACATCTCTCTCCTTTTTTGTATCTTGAGGGCCAAACTAGCACATAATAAAACTTTTTAAAAAGCAAGCTATTAGTGCAAGCAAGGAGAAGTACTTGAAGGAGAAGTAGGGAGTGGTGGAAAGTGGTGGTTTCATTTGAACAAATTATCATGTATCATTTTGGTTAAGGCATATTTACTTCCTTTTCCTCCTGTGTGTTCACATTAGTAATTCTGTCTCAGAGGTAAAGTATTAGAGAGTCCAGGTGAATGTCTTCTTAGATGACCTTTGGATTCAAGTAGCAGGAAGACATGACAGCTTAATTCATGTGTGAAGATGATAGCAATGAGAAGATAGTCCAGAACTGAGACTAGTTTAAAAAACTTGTGAAGAAGGTGGGTTTTGAGGTCAAACCCAACTTCTGTATTTTTGTAGCCCTCTTCCCAAACTTTCTTGGATCCGTTTTATTATAGCAGTCTTTTATTACAAAGAGTAAACTGCCTTATGGTATTCTGTCCATATGCTAAAGTAATTGGATTCAAATGTTGGAACAGCTATTGTATTTAATGTCCATTGCACCCTCTTATCTGACTTAGGTATACCTTGGAAGAACACCCACTGCTCCTGCAAGTCTCTTTCACACAGTGTGCAGGGCAGCACCCGAGAGTCTTGGGGGTATGTCTCCTAGATGAGAAAAAACAGAGTCTACATAGAACCTCTGTCTTTTACCCAGGCTCCTGAGAGAACCTTAAGAAGCTCAGGGGTATAATTTTAAAATCTCAAGCTGTGATGAAACCTTAATGCTTATCAAAAAAACAAAGCAAAAACAAAATCTACTTTACTTATCAATAACTTTGCTGGATGAGATGGGGTAATCCTTTATGAATAGCTATAGGTTGTGAAAATTAATATGATGAATGGGGTTCAACATTTTTAAGTGAAAGAGTAGAATAATATAGAATAAAAGAAAATCTTAAAGTATAAAATATATAATACAGGTAGATTTTCAGGGGTTTTTCTCAAAATATGTGTCTCTGTGTAAAGCAAACATTTTCTCCATAGTAGCAGAGTAACAATATTAAGAAAACAACCCTTGGCATTTCCTACTCCAGGGGACCAGGGGATCTTCTTGACCCAGGGGTCAAACCCACATCTCTTTCATCTTCTGCATTACTGGTGGATTCTTTACCACAGAACTATCAGGCAAGCCTTAAAAAGAAAACAAAACCTTTGGAACAGGAACCTGGCTTAAGAGTGAACTGATACTAGAGACTTGAAGTAAGCTGTTTTGGAAGAGTAGAGTCATGATGGGGAAAGGTGGATGCTTGGGCAGGTACCAAAATAGAGTTATATGTTGTTCAGTCTTTTACTCATGTCTGACTCTTTGTGACTAATGGACTGTGGCACTCCAGGCTTCCTTGCCCTTCACCATCTCCTGGAGTTTGCTCAGATTCATGTCCATTGAATTTGTGATACCAACCATCTTGTCTTCTCTTGTCCCCTTCTCCACCTGCCTTCAACCTTTCCCAGAATCAGGGTATTTTTCAGTGACTCAGCTTTTTGCATCAGGGAGCCAAAGTATTGGAGCTTCAGCTTCAGCATCAGTCCTTCCAATGAATGTCCAGGGTTGCTTTCCTTTAAGACTGACTGATTTGAAATCCTTACTGTCCAAGGGACCCTCTTATCTGACTTAGGTATACCTTGGAAGAACACCCACTGCTCCTGCAAGTCTCTTTCACACAGTGTGCAGGGCAGCACCGAGAGTCTTGGGGTATGTCTCCTAGATGAGAAAAAACAGAGTCTACATAGAACCTCTGTCTTTTACCCAGGCTCCTGAGAGAACCTTAAGAAGCTCAGGGGTATAATTTTAAAATCTCAAGCTGTGATGAAACCTTAATGCTTATCAAAAAAACAAAGCAAAAACAAAATCTACTTTACTTATCAATAACTTTGCTGGATGAGATGGGGTAATCCTTTATGAATAGCTATAGGTTGTGAAAATTAATATGATGAATGGGGTTCAACATTTTTAAGTGAAAGAGTAGAATAATATAGAATAAAAGAAAATCTTAAAGTATAAAATATATAATACAGGTAGATTTTCAGGGGTTTTTCTCAAAATATGTGTCTCTGTGTAAAGCAAACATTTTCTCCATAGTAGCAGAGTAACAATATTAAGAAAACAACCCTTGGCATTTCCTACTCCAGGGGACCAGGGGATCTTCTTGACCCAG
Organism: Tragulus kanchil; assembly: GCA_022376925.1. Lineage (NCBI taxonomy): Eukaryota > Metazoa > Chordata > Mammalia > Artiodactyla > Tragulidae > Tragulus > Tragulus kanchil. Next base: position 176,813,393 of record JAIOJX010000028.1, read on the forward strand.
GGGTCAAACCCACATCTCTTTCATCTTCTGCATTACTGGTGGATTCTTTACCACAGAACTATCAGGCAAGCCTTAAAAAGAAAACAAAACCTTTGGAACAGGAACCTGGCTTAAGAGTGAACTGATACTAGAGACTTGAAGTAAGCTGTTTTGGAAGAGTAGAGTCATGATGGGGAAAGGTGGATGCTTGGGCAGGTACCAAAATAGAGTTATATGTTGTTCAGTCTTTTACTCATGTCTGACTCTTTGTGACTAATGGACTGTGGCACTCCAGGCTTCCTTGCCCTTCACCATCTCCTGGAGTTTGCTCAGATTCATGTCCATTGAATTTGTGATACCAACCATCTTGTCTTCTCTTGTCCCCTTCTCCACCTGCCTTCAACCTTTCCCAGAATCAGGGTATTTTTCAGTGACTCAGCTTTTTGCATCAGGGAGCCAAAGTATTGGAGCTTCAGCTTCAGCATCAGTCCTTCCAATGAATGTCCAGGGTTGCTTTCCTTTAAGACTGACTGATTTGAAATCCTTACTGTCCAAGGGACTCTTGAGAATCTTCTCTAGCAATCACAGTTTGAAGGCATCAGTTCTTCAGCCCTCAGCCTTTTTTATTGTTCAGCTCTCACGTCTGTACGTGACTATAGGAAAAACCATAGTTTTGACTATATGGACTTCTGTTGGCAAAGTAACATCTCTGCTTTGTAATATACTGTCTAGTTTTTTTATTTATTTATTTTTCATCCATCTTTTATTTTTTGGCCTGTGTGGGCCTCCCACTGCAGTGGCCTCTCTCGCTGCAGAGCACCGGCTCTGGGCACATGCGCTCCAGAGCACTGGTCCAGCTGCTCTGTGGCACGTGGGATCTTCCCAGACCAGGGATTGAACCAGTGCCTCTTGTGCTGTAAGGCGGACTCTTTACCCACTGGACCACCAGGGAAGCCCATATACTGTTTAGTTTTGTCATAGCTTTTCTTCCAAGAAACAAGCATCTTTTAATTTAATGGCTGCAGTCACCATCCACAGTGATTTTGGAGCCCAAGAAAATAGTGTCTCACTGTTTCCATTGTTTCCCCATTTATTTGCCATGAAGTGATGGGACCAGATGCCATGATATTAGTTTTTTGAATATTGTGTGTTAAGCCAGCTTTTTCACTCTCCTCTTTCACTCTCATCAAGAGGCTCTTTAATTCCTCTTCACTTTCTGCCATAAGTGTAGTGTCATCTGCATACCTAAGATTATTGATATTTCTCCCAGCAGTCTTAATTCTAGCTTGTGCTTGATCCAGACTGGCATTTCACATGGCGTTCTCTGTTAAATAATCATGGTGACAATATATAGCCTTTGTACTCCTTTCCCAATTTGGAACCAGTCTGTTGTTCCATGTTCTGTTTTAACTGTTACTTCTTATTCTGCAGACGGGTTTCACAGGAAGAAGATAAGGTGGTCTGGTATTCTCATCTCTTTCAGAATTTTCCATAATTTGTTGTGATCTACACAGCCAAAGGCTCTAGCACAGTCAATGAATGAGAAGTAGATGTTTTTCTGGAATTCTCTAGCCTTTTCTATGATCTGATGGATGTTGGCAATTTGATCTCTGGTTCCTCTGCCTTTTCTAAATCTAGCTTTTACATCTGGAAGTTCTCGGTTCACATACTGTTGAAGTCTAATTTGAAGGATTTTAAGCATTACTTTGTTGTCATATGAAATGAGTGCAATTGTGCAATAATTTGAACGTTCTTTGGCATTGCCCTTCTTTGGGCTTAGAATGAAAACTGACCTCCAGTCCTGTGGTCACTGCTGAGTATTCCAAATTTGCTAGCATATTAAGTGTAGTACTTTAACAGCATCATCTTTTACGATTTGAAATAGCTCAGCTGGAATTCGATCACCTCCACTACCTTTGTTTGTAGTGATGCTTTCTAAGGCATGCTTGACTTCACACGCCAGGATGTCTGATTCTAGGTGATCAATCATACCATTGTGGTTATCCAGGTCATTAAGATCTTTTTTATATTGTACTTCTGTGTATTCTTTCCACCTCTTCTTAATATCTTCTGCTTCTGTTAGGTCCATACCATTTATGCCCTTAATTGTGCCCATCTTTGCATAAAATATTCCCTTAGTATCATTTTCCTGAAGAGATCTCTAGTCTTTCCCATTCTATTGTTTTCGTCTATTTCTTTGCATTGTTCACTTAAAAGGACTTATCTCTCTGGAACTCTGCATTCAAATGGGTATCAGGTGGTCCTTCACAATCCCCCAAATTCACACACACATCACACCATACTTCCCACTATTATCACATTTTTTCTATCCCCAACATCATTCTCCTACATGCCTGAAAACTTCCCCAATTGCTGGCCCTGGCATAACTGCCATAGACTCTCCCCTCAGTCTGAAGGAGTCTTCTTGGAAAATAGTAGTCCAGGTGAATCTCCTCAAGAAGAAGATAAAGAACACAAGACTTCTGATTCTTTCCTGAGCTGGTGTAAACAGTTAATGAAGGGGTGATCAGCCCAACTATTCTTTAAAATAGTATCCTATTTTAGTGTCTCTGCTTTGAAATACTTTGATGAATAACATCATGCATAGACAAATCCCCCATTTTGAGGTTAGATAATAAGCAGTTATAATTCAAACATGAGAAAAAGAGGAAATCTAGTGTTCTTAATCGCCTATATCACTTGTTCTACAAACGCAGCTATCTCTGCTATGAAGTGTCCATTTAAACCGCATCCACTGCACTGTTCTCTCTAAACCATGCAAGGAGTGTGTTTGTGTGGTTCTTTCACCCCCTGTTTGATCTCAGATGATATCTTAGAAAGGCTGTAATCCAGGCAGCTGAGCTAAAGCCACAAGCATCTCTTCTAAGTCCCCTCATTTAGGTATGCTTGACATTTGCTCACCTTTCTTGCCAACATGGAAACCTCACAGAGAGAGTGTGAGAATGAGGTTAAGAGTTTGGGGGAGAGGCAAACCAAAAAACACTCTGCTGTTGAGACAGTACCGCTATGTGGCTAGGACGCTGCAGCGGTTCCCTGGGTCTCCTCAGCCACATTGGCTGCTCAGGCCCTCCTCAGCACCCTTCCTCTTCCTATGGGGTAAGAGGCAACTGCTTTCCTTTCTTTGAGTTTCTCTTCTGCTGTTGCTTCTCTGATCCCTTACCCTAGGATACTTTCCTGTGAGTTGCCTGCACTAAGGTACCTGTTCAGGGCACTTCACATGGGAAACCTCTTTCAATGACCTTTGCTTCTTTTATTACCATCTGGAACTTTAATTTCTGCAACTGTTTAGCTAAATTTTGATCTACCTTGTGACATATTTAATTGTTAACACTTCAATCCCAGGGGTACAAAGAGAGCTGGCTGCTTGAGTGCCTGTGTTGTTCTGTTTCTTGATCTAGGTGGTGATTTCAAGGGTGTGTTCACTTAGTGAAGGCTCACTGAGCTGAACACTTGTGATTTTTGCTTTTTCTGTAAATATGTTATTTTTCAGTAAAAGGGAAAATTTAATGTTCGCTGTTCACTTAAAATGAGGCCACTAGAACTCTCCCCTCAGTCTGAAGGAGTCTTCTTGGAAAATGAGTCAAATCTCCTCAAGAAGAAGATAAAGAACACAAGACTTCTGATTCTTTCCTGAGCTGGTGTAAACAGTTAATGAAGGGGTGATCAGCCCAACTATTCTTTAAAATAGTATCCTATTTTAGTGTCTCTGCTTTGAAATACTTTGATGAATAACATCATGCATAGACAAATCCCCCATTTTGAGGTTAGATAATAAGCAGTTATAATTCAAACATGAGAAAAAGAGGAAATCTAGTGTTCTTAATCGCCTATATCACTTGTTCTACAAACGCAGCTATCTCTGCTATGAAGTGTCCATTTAAACCGCATCCACTGCACTGTTCTCTCTAAACCATGCAAGGAGTGTGTTTGTGTGGTTCTTTCACCCCCTGTTTGATCTCAGATGATATCTTAGAAAGGCTGTAATCCAGGCAGCTGAGCTAAAGCCACAAGCATCTCTTCTAAGTCCCCTCATTTAGGTATGCTTGACATTTGCTCACCTTTCTTGCCAACATGGAAACCTCACAGAGAGAGTGTGAGAATGAGGTTAAGAGTTTGGGGGAGAGGCAAACCAAAAAACACTCTGCTGTTGAGACAGTACCGCTATGTGGCTAGGACGCTGCAGCGGTTCCCTGGGTCTCCTCAGCCACATTGGCTGCTCAGGCCCTCCTCAGCACCCTTCCTCTTCCTATGGGGTAAGAGGCAACTGCTTTCCTTTCTTTGAGTTTCTCTTCTGCTGTTGCTTCTCTGATCCCTTACCCTAGGATACTTTCCTGTGAGTTGCCTGCACTAAGGTACCTGTTCAGGGCACTTCACATGGGAAACCTCTTTCAATGACCTTTGCTTCTTTTATTACCATCTGGAACTTTAATTTCTGCAACTGTTTAGCTAAATTTTGATCTACCTTGTGACATATTTAATTGTTAACACTTCAATCCCAGGGGTACAAAGAGAGCTGGCTGCTTGAGTGCCTGTGTTGTTCTGTTTCTTGATCTAGGTGGTGATTTCAAGGGTGTGTTCACTTAGTGAAGGCTCACTGAGCTGAACACTTGTGATTTTTGCTTTTTCTGTAAATATGTTATTTTTCAGTAAAGGGATTTTAATGTTCCTGTCTTGTCCACTAAACTGTATCCTGAGGACAATAGTCTCCACAATATTCCCTAACTTACAGCAAAATGCTTGACACTTAAAAAGTTATTGGGAGGCCTTGATTTAAATGTTAATGACCCTTGTTATAGAGGCAGCAAGGCCCAGTAGAAAAACACTGATCTGGAAATATGGAGACTTGAATTCCAGTCCTGAGCCTATCATCATTTACCTAAACTAATTTAGGCAAATTATTTGGCCTCTCTAGATGTCAGCTTGTACAACTCTAAAATACACCGACTTACCTGCCTTCCTGACCTTACAAGGATTCCTTCTAGGAGTTAGATGAGGTCATGGCATACAATTATATAAAAGTGGAACATCTCCGACAAACATGAGGTTGGTTTTCTCAGGAACCTCCTGCTTACCTCCATGTCTCCTGGTCTGAACTAGATTGCAGGCATCCAGAAATTGAGCTTTTGCATGTCTTTGTGCAGTAACCATAGAAATGCTTTTATACTATGGAGAATCATTTTAAAAGAATGTCCATTCATCCCTCAGCTTGGCTCCCGAAGTCACCTCAGAGAGCCTTGTGAGTAGGCTCAGGGAGAGGAGTGTTCTTAGCATTTGGGGCATCTTTCAGTAAACTGACAGAATTTGAGCATTCCAACAGTTGCTCCCATGGAAATTTGCTCTGCAACATGGAGATTAGAAAGAACTGGAAAAACATGTGTAAAATGCCCTCTCCCGGAATGCTATGGGCACAAACTTTCAGACCCACAATTGATAAGCGTCAATATGAGACCCACTCTTAGCCACACTGTCTAAGTGTCACAGTCTTAAGCCAAGCCTGGTCACCCTCACCTCCTGTACTATCCATCTACTCCACTTCGGGCAAACCCTCCTCAGACTTTATCGTCTTCTATTCTGTACTCACTTCATCCTCCTCCTCCTCCTGACTTCACGACTTGAGGGTTTCACAACTACTCAGCCTTCTTGCCTCCCCACCTCTGCCTCTGTAAACTTCCCCACCCTTTTTTCAGAATCCTGATACAGCCTTTTCACATAATTTATGAAGAGCCCCACTCTAGCCAGCAATTACAGTTTGAGCTCTACAGTCTTGTATGTGTATCTACACATAGATTTATCCAGGCAGTTTCATTGCCAATTTATCCTCTGATCAGACCTGTATCTTCTATCAGTGTCAGATTAACAGTGGGGACAGCTTACAAATAAGAATTGTGAGAATAAAACTGTCAATGTGTTGAAAAAACTCTCATGCCAACCTGACTCTGAAAACAGAATGAATGAGGTAGAGAGTAATTGTGCATTTGCCTGTTGAGCCATTCCCTGAAGTCTTTCTGATTACATTATCTATGAATTAACACTCCATCTGTGGAGGAAACATTGATACATGGTAATGTGCGCTATGCCCGTATTTAACTCATTTAAAAATGCTGGAATTCACATTTTGAGATGCTCCAGCAATAACAGACTGAGAGATGCTTATTTGTAGACAAGCCTGCCATGGAGGCATGAGCAGGTCCTAACAATGCCATCTGTTAGAGTCAGCCATTGCTAGAGATATGTGAAATGTAAATAATTTTTTCAAAAGATTTGCAAAAGATTTTAGTCATTCCCTAATGATAGACACAGAGGTAAACCATAAAGCCTAATGTTTAGGAGTCAGACTGCCTGGCACTGTTCCCATTTACTAACTGTGTGGACTTGGCCCATTTACTCCACCACCCCATTCCTGTGTTCTCATTTCCAAAACGGAGACAGTAGGAGTGTCTAATTCCTGTAGAGTACTGAGAACATGCAAAGTACTGAGCACAATAGGCATCCAACAAGTGTTAGCCATTATCGTCATTATAATTCCCACATCCAGTGGTGCATAAAACACCCTCATATACATTCTTTAACAGACGCATGACGCGTTTTGAGGGGTATAGACTCCAGAGAGGGATGGCTGGGTCACAGGGCGTAGGCACTCTTGATTTCACCACCTACTGCCAAACTGTTCTCTAAAATGACTGTTCCAATCGACATTCCCGCCACCAGTCCCTGAGGGTTCCTGGAAAAGTTTTCTCAGCCAGTGAGAGCACAGATTTTCACAAGTCTGCTCTCTCATTACACTGACATCATCTGTCTGGGAGACTTCTGTCCAAGTCGGGGGAGAAACAGATCAAAGACATGTGGCTGAGTTAGAAGTTTGTGCTGTTCTGCTCCCCAGAGCCCTAAGCTTGGTGGCAATTATCAAACAGTAGACTCCTAGCCTTGGAGGTGGGTGGATATCAGAATAACCCTGGAGGGGTGCAGTTCAAGGCGTTTCACCAGAGGATTCTGACCCACACACTCTAGGAGTGTATGCACCTCTCACTCCCTAGCCCCAAGTAAGAGTCTCTGCCCCTGGGAGCCACTTTGCTGATGGATGGACATTGTCAGCACAGGACAGAAATTGGAGGCCACTGGGGAAAAGGCAGGCCTGCAATGACCCAGGGCCCTGGAGCTGATGGAGGCTGCAGGGTACCAGTGCAACCTGACAAAAGTCCCCTATCTCTCTATAGCCGGAATCATACCAGAAATGTCACTACCCAATTTTGAATTAAGCCCATATTTTCCTTTGGAGCTGATGGAGGCATGAGCAGGTCCTAACAATGCCATCTGTTAGAGTCAGCCATTGCTAGAGATATGTGAAATGTAAATAATTTTTCAAAAGATTTGCAAAGATTTTAGTCATTCCCTAATGATAGACACAGAGGTAAACCATAAAGCCTAATGTTTAGGAGTCAGACTGCCTGGCACTGTTCCCATTTACTAACTGTGTGGACTTGGCCCATTTACTCCACCACCCCATTCCTGTGTTCTCATTTCCAAAACGGAGACAGTAGGAGTGTCTAATTCCTGTAGAGTACTGAGAACATGCAAAGTACTGAGCACAATAGGCATCCAACAAGTGTTAGCCATTATCGTCATTATAATTCCCACATCCAGTGGTGCATAAAACACCCTCATATACATTCTTTAACAGACGCATGACGCGTTTTGAGGGTATAGACTCCAGAGAGGGATGGCTGGGTCACAGGGCGTAGGCACTCTTGATTTCACCACCTACTGCCAAACTGTTCTCTAAAATGACTGTTCCAATCGACATTCCCGCCACCAGTCCCTGAGGGTTCCTGGAAAAGTTTTCTCAGCCAGTGAGAGCACAGATTTTCACAAGTCTGCTCTCTCATTACACTGACATCATCTGTCTGGGAGACTTCTGTCCAAGTCGGGGGAGAAACAGATCAAAGACATGTGGCTGAGTTAGAAGTTTGTGCTGTTCTGCTCCCCAGAGCCCTAAGCTTGGTGGCAATTATCAAACAGTAGACTCCTAGCCTTGGAGGTGGGTGGATATCAGAATAACCCTGGAGGGGTGCAGTTCAAGGCGTTTCACCAGAGGATTCTGACCCACACACTCTAGGAGTGTATGCACCTCTCACTCCCTAGCCCCAAGTAAGAGTCTCTGCCCCTGGGAGCCACTTTGCTGATGGATGGACATTGTCAGCACAGGACAGAAATTGGAGGCCACTGGGGAAAAGGCAGGCCTGCAATGACCCAGGGCCCTGGAGCTGATGGAGGCTGCAGGGTACCAGTGCAACCTGACAGAGGGGGAATGTCCCCCATATCTCTCTATAGCCGGAATCATACCAGAAATGTCACTACCCAATTTTGAATTAAGCCCATATTTTCTCTTGAAGACCATGCTGTATCAACATGTTACCTGAGCTCTATTGCCTACAGCCCATTCCTGTTATTACCAAAAGTGTAAGCATCTAAGGCAGGAGTTATTGAGGGACTTGGAGGTTTGGTAGGCAAATGAGATCAGTGTCTGATAGATTTGGAAGATACGTGTTCAGGCTCCCCTCTCAGGGATAGTGAGTACAGCTCCAGAGGAGATTCTGAGACCCACGGAAGGGTGTCATTTAAGTCCATCCTGGTATGCACATCATCATAAAGATGGGCAGTTCTACATTTAATAACTGCCAGGTTGAAAGCAGATATTGTGGGTAGAGTTTGGGCACAGGAGGAAAAGGCAGGGTCTGGACTGCAAAGATAGGAGAGGTTGGGATGAGGAAGACTGCAAGCACTAAAAGAGGCAGGGACTTTAGAATTGGGTTCAGATGCCAGAGAAGGAGGTTCTGGGCCAGTTTCCCTTCATCCAGGATTTCTCCCTTACCACATGTGCCTTCCGTTCCACTCCTACTCCTACATAGGAAAGCAGGGTTGAAGCTAGACCCCTTTGCATCAAGGTGTGGGAATGCATCTTAGGTTTTGTCTCCCCAGTTTGAAGACAGTTGTTATTGATGAGTGTCCTTGTCTCTTCCTTCTGGGACCAGGCCCTGTGGATCCAGCTTGCATGACTCTACAAATGACGTTCCACAATCCCCTTCCAAAGGTTTGCCCTACCCCAGAAAAGACAGACCCAGAGGGGCAATGTAAGCCAATCTTTGAACGAACTGTGCCTTGGAGGTGGGTGGATATCAGAATAACCCTGGAGGTGCAGTTCAAGCTTTCAGGACCCCTGATGTATGCACCTCTCACTCCCTAGCCCCAAGTAAGAGTCTCTGCCCTGGGAGCCACTTTGCTGATGGATGGACATTGTCAGCACAGGACAGAAATTGGAGGCCACTGGGGAAAAGGCAGGCCTGCAATGACCCAGGGCCCTGGAGCTGATGGAGGCTGCAGGGTACCAGTGCAACCTGACAGAGGGGGAATGTCCCCCATATCTCTCTATAGCCGGAATCATACCAGAAATGTCACTACCCAATTTTGAATTAAGCCCATATTTTCTCTTGAAGACCATGCTGTATCAACATGTTACCTGAGCTCTATTGCCTACAGCCCATTCCTGTTATTACCAAAAGTGTAAGCATCTAAGGCAGGAGTTATTGAGGGACTTGGAGGTTTGGTAGGCAAATGAGATCAGTGTCTGATAGATTTGGAAGATACGTGTTCAGGCTCCCCTCTCAGGGATAGTGAGTACAGCTCCAGAGGAGATTCTGAGACCCACGGAAGGGTGTCATTTAAGTCCATCCTGGTATGCACATCATCATAAAGATGGGCAGTTCTACATTTAATAACTGCCAGGTTGAAAGCAGATATTGTGGGTAGAGTTTGGGCACAGGAGGAAAAGGCAGGGTCTGGACTGCAAAGATAGGAGAGGTTGGGATGAGGAAGACTGCAAGCACTAAAAGAGGCAGGGACTTTAGAATTGGGTTCAGATGCCAGAGAAGGAGGTTCTGGGCCAGTTTCCCTTCATCCAGGATTTCTCCCTTACCACATGTGCCTTCCGTTCCACTCCTACTCCTACATAGGAAAGCAGGGTTGAAGCTAGACCCCTTTGCATCAAGGTGTGGGAATGCATCTTAGGTTTTGTCTCCCCAGTTTGAAGACAGTTGTTATTGATGAGTGTCCTTGTCTCTTCCTTCTGGGACCAGGCCCTGTGGATCCAGCTTGCATGACTCTACAAATGACGTTCCACAATCCCCTTCCAAAGGTTTGCCCTACCCCAGAAAAGACAGACCCAGAGGGGCAATGTAAGCCAATCTTACGTAGTCAATTGAGTCCTGGCCCAAATTACTGTGGCCTCTAGTCTATCCCTGACTTTGACCACCCCCTGCCCAGTCTGAAAACTGGGTCTCTCAGCCTTAGTTCAGCAATATTTATGGAACTGTTTCTATGAACCAGGCAGTCTTATTGGAGATACAGTTACAGTAAGATACTGGACCTTGCCTCATGGAGATTACAGGCTGGGTCCAGTAAGTAGGACATTGCAGTAAACTCTGATGAACACTGGGATGGGGAAATGGAAGCATGTAGGAGGACAGCTAACCCAAATTTGGGGAGGAGAAATCGGGGAGAAAAAGAGTTCCAAGAGGAAGTGATAGCTAAGCTCTGATGCAAAACCTAAGCAGAAGTGAGCCCAGCAAAGAAGAGGATTGTGAGTATGGGTGGGTCACAGACTTTGGAGAAAGGATCCAGTTCAATAGACTAGAGATTAAAGAGAGCAGGATAGGTTCAAGAGTTTAAACACAGTTCTGTATGACTAAAGCCACAGAGGATCATGGAGGAAGGGCAAGAGATATAACTCCAATAGTAAGGAGAAGATGGGAGGCTTAAGAGGGAGGGGTATCTGTCTATCTACTGCTTAGTCACTTCAGTCATTTCCTACTCTCTATGACCCTATGGACTGTAGCCTGCCAAACACCTATGTCCATGGAATTCTCTAGGCAAGAGTACTGGAGTGGGGGACTTTCCTGGCGGTCCAGTGGGTAATGAGTCCACCTTGCAATGCAAGTAGCTCCGGTTTGATCCCTAGCAGGTGAAGATCCCATATGCCATGGAGCGGCTGAACCAGTGTGTCCAATTACGAGCCAGCGCTCTGGAGCCCATACGCCGAGGGCCAGTGCTCTGAGACAAGGGAAGCCACTGCAGTGGGCGGCCCACACAGGCCAAAAGAATTAAGATGGATGAAAATAAATCAATGAAGGACCAATGAAAGAGACCAAACATTAAAAAAAGAAAAAAAAAAAAGAGTACTGGAGGGGGTTACCATGCCTTCCCACAGGGGATCTTCTCAGCCCAGGAATCAAACCTGGGTCTCCTGCATTGTAGGCAGATTCTTTCCCACTGAGCCAGCAGGAAACAAATATATATAGATGTAGATATATTTAGTTAGAGCTAAATCTTTTAATTTATAAATAAAATGATGATATGAATTGGTTTATCAGAACAGTCCCAGTTTATAACTCTGAGTCTTCAATTCGAGCAATAAGTGTGTGTATGTATGATAAATCTGTATATATATAAATATATATTTATGTATAGCCAAAGTACAGAAGTAACCTAAGTGCTCATCAATAGATAAATGGATAAATAAGACGTGTGTGTTATGCTACACACACGTTAATAATGCTATAATGTCAATAATGCTGCAGTGAACTTAAGGGTGGATATACCTTTTTGACTTAGTATTTTTGTTTTCTTCAGATAAATACTCAGGTTAAAATTGCTGAATCTTACAGTAGTTCTATTTTTGTTTGGGGGAGGAAGCTCCATATTGTTTTCCACATCGGCTACACCGGTTTACATTCCTGCCAACAATGCACAATTGTTTCCTTTTCTTCACATCCTTGGCAGCACTTGTTGTTTGTTATGATAGACATTCTGATAGGTGTGAGGCAGTGTCTCACTGTGGTTTTGCCTTGCATTTCCCTGATGATCTGTCATGTGATATTATCTTTTCATGTTTCCCTTAGCCATCTGTATGTCATCTTTAGAAAATGTTTTTTCAAGTCCTCTGCCCGCTTATTAATTGGATTGTTTGCTTTTGTGTTGTTGAATTGTATGAATTCTTTGTGTATTTTTGATATTAACCTCTTACCATGAGTCAGCGGCTGGAAGCAGGTGAAGATCCCATATGCCATGGAGCGGCTGAACCAGTGTGTCCAATTACGAGCCAGCGCTCTGGAGCCCATACGCCGAGGGCCAGTGCTCTGAGACAAGGGAAGCCACTGCAGTGGGCGGCCCACACAGGCCAAAAGAATTAAGATGGATGAAAATAAATCAATGAAGGACCAATGAAAGAGACCAAACATTAAAAAAAGAAAAAAAAAAAAGAGTACTGGAGGGGGTTACCATGCCTTCCCACAGGGGATCTTCTCAGCCCAGGAATCAAACCTGGGTCTCCTGCATTGTAGGCAGATTCTTTCCCACTGAGCCAGCAGGAAACAAATATATATAGATGTAGATATATTTAGTTAGAGCTAAATCTTTTAATTTATAAATAAAATGATGATATGAATTGGTTTATCAGAACAGTCCCAGTTTATAACTCTGAGTCTTCAATTCGAGCAATAAGTGTGTGTATGTATGATAAATCTGTATATATATAAATATATATTTATGTATAGCCAAAGTACAGAAGTAACCTAAGTGCTCATCAATAGATAAATGGATAAATAAGACGTGTGTGTTATGCTACACCCCGTTAATAATGCTATAATGTCAATAATGCTGCAGTGAACTTAAGGGTGGATATACCTTTTTGACTTAGTATTTTTGTTTTCTTCAGATAAATACTCAGGTTAAAATTGCTGAATCTTACAGTAGTTCTATTTTTGTTTGGGGGAGGAAGCTCCATATTGTTTTCCACATCGGCTACACCGGTTTACATTCCTGCCAACAATGCACAATTGTTTCCTTTTCTTCACATCCTTGGCAGCACTTGTTGTTTGTTATGATAGACATTCTGATAGGTGTGAGGCAGTGTCTCACTGTGGTTTTGCCTTGCATTTCCCTGATGATCTGTCATGTGATATTATCTTTTCATGTTTCCCTTAGCCATCTGTATGTCATCTTTAGAAAAATGTTTTTTCAAGTCCTCTGCCCGCTTATTAATTGGATTGTTTGCTTTTGTGTTGTTGAATTGTATGAATTCTTTGTGTATTTTTGATATTAACCTCTTACCAGCTATGCTGTTTGCAATTATCTTCACATATTCAGTAGGCAGACTTTTCTTTTTGTTGTTACCTTTTTTTTCTCCCCCCCCCCCTTTTTCTTTTTTGGCCACTTCTATTGGTCTTTCATTTATTTGTTTTAATCCATCTTTGTTCTGTGGCCTGTGTGGGCCTCCCACTGCAGTGGCCTCTCTCATTGTAGAGCACCAACTCTGGGCGCATGTGCTCCAGAGCTCCAGCTAGGTAGTTGGACACATTGGTTCAGCCGCTCCATGGCACGTGGGATCTTCCCAGGCCAGAGATCAAACCAGTGCCCCTTGCACTGCAAGGCGGTGTCCTTACCCACTGGACCACCAGGAAACCCTTTTTTGTTGATATCTTACTTTGCTGTGCTTTTTCGTTCAATGTGTTTTTTGGGTTTTTTTTGCTTTTAATACCCTTGCTTGAGAAGACATATCAAAAACATTTTTAATAGGGTTGAGCATACTGCCTGTGTTTTCTTCTGGAAGACTTTTTTTTTTTGGCTATGCCCCATAGTGTACAGGATCTTAGTTCCCCAACCAGGAATCAAACTTCGCCGCCTGTAGTGGAAGCATGGGGTCTTAATTGCTGAGTCTCCAGGGAAGTCCCTATTCTGGAAGTTTTATGATTTCCAGTCTTACCTTTAAGTCTTTAATTAACCTGAATTTATATTTGTGTATGGTGTTATAAATTAGTTCAGTTTGATTTCTTTGTATGAAGTTGTTTAATTTTCTCAGCATCATTTATTTAAACGTCTGTCTTTTCTCCATTGTGTATTTTTGCCTCCTTTGTCATAGATTAATTCCTCATGTAAGTGTGGGTTCATTTCTGGACTGTCTATTCTCTTTCATTGACATATGTGTCCGCTTCTGTTCAAGTACCATACTCTTCTGACCACTGTAGCATTGTAGAATAATTTGAAATAAGGGAATGTGATACTCCCAACTTGTTTTTCAAGAGTGTTGTGACTATTCACAGTCTTTTGTGTTTCCATACAAATTTTAGAATTATTTGTTCTACTTCTGTGAAAAATGCCTTTGGTATTTTGATAGGGATTGCATTGGATCTGGGATTGCCTTGGGTAGTGTGGTCATTTTAAAACTATGCATGAATAAAAAGAATATTTAAAGACATAGGTTTGAAAAAGAAAATCTAAAACACAAAAACAAAGGAATTTAATTTTTTCTATTTTCAGGAAGAGAAATATTTAAGAGAAATTTAGCACCAGAACAGTCAAAGGACTTAATTAGGGAGTATAAGGGAAAATATTAAATAGTACTAAAAATTTGATTCAGACTCCCTGGGTTCGAATCCTAGCTTTGATATTTACTAGCCATGTGACTGTGGCAAGTTAAACCTCAATTTCTCTTTAAGCCTCAGTTTTCTTATCTGTAAAGTGGGAATAATAATAATGTCTGCTTAATGGAGCTGTTGTGGAAATTACATGAGTTAATCTATGGAAATGGCATAGCACTCTGGCTACAGAGTCAGCCTCCATTATCATTAGCCCTAATTAGTAGTAATACGGTATTATTATAATCCTGTGTGCCAGCACCAGTTGTTTCATTATGACTCCCTAGAGGGCTGTGTGGAAGAGTGTGTCCACTAAGCATCTGAGCTTGGAAGGAAAAAAGTGTTATGCCTACCTTGGATGCTACATGAAGGAGTAGTGGATCACATGCTATATATTTGCAGTTCTTGACCTTGTGTGTAAATTTCTCAAAAATAGAGGCTGTGCTTATTCATCTCTACAACCCTAGCACCTAGCAAAGTATTTGATACGTATGAGTTGTGTCCATAACTCTTTTTTGCAAGTGTTCAACCTTGTCAGTGGCTGACTAACAGCTTTTCTCTGCTGTAGTTTCAAATGAGAGATTATTGCATCGATAGAATTATGGTCCAGCAGTAAATATTGGAGGAAACTCTGGCCTCAGTCAAGTGATGGTGGTATATTGAGTTTGAACACAGGCCCCATCAAAAATATTCCACATTCCATAAATAGAGTACATTCCAAGAGGGATTAATGCTCTACCAGGATTCCCCACATAGGCACCACTCCCAACTTGTTTTTCAAGAGTGTTGTGACTATTCACAGTCTTTTGTGTTTCCATACAAATTTTAGAATTATTTGTTCTACTTCTGTGAAAAATGCCTTTGGTATTTTGATAGGGATTACATTGGATCTGGGATTGCCTTGGGTAGTGTGGTCATTTTAAAACTATGCATGAATAAAAAGAATATTTAAAGACATAGGTTTGAAAAAGAAAATCTAAAACACAAAAACAAAGGAATTTAATTTTTTCTATTTTCAGGAAGAGAAATATTTAAGAGAAATTTAGCACCAGAACAGTCAAAGGACTTAATTAGGGAGTATAAGGGAAAATATTAAATAGTACTAAAAATTTGATTCAGACTCCCTGGGTTCGAATCCTAGCTTTGATATTTACTAGCCATGTGACTGTGGCAAGTTAAACCTCAATTTCTCTTTAAGCCTCAGTTTTCTTATCTGTAAAGTGGGAATAATAATAATGTCTGCTTAATGGAGCTGTTGTGGAAATTACATGAGTTAATCTATGGAAATGGCATAGCACTCTGGCTACAGAGTCAGCCTCCATTATCATTAGCCCTAATTAGTAGTAATACGGTATTATTATAATCCTGTGTGCCAGCACCAGTTGTTTCATTATGGCTCCCTAGAGGGCTGTGTGGAAGAGTGTGTCCACTAAGCATCTGAGCTTGGAAGGAAAAAAGTGTTATGCCTACCTTGGATGCTACATGAAGGAGTAGTGGATCACATGCTATATATTTGCAGTTCTTGACCTTGTGTGTAAATTTCTCAAAAATAGAGGCTGTGCTTATTCATCTCTACAACCCTAGCACCTAGCAAAGTATTTGATACGTATGAGTTGTGTCCATAACTCTTTTTTGCAAGTGTTCAACCTTGTCAGTGGCTGACTAACAGCTTTTCTCTGCTGTAGTTTCAAATGAGAGATTATTGCATCGATAGAATTATGGTCCAGCAGTAAATATTGGAGGAAACTCTGGCCTCAGTCAAGTGATGGTGGTATATTGAGTTTGAACACAGGCCCCATCAAAAATATTCCACATTCCATAAATAGAGTACATTCCAAGAGGGATTAATGCTCTACCAGGATTCCCCCACATAGCACCACATGTGGGTATTCTGTTGATTTATGTGTGTCTCTCTCTTCAAAAGTCCTTTTTTCAACCCTATTTGAAATCTTCTGTAAAAATTCTTTGAGAGTATTGCAGTCTTACAGCAATAAGACTCACAATGACTCACCTCCATTTCACAATTACATACTTTAAAAAGCAATACCCAGATCTTGCCAATAAATTCCTCAACTGTCTTCTCTATGACCTACTGAAATAGCAATGGCTTTTTCTATCAGCACGTAGATGATTGAAGACTCAGAGAGCGGTCCAATTCTAAAATATTATCCAGCACTACTCAAATTACTTTGGTTTTTATCTCTGAATATAAATTTCAGATTTATAGGGTGGGGTGGGTCTAAGGACCTAGTTCCCAAATCGTTATGACAACTGGGCAGGATAGGAATAGGATGAAAGATAAGGGTTAGCCCAGTTGGAGTTGATGAAAGGAGGTGGAATAAGAATGGATAAGGAATCCTGTCTGATAAGGAATGAATATTCATATCTAGATTCAGAATGGATATCCTTCAGGGGTGCTTTTGGGGATGATGAAGCTGTAGGGGCTGTGTCCTGGATCAAATACTCTCTGAAGGGCAAAGTCAAGGGGCCCCCAGGAGCCAGGCTGAGGCAAGCAGATGGCTGTAGTGCGTGTATACACAGGAGTGGACTCCTGGAGCTTCCGGCCTGGACTCTGCAGCTGGCCTGCCCTTGACTTTCTCTCCCTGTGGCTGGGGCCTGGGAGTTGATGAGGGTGCTTGAACCCTATGAGCTTCTTATGGGGACTTGCAGGAACCAATGGGAAGCTGGTCCTGACTGTGAATGACCCAAACCCTGACCCTTGACCCCAATGCTCACATATATGGGAACATATCATTCACATATATTTTGCAAGTGTTCAACCTTGTCAGTGGCTGACTAACAGCTTTTCTCTGCTGTAGTTTCAAATGAGAGATTATTGCATCGATAGAATTATGGTCCAGCAGTAAATATTGGAGGAAACTCTGGCCTCAGTCAAGTGATGGTGGTATATTGAGTTTGAACACAGGCCCCATCAAAAATATTCCACATTCCATAAATAGAGTACATTCCAAGAGGGATTAATGCTCTACCAGGATTCCCCCACATAGCACCACATGTGGGTATTCTGTTGATTTATGTGTGTCTCTCTCTTCAAAAGTCCTTTTTTCAACCCTATTTGAAATCTTCTGTAAAAATTCTTTGAGAGTATTGCAGTCTTACAGCAATAAGACTCACAATGACTCACCTCCATTTCACAATTACATACTTTAAAAAGCAATACCCAGATCTTGCCAATAAATTCCTCAACTGTCTTCTCTATGACCTACTGAAATAGCAATGGCTTTTTCTATCAGCACGTAGATGATTGAAGACTCAGAGAGCGGTCCAATTCTAAAATATTATCCAGCACTACTCAAATTACTTTGGTTTTTATCTCTGAATATAAATTTCAGATTTATAGGGTGGGGTGGGTCTAAGGACCTAGTTCCCAAATCGTTATGACAACTGGGCAGGATAGGAATAGGATGAAAGATAAGGGTTAGCCCAGTTGGAGTTGATGAAAGGAGGTGGAATAAGAATGGATAAGGAATCCTGTCTGATAAGGAATGAATATTCATATCTAGATTCAGAATGGATATCCTTCAGGGGTGCTTTTGGGGATGATGAAGCTGTAGGGGCTGTGTCCTGGATCAAATACTCTCTGAAGGGCAAAGTCAAGGGGCCCCCAGGAGCCAGGCTGAGGCAAGCAGATGGCTGTAGTGCGTGTATACACAGGAGTGGACTCCTGGAGCTTCCGGCCTGGACTCTGCAGCTGGCCTGCCCTTGACTTTCTCTCCCTGTGGCTGGGGCCTGGGAGTTGATGAGGGTGCTTGAACCCTATGAGCTTCTTATGGGGACTTGCAGGAACCAAGGAATTGGGAAGCTGGTCCTGACTGTGAATGACCCAAACCCTGACCCTTGACCCCAATGCTCACATATATGGGAACATATATACATTTACACATATGGATACAACACACAGCTCCATATGGTAACAGACACAGAGGCATGGTCATCCCTGAGATGGCCTCTTCAGTAGTTTAGAACAAAATAACATAAATTCTAGCTTCAAAGAACAGAGAAATATTACACTTTGAAAAATAGAGGCATTCTGAACTAAAAAAATAATAATAATAACTTGACTATTCCTCAGATCCAGGGGAAGTGTGAGGACCCCTTACTGTGAGAATGACTAGTCTGACTTTGTCAAGAAGAAATAGAACTATTCAAATTAAAGTCAGATGAGGCTATAGCATAGAAGAGTCCTATCCTGGACATCCTACTTAAAATTGCAAATACCCTTGCCCTGGAGCTTCCAATCTTTCTCACTTTGCTCTATTTGTTTTTTCCCATAGCACTGAGATTCTAGATGTTTACTTTTTATTGTTTGTCTCTCACCAGAATGTAAGCCCCAAAAAGGTTAAGGATTTTTTGCCAGTTTTGTTTACTGATATAGCTCAACTTCATAGAACAATGCCTAGTACAGGGTAGATGCTAAATAAATATGTTGAATGTTTATTCATTGTATCACTATGTAAGCAGAACCAGAAGCATGCCAGCAGGGAAAATTCGCTTGTTAAGAGCAAGCATTAGTGATTCAAACCAAGTTATGAGCAAATGATGTAATATCTAATGGAGATGGACCAGGGCTGAAATTCATTGAGCCCCGGGGTTACGAGCTGCTCTGAAGCTTTGAAGCCAGAAGCAAATGAGCATGGGTGGGTGTCCAGATGTCTCCTGCCCCTGGCAGGCACTGTCAGCTACCTATCCGCTTTCCATTTTAATTGCCATCTGAAACTCTGTTTTGTTTATAATGACATTATGCACAACTTTGGATGAGGACATTATTTGGGTTTAAGCCAAATATGACCATTTTTTTCCCCAATTTCTCATCCTTTCCATCCAGACAAGAAGGAACTTAACAGTAAGTCAACTAGGCATATTCTGGAAAAATAAATACTGGTTTTTCTGATACAGGCATAAATGGTAGTCATGGTTCTTCCATCTTCCTGTCTTGAACAGAGGGCATAAGAAATGGGTCTGTACGAGGGCACCTCAGGTGCCTGAGAGACAATCAAGAGAACTTCAGGTTCATCATTTTTCACTTCATAAACACTGAACAAACACAAGTGTCTATCTCAGGATCTTTTATTGAGTAGGAATTGTCCTCTTTTTAAAGTCCATTCTACTGGTCATTTACCTGTTTATGCCCAAATTTATTTTACATCTTCTGTAAATGATATTTCTAAATTTTCTGGCCAACTGATGTTCAACTAGGTATAGTCCACTGGCAGCATTAGTAGGAGACTGGAGAATGAGAGGAAAGGAAAAGCCAGGGAATTTCTCTTTCTTTTCCTCCACTCCAGTAAGTCTCTCCAACATTGGATGTGTCTCCTCTACATCTCCATGGTCCCATCTTCCACCAAGCAGCCCTCCTAGAGCTGCTTCTGACTTTTCAGAATGGTAAAGAGAGCCTGCAGCCAGCAGATCATGTATTAAGGTCATTAAGGCAGTATTTTCACAAGAGGCAAGTTAAAGTCTTGATATTGAAAGGAATATCTTTTTGTCCCATGTGATTATATTGTGATGTCACCCTCCAAATGGATATTTCTCCTGAAAGAGGTGCTTGCTTGCTTCTAGGGCAAATTAGAAAATGAACCTGTACCCAGGTGAGAAGTAGATCACAATGAAATGGAACCCCACTTTTGCTTTCTTTCATTGACTAGAATTTAGACCCTCCACCTCTGTAGTCAGCAGTGCCTGAGCTAAAGGGCATCAGCATGTAATCCAGGACCGAGACATCCACGCTTGCTGGATGCAAGAAGGGTATGGGTGGTGAGGAGAAGGGCAATAGAATCTATTTCTTATTTAGGGAGAATAGAGCCATTGAGGTGAGAGGCACCCACACAGAGAAAGACAAAGACACAGATGGATCTGCTGGTACCAAGTGTCTGCATGGAATTCTCTACTTTTAAATGCTTGAAAATGTCAGAAAAACAACTACACCTGAAAAGATGCTCTTTAAGGTTTCATTTAGTATCAACACTCCACACTTCTAAGAGCTAAAGCAAGATGAAAAAAAAAATCCAATTCATTATTTGAATTATGTTGTAGCTGATAAACCTCAACATTTCTAAAGGAAGAACCACTGTATTTTTACTAGTGCTCAAGAAGAAAAAGTACACTCTAATTTTCAGAAGCAGTTTTGAATTTTTTTTTTTTTTTTCCAGTGGTTGCAGCACATGGACTCAATAGTTGCAGCTCTGAGACTCTAGAGCACAGGCTCAATAGTTGTGGCTCACAGGCTTAGTTGCTCCGCCGCATGTGGGATCTTCCTCGATCAGGGATCAAACTCATCTCTCTTGCATTGGCAGGCAAACTTCTCACCACTGAGATACCAGGGAAGCCCAATTTTGAATTTTAATGTCTTACACTTCTCAAGAAAAATCCGAGTCTAGTCAACACTACTAAGAACTGGTGTCTATAATCAAGAGAAAATTTCCTTATAAAAGCAAAAAAGTAATTTCTGTATCAAACTTAAGTGAGATCTTTGAAATATTCTAACAGTACTAACTTTACTTTTATGATCTGATTTAATCTTCATGTCTATCCTATGAGATAGATAGAATTTGAAATCCTATTTATAGGTGTAGAGATTGGGACTTAGAAAAGCTGAGTAACCTGTTCAAAGTTACCTGGCCATTTAGTGACAGAGTCTGGATTGGAACTTGCACATCTTGGTTGCTGTCTATTTATTTCACTATCCTGTAGTACATCAGAGAGACTAGGTGATGTCATAGTAACAGAAGAATAATGAAAATCTTGAGCTTGGCCTGCTTTAATAATCTTGAAGGAAGCTGCAAGTGTTCCAGGACCTAGTGCAGAGGCACTTGGAGATGGCACATATATTCTGTTCATGAACCAGCTGATCAGGCTCATTCTCATGGAACTAGTCTGAGAAAATGCTCACAGAGTTTCAACACTAAAGGCCCTCATTTCCAAGTTATTTATTTTGAGTTCAAAAAGAACCAGCTGTTACTTCCTAGCTCATTTCATGCCCCAAGCCAAAAGATGGATCTGCTGGTACCAAGTGTCTGCATGGAATTCTCTACTTTTAAATGCTTGAAAATGTCAGAAAACAACTACACCTGAAAAGATGCTCTTTAAGGTTTCATTTAGTATCAACACTCCACACTTCTAAGAGCTAAAGCAAGATGAAAAAAAAAATCCAATTCATTATTTGAATTATGTTGTAGCTGATAAACCTCAACATTTCTAAAGGAAGAACCACTGTATTTTTACTAGTGCTCAAGAAGAAAAAGTACACTCTAATTTTCAGAAGCAGTTTTGAATTTTTTTTTTTTTTTTCCAGTGGTTGCAGCACATGGACTCAATAGTTGCAGCTCTGAGACTCTAGAGCACAGGCTCAATAGTTGTGGCTCACAGGCTTAGTTGCTCCGCCGCATGTGGGATCTTCCTCGATCAGGGATCAAACTCATCTCTCTTGCATTGGCAGGCAAACTTCTCACCACTGAGATACCAGGGAAGCCCAATTTTGAATTTTAATGTCTTACACTTCTCAAGAAAAATCCGAGTCTAGTCAACACTACTAAGAACTGGTGTCTATAATCAAGAGAAAATTTCCTTATAAAAGCAAAAAAGTAATTTCTGTATCAAACTTAAGTGAGATCTTTGAAATATTCTAACAGTACTAACTTTACTTTTATGATCTGATTTAATCTTCATGTCTATCCTATGAGATAGATAGAATTTGAAATCCTATTTATAGGTGTAGAGATTGGGACTTAGAAAAGCTGAGTAACCTGTTCAAAGTTACCTGGCCATTTAGTGACAGAGTCTGGATTGGAACTTGCACATCTTGGTTGCTGTCTATTTATTTCACTATCCTGTAGTACATCAGAGAGACTAGGTGATGTCATAGTAACAGAAGAATAATGAAAATCTTGAGCTTGGCCTGCTTTAATAATCTTGAAGGAAGCTGCAAGTGTTCCAGGACCTAGTGCAGAGGCACTTGGAGATGGCACATATATTCTGTTCATGAACCAGCTGATCAGGCTCATTCTCATGGAACTAGTCTGAGAAAATGCTCACAGAGTTTCAACACTAAAGGCCCTCATTTCCAAGTTATTTATTTTTGAGTTAGGCGATAAGTAGCAACAAAACTATGTCTGTTACTTCCTGAAGAGTCCTTCTTTCATATCTCCCCATCAGCTTACTAAAAGAAATATGAGGGACTTTACCACCTTCATTCAGTGGGCCCATCACAGGGAACCTTTGCAGTCCACAAGCATAATTGTCCCTAATTACTTATCGGAATGGATCCATTTTTCACATCTTTGTGAACACTGCTGCTGGCTGCCTTATCAGAGGGGTAAGAATTAGGTGGCATAGCCCACAAATTTATTTTTCTTAGTTAAAAATAAAAGCATAGCCAGACAGCAGTCTGAGGCTGAGGTGGTGAGTGGAAGGAGGTAGAAGACCACAAAAGAAAAGGCGGAGAGAGAGTAGCCACACTCAGCTATAAGGGGACTTCCATTTCTTTTATTTCTTTCTTTATTTCTTTCTGGCCACTTCTATTGGTCTTTCATTTATTTCCATCTTTGTTCTTTGACCTGTGTGAGCCTCCCATCGCAGTATCTTCTCTCCCTGCAGAGCACTGGCTCGGTAGTTGGACACATCAGTCCAGCCACTCCATGGCACATGGGATCGTCCCAGGCCAGGAGTCGAACCGGCACCCCTTGCACTGCAAGGCGGTGTCTTTACCCACTGGACCACCAGGAAAGGGGCTTCCATTGCTTTGTTGTTATTTTCTAATGCCTATCAGTAGAATTTTGAGTTCAACCAATTCTAGCGATGTGAATCTACAGTGAAGATCAGTCCTATTCTAAATTTCCAAACTACTACCTATAATATTGATACACTTCCCCAAACTTTATTAGGGCCTCCAACAAAGTGATAAATGCTATTGGTTACTTTGCCAATGTTGGTTCACAAATATTAATGTGAAATTTGAGAACAGCGGTTCCCAACTTGAATTGCATATAGGAATCCTTAGCGAGCTTTAAAAACTGCTGATGCCCGAACCCCAGTCCCAACACCATTTCTGATTTAGTTCAGTTCAGTAAGACTGGGCATCAGAATTTTAAAAACTCCCTCACTCTTGTAGACAAGGCTGCAATCCCCCTGCTGTAAAAAAGCAGATCTGACGTCCAGACTTCCCTGCCAGCAGATCAGAGGATTCAGATCTGGTAGGGTTCGAGTGAACATAGTCTTGGCCATGTAAGGCCTTCTTAAGTCCTGCAAATGCACTTCTTTTAGTGATGGCTGGGGCTTGAATATAAAAGTCCACCCTAGTAGACCCACAACTACACTTTCCAATGATATAAAACCTCACAGATTTGAGTCAAGGTTACAGAGACTAATCAAAGTCTCTCCATCTGCCACCAATGGATCCATTTTTCACATCTTTGTGAACACTGCTGCTGGCTGCCTTATCAGAGGGTAAGAATTAGGTGGCATAGCCCACAAATTTATTTTTCTTAGTTAAAAATAAAAGCATAGCCAGACAGCAGTCTGAGGCTGAGGTGGTGAGTGGAAGGAGGTAGAAGACCACAAAAGAAAAGGCGGAGAGAGAGTAGCCACACTCAGCTATAAGGGGACTTCCATTTCTTTTATTTCTTTCTTTATTTCTTTCTGGCCACTTCTATTGGTCTTTCATTTATTTCCATCTTTGTTCTTTGACCTGTGTGAGCCTCCCATCGCAGTATCTTCTCTCCCTGCAGAGCACTGGCTCGGTAGTTGGACACATCAGTCCAGCCACTCCATGGCACATGGGATCGTCCCAGGCCAGGAGTCGAACCGGCACCCCTTGCACTGCAAGGCGGTGTCTTTACCCACTGGACCACCAGGAAAGGGGCTTCCATTGCTTTGTTGTTATTTTCTAATGCCTATCAGTAGAATTTTGAGTTCAACCAATTCTAGCGATGTGAATCTACAGTGAAGATCAGTCCTATTCTAAATTTCCAAACTACTACCTATAATATTGATACACTTCCCCAAACTTTATTAGGGCCTCCAACAAAGTGATAAATGCTATTGGTTACTTTGCCAATGTTGGTTCACAAATATTAATGTGAAATTTGAGAACAGCGGTTCCCAACTTGAATTGCATATAGGAATCCTTAGCGAGCTTTAAAAACTGCTGATGCCCGAACCCCAGTCCCAACACCATTTCTGATTTAGTTCAGTTCAGTAAGACTGGGCATCAGAATTTTAAAAACTCCCTCACTCTTGTAGACAAGGCTGCAATCCCCCTGCTGTAAAAAAGCAGATCTGACGTCCAGACTTCCCTGCCAGCAGATCAGAGGATTCAGATCTGGTAGGGTTCGAGTGAACATAGTCTTGGCCATGTAAGGCCTTCTTAAGTCCTGCAAATGCACTTCTTTTAGTGATGGCTGGGGCTTGAATATAAAAGTCCACCCTAGTAGACCCACAACTACACTTTCCAATGATATAAAACCTCACAGATTTGAGTCAAGGTTACAGAGACTAATCAAAGTCTCTCCATCTGCCACCAACCAATAGGTAGAATTCTGGGGCCAAGGAAGAACACTTCTTCATCTGCTCTTTGCTTTCTGGACATGATTTTTCTGTCAAACTAAACTTAGACTTAGCCTAAACATTAATAGTACATCTTCAGCCCTATAATTCAGGCTGGCCTGGAAGATATATTGTCTCTTCCCTTATTTTGTCCAACCAAATGCATCTGACACTCAGAGGAATAGGAATAGGACAAGGACTTCAAGTTTTCAGAATTAGAGGTATAGCCAATTCAACTTTAAAGGTTTTCTAAAATCATGAATATGGCAAAGGGTCTAGCATCTCCGGATCTGGTGCCCTTAGGAATATGTGAGTAATAAATTTATTGTCCATGTTACATAGAAGTCATTTGTGGACTTTTCCAGAGTCTCAAATATAATCATGGTTAAGCCAACAAAAGGATTACTGGCTTATCAGGAGTTTATTTTGCAAGATTGCCACATAGCTCTGCCAGTATCCTGTTTTCCCACTCTGCTGAGCTCAAAGATCCCATTAAATAAAGTTGAACTCTTCAGTTATGCAGAAATATAAACAGACTGCTCAGTGTGATTTGGAGTTAAATTTTCATTTGGAAAAAAGATAATGTTCAAATATGAAACAGTGTTGACCCCCACAACTCGAAAATCTGGATGTAATAGAAGAAACTCTAAAATTTCTCTGGTGAATAAAAGATAGTACATATTCAAAATTCAGACAACACACACACACATACACATTTTGCCATTTTTTGTATCCTAGCCATGGAGTCTACTTGATAATCAGTGATGCCTGAAGAATTCATGGTGAACAAACCAGGAGTAACTGTGTATATCCATCACAGCATGGGACAAACCCAATAGAAAGCTTTGTAGAATCAACTGTAAACCATTCTTCTGATACACAGTTGGTTCAGCCTAATCTGAATATATGGTATTTTGTAGGCTGAGTAATAGGATAGTTTGAGAAAGATTACTGCAGATAGGGTTGGCTATTTCTACTTGAGTTCTGTAGAATAGATCTATTGTCCACAACTACACTTTCCAATGATATAAAACCTCACAGATTTGAGTCAAGGTTACAGAGACTAATCAAAGTCTCTCCATCTGCCACCAACCAATAGGTAGAATTCTGGGGCCAAGGAAGAACACTTCTTCATCTGCTCTTTGCTTTCTGGACATGATTTTTCTGTCAAACTAAACTTAGACTTAGCCTAAACATTAATAGTACATCTTCAGCCCTATAATTCAGGCTGGCCTGGAAGATATATTGTCTCTTCCCTTATTTTGTCCAACCAAATGCATCTGACACTCAGAGGAATAGGAATAGGACAAGGACTTCAAGTTTTCAGAATTAGAGGTATAGCCAATTCAACTTTAAAGGTTTTCTAAAATCATGAATATGGCAAAGGGTCTAGCATCTCCGGATCTGGTGCCCTTAGGAATATGTGAGTAATAAATTTATTGTCCATGTTACATAGAAGTCATTTGTGGACTTTTCCAGAGTCTCAAATATAATCATGGTTAAGCCAACAAAAGGATTACTGGCTTATCAGGAGTTTATTTTGCAAGATTGCCACATAGCTCTGCCAGTATCCTGTTTTCCCACTCTGCTGAGCTCAAAGATCCCATTAAATAAAGTTGAACTCTTCAGTTATGCAGAAATATAAACAGACTGCTCAGTGTGATTTGGAGTTAAATTTTCATTTGGAAAAAAGATAATGTTCAAATATGAAACAGTGTTGACCCCCACAACTCGAAAATCTGGATGTAATAGAAGAAACTCTAAAATTTCTCTGGTGAATAAAAGATAGTACATATTCAAAATTCAGACAACACACACACACATACACATTTTGCCATTTTTTGTATCCTAGCCATGGAGTCTACTTGATAATCAGTGATGCCTGAAGAATTCATGGTGAACAAACCAGGAGTAACTGTGTATATCCATCACAGCATGGGACAAACCCAATAGAAAGCTTTGTAGAATCAACTGTAAACCATTCTTCTGATACACAGTTGGTTCAGCCTAATCTGAATATATGGTATTTTGTAGGCTGAGTAATAGGATAGTTTGAGAAAGATTACTGCAGATAGGGTTGGCTATTTCTACTATGTAAGTTTCTGTAGAATAGAGATCTAGTACTTGGTCATAGGTAGACCAAACTAGTATGTGCATATACAATTGGATCTAATCAACTACCTTAGCCAAGACAAAATAATTCCCACTTCTATGTAAAATAATGAACTGAAATGCCAAGGAGAAAATTTATTGTTTATCTCAGAAGTCTACATGCTTTCTACTGACAAATAGGAATTGAAGTCATATCTCCCCAGGTGCATTTCTGACAGTGCAATGATTAGTGATTTAGGAGGAGATGATGGAAAGGGAAGAGGGCTGTGGAATTTACTCTTCTGAAAGGCCACTGATTACCCTCTTCTACACTGTATTTTTGTTCACTCACATTGTGGCTCTAAACAGCAGTGGGATTAGGCCTCTGGCTGTAACTGTCACACAGCTGTAAGGATGGCATTTTCCAAAATGGCTGCAAAATTATCTCCCATCTTCCTGCTGTTCCACTACATGATATTGCCATTGCCCCATCAAGAAGAGAGTCCAATTCTTTTCTGTTTGAATCTAGGCGGGGCTTATGGCTGCTTCTCCTAGTAGAATATGGCAGAAATGAGGCTGTGTAACTTTCAAGGCTGGGTTATAAAGGCGATGTAGCTTTTATCTTGTTCACTATGCCTCTTTCACTTGAATCCCAGAGCTGCCAAGAAAAAGTTCAACTACCATGAAGTCACCATGGTGTCAGGAAGCCATATCACATGGAAAGGCCACAAGAAGGTGCTGTATTCAACAGCCACAGTGGTATTCTCAGCAAACAGTCGCTAGCAAGTGCCAAACCTATGAGTGCATTATCTTGACCATCCAGCCCCGTCTAGCCTTCAGATGACAGCAGCACCAGTGATTTCACCTACTTGAGAGACCCCAAGCCCAAACCATCTGGCCAACCTCCTCCCAAATTCCCAACCCAAAAAATAAAATAGCTGTTTTAAGCCACTAAGTCTGGGGGTAATTTGTTATCCAACAATAGTAGCCAAACAGAATTATTTCAGAGTTACCTGTACTTCCTGCTATTCAGACTGCTTCAGAATCTCAGAAAATGCTTCAGAATCTTTCATTTGACCTTGAACTTTCCATCACCCAGGTGTTCCTAGAATTTCCAAAGTTTCTGGATCTAATCAACTACCTTAGCCATAGGACCAAACTAGTATGTGCATATACAATTGGATCTAATCAAAGACCTTAGCCAAGACAAAATAATTCCCACTTCTATGTAAAATAATGAACTGAAATGCCAAGGAGAAAATTTATTGTTTATCTCAGAAGTCTACATGCTTTCTACTGACAAATAGGAATTGAAGTCATATCTCCCCAGGTGCATTTCTGACAGTGCAATGATTAGTGATTTAGGAGGAGATGATGGAAAGGGAAGAGGGCTGTGGAATTTACTCTTCTGAAAGGCCACTGATTACCCTCTTCTACACTGTATTTTTGTTCACTCACATTGTGGCTCTAAACAGCAGTGGGATTAGGCCTCTGGCTGTAACTGTCACACAGCTGTAAGGATGGCATTTTCCAAAATGGCTGCAAAATTATCTCCCATCTTCCTGCTGTTCCACTACATGATATTGCCATTGCCCCATCAAGAAGAGAGTCCAATTCTTTTCTGTTTGAATCTAGGCGGGGCTTATGGCTGCTTCTCCTAGTAGAATATGGCAGAAATGAGGCTGTGTAACTTTCAAGGCTGGGTTATAAAGGCGATGTAGCTTTTATCTTGTTCACTATGCCTCTTTCACTTGAATCCCAGAGCTGCCAAGAAAAAGTTCAACTACCATGAAGTCACCATGGTGTCAGGAAGCCATATCACATGGAAAGGCCACAAGAAGGTGCTGTATTCAACAGCCACAGTGGTATTCTCAGCAAACAGTCGCTAGCAAGTGCCAAACCTATGAGTGCATTATCTTGACCATCCAGCCCCGTCTAGCCTTCAGATGACAGCAGCACCAGTGATTTCACCTACTTGAGAGACCCCAAGCCCAAACCATCTGGCCAACCTCCTCCCAAATTCCCAACCCAAAAAATAAAATAGCTGTTTTAAGCCACTAAGTCTGGGGGTAATTTGTTATCCAACAATAGTAGCCAAACAGAATTATTTCAGAGTTACCTGTACTTCCTGCTATTCAGACTGCTTCAGAATCTCAGAAAATCCAAAGTTTCTGGCCACACTCAGGAAAGGAGTATCTTTTATGAGACATTTGACCTTGAACTTTCCATCACCCAGGTGTTCCTAGAATTTGCCAACACCTAGTGGCCTTGTCAAGTGGTCACATTATGTAATCAGGCAAAGAAAATCATATTTACCAGAACTCTTCTGAGAAAGACTTCTCTGTGTATTTGGAAAAATACACTTTGATTAACTACATGGTGGAAACAAGGTAAGAGTAAGACAGAGGAAAAAAAAAAAAAGAGTAAGACAGAGTGAGACACTCTGCTCATGTTCAGGTAATAATAAATAGTTGCTAAACTTCCTTCTAAATGGGAGGGATACTATTCATAGCATACCTTTTTGCTTTGTTGGAGTGCCTAGCTGAGTAGAGATCGCAAGTTTAGGAAAAGAACTGAATAACTCAGCAAAATAGAGGAAACTGGACCATGTTTGCAAAAAAGTGAAAAGGGGAACACCCTGTTTGCTGAGTAACCAAAATGAGAACTTTAGGGAACAGAGATATTCAAGAATATTTTGAAAGAGTGTGCTAATGAATGCATAAGGAAAATTTTATCCTGTTATTCTTACCAGAATTTTGGTAAATATTGCATTGTTCAATCATTCTCTTATTGCAAGTGATTTAGTGAAATATAGAAATAATGAAGTTAGCCAATAGAAAAGACTACATTTAAGGACTAGTAGATATCTAGGTTACCCACATATTGGTAAAGATGTAGCAGTAACAATGTATTTTTTGAAAAGAGGAAGAAAACTGCAAAAAATAATTTACCCAAGCTATCACCCAGTCATTTTGACTTGAAAATAAAGCCACAGGACAGCCATCGCTAGCAAGTGCCAAACCTATGAGTGCATTATCTTGACCATCCAGCCCCGTCTAGCCTTCAGATGACAGCAGCACCAGTGATTTCACCTACTTGAGAGACCCCAAGCCCAAACCATCTGGCCAACCTCCTCCCAAATTCCCAACCCAAAAAATAAAATAGCTGTTTTAAGCCACTAAGTCTGGGGGTAATTTGTTATCCAACAATAGTAGCCAAACAGAATTATTTCAGAGTTACCTGTACTTCCTGCTATTCAGACTGCTTCAGAATCTCAGAAAATCCAAAGTTTCTGGCCACACTCAGGAAAGGAGTATCTTTTATGAGACATTTGACCTTGAACTTTCCATCACCCAGGTGTTCCTAGAATTTGCCAACACCTAGTGGCCTTGTCAAGTGGTCACATTATGTAATCAGGCAAAGAAAATCATATTTACCAGAACTCTTCTGAGAAAGACTTCTCTGTGTATTTGGAAAAATACACTTTGATTAACTACATGGTGGAAACAAGGTAAGAGTAAGACAGAGGAAAAAAAAAGAGTAAGACAGAGTGAGACACTCTGCTCATGTTCAGGTAATAATAAATAGTTGCTAAACTTCCTTCTAAATGGGAGGGATACTATTCATAGCATACCTTTTTGCTTTGTTGGAGTGCCTAGCTGAGTAGAGATCGCAAGTTTAGGAAAAGAACTGAATAACTCAGCAAAATAGAGGAAACTGGACCATGTTTGCAAAAAAGTGAAAAGGGGAACACCCTGTTTGCTGAGTAACCAAAATGAGAACTTTAGGGAACAGAGATATTCAAGAATATTTTGAAAGAGTGTGCTAATGAATGCATAAGGAAAATTTTATCCTGTTATTCTTACCAGAATTTTGGTAAATATTGCATTGTTCAATCATTCTCTTATTGCAAGTGATTTAGTGAAATATAGAAATAATGAAGTTAGCCAATAGAAAAGACTACATTTAAGGACTAGTAGATATCTAGGTTACCCACATATTGGTAAAGATGTAGCAGTAACAATGTATTTTTTGAAAAGAGGAAGAAAACTGCAAAAAATAATTTACCCAAGCTATCACCCAGTCATGGAAGGCTCATTTTAAGGGCAGTCTTATATACACACCATACCCTAAAGATTGAGAGAGGACAGGCACATGGGAATTTCCATGCATGACCAGTATTCCCTTCCCCTGATGCTAACTGTTGTTTAGTTTTAAAGGAGAAGAATCTTGAGGGGAAAGTTGGGCTATGGATACACAAAAATGGTCGTACACCAGAGTCCCATAAAAATGATCCTGTGCTCTTAGCAACTGCTGGCAGTGAGCTTTGTCTCTTGTTACCTATTTCAGCCCATTCAAGATTTTCATCTCAGCTGTCCTACGTTTGAGGAATATGCTCTAATATATCCTGATCTGATGAAAAATCTGCACTAAATTTTTAATAACTGATAATAAATTAACGTATTCTCTGTATTTAGTCCCCAGGTCATTTTCATTTATGACCTATGTGAACTTTACTCTATAATCTTGAGTGTGAGAAAAATGTACTATTTCTTTACTTTCTCCAAATTAAATCCAACTTTGAGCCTCCTTCCTCTTGCAATTGTAGAAAAATTGAGCTTCTGTCATTACTGACATTGGTGGGTAAAAGTCTTCTCCTTCTAAGGCTCCATCTGTAATCTAGGATCCTGATGTGATTCCTCCAAGGGGGAAATTCTCCAGCCTTCAGTCCATCCTATCTCCTGATATACATCATGCAGATTGCACTGCTCTTTGAAATCTGAAGGAGCCCTGTGCCAGTGTCCAGCCTCCCACCTGGGTCACTTTCGTGGTGCCGAGTTCCCCATGAAGAATTCTATCCCCTCCAATCTTGAGGAGTCTCTCTTCTCAAAGAACACTCATTTCTCTCCCATTTCCCTGGTATATGGTCAGCCCTCTATGTCTACATGTTCCGTATCTGAGGATTCAGCTACAGATGAAAAATATTTGGAAAAAAATAAATCCAGAAAGTTCTAAAAAGCCAAACTTGAATTTGGTGCACCAGCAACAACTTGCATAGCATTTACATTGTACTTGCAAATACTGACACAGCATTTATATTTTATTAGATATTATAAGTAATCTAGAGATGGTTTTTAAAAAATGTAGGAGAATGTGTAGGTTAGATGCAAATACTATGCTATGTATATAAAGACCTTAAACATCCACATATGTTAGTATCTGGATGGGGGTCCTGGAGCCAGTCCCTTGAGGGATGACTAATCCTTTCAAGATCAGCTCTTGAGGACATAAAAGCCTGAAATAGCCATGTCCGTAGTCAGGTTTGCTTCTTGCAAACCTGAGGCAAGGGAGAGACACAGAGGGCAAAGTTACCTTCCTGGGGGAGTTACAGAAAAACATTCTGAAAAGGAAAACACAAATTAATATCTCAATATTT
The DNA here is from genome assembly GCA_022376925.1 of Tragulus kanchil. Classification (NCBI taxonomy): domain Eukaryota; kingdom Metazoa; phylum Chordata; class Mammalia; order Artiodactyla; family Tragulidae; genus Tragulus; species Tragulus kanchil. The sequence continues at coordinate 176,845,946 of JAIOJX010000028.1, forward strand.
CAACAGAACATTCAAAAGTGAATTGAACAAGATACTACAGAAGTAGTAATATTTTCACTCAAATGAATGGGACTTTTAGAAATGGGCCCTCTAGCACTTCTCAGGTCTGTCCAGAAAGGCTCTGCCCAAGTTCAAAGCACAATGCAGTTCAGAAAAAAGTCCTAAGTTTAGGGATGTTATGGTTGGAGTCAGACCTGGAAGAAGGAGACATGCCCGCAAGGACACAGTTCTGAATCGTGTCTGAGCAGTAAACATTCAGGAAGGCCTTTTTTCTGCTCCAGTCCCTGCCTCCAGGAGAGTGTCAGCAATGGTTTTGGTTAGTTAGCCAAAGGCATGCCCTGCCCTACCTGACTCCTGCCAGAAGCAGCTACCTTTGAAAACAGCAAAAATAGCTTTCTGTGTTAGGAGGAAGCAACAGGATCCCTGGCACTGAGCAGACCTCACAATTCCTTCTTGCCACTTGTTTACAGGCAGCCTGATCTAGGGAAAATGAGGTCAAGGAGCCACTGTTGTTGCCTTTTCACAGGTCTGGGTGACAGGGAGATGATCTTCAGTAAAAGATGCCTTATTCTCATATGTCGGTGCCCATAAGACTTAAACTCTGACCTGTGGCTTCAGAGGGGTTCTGCCAAACCCCCCTGTTACCCTGAGAATAGCAAACTTAAAAGTCTAACATGATACAGATTTTCATATCCAAACTAAGTGAGGTATTCTAGCAAAGAACAGGTTGTATTTCCGTAGGATAATTTTTTTTTTTCACTTGGATCAAGCAACCAAAAGCCTAAGTCTAGCCTAAACCTAACCTCTGACTTTTATATCTTTTAGCAACCTCACTTTACAGATAAGGTAAACTGAGGCTCAGAGAGATTAAGTAACTCATCTCAGGTTGTATAGGTAGTAGATTCTGTCATTCAGGATTACAAACTGAGGGGTCCTGGAGCGAGTCCCTTGAGGGATGACTAATCCTTTCAAGATCAGCTCTTGAGGACATAAAAGCCTGAAATAGCCATGTCCGTAGTCAGGTTTGCTTCTTGCAAACCTGAGGCAAGGGAGAGACACAGAGGGCAAAGTTACCTTCCTGGGGGAGTTACAGAAAAACATTCTGAAAAGGAAAACACAAATTAATATCTCAATATTTCAACAGAACATTCAAAAGTGAATTGAACAAGATACTACAGAAGTAGTAATATTTTCACTCAAATGAATGGGACTTTTAGAAATGGGCCCTCTAGCACTTCTCAGGTCTGTCCAGAAAGGCTCTGCCCAAGTTCAAAGCACAATGCAGTTCAGAAAAAAGTCCTAAGTTTAGGGATGTTATGGTTGGAGTCAGACCTGGAAGAAGGAGACATGCCCGCAAGGACACAGTTCTGAATCGTGTCTGAGCAGTAAACATTCAGGAAGGCCTTTTTTCTGCTCCAGTCCCTGCCTCCAGGAGAGTGTCAGCAATGGTTTTGGTTAGTTAGCCAAAGGCATGCCCTGCCCTACCTGACTCCTGCCAGAAGCAGCTACCTTTGAAAACAGCAAAAATAGCTTTCTGTGTTAGGAGGAAGCAACAGGATCCCTGGCACTGAGCAGACCTCACAATTCCTTCTTGCCACTTGTTTACAGGCAGCCTGATCTAGGGAAAATGAGGTCAAGGAGCCACTGTTGTTGCCTTTTCACAGGTCTGGGTGACAGGGAGATGATCTTCAGTAAAAGATGCCTTATTCTCATATGTCGGTGCCCATAAGACTTAAACTCTGACCTGTGGCTTCAGAGGGGTTCTGCCAAACCCCCCTGTTACCCTGAGAATAGCAAACTTAAAAGTCTAACATGATACAGATTTTCATATCCAAACTAAGTGAGGTATTCTAGCAAAGAACAGGTTGTATTTCCGTAGGATAATTTTTTTTTTTCACTTGGATCAAGCAACCAAAAGCCTAAGTCTAGCCTAAACCTAACCTCTGACTTTTATATCTTTTAGCAACCTCACTTTACAGATAAGGTAAACTGAGGCTCAGAGAGATTAAGTAACTCATCTCAGGTTGTATAGGTAGTAGATTCTGTCATTCAGGATTACAAACTGAGATTTCTGGTTAATTTGACCCTTTTGTGGTCTTTTTGGATATATATTTCACGAAAACTCTTTTGGTTTATTTGTTATTTTAAGATAGATACTTGAAGAAGACTGAAACTTCCTTACACTAATAGAGGCTACATCACTGTTAGGGCAATCAGAAAAGTCTTTATTAAATTCTTGACAATTTCTCTGTCTCTGGAAGATACCAGTGTATCACAGTTGGCAAGAGAAGTCTAAACAAGCCTCCTAATTATTTTTACAAAGAATTGCTTTCTGTTTATGAGCTGCTCAATTTAAGTGTTAGTGTGTGTTCCGGGTGTGTTTGTGTATGTGTGTGTTTGTGTATGTGTGTGTGTGTTAGAAGTGTCCAGCTTAATACAGAGCTGGGTAAAGCCAAAGAAAAGTTGTTCTGTGTACAACAGAACAACTAAAGTGCTCTGTAGCTTTGAAAAACACTGTGGCCAAAGTGTTCTGCCAGGGGCAACATGGGTTAGCATTCTGTCATCTCAATATGAGCAGGTTATTTTCAGGTTCTATTGGCCTTCAAGGCCCAGCATAATAAACTCTGTTCTTGTGTACTCGTATTGTATAATAAGACTAACATTTCCACTTAGGGAGATGAGAGGGAAGGAGCTAATTTTTAATTGCTTTCACCAAGGTGTACATTTTTCAGAATAATTCTGAAAATTCTCAAATACTTCTAAAAAGGAAAATAAGAGGTATGTTTCCTTTCGATAAATTATAGTATCTTTAAGGCACTTTTTCAGTTGAGAGTTTCATTAGGACTAAGTAATAGAAACCACTGTTAATTGAATGATTCCTATGCACAAGTACCATACAGGCATGATCTCATTTAATCACCAAGGAAGTCTCAGGATATAGGCAACGTTTATCTTGCATTCAGACACAGAAGCTGGGGTTCAGAGATTTTAAATTGTTTCCTTTAAATAACCTTCTGGAAAGTGATGGAGCTTTCTGATCTTAGTTCAATTCTTTCTGACCCAAACCGTAACCACGACATGTATTGCTTCCCAACCTGACACTAGGGAAAGGATAAATCATCCACATGGGAGCGGTGGGAGTTTGGCACCAGGTGACCAAGAACTAAGCTGTGATCATTCATCTCCGAATTAGAGGACTATTGTAGCCTTGATATTTGCTTTGAAGGGAACTCTTTCCAGTGAGCACAGTCTGTATTTTTCCAACTTTCACCTGGGTGCTTTGGTGGAGGAGTAGATACTAAAATTTAATTGCTTTGCAGAAAACACCTCTTTTTTTTTTTAATCTCTTTGGGCAATGGGTGGAAAAAATAGCCACATAAAACTAGATCATATGCAAAAACTTCTTCTGAGCTAAGCATGTAAAGATTATTATATCCTAAAGAAAAATTTACATTGCAGTTCAAATGTATCTAAAATTAAAGTATCTGTAGAAACTTTTCAGCCAGTGACATTGATGGCTTCAAATCACAGTGGTCCTCACAGAAAGCTTATTTCAATGTTTATGGAAAGTAAAAATGGTAGCACCCCAAATTGTGAAGTTGTTATTAACTTTTCTGCTTGACATTAGCATGGGTGAATATTGTAAACATAATGAGAAGTGAAACGGAGAAATTTCAGAAGAATACATAAATATGAGTCCATTTATATAAAATTTTAAGTATGCAAAATTAAGTAGTATATTTTCAAAGAAACAAGTATCTGTGGAAGCTTCTGAGAATTTCATGACAGCAATATACTCCATAATTAGGACACTGAGGGGAGGGAAAGAGGTGAAATCTGAACAGGATACACAGCAAGCATTAATTAGTTTTGTCCAGTTTTATTTCTTAAACTAGGAGGTGACTGAGGTGTTTATCTTTCCCTGTTTATATCTTCTGGTTTTTTGAAACATCTCATGATTTTTAAAAGTTTCCCTGAGATCAGTATGTCGCCTCCAAGTAAGCAAGGTCTGTCCATCATTAGAGTGAATTGCCTTCTTTGGACCTGAGAATTCATGTCTCAGATGAAACATTGAAGACAACTCACAAGATTCTCTTCCATAAAAATGTGAGGTTGTCCTAAATCTGCAATCTGGTCCCTCTTCAACAACATGTAGAAGCTCACTAGTGTGGATTCCATGACATGGCCCTCACCCTCAGTCCTGAGAGCTGATGAAGAAGGGGCACTGATGTCCAAAGACAGGGAGATTTGGATTTCACTTCTAGCCTTGCCACTTTCTGGCCTTGATTTCCTCATCTGTAAAATGGACCCAATGAGACAAACCTCCTCATTGGGTTTGTATACAGAGGAAATTAGTTACCACTTGAAAAGTGCCTGGCATGCAAAAAACATTCATAAATAATGTCATCACGGTTTATATAAAACACCAGTCTAGGAAAATCCCTTCTGATTGTTTTTCTTGCTCTTACTTTCTCCCAGCTGTCTGACATTTTCAAATTTGCTTTGTAACTAAATATTTTCATTCAGATCACTTTCCTGAGACTCATGGTAACATGCCTCCTAATTCATTGTTTGGATAATACACTCTCCAATTATTTCTGAACTTTTTTAAAAAAAGAAAATGCTCTACTTATTCATATTTCTTTGAGGTCGTGAGACCATTACCTCAAAGTGCACAGACATTATTAAAACAAATTACACTGGGTCACTGTGAGGGGAGCCCTAACACTCATTCCAACAGAAAAGGCTAGGAGGCCCCCTGAGAAGGAGTGAAAGAATGGATCTTTTGTTGGCTCACATGTAACATTATGTAGAAATAGCTTGTTTTACTAATATAACCAGATGTCTTCTAGCCATATATAAAAATATTCTAACCCACACCGATTTGCTCAACAAGTGTCCACAAGGTAGCTTACAAGACTGAAGGCCTGTGTCTATTTAAGAGTAGACTTTCTTCAAGGATTACATCATCTGCAGATGAGAGCTCTTCCTTAGGAGTACTAGAACCCTCATGTTAATGGGAAAAGTGCTTACTTGAGTCAGAGATTGGAGGTTTGAAATTTTACTCTACCATTTCCTGGTGATGTGGCATGAGTATAGTATTTAATTTCTAGGGCTCTCTTTCTTATTTGCAAAGCAGTGATAATAATATGCATCCCAAGGAGTTCTGATAAGTTTTGATTGAATACTGTGAAAGCATTTTGAACAGCATTTTGAACATAGCAAACATTCAATAAAAGGTGAAATATTAGTTGACTTTATAGATGAGGACAATGTATCTTTGAATTTCAGATCCTAGGTTCGAGATGATAGGTATAATAGTAGAGTGAAAAAAGTATTAGACTTTGAGTCAAGAAACATAACTAAATTGTACTTATTACTTGCTGTGTGGCTTTGTACAAATTTCTTAACTTTTATAAGTCTTATTTGCTTAACATACAAGATGGGGCAAATAATATCCTCTCTTTCCACTTTTTTAGGATTTATGAGAGAAGCAAATTTTATATTTCCCCCAGTCTTCAGATTCTGTATTCCTTCTATTTCTAAAAGTAACAACTATTGTTAAGTATATGTTTTTATTTTAGCAAATTACTACCTTCTAATGGAATGACTGGCCTTCAAAAGAATTCAGTGGAAGAACTGTAGCTCGGTTCTGGAATTCTATAGTTTTCTCAGAGGGATTCCACTTTATATGCAAAAGCAAACAGAATGCTAGTTCCTCCACAGAGAACACTAGTAACAGCCATGATAAAGATTAATTATCCATCTCTGAAAATACTATTACCTTCTGTGACCTAGTGCTTTCAAGTTCAATAAGGTGGGATAATTCCATAATAATTTCAATCCCAAACTACCTTTACTAAGAACCTGAGTAATAGTTCCTCAACACTCTGCATATAAAATTTTATAGCCAGTTGGGTACATTAATGGGTAAAGGATAAGGTTCATGAAATCCTGAGTTCTTTAAGAGTTCAGACCCAGTGAATTGGGTGGTATTCTAGAACATGAAGTATGCATTAAGGTTTATATAATATTTCTTGGAGGACAAAAACTTGAGCTATATTTTAGTTTCATTGAATAGAAAATGCTTACTTTATTTTCCTCAATTGGAAAAACTTTCTTTAATTTCTGAACAATAAGTGAACATTCTTACTTGAAAAAAGTTCAAACCCAACTAATTTCTTATTTAATGATAGGAAAATGATATCTCATTGCTGTCTTTATTTGTATTTCTTTGATTAGTAGTAATATTGAGCATCTTTCCAGGAGTGTATTGATGATTTTCTCTTTAATAAGTTGTCTACGGGTATGTTCATAATCTCTTTCTATATTTTTTATATTCTTTTAATCTATTTGCATTTTCCTAAATTGATGCTACATGTTTAATCTAGTTTTGCAATGTTCGAGTGTTTTGGAGTAGGGGCTCATCTTCCATTTTTATAGATCTTTTTGTGAATTTATCATACAAGGAAATATCTAGTTGCACATGACATTGCTGTTATAGTTGCCCTTATGCAAATTTAATTCCCCAAAGTACTTTACTTGCTGTGTGGCTTTGTACAAATTTCTTAACTTTTATAAGTCTTATTTGCTTAACATACAAGATGGGGCAAATAATATCCTCTCTTTCCACTTTTTTAGGATTTATGAGAGAAGCAAATTTTATATTTCCCCCAGTCTTCAGATTCTGTATTCCTTCTATTTCTAAAAGTAACAACTATTGTTAAGTATATGTTTTTATTTTAGCAAATTACTACCTTCTAATGGAATGACTGGCCTTCAAAAGAATTCAGTGGAAGAACTGTAGCTCGGTTCTGGAATTCTATAGTTTTCTCAGAGGGATTCCACTTTATATGCAAAAGCAAACAGAATGCTAGTTCCTCCACAGAGAACACTAGTAACAGCCATGATAAAGATTAATTATCCATCTCTGAAAATACTATTACCTTCTGTGACCTAGTGCTTTCAAGTTCAATAAGGTGGGATAATTCCATAATAATTTCAATCCCAAACTACCTTTACTAAGAACCTGAGTAATAGTTCCTCAACACTCTGCATATAAAATTTTATAGCCAGTTGGGTACATTAATGGGTAAAGGATAAGGTTCATGAAATCCTGAGTTCTTTAAGAGTTCAGACCCAGTGAATTGGGTGGTATTCTAGAACATGAAGTATGCATTAAGGTTTATATAATATTTCTTGGAGGACAAAAACTTGAGCTATATTTTAGTTTCATTGAATAGAAAATGCTTACTTTATTTTCCTCAATTGGAAAAACTTTCTTTAATTTCTGAACAATAAGTGAACATTCTTACTTGAAAAAAGTTCAAACCCAACTAATTTCTTATTTAATGATAGGAAAATGATATCTCATTGCTGTCTTTATTTGTATTTCTTTGATTAGTAGTAATATTGAGCATCTTTCCAGGAGTGTATTGATGATTTTCTCTTTAATAAGTTGTCTACGGGTATGTTCATAATCTCTTTCTATATTTTTTATATTCTTTTAATCTATTTGCATTTTCCTAAATTGATGCTACATGTTTAATCTAGTTTTGCAATGTTCGAGTGTTTTGGAGTAGGGGCTCATCTTCCATTTTTATAGATCTTTTTGTGAATTTATCATACAAGGAAATATCTAGTTGCACATGACATTGCTGTTTAGTCGCCCAGTTGTGTCCAGCCCTTTATGACCTCATAAACTGCAGCACGCCAGGCTTCTCTGTCCCTCATCATCTCCTGGAGTTTGCCCCAGTTTGTGTCCATTGCATTGCTCATGCCATCCAGTCATCTCATCCTCTGTCGCCTTCTTCTCCCTTTGCCTTGCACATGGTCATATTACACATGATATCTGTCACCAAATGACAGCTACTACTCTCCATTTCTTAAAGATGAAGAAATAAAACCACAAAATGTATAAAACCAGTTATAAAAATCCACATCTTTGGGTTCAGTACCTTTCCTTCTGAAGGTCTGTGGTTATACCCAGGTACCACAGAAGCCTAGAATATTTGAGGGGGATTAATTTAGGCAAGAATGATATAATTTAAACTCTTCATTTCACAGATGAGCGCAGTAAGGTATGAGAAAATGAAATACCTGTACTTACAAGAACATAGACATTCAAGTTCTAGTTGGGATTCTTTCCTCTATTCCATGTACATTTCCATAATGATAGCATTTCATAAAAAATGTCTATTGTTTTAGCCCTAGTAATCACCTGGAAGAGGGAAAGAATTCAGAATTTATTCTCTTAACTCACAAAATAATGGAAAGTAACATTGTTAAAGTTGAGACAAGACACTTGAAAATTAAAGCCTGAGAGTATTTTATTGATCCATCGTGATATTCACTCTGGGAAAAAAGACAAAAGGAATAGTAACATCCTTTGTTAAAATGATACAGTCTGTTTATCAACTGTCTATTTATGGGGTATCTCAAGTATTTCATGACTGGTGTTGCATATATAACTAAGGGTTGCATATATAAGTAAAAGTTGTGTCATTTAGTCTCTAAGTTGTGTTTGAATCTTTGCAACCCATGAACTAAAGCTTGCCAGGTTTCCTGTCCTTCACTGTCTCCTTGAGTTGCACAAATTCATGTCCATTGAGTTGGTGATGCCATCCAGCCATCTCATCCTCTGCCACCCCCTTCTCCTTCTGCCCTCCATGTTTCTCAGGATCAGGGTCTTTTCCAGTGAGTTGGCTCTTTGCATCAGGTGGTCAAAGATTTGGAACTTCAGCATCAGTCCTTTCAGTGAATATTTAGGGTTAATTTCCTTTAGGTTTGACTGGTTTGATCTCCTTTCTGTCCAAGGGACTCTCAAGAGTCTCCAGCACCACAGTTCAAAAGTATCAATTCTTCAACACTCACTCAGCCTTCTTTATGGTCCAATTCTTATATATATATATATATATATATATATATATATATATATATATATATAATTTTTTTTGTACTTTATTTATTTTCAGGGGTGGGGGGACGGGTTGGGGAGGGAGGGGAGCGGGTGGGCCACTTCTATTGGTTTTTCATTTGTCTGTTTTCATCCATCTTTGTTCTTTGGCCCATGTGGGCCTCTCATCGCAGCGGCCTCTGTTGTCGCAGAGCACTGGCTCTGGGCGCATGCGCTCCAGAGCTCTGGCTCGATAATTGGACACATTGGTCCAGCCGCTCCGTGACACGTGGGATCTTCCCAGGCCAGGGATTGAACCGGCGTCCCTTGCACTGCAAGGTGGTGTCCTTACCCACTGGACCACCAGGTAAGCCCTATGGTCGAACTCTTACATCCATAAAAGACAACCAGAAAAACCATAGCTTTGACTATGTGGACCTTTGTCAGTAAAGTGATGTCTCTGCTCTTTAATATATTGCCTAGGTTTGTCATAGCATGGACAGACGTACTTAGGATGAGAAGTCATGACTATCTTGAGGACTTCTCTGGAACAGAAGCTGGATTGAGGTCTTTCTTTTACTGGGATCCTTCCCATCCTAGTTTTTGGCATTCTGAGGTAGGAAATAATGTGAACTCTGCTTTTAAACAGCCATTTTATTTCACCCAGTCATACTTTTCTTTGCCTGGGTAAAGGACAAGAACAAATTACCTGTGTCTCAAACTTCAAAGTTACACTCTTGAAAAACAGATATAGAAGACTGTCCTTAAAAAGACAGCAGCAAAGATCTACAGGGTAAGTTGCATAGCAGGAAGGAAAAAGGGACCCTATAAGAGTCATGAGACACAAAACGTGAATGAATAATTCCTGTGTTTTCCTGCATCCCCAAATTGGTTATCTTCCCACCTGCATGTGTTCCGTTGGCAATCCTCAGACAAATTCTTTATGGCTTTTGGTTGCATTTTCCATTTCAGTTTGTTTTAAATAATAGGTCAAAACACATGTCTTGAATAGCCTAATATCTAAAACATATGTCTGTGCAATGAGACCACAGAGGTAGAACTACAGAACCAGTTTTATTTTTAGTGGAGATTTTAGATGTCTGCTCAACACATTTATTTGTAAAGTAATATATGTTCATCCAATATGTTACGCTGTCAAGAAACATACCAAAGAAGAACACCAAGTTCCTCTTCTACAGGAGTATATAATCTTGTTGGAGAATAAATGTCTCAATCATAAATGCCTTTTTTCTATACACAGAGAATACTAGTTTAAAGAACTAGATGTTCAAAAAAAGGTAAAGGGAGTGAAATCAAGTTGAAGGGGAGTACACTTTCCCTTTTTAGCTACTCTCTCTCTCTTTTTTTTTAAGCTACTCTTAAGCCAAGAAGAATCTTTACCAATTACCTTTGAGTCCTTTCCGGCGTCCCTTGCACTGCAAGGTGGTGTCCTTACCCACTGGACCACCAGGTAAGCCCTATGGTCGAACTCTTACATCCATAAAAGACAACCAGAAAAACCATAGCTTTGACTATGTGGACCTTTGTCAGTAAAGTGATGTCTCTGCTCTTTAATATATTGCCTAGGTTTGTCATAGCATGGACAGACGTACTTAGGATGAGAAGTCATGACTATCTTGAGGACTTCTCTGGAACAGAAGCTGGATTGAGGTCTTTCTTTTACTGGGATCCTTCCCATCCTAGTTTTTGGCATTCTGAGGTAGGAAATAATGTGAACTCTGCTTTTAAACAGCCATTTTATTTCACCCAGTCATACTTTTCTTTGCCTGGGTAAAGGACAAGAACAAATTACCTGTGTCTCAAACTTCAAAGTTACACTCTTGAAAAACAGATATAGAAGACTGTCCTTAAAAAGACAGCAGCAAAGATCTACAGGGTAAGTTGCATAGCAGGAAGGAAAAAGGGACCCTATAAGAGTCATGAGACACAAAACGTGAATGAATAATTCCTGTGTTTTCCTGCATCCCCAAATTGGTTATCTTCCCACCTGCATGTGTTCCGTTGGCAATCCTCAGACAAATTCTTTATGGCTTTTGGTTGCATTTTCCATTTCAGTTTGTTTTAAATAATAGGTCAAAACACATGTCTTGAATAGCCTAATATCTAAAACATATGTCTGTGCAATGAGACCACAGAGGTAGAACTACAGAACCAGTTTTATTTTTAGTGGAGATTTTAGATGTCTGCTCAACACATTTATTTGTAAAGTAATATATGTTCATCCAATATGTTACGCTGTCAAGAAACATACCAAAGAAGAACACCAAGTTCCTCTTCTACAGGAGTATATAATCTTGTTGGAGAATAAATGTCTCAATCATAAATGCCTTTTTTCTATACACAGAGAATACTAGTTTAAAGAACTAGATGTTCAAAAAAAGGTAAAGGGAGTGAAATCAAGTTGAAGGGGAGTACACTTTCCCTTTTTAGCTACTCTCTCTCTCTTTTTTTTTAAGCTACTCTTAAGCCAAGAAGAATCTTTACCAATTACCTTTGAGTCCTTTAATAAGAGCCATAAACCTGTCAACAGTATGGATGAGTCGAGTCTACTTTATAAAAGCATTCCTTTGTCCCCTACAGTTCTGTGCTTCTCCTTTTTGTGCACCTACTTCCCTGATGCTAGGGCAGAAATGTACACACAGAACTCATTTCTCCAGTCAGGCTATCCTTTTTGCTTGGTGAGGAAGTTTCCGTCTGCTCAGATATCCCTCCCTTTTCCTTAGTGCAGATATCTTTCTTCACTAACTTGGCAGATACATTCTTGCTCCTTCTGGAGAGTTCTGGTCCTAGAACAATTATGCTTCTTCCTCTTACCCTTCCCAAATTTCTAAAAGAAGGTTGATGAAGTACAGTTATGTAGGAAAACCCTGAATTAGAGCTCTGGATACCCACCACTTAATAATCTGAGCTTCAGCGTCCTTGAGTCACTCAGTCATGTTCAACTCTGCGACCCATAGACTCCTCTGTCCATGGGACTTACTAGGGAAGACCACTGGGGTGTATTGTCATTTCCTCCTCCACGGGATCTTCCCAACCCAGGTTATAAAGTCATTAATGATTCTGCCTTGGCATATCAATGAAATGATTGAGGTATGTAAAACAAGTGCTTCTATAAGTATCAGCTCCTTTCCTACTTTAACCTTAAATTCCTCCTCTAGGTTGCAGATCTTTCTAATCTGGTCTGGTCCACAGTCACCTTTCTTACTTTTTAAATAAACTTCCATGGGTCTAGCCCTTGAATATCTGCCTGGACAGTTCTCTCTATCCTGTGAGATTGTCTTCACTTGGTCCAACCAATTTTTCTAATTGAAGCTCAGCTTTCTCCACCAGCATCAGCACTCATTGTTGTAAACTTTACTACCTAGAGGACCTAGGTAGATTAGTTTTCTAAGGCTGCCGAAATGAAATCCCATAGACTGAGTGGCTTAAGCAAATGAAATTTACAGTTCTGGAGGCTAGAAGTCTGAGATCAAGGTATCAGCTGTTTTGGTTTCTTCTGAGATCTCTCTTCTCGTCTTGCAGATCTCCATTTTACCACTGTGTCCTCATGTGAACATGGCCTTTCTTTTGTCCAAAGGCATCTTTGCCCTCTCTTTGTATATCATATTCTCATTTCTTTTAAGGACATCAACCAGATTACAGTCCATCATAATGACCTCAGTTTAAAATTGCCTTTTAAAGGCCTTTTTCCAAATATTTGCCCCTCGTCTGTTTCCCAGATGCTAGGGCAGAAATGTACACACAGAACTCATTTCTCCAGTCAGGCTATCCTTTTGCTTGGTGAGGAAGTTTCCGTCTGCTCAGATATCCCTCCCTTTTCCTTAGTGCAGATATCTTTCTTCACTAACTTGGCAGATACATTCTTGCTCCTTCTGGAGAGTTCTGGTCCTAGAACAATTATGCTTCTTCCTCTTACCCTTCCCAAATTTCTAAAAGAAGGTTGATGAAGTACAGTTATGTAGGAAAACCCTGAATTAGAGCTCTGGATACCCACCACTTAATAATCTGAGCTTCAGCGTCCTTGAGTCACTCAGTCATGTTCAACTCTGCGACCCATAGACTCCTCTGTCCATGGGACTTACTAGGGAAGACCACTGGGGTGTATTGTCATTTCCTCCTCCACGGGATCTTCCCAACCCAGGTTATAAAGTCATTAATGATTCTGCCTTGGCATATCAATGAAATGATTGAGGTATGTAAAACAAGTGCTTCTATAAGTATCAGCTCCTTTCCTACTTTAACCTTAAATTCCTCCTCTAGGTTGCAGATCTTTCTAATCTGGTCTGGTCCACAGTCACCTTTCTTACTTTTTAAATAAACTTCCATGGGTCTAGCCCTTGAATATCTGCCTGGACAGTTCTCTCTATCCTGTGAGATTGTCTTCACTTGGTCCAACCAATTTTTCTAATTGAAGCTCAGCTTTCTCCACCAGCATCAGCACTCATTGTTGTAAACTTTACTACCTAGAGGACCTAGGTAGATTAGTTTTCTAAGGCTGCCGAAATGAAATCCCATAGACTGAGTGGCTTAAGCAAATGAAATTTACAGTTCTGGAGGCTAGAAGTCTGAGATCAAGGTATCAGCTGTTTTGGTTTCTTCTGAGATCTCTCTTCTCGTCTTGCAGATCTCCATTTTACCACTGTGTCCTCATGTGAACATGGCCTTTCTTTTGTCCAAAGGCATCTTTGCCCTCTCTTTGTATATCATATTCTCATTTCTTTTAAGGACATCAACCAGATTACAGTCCATCATAATGACCTCAGTTTAAAATTGCCTTTTTAAAGGCCTTTTTTCCAAATATAGTCACACCCTGAGGCACAGGGGGTTAGGGCTTTAACTTCAGCATATAAATTTGGGGGCAGGACCATCACCCCATGATAACTGATTCTTTGGCAAGGGCAGGGGCAGAATCCAGATTTGCAGCATGGTGTGAGCATTACCACCATAGCCTACTTCAAACTATCAGTCTTTTAATAACAGCACACAAATATCCTGAACATTTAAGAATCAGTTTCACAGTCTAATAAGAGCTAACTCCAGCACATAGCTGATACAGAGTCCAGCCGAAGGAAGTGTCCCTATATTCTGTAACCACCATCAAACTTCAGAGGACCTTCTACTATGTCCTTCTTCCAGCTGAGGCACACCTCTTGTTTGTATCCCATTTATAGTGCATAAACTATTGATATACCCTTGAGCTCAGTAAATTCCCCCAGCCCTTCCACAATGAGATTGTAAATCCACTCACTTCATCAGGGTAACTCATTCTTTATACATTTTTTTTTCCATGTTAAATTCACAGACACTTATTTAAAGTATAAGACATATATATAGATAAATTCACTTGGAGCCAAAGAGGGAAAAAAAGCCTGTTAAAATTATCCCCATTTCTCAATCTTGTAAGAGTCTTATAAGAGTAGTGAGGAAAAAAGAAAATGAGTCAGGTTTAGGAGAGGCAAACATGAAAAAGGCTAAGACTTCTGCTAGCATGAAAAATTATGGTCTTTATATTTTGCCATCTACGCCAAAACTTCATGATTGCTCAAAATACTAGGTGAAAAGAATCTGACATTTTACAATAATTTTAAAACTTTCCAATCAGGTCTAGCCAGATAGTGCACCAAAAAGAATAAATCCCCTTACTTTTATAATCATTTTGTTCTGACAGCTTTGAAAGAGTAACAGGAAGTATCTTTTGATGAAGAAATTCCCACTGGCTTCAAATGAAAAAAAGTATTGAATCTATTTTGTGAGACCATTTCAATTTCTGGGTTTAGTTATTCTGGCTTAGTAGATTCAGCAGTTTTAGGGCTTCAGATCACATAAATACAATAATCTCATTCCAAATTTGTGTCCACATATCTCAAGTCATATGAATAGTGGATCTATTTGACTTTCCACTTTGATTATGAAATTAACTAGATAATTCTCAAAAGTATGTTTCATTTAGTATGACTGCCAGTCACAATGATCCTCTCCTCTGGTGTTCATCCCTAGTGATATTCTTTCCTTCATTAAACACGACTGACCTGTGGAACCAGTAGAATATGGTGTAGAAATGTTATAGAAGATACTGCAACTTCTGCTTTGCTCTCCCTTGGATCATTGACAGCTTTCAATGAGGACTCTCAAAGAGCCCTGTAGAGAGACTTATACAGTGGAGGGTGGGAGGACCGAGGCCTCCTGTCGATTTCAGGCATCAACTGTCAGCATGTTAGTGAGCCCTCTTGGAGGGGGATCCTCAGCTCCAGTCACGCCTTCAGATGACTGCAGACCCAGCTGACATTTTGACTGCAAGCTCATGAGCAGTCCCAAGCCAGAACCAACCAGCTAAGCTAACCCTGAATTCATGACCCACAGAAACTGAAATAATAAATGCTTCTTTTTTTAAAAAGAATTATTATTATTTTTAATTTTGGCCTCTTTTATTGGTTTTTTATTTATTCACTTTTCATCCATCTTTATTCTTCGGCCCTTTATTTTTGGGCCTCCCATTGCAGTGGCCTCTGTCACTCAGAGCACCAGCTGTGGGCGCACACACTCCAAACATGAAAAGGCTAAGACTTCTGCTAGCATGAAAAATTATGGTCTTTATATTTTGCCATCTACGCCAAAACTTCATGATTGCTCAAAATACTAGGTGAAAAGAATCTGACATTTTACAATAATTTTAAAACTTTCCAATCAGGTCTAGCCAGATAGTGCACCAAAAAGAATAAATCCCCTTACTTTTATAATCATTTTGTTCTGACAGCTTTGAAAGAGTAACAGGAAGTATCTTTTGATGAAGAAATTCCCACTGGCTTCAAATGAAAAAGTATTGAATCTATTTTGTGAGACCATTTCAATTTCTGGGTTTAGTTATTCTGGCTTAGTAGATTCAGCAGTTTTAGGGCTTCAGATCACATAAATACAATAATCTCATTCCAAATTTGTGTCCACATATCTCAAGTCATATGAATAGTGGATCTATTTGACTTTCCACTTTGATTATGAAATTAACTAGATAATTCTCAAAAGTATGTTTCATTTAGTATGACTGCCAGTCACAATGATCCTCTCCTCTGGTGTTCATCCCTAGTGATATTCTTTCCTTCATTAAACACGACTGACCTGTGGAACCAGTAGAATATGGTGTAGAAATGTTATAGAAGATACTGCAACTTCTGCTTTGCTCTCCCTTGGATCATTGACAGCTTTCAATGAGGACTCTCAAAGAGCCCTGTAGAGAGACTTATACAGTGGAGGGTGGGAGGACCGAGGCCTCCTGTCGATTTCAGGCATCAACTGTCAGCATGTTAGTGAGCCCTCTTGGAGGGGGATCCTCAGCTCCAGTCACGTCTTCAGATGACTGCAGACCCAGCTGACATTTTGACTGCAAGCTCATGAGCAGTCCCAAGCCAGAACCAACCAGCTAAGCTAACCCTGAATTCATGACCCACAGAAACTGAAATAATAAATGCTTCTTTTTTTAAAAAGAATTATTATTATTTTTAATTTTGGCCTCTTTTATTGGTTTTTTATTTATTCACTTTTCATCCATCTTTATTCTTCGGCCCTTTATTTTTGGGCCTCCCATTGCAGTGGCCTCTGTCACTCAGAGCACCAGCTGTGGGCGCACACACTCCAGAGCACTGGCTCACAATTGGACACACCAGTCCAGCTGCTCTGAGGCATGAGGGATCCTCCTGGGCCAGGGATCTAACTGGCGTCCCCTGCACTGCAAGGCAGACTCTCTACCCACTAGACCACCAGGGAAGCCCATAAATGCTTCCTTTTGTTTTCAACTGCAAAGTAATTTTATACGCAGCAATAGGAAATGAATATCAGGTAGGCATTTAAAACCCAGGATTCAGAGAGCCTGTGTTTATAAACCACTTAGGGTTAGTAAATGCAAAAATAGGCTCCATTTTAATCCCTATGACACAAGTTTATTAGGTTTCTGAAACTCCTTGGCTTTTGAATTACCCTCCTATGTTTACAAATTCTCTACCTTCTAGGTCATGGTGTGCATTTCCTTATACTCTAGGCTCAGAAAATGCAAGGTACATACTTTGCCAGTTCCTCTGGCAACTGTTGAACAAGTGCCCCAGACGTGATTTTTCAGGTGCACCTGTTTATCATTCAAGATCTTGAATCAAGGTCTCGTGATGCAAACAGGAAGACAGTGAGAGGTGGAGAAAGTGTCTAATACCCAGTGGCAGTAATGGTGGTACTGTAAGCTACAGCATCCACTGGGGACCAGCAACTCTCAGAGCAGTGCTCTTCCTCATTAGACCAGTTGGTTCCTACTGTTTCCCAGTACTGATTTTCTAGCCACAGAGATGCCATGAACCACCCAATATTCCTTAATAAATTTCTTTTGTCTTGAAAGCATTATCTACAGTAAAGGTTCTACTTCTGCTACAGTGGAAACCATAAGTACACTGGACACAACAAATTTGCCAGTAGGAATTGCCTGAGAGAAAAGATGATCTCATTCTGGCCAACTGAATCTGTCTTCAAAGACACAACTTACTTGTCAAGGAGAAGCTGAGTCATGATATGAAAAGAAAAATGTTGAAGGACATAGTTTAGTGAAATAAACCATCATAGGTATGCATCAGTGAGCCAGGAGTTTGGAATCTTCGAATACTAGTGATTTATCAATGAAACATTCTTTTTGTTCAGTAACTTTATAATTACAAGTCTTCGTTGTTGAGTTTTTAAAAAATATCTATTTATTTGGCTCCGTGGGGCCTTAGTTTCGGCACACAGGATCTTCATTGCATTATGTGGGATCTTTTGTTGCAGCTTGGTCTCTAGTTGTGGTGTGGGTCTAGTTGTTGCAGCTTTCAGGGATCTAACTGGCGCCCCTGCACTGCAAGGCAGACTCTCTACCCACTAGACCACCAGGGAAGCCCATAAATGCTTCCTTTTGTTTTCAACTGCAAAGTAATTTTATACGCAGCAATAGGAAATGAATATCAGGTAGGCATTTAAAACCCAGGATTCAGAGAGCCTGTGTTTATAAACCACTTAGGGTTAGTAAATGCAAAAATAGGCTCCATTTTAATCCCTATGACACAAGTTTATTAGGTTTCTGAAACTCCTTGGCTTTTGAATTACCCTCCTATGTTTACAAATTCTCTACCTTCTAGGTCATGGTGTGCATTTCCTTATACTCTAGGCTCAGAAAATGCAAGGTACATACTTTGCCAGTTCCTCTGGCAACTGTTGAACAAGTGCCCCAGACGTGATTTTTCAGGTGCACCTGTTTATCATTCAAGATCTTGAATCAAGGTCTCGTGATGCAAACAGGAAGACAGTGAGAGGTGGAGAAAGTGTCTAATACCCAGTGGCAGTAATGGTGGTACTGTAAGCTACAGCATCCACTGGGGACCAGCAACTCTCAGAGCAGTGCTCTTCCTCATTAGACCAGTTGGTTCCTACTGTTTCCCAGTACTGATTTTCTAGCCACAGAGATGCCATGAACCACCCAATATTCCTTAATAAATTTCTTTTGTCTTGAAAGCATTATCTACAGTAAAGGTTCTACTTCTGCTACAGTGGAAACCATAAGTACACTGGACACAACAAATTTGCCAGTAGGAATTGCCTGAGAGAAAAGATGATCTCATTCTGGCCAACTGAATCTGTCTTCAAAGACACAACTTACTTGTCAAGGAGAAGCTGAGTCATGATATGAAAAGAAAAATGTTGAAGGACATAGTTTAGTGAAATAAACCATCATAGGTATGCATCAGTGAGCCAGGAGTTTGGAATCTTCGAATACTAGTGATTTATCAATGAAACATTCTTTTTGTTCAGTAACTTTATAATTACAAGTCTTCGTTGTTGAGTTTTTAAAAAATATCTATTTATTTGGCTCCGTGGGGCCTTAGTTTCGGCACACAGGATCTTCATTGCATTATGTGGGATCTTTTGTTGCAGCTTGGTCTCTCTAGTTGTGGTGTGTGGGCTCAATAGTTGCAGCATGCTGCAGGCTTAGTTGCTTTATAGCATGCAGAATCTTAGTACCCCAACCAGGGATCAAATCTCTATCCTCTGCATTGCAAGGTGAATTCTTAACCACTGGACCACCAGGGAAGTTACTATAGGTTTTTCTTTTATTTTTTCTTATTCTTTTTTGTTTTTTTTTACTTGAAGGAAACTTGCTTTACAATGTTTTGTTGGTATCTGCCACACATGAAAGGTCTGAAATAATTTTTAGTAAGTTCATAAACTATAGGGCTCGCTGTGACAGGGATCTTTATAGGTTTATGAACTTACTAAAAAGTCTTTCAAATCTTTCATGTATTTCATAAAACAGAGGCATCAAGAAGTGAAAAAAAGCAAGGACTCAGAAACTGACATTTTATTTACACACAACTTAAAGTACTTGGCATTGAAACCAGCTGTAAAGATGTGAAACCGTCATAAATATCAGCTTTTTATACTGCTTCCCAAATAATTAAAAAGGCATTTCCATGACAGAACTTGGTTTGTTTGTTTTATCTTTTTCCTCACATGCCTTTGATTAATACTTGAATTATAAACTCTCATAAATTCTGGTATTTTTACTTATCTGTTTATATGGTAAATAGATAAGTAGGGAGGTTAGAGAAATCACCTATCTGAAAAATGAATTAAAATGCAGAATCACAGCCTCCTATTTGTTAAATTTCACCTGCTTCACCCCAGCTTTATTGGACTCACCCTTAGTAACCTGTCAGCTCCAAGTTCAGCCCCTCTACATGGCCTTAGCAAGTTCTCCAAGTGTTCTACTCTTTGGCAAGGAAGTATATTGAATTGTCTTACTTTTTATTTTTTAAATCTTTTGGAAAGTCTTACTTTTAAGTATACAGAGTACATGCATACATTGTGGGTATAAAATCTGAACATTATAGATCAATTAAAACCTCCTTCCCTGCTACTCACAGTCCTCTGTGCATGCCTATAATCTTCCAGACCCTTTTCTATATATTTATTGGACTATGTAGACACAGCTGTAAAGCTCAGCCTCTACCCTGAGTTGAAAAAAAAAATCCCTGATATGATATGAGTACTCATTCATATTCATTTTAAAGGCATGAAAAAAATTGCTTCAGTCCACCGGCCTCTTCTGTCCTCTCTCCTGGCATGGTGGTAAAGAAGCATCTGGTCCTCTAAGCCATCTGTCCCATAGGCACTTGTAGAGAAAGCCCTTGTTCCCATTTACCTAGCCCTTTAGAACTGAGACTGCCTTTGCTACATCAAGATTAGTACAGTAAGACTTAGTCTACCTGTAGTGCCTGTAAAGCAAGAGAATTCCTGCAGAAACTTGCAAAGTCTCTTCTGCCTTTCATCTCCTGGGCTCTGCCTGAGGGTGATAGTTTCCCACCAAAAGAACCTACACTCTCATCACTTGCCTCATTCACCCTTCTCCTCAAAGGTGGGATTTTGTTTTTGTTTTGTTTCAGGCTACTGCCTTGTAGAGTAAGGCAGAAGACTCAGAATTGTCTCTATTCCACTAAGAGAACTTAAAAAAACCCCTTTGCCAAAGCCTAGCCTTAGGAAGGAACAGATTGAAACCAGTTTAAAGATGAAACCGTCATAAATATCAGCTTTTTATACTGCTTCCCAAATAATTAAAAAGGCATTTCCATGACAGAACTTGGTTTGTTTGTTTTATCTTTTTCCTCACATGCCTTTGATTAATACTTGAATTATAAACTCTCATAAATTCTGGTATTTTTACTTATCTGTTTATATGGTAAATAGATAAGTAGGGAGGTTAGAGAAATCACCTATCTGAAAAATGAATTAAAATGCAGAATCACAGCCTCCTATTTGTTAAATTTCACCTGCTTCACCCCAGCTTTATTGGACTCACCCTTAGTAACCTGTCAGCTCCAAGTTCAGCCCCTCTACATGGCCTTAGCAAGTTCTCCAAGTGTTCTACTCTTTGGCAAGGAAGTATATTGAATTGTCTTACTTTTTATTTTTTAAATCTTTTGGAAAGTCTTACTTTTAAGTATACAGAGTACATGCATACATTGTGGGTATAAAATCTGAACATTATAGATCAATTAAAACCTCCTTCCCTGCTACTCACAGTCCTCTGTGCATGCCTATAATCTTCCAGACCCTTTTCTATATATTTATTGGACTATGTAGACACAGCTGTAAAGCTCAGCCTCTACCCTGAGTTGAAAAAAAAAATCCCTGATATGATATGAGTACTCATTCATATTCATTTTAAAGGCATGAAAAAAATTGCTTCAGTCCACCGGCCTCTTCTGTCCTCTCTCCTGGCATGGTGGTAAAGAAGCATCTGGTCCTCTAAGCCATCTGTCCCATAGGCACTTGTAGAGAAAGCCCTTGTTCCCATTTACCTAGCCCTTTAGAACTGAGACTGCCTTTGCTACATCAAGATTAGTACAGTAAGACTTAGTCTACCTGTAGTGCCTGTAAAGCAAGAGAATTCCTGCAGAAACTTGCAAAGTCTCTTCTGCCTTTCATCTCCTGGGCTCTGCCTGAGGGTGATAGTTTCCCACCAAAAGAACCTACACTCTCATCACTTGCCTCATTCACCCTTCTCCTCAAAGGTGGGATTTTGTTTTTGTTTTGTTTCAGGCTACTGCCTTGTAGAGTAAGGCAGAAGACTCAGAATTGTCTCTATTCCACTAAGAGAACTTACACTTTCGAAAGCCAGCCTTAGGAAGGAACAAGTATGTGACCTTCTTGCTTCTGCCCAAATGTATCTTTCTGCTGGGGTAAGGAGACTGGGATGACCAGGCTTGACATAGGAAGGGGTGAGGACAGACTGAAATTATTAGAATGATGTTGAAAAAAAAAGAGAGAAAATTCATTTTGTACTTAATATAGTATATATTATCCTATATGTATTATTCTATAACTTGCTTTATCTTATTCAGTAATGTCTTCAAGATTTTCCATGTTTCTATATATAGCTCTGTATTATTCATTCAGTGGTCATTTATTGAGCCTCTGTTGTGTGCCAGGGGCTGTACAATAGATGAGAAAAAACTAACTATTATTCTTGTTGGCCTTACATATTAGGGGAAAAAATAAGAGTTACGTATGCATGTGCATGAGTAATACAACATGAAGTGATGGAATTAATGAAAATAAAATGGGATGAAATGATAGAGGCAGGGGTGGCTTTTTAGACAGAGGACTTCTCTGCAGAGGCAACTTCATTCTTTTCAGCTGCATTTCCCTAAAGAGGGATAGCGGCAAGGATTGTCTTAACTTTTTTAACTTTTTTTTTTAAGTTTTTTGGAAATTCTTACTTTTAACTATACAGAGAACATGTGTACATTGTGCGCATAAAATGTGAACATAATAGATCAATTAAAACCTCCTTCCCTGATACTCAGAGTTCTCTGTGCATGCCAGTAACCTTCCAGACCCTTCTGTCATTTTTATTATCACAGATCATGTTGTAATATTTACCTCCTTGTGTACATAAATGATGGTCTTTGAGTAGATCCTGAAAACTAGAATTACTTAGTCACACTTGTGAACTGCTCCCTTAAATAACTATGATTTATGCTCCTGTCACAAACTTCTTGTTTGCTATAACTATCAAAATTGTTAATTTTATCAATCTGATATGTGAAAAAATGATGTCTTAGATTTTTTAGTAATTGGCACTTCCCTGATTCTTTCTTAAGTTGAATATAATTTCATATGTTTAGTAGACGTTTAAATTTCCTGCCTTGTAGAATGACTTTTCGTGTCCTGTGTCCATATATCTGTACGATCTTTGGTCTTTTGATTTTTTTGGAGCTGATGTATTCAGAGTAATAATATTTTACCTTAGATATGCAGCAAATATTTTCTCCCATTATTTGTCCTTATCTTTGACATATAAGGCTTTTTTATTCATGTAGTCAAATGTATCTGTGTACCTTTATAATAATCATACCTCCATAAGCCTTTATTATTTTGAGTTTGTTAATTCAAATTTAGCATGCATTTCTTGAGTATTGAGTGTGTAGGACACTTTTCTAGGCAGTTTAGAAGATATAAATATAACCGAGACCTGCCATCTGCCATCATGAATTTCACAATTAAATTGTTGGAAATACATGTGCACAAATGCCTACAGAAGCCAACCTGCTGAGTCCTATAAAAGAATTTGGTGGAACAATGCCTAGCTCAGAACAAAGTACCAGGAAAGGTTTCACAGATGCAGTAGCACTAAAGAGTGGGTAGCCTTTTGAAAGGCAGGAATGGGAATAAAGGAGAAACAGCACAAGTCAGGCAGCCAGTGAAGCCAGGAAGGCCGGGGTCGGGGGTGGAGAAATGTCTGGGGAAGTTGGACAGAGTGTATGTGGGGGAAAAAAGAACTGAACATAGTGGAAGACCAAATTGAAAAGGTAGGGTGGAACTATCCTAACCTTTACCCATAAATAAAGGAAAAATTTTGCCATTAACTTTTTTAACTTTTTTTTTTAAGTTTTTTGGAAATTCTTACTTTTAACTATACAGAGAACATGTGTACATTGTGCGCATAAAATGTGAACATAATAGATCAATTAAAACCTCCTTCCCTGATACTCAGAGTTCTCTGTGCATGCCAGTAACCTTCCAGACCCTTCTGTCATTTTTATTATCACAGATCATGTTGTAATATTTACCTCCTTGTGTACATAAATGATGGTCTTTGAGTAGATCCTGAAAACTAGAATTACTTAGTCACACTTGTGAACTGCTCCCTTAAATAACTATGATTTATGCTCCTGTCACAAACTTCTTGTTTGCTATAACTATCAAAATTGTTAATTTTATCAATCTGATATGTGAAAAATGATGTCTTAGATTTTTAGTAATTGGCACTTCCCTGATTCTTTCTTAAGTTGAATATAATTTCATATGTTTAGTAGACGCTTTAAATTTCCTGCCTTGTAGAATGACTTTTCGTGTCCTGTGTCCATATATCTGTACGATCTTTGGTCTTTTGATTTTTTTGGAGCTGATGTATTCAGAGTAATAATATTTTACCTTAGATATGCAGCAAATATTTTCTCCCATTATTTGTCCTTATCTTTGACATATAAGGCTTTTTTATTCATGTAGTCAAATGTATCTGTGTACCTTTATAATAATCATACCTCCATAAGCCTTTATTATTTTGAGTTTGTTAATTCAAATTTAGCATGCATTTCTTGAGTATTGAGTGTGTGTAGGACACTTTTCTAGGCAGTTTAGAAGATATAAATATAACCGAGACCTGCCATCTGCCATCATGAATTTCACAATTAAATTGTTGGAAATACATGTGCACAAATGCCTACAGAAGCCAACCTGCTGAGTCCTATAAAAGAATTTGGTGGAACAATGCCTAGCTCAGAACAAAGTACCAGGAAAGGTTTCACAGATGCAGTAGCACTAAAGAGTGGGTAGCCTTTTGAAAGGCAGGAATGGGAATAAAGGAGAAACAGCACAAGTCAGGCAGCCAGTGAAGCCAGGAAGGCCGGGGTTGGGGGTGGGGAAATGTCTGGGGAAGTTGGACAGAGTGTATGTGGGGGAAAAAAGAACTGAACATAGTGGAAGACCAAATTGAAAAGGTAGGGTGGAACTATCCTAACCTTTTACCCATAAATAAGGAAGATAGTAATAAGTTCTACACTCCCTAGTTCCCTTGAGAAGTAGCCATTAACTAAAAGAAGAGTATCAGCTCAGAGAAGTAAAGTAAAGATTTGCAGTGACTGGTTGAACATAGGTAACCTCGCCCTGTGATTTGCTGATAGCCTGCAGATGGATTGCTCTGTGACCCTTTGGCGTGTGTGTGTGTGTGCACTGCCAGTGTATCTGCTGGTTTCTGCTGGTCAGAGCCCTTGCCTGACAACAGCTACAATTTGCAAGTCTTAAGTCTGTTTTACCATCCTGTGGAGGTAAGAGTTGGACTGTGTATATATTATGACCTCACAGTTCTCTGGGGAAGCTGCCAATGAAAGCATGTTTTGGATAGAAATCTGAAAAAAAACTTAAAAAAATAGAAAGGAAAATTTAAACACCCAAGACGAATTTGGCGTAGGGCTAAGATTTCACATCCAACTCCTCTCTGAGCTCTGCCATTGAGTCATCCTCCAGGATTCAGGGGCTGCCACGGGGAACCATGGATAGTGATTAGGCCTCCTTGAGCTGCATCAGCAAACACCCGCCTTTGATAGGCAGTTGGAAAGTAATGGGATTTGGATTTTAGTTCTAAGGAAACCATGGAAAATGTTGCAAAGAGCTGACCTCTTTTGCCCCCACTGAAATGGCTGCCTTCCTCTGCACATTTTATGTTGCTTTGGAGAGAATGACAAAAGACAGATGCTTCGTGCTGGAATGCTAGTTGTTTAATCATTCTTTCTAGTCCCAAGACATTTACTGTAGTTTCTTGGAGCTGACATCTTGGACCATTCCTTGGTTTTCAATCTCTTGTAAATGTGTTGTGTTGTGATTTTCCATCACATGGAATATGAAAAAGTCTGTGGGTGAGTTTTTTTTTCAGAGGTGTTATGTAGCAGATGGTGTCCTCGGGTCAGAACCCTTCAGCTGGGAGTGCATGAACCATAAACAAGCCATAAGCTCTTGTGTTGAAACGCAAGATACATAGCCTTGTCCATCTCCCGTCTTCCACAGCACATCACTCAGGTCTACAGAGATGCTCTTGTCCTTTCCAAGGGTCAGCAGCAACATATAAAGTCCATCTTTCTAGTAACATGATGTGTCGACCCACGGAGGAGGAGACCTGCTTCCACTCCAGGTTCTATGGCCCCCACAGAACCGCAGGAAGCTATGCAGTAGACATTATACCCTTCAGAAACAAAGTAAAGTTTTTGTGTTGGCCACAAACCATCCTGCTCAATAGGTCTATTGCTCCTATTTTCATAAAGATAAAATAGAACAGAAGCCGAAAAGATGTATATTTTTATCATCTTAGAAGGTAAATGATTCATCTCATAGTCATATATATAAATGTTTTTCTAGGAGGATCACATTCTTAACAATAGCACACCATAATAACAATATCGAAAATGATTCCTTTCTCCTTCCCTAAGAAGCTTAACATTTTCTTTAGTGAATCTTGTGTAATTTTTTTTTTTTCTGCTGATTTTGAGTCTTTGTATTTTGCTCTCTCTCACTCTCATTAAATTTGCAATTTCTCTTGATTAGTTTCCTTGCCTTCATCTACCTGTGGAGAGGTGATGGTTTCTTTCCTCTCTGGTGGTTGCCATGCCTCCAAGAAGCTCTCTCCTCCATGTGTGGGAGGTTTAGAGTAAAGAGGAGGAAAACTATGTCTGAGGTGTCCCTTCTACCTCAAGTGGAAGTTTAGGAAGTATACTTCATTCAGTATTTTCTACATATCAAAGCCATGGAAAATGTTGCAAAGAGCTGACCTCTTTGCCCCCACTGAAATGGCTGCCTTCCTCTGCACATTTTATGTTGCTTTGGAGAGAATGACAAAAGACAGATGCTTCGTGCTGGAATGCTAGTTGTTTAATCATTCTTTCTAGTCCCAAGACATTTACTGTAGTTTCTTGGAGCTGACATCTTGGACCATTCCTTGGTTTTCAATCTCTTGTAAATGTGTTGTGTTGTGATTTTCCATCACATGGAATATGAAAAAGTCTGTGGGTGAGTTTTTTTTTCAGAGGTGTTATGTAGCAGATGGTGTCCTCGGGTCAGAACCCTTCAGCTGGGAGTGCATGAACCATAAACAAGCCATAAGCTCTTGTGTTGAAACGCAAGATACATAGCCTTGTCCATCTCCGTCTTCCACAGCACATCACTCAGGTCTACAGAGATGCTCTTGTCCTTTCCAAGGGTCAGCAGCAACATATAAAGTCCATCTTTCTAGTAACATGATGTGTCGACCCACGGAGGAGGAGACCTGCTTCCACTCCAGGTTCTAGGGCCCCCCACAGAACCGCAGGAAGCTATGCAGTAGACATTATACCCTTCAGAAACAAAGTAAAGTTTTTGTGTTGGCCACAAACCATCCTGCTCAATAGGTCTATTGCTCCTATTTTCATAAAGATAAAATAGAACAGAAGCCGAAAAGATGTATATTTTTATCATCTTAGAAGGTAAATGATTCATCTCATAGTCATATATATAAATGTTTTTCTAGGAGGATCACATTCTTAACAATAGCACACCATAATAACAATATCGAAAATGATTCCTTTCTCCTTCCCTAAGAAGCTTAACATTTTCTTTAGTGAATCTTGTGTAATTTTTTTTTTTCTGCTGATTTTGAGTCTTTGTATTTTGCTCTCTCTCACTCTCATTAAATTTGCAATTTCTCTTGATTAGTTTCCTTGCCTTCATCTACCTGTGGAGAGGTGATGGTTTCTTTCCTCTCTGGTGGTTGCCATGCCTCCAAGAAGCTCTCTCCTCCATGTGTGGGAGGTTTAGAGTAGAGAGGACCTGATGGGAAGTGAAAACCTATGTCTGAGGTGTCCCTTCTACCTCAAGGTAGAAGAAAAGTTTCAGGGAAGTATACTTCATTCAGTATTTTCTACATATCAAAGTGTGCATAAGGGCCATTTGAAATCACATAGAGTGAATAACGAGACTTTCTGTTTCTATAGAACCGTTTTCAAGCACATTTATAAACATTTATGTATTTATTTATTTATTTATTTTGGGGGGTGGGGAGGGAGGGGGATGGGCGGGCCACTTCTGTTGGTCTTTCATTTGTCTATTTTTGTCCATCTTTGTTCTTTGGCTCTTGTGGGCCTCCCATCGCAGTGGCCTCTGTTGTTGCAGAACACCTGCTCTGGGCACATGCGCTCCAGAGCTCTGGCTCAGTAATTGGACACATCGGTCCAGCCGCTCCACGGCACGTGGGATCTTCCCAGGCCAGGGATCGAACTGGCGCCCCTTGCACTGCACGGTGGTGTCCTTACCCACTGGATCACCGGGGAAGTCCTCAAGCACATTTGTAAAATATAGAAGGATTGGCTTTAAAACCTTCTCTTCAACAATGTTAAGAGCAAGAATTATTTTCATATTTCATAAAGGGACACCAGAAAAAGGAAAAGTGTCTCAAGTATACCAGCTTTACCCAGCTCAGAAACCAAGTCCTGCCCAGCAGAGATGAGTGACATCAACCAGCTGACCCACTGTTGCTCCAGCCTGCGGACTTCTGCCTCTCTTTTGTTCTTTTTGGTATAACCAAAGTTCTTGGCTCCTGGTTTGATCTTAAAATCAGTGTTGGGTGAATCAGTCAGAAGATTTGGACATTCTGTTCAGAAAACGTTATAAATTCATCAAGATTTGCTGGATCTGCAAAGCTCTTCTGGCATTCTCAATAGAACAATCTTCTGTCCCCAGATGACTTCATGAAATGTGGGACTTGTGTGAAGAGATGATAAAGACAGTTTCCATTGCCCTGAAAAAGACACACCCTGTCCCAGCTCCCTGCCTTTATCCATGCTGTCTCTCTTTCCTGCCTTGTCTACCTGTAGCATTCCTATGCATATTTTAGAACTCAGTTTGATTACTGTCATCTCCTTCATCATGGCTGCATGTGCATTCTTAAATTATGTTTTCTTAACAAAGTCCCAGTTTTCTTCAGGACTCCACCTACCCCTCTCCCACTAGGCTGAGTGCCTGGTGAAAGGCACAGACTTTAGCCCAGCTCCACGGAAGGCCTCTTCAATGCAAGCATGATCTCTGACCCCTTTGCCAAAGACTAGATCTTCAGCTTTAGCCAGTCAGACAAGATAGGAAGCACATGAGGGCTCTAGGTCCTTGCAAGAAAGGTGGGGGTTGAGGAAGAAATGCTTGGCCCTCTTCCTCTGGACATGCCATGTCTGGCTGTTGCCTTGGGGTGGCTACCATTGTCTCACTTCCAGCCTGAGGATGAAGCAAACAGAGATGATAACAGAGCAGACACAGGATAAAATCCAAGTCCTTCAAGGCTTTATAGAGTCATTGATATATTCATACTTGAATTTGACCCTACTTCTGGATACCTTCTTATATAAGATAGCAAATGGCTTTAGTAACTGTCACAATCCTATGCAGCCGCTGAAGACCTCCCAATGTAATCGATGCTTTTCCTTAATTACAAGTCACATCTTCAGTCAGAATTGAGTATTCCTTCCTCTGATTGCTGTAGCATTGTGTTTATACCTCTATTAACACATCAATTATGGATTTTTGTTGTTGTTGTTGTTTTAATTTTTTACAGATTTTTATTTACTGCCCCATATCAACCTGAATCTGCCATGGGTTTGCCTATGTCCCCTCCCTCCCAAAGCTCCCCTCAATTATGGATTTTAAATATCCACTTATATATCTGTTTTCTTTACTGTGAAATCATCAAGGATCATATTTTACTTAATATTTGATTCACATTTTACTTATTTATTTTTCGAATTTAGTGTTATGGCTGACACATACCAAGTAATTAATGAATATTTGATGAATGGAGGAATGAATTCACTCAAGAGTATGTCAAGTGAGTGCCTTGTTGTTATTGTTTAGTCACTAAGTCATGTGCAACTCTTTTGCAACCCTATGTACTGTGTAGCCCACCAGACTTCTCTGTCCATGGGATTTCCCAGGCAAGAATACAGGAGTGGGTTGCCATTTCCTTCTCCATGGAAGGAGAGTTCTCTCAGAATACGTCAAGTGAATGCCATAGGCAGCCTTAGACATAAGCAATTAAAATAACTCCTTGAGATCCCAGCCCTTTAGACCCTGCTTTTAAGACTGATGGTTGCTTCTGTCATCTTTCATCAATCCAGTCCACAGAAATGTGAAGGCACTATGCCAGTCTCTAGGAATTCAGAGAGACAGACTGTCCTCTCCTGGCATAGATTCCATTCTGCCCTCTGTAATGTAAATTGGGGGCCCTTTGGCCTTTGGATACCACTTCAGGTATAAACTCTGTCTGGGGAAATGTGAGAAGCTGGCAATGAACAGAAATACAGTTTTTAGTATAAACATATAGCCTAGCACTGACAAGGAGATGCTTAGTAATCTGTCCAGGAAGTACAGATGGACACACATCCAAAAGAGAAGAACAGAAGAGGATGCTGCTCCCCATCTGAGCACTGTAGGATGTCTATGGGACTCTCACTGGGCATATCTGCAGAGTTGTCTTTCTGATCTATTGTTGCTATTTAGTAATGGAGAGAGTTTGCAGTTTTCCAAGGAGAGAACACTCTGTAGAAATCTAAGAATATCTGAATATTCCTGTTTGATTCCCTGTTTCTTTCTTCTGGTTCAGAAAATTACAGGCTATAAGCCACTGGGAAGAAGGCAGGAGAACATCAGACTCTAGATATAGCTGAAGACCTTAACAGGTTATAGAGTTCTTCTTGTTATCAGGACATAATATATGTTACATGTTCAGAGTTCAAGTAATAACTCAGTAGATTGTAAACTTTCTCCTATTCATGACTGCAGTTGCCAGTAGTGCCTAAGAGTTCCACTCTTCTGGAAATTGAACTTATTTGATTTTTCTAATTTAAGTGTTATGGCTGACACATACCAAGTAATTAATGAATATTTGATGAATGGAGGAATGAATTCACTCAAGAGTATGTCAAGTGAGTGCCTTGTTGTTATTGTTTAGTCACTAAGTCATGTGCAACTCTTTTGCAACCCTATGTACTGTGTAGCCCACCAGACTTCTCTGTCCATGGGATTTCCCAGGCAAGAATACAGGAGTGGGTTGCCATTTCCTTCTCCATGGAAGGAGAGTTCTCTCAGAATACGTCAAGTGAATGCCATAGGCAGCCTTAGACATAAGCAATTAAAATAACTCCTTGAGATCCCAGCCCTTTAGACCCTGCTTTTAAGACTGATGGTTGCTTCTGTCATCTTTCATCAATCCAGTCCACAGAAATGTGAAGGCACTATGCCAGTCTCTAGGAATTCAGAGAGACAGACTGTCCTCTCCTGGCATAGATTCCATTCTGCCCTCTGTAATGTAAATTGGGGGCCCTTTGGCCTTTGGATACCACTTCAGGTATAAACTCTGTCTGGGGAAATGTGAGAAGCTGGCAATGAACAGAAATACAGTTTTTAGTATAAACATATAGCCTAGCACTGACAAGGAGATGCTTAGTAATCTGTCCAGGAAGTACAGATGGACACACATCCAAAAGAGAAGAACAGAAGAGGATGCTGCTCCCCATCTGAGCACTGTAGGATGTCTATGGGACTCTCACTGGGCATATCTGCAGAGTTGTCTTTCTGATCTATTGTTGCTATTTAGTAATGGAGAGAGTTTGCAGTTTTCCAAGGAGAGAACACTCTGTAGAAATCTAAGAATATCTGAATATTCCTGTTTGATTCCCTGTTTCTTTCTTCTGGTTCAGAAAATTACAGGCTATAAGCCACTGGGAAGAAGGCAGGAGAACATCAGACTCTAGATATAGCTGAAGACCTTAACAGGTTATAGAGTTCTTCTTGTTATCAGGACATAATATATGTTACATGTTCAGAGTTCAAGTAATAACTCAGTAGATTGTAAACTTTCTCCTATTCATGACTGCAGTTGCCAGTAGTGCCTAAGAGTTCCACTCTTCTGGAAAAATCTTTTCTTTTAATGTCCAAATAAAATAACTCAAGCTGTAGCCAGTGTAGTTTGGGGAAATACAATACCTTCCCCAGCATTTTGAAAATGGCTAATGAGTGCTTGTCTTCCTCTGCTGGCTTCTAGTCATCTGTCTCCTAACTAATTCTTGGTCATCCTTGGTTTCTTGTCACAAGGCCTGCCAGCTTCTGCCCTGTTTGTTCTGTTTCCCCCAGAATGTGGGCAGAATTCCCTCTTCCTTCACTTCTCAAGCACTGATGATCTCATGAAGTCTATTGTATATAGTAGATTTTAACTCACTATTAACAGAGAGGCATCTTTAATTCTAAAATTTTTTAGCTATTCCTTCACAGAGAATTTATGACCAGTCAGTTCTCTTTTTGTAGCTAAAGTGTTAGTCACTCAGTCATGTCTGACTCTTTGTGACCCCATGGACTGCAGACTGCCAGGCTCTTCTGTCCATGGAATTCTCTAGTCTAGAATACTGGTGTGGATTGCCACTCCCTCCACCAGGAATTGAACCTGGATCTCCTGCATGGCAGGCAGATTCTTTACCATCTGAACCACTAGAGAAGCCCCTTTTGTAGCTAAGGCCTATTCTACTTCTTCTCTTACCTGATTACTTTAGAGATTCATAAATTCCTATTTCTGGAGCCCAGAAAGAACACTTTTAAGTTATGCTAGTCATTTTAGTTCCCTTTATTTTGGTAATTCCGCTGTAATCTATAACCTGAGCCCTACCTTCCCTGTCTAAACTGTTGGTATATTTCCCTAAACAGGGAAATTTTCCTCTCATGTCTCTTTTTTTTCGCATCCAGATTATAGAAAAGACTCAAGATTTAAACGATCAATTTTAAAATATCTACATTGTACTTGTTTCTCAGTTTAGATGCAGTGTACTTGGCATGTGAGGTCCTTGTCATGTGGTGAAACTCAATCTTTAACAACAATAATATTCACTATTTCCTTGAAGATAGTAATTTATATAATGAATAGTTCATGTTTTATTGTCCTTTTTCATCTTGTGATTCTTTTAAGGTCTCCCATAAATTCTCTCTTGAACCCAAACTTGCAATACAAACAAAACAAAATGTATAGTCCACTTTGTGAGTGCTTTCATCAACAATTAAAGCCAGTCCACACTCCAGCTGAATTCTGGGTAACACCCAATGGTCTCTTGGGAAATACCTTCCCAGCATTTTGAAAATGGCTAATGAGTGCTTGTCTTCCTCTGCTGGCTTCTAGTCATCTGTCTCCTAACTAATTCTTGGTCATCCTTGGTTTCTTGTCACAAGGCCTGACAGCTTCTGCCCTGTTTGTTCTGTTTCCAGAATGTGGGCGGAATTCCCTCTTCCTTCACTTCTCAAGCACTGATGATCTCATGAAGTCTATTGTATATAGTAGATTTTAACTCACTATTAACAGAGAGGCATCTTTAATTCTAAAATTTTTTAGCTATTCCTTCACAGAGAATTTATGACCAGTCAGTTCTCTTTTTGTAGCTAAAGTGTTAGTCACTCAGTCATGTCTGACTCTTTGTGACCCCATGGTCTGCAGACTGCTATGCTCTTCTGTCCATGGAATTCTCTATTCTAGAATACTGGTGTGGATTGCCACCCCCTCCACCAGGAATTGAACCTGGATCTCCTGCATGGCAGGCAGATTCTTTACCATCTGAACCACTAGAGAAGCCCCTTTTGTAGCTAAGGCCTATTCTACTTCTTCTCTTACCTGATTACTTTAGAGATTCATAAATTCCTATTTCTGGAGCCCAGAAAGAACACTTTTAAGTTATGCTAGTCATTTTAGTTCCCTTTATTTTGGTAATTCCGCTGTAATCTATAACCTGAGCCCTACCTTCCCTGTCTAAACTGTTGGTATATTTCCCTAAACAGGGAAATTTTCCTCTCATGTCTCTTTTTTTTCGCATCCAGATTATAGAAAAGACTCAAGATTTAAACGATCAATTTTTAAAATATCTACATTGTACTTGTTTCTCAGTTTAGATGCAGTGTACTTGGCATGTGAGGTCCTTGTCATGTGGTGAAACTCAATCTTTAACAACAATAATATTCACTATTTCCTTGAAGATAGTAATTTATATAATGAATAGTTCATGTTTTATTGTCCTTTTTCATCTTGTGATTCTTTTAAGGTCTCCCATAAATTCTCTCTTGAACCCAAACTTGCAATACAAACAAAACAAAATGTATAGTCCACTTTGTGAGTGCTTTCATCAACAATTAAAGCCAGTCCACACTCCAGCTGACTTCTGGGTAACACCCAATGGTCTCTTTACTCTGAGAATCTTAGTTTCCTCTTTTGTTAAATGAGGAAGTTGGCCTACTTTTTTTGTAGCTTACTTCCAGTTTTAGAAAACTGTATACTTCTTAAAGATGATAGGGGAGGAGATAAAGGGTTGGACCCAGGAAGTGGAAATGGCCAGCTAATCTTATTTGTAGCTCTAACCATCGCTACCATTAGCACTAACATTTGATAAATGAAATGTTTCAACTAAAAGTAAGTGATACGGGTAATACAATTTAAGTTTGAAAAAACTTTTTCTCCTTAGTTTTACTTTGAACTCTTTTCCTTTTCTTCTATAATTGTTTCAGAACTACTCAAGAAGACCTAATACTTAGTAAATGGCAGGATAGTTTTGTGGAAAAATTAAATAAGACAAATGCAGGATTACTGTAAGGTTAGTTTAGCTTTCTTAGAAATGTTTATTAAAAAAATTAAGTTGAAGCACCATCTAGTGGTTCTCAATTATGTTTTGATAAAAGTAGCTCCCAATTGCCCTCAATTTAAGACTACAATTAATTTGTTGTTCATGTATTTATGCATGTACATGTGTGTCCAGAAAAGAAAAAAAGTGTTTTTTATCTTTATGCAGGGGTAAGACGTAGAGAGGGAGTAGCTTAGCTTTTTACTCATCCCAGAAAATCAAGGCAGTGAGAGTGGAATGGGTAAGAAGCATAAACCTAGGTGAATCTCTTCAGGCAATGATGGAGTCTTTTCTGTGGAAAGAGAATTGACATAGTAACATCCCATAGATTTCACTTCCTCTGTTTTTCTGCTCAATTCTGCTATAAGAGCCCACATCAGTGTCTTTATCTTCCCAGTCCTATAATGCAGACATGGCCTCACATGTCTAAGGATTGGCTGATTGTTAGGTCATCTCTGCACACTTCCCACACCTGTCCTGTCACAAGTCCACAGCATTCCTCCGGTTTACACAACTGACAGTTCGTCTGGAACTGTCACAGAGAGGACTCTCTTACCTGTGATTACTATGCTCTGAAGTGACATCTGTTTCATTATCTCTAAAGGAGGAATGAGAATAGACCACAACAATAAACCTGAATAGAATATAACTTGCTTCATAATCTCTGGGGGAACAAAACTAGGCCATGAAAATGCACATGAACAGCACATAATTCATGTTGCAAGATTGACAGTTAATTTTATGATTGATAAACTAGATATTTGTGTCAATCAGTTTAAGTTCAACTTCACATGGAGTAAAACCCAAAACAACAGTGTCATGAACAAAATGGGTTTTTTCTCTTTCACACAACAGTTTAGAGGTAGGTAGTCTATGGCTACTTCATGGTCATCAGGCACCAAGATACTTCTATCTTTCATTTCCACCATCTTAATGAATAGATTCCATGCTAAGACCCACATTGGCTTCCAGACTTCCAGTCATCACACCAATGTTGCAGTCCAGGAGATAAGAATAAAAAGCAAAAG
This sequence comes from Tragulus kanchil, assembly GCA_022376925.1. Classification (NCBI taxonomy): domain Eukaryota; kingdom Metazoa; phylum Chordata; class Mammalia; order Artiodactyla; family Tragulidae; genus Tragulus; species Tragulus kanchil. The sequence goes on from JAIOJX010000028.1 coordinate 176,881,162, forward strand.
AGGGCCTCTTCTTTCTCTTTCAAGAGCTTTCCTAAAAATATCACACAAGATGTGCATTCACATTTCATTTGTGAAAATGTTTGTTGGTGGTCATACTGAGTTGCAAGGGAAACTGATAGCTAAGTATGTCTCCACACTAAATAAAATTGGAATTCTGTTAGGCAGTATATCAGAAATGTTACAATAATGCTAATGTCACAATAGTTTTATGTATCAAACAACCACAAAAACCCCTGTCACAATTGCTCAAATGTCTGGGATCAACTGGAGGTCAGGTAGGCAGCTCTTCTGATTTTCACTGAACTCTTTCACACTTCTGGGAAATGACTGACAACTATTGAATTTTATAGGCTGGCCTCAACAGAAAGTAGGGAATGAGCCTGAGGTGTCTCAGCTCTATTCCACATTGTTCTCATCCTGCAGAAGACTAGCTTAGGCATGTTCTTATGAAGTAGCAATAGAAACTTGCAGGACTTTTTGCGATCTAAGTGCAAAACTGGTACACTTCTGCTTCATTTTATTGGCTTATGTAAATTCTGGGTGGAGAAACATGCACTGTCTTTATGGAAAGAAATTTAATGTCATTGACAAATTACATGGATAGGTGGGAAGAAAATTTGCAATCGTGACACGGGTTCGTCTGGAACTGTCACAGAGAGGACTCTCTTACCTGTGATTACTATGCTCTGAAGTGACATCTGTTTCATTATCTCTAAAGGAGGAATGAGAATAGACCACAACAATAAACCTGAATAGAATATAACTTGCTTCATAATCTCTGGGGGAACAAAACTAGGCCATGAAAATGCACATGAACAGCACATAATTCATGTTGCAAGATTGACAGTTAATTTTATGATTGATAAACTAGATATTTGTGTCAATCAGTTTAAGTTCAACTTCACATGGAGTAAAACCCAAAACAACAGTGTCATGAACAAAATGGGTTTTTTCTTTCACACAACAGTTTAGAGGTAGGTAGTCTATGGCTACTTCATGGTCATCAGGCACCAAGATACTTCTATCTTTCATTTCCACCATCTTAATGAATAGATTCCATGCTAAGACCCACATTGGCTTCCAGACTTCCAGTCATCACACCAATGTTGCAGTCCAGGAGATAAGAATAAAAAGCAAAAGAGGGCCTCTTCTTTCTCTTTCAAGAGCTTTCCTAAAAATATCACACAAGATGTGCATTCACATTTCATTTGTGAAAATGTTTGTTGGTGGTCATACTGAGTTGCAAGGGAAACTGATAGCTAAGTATGTCTCCACACTAAATAAAATTGGAATTCTGTTAGGCAGTATATCAGAAATGTTACAATAATGCTAATGTCACAATAGTTTTATGTATCAAACAACCACAAAAACCTCTGTCACAATTGCTCAAATGTCTGGGATCAACTGGAGGTCAGGTAGGCAGCTCTTCTGATTTTCACTGAACTCTTTCACACTTCTGGGAAATGACTGACAACTATTGAATTTTATAGGCTGGCCTCAACAGAAAGTAGGGAATGAGCCTGAGGTGTCTCAGCTCTATTCCACATTGTTCTCATCCTGCAGAAGACTAGCTTAGGCATGTTCTTATGAAGTAGCAATAGAAACTTGCAGGACTTTTTGCGATCTAAGTGCAAAACTGGTACACTTCTGCTTCATTTTATTGGCTTATGTAAATTCTGTGGGGTGGAGAAACATGCACTGTCTTTATGGAAAGAAATTTAATGTCATTGACAAATTACATGGATAGGTGGGAAGAAAATTTGCAATCGTGAATACAGTCATCCATTATGAGAAGGGAAATGAGCCATTGCACCATGCAGCTAGCAACAGTGTTTCTGAGTCTATAATTGATTTGTAGTACTAGCCTTTCTTTCAGTTTTATGTTTTGTCTTAAGTATGATGGAATTATGGTTTTAAAAGAGAAAGAAAAGAGCTAATATAAAATATGCATGACATTACTGACTAATTTATTTCTTGACATGTTTGGTTACTAATGGAGTATTAATCTTCACATTTATCTTATTGTTTACTATAGGCAGAGACTGGATATATATGTACCAACACTTGATTTTATTTCTTCCAAGGTAAGTACGCTACATTTTCAGCTTCCATAGAAATTAGTGTGGTCATGTGACAAGCACTAACCAATGGAATGTGAGCAGAAGCAATTTCCATTAAAATCCTACATCTCTGTCTCTCTCTTTCTGTCTCTGCCTCTTTCCACCTTTCTCCTATTCACCTGCTGAACAGAAAATAGCCTGAGAAAGACAGAGCCATAAGGTAAAATTCTAACTTACAGCAAAACTCCTCCTACACCCTGCCCTAGCCCCACTAATCTGCTGTTGGAATGTGAAGTGAGCAAAAATTAAACTTTTGTGTGAATACACTGAGATTTGGGGGTTGTTTGTTTCAACAACTATTCTGCTTATATTAGTATCCTCCAGGTAGTATGCATTCATTTTCTCCCTTAGAGTTTTACTTAAAATAAAAGTGATAGCCTAAATCACCTGCCACTTCACACAATACAGTTTTCCTTGAAATGAAAGGACACTTTTTTTTTTTTTGATGTAGAGGAGCCTGGTGGGCTATAGGCCATAGGATCACAAAGAATCAAACATGACTGAAGTGACTTAGCATTTTTTACTATAGGAGTGCCATGAATATCAGTGAAGATAAGGTTCCAGTTTACAGTAGCCCTAGAAGATATTAGAGTTCCACCAAGTAATCTTACCTTACCACAATTAACGCATTGTGTAGTGCATACAAGAAATTCTGTGGGGTGGAGAAACATGCACTGTCTTTATGGAAAGAAATTTAATGTCATTGACAAATTACATGGATAGGTGGGAAGAAAATTTGCAATCGTGAATACAGTCATCCATTATGAGAAGGGAAATGAGCCATTGCACCATGCAGCTAGCAACAGTGTTTCTGAGTCTATAATTGATTTGTAGTACTAGCCTTTCTTTCAGTTTTATGTTTTGTCTTAAGTATGATGGAATTATGGTTTTAAAAGAGAAAGAAAAGAGCTAATATAAAATATGCATGACATTACTGACTAATTTATTTCTTGACATGTTTGGTTACTAATGGAGTATTAATCTTCACATTTATCTTATTGTTTACTATAGGCAGAGACTGGATATATATGTACCAACACTTGATTTTATTTCTTCCAAGGTAAGTACGCTACATTTTTCAGCTTCCATAGAAATTAGTGTGGTCATGTGACAAGCACTAACCAATGGAATGTGAGCAGAAGCAATTTCCATTAAAATCCTACATCTCTGTCTCTCTCTTTCTGTCTCTGCCTCTTTCCACCTTTCTCCTATTCACCTGCTGAACAGAAAATAGCCTGAGAAAGACAGAGCCATAAGGTAAAATTCTAACTTACAGCAAAACTCCTCCTACACCCTGCCCTAGCCCCACTAATCTGCTGTTGGAATGTGAAGTGAGCAAAAATTAAACTTTTGTGTGAATACACTGAGATTTGGGGGTTGTTTGTTTCAACAACTATTCTGCTTATATTAGTATCCTCCAGGTAGTATGCATTCATTTTCTCCCTTAGAGTTTTACTTAAAATAAAAGTGATAGCCTAAATCACCTGCCACTTCACACAATACAGTTTTCCTTGAAATGAAAGGACACTTTTTTTTTTTTTTTTTTTTACTGTAGAGGAGCCTGGTGGGCTATAGGCCATAGGATCACAAAGAATCAAACATGACTGAAGTGACTTAGCATTTTTTACTATAGGAGTGCCATGAATATCAGTGAAGATAAGGTTCCAGTTTACAGTAGCCCTAGAAGATATTAGAGTTCCACCAAGTAATCTTACCTTACCACAATTAACGCATTGTGTAGTGCATACAAGAAATTGACATATTAGAGCTCTAAAAGGTAAGGTGACTTTTAGCAGTGTCTCCAGTGGCTAGTAGTTCCTTGTGTGTGCGTGTGTTAATTGCTCTGTTGTGTCTGACCCTTTGCAACCCCATGAACTATAGCCTGCCAGGCTCCTCTGTCCATGGAATTCTCCTGGCAAGAATACGTGAGTGGATTGCCATTCCCTTCTCCAGGGGATCTCCCTGACCCAGGGATGGAGCCTGGGTCTCCTGCATTGCAAGCAGATTCTTTACCATCTGAGCCATCACGGAAGTTCAGCTGTTCATTACGTGGAATCAACTAATAATAAAATAATAAAATTTTTTCTTCAAAAATATAGGCACTACTGAAAACGACTCCTAGCCATTTGTTTAATGATCAGGTTAGGCGTGCAATACAAATACCTCAGTAATTATAAACAAGCGAGAAAGAGATGTAAGATTAACTATGGGCTAGATTGCAGGCAGTGTTTGTAGCAGGTACTGCTTTTGCAAAATTGATTGCATCTCAGGGGGATAGAGGAAACAATTATTAATAGATAGAATGAAAATACCATCCAAATAATCCAATGGGTGGAGAAAAACTGCACAGAATTGCTGTTTGCCTTTTGCTGAGCCATCTTCCTCTTTAGACTGAAAAGCAGAGTTGGTTCTCATTTGCAAGTAAAAACTCACTTAGGGCAAAGGGCAAAATAGATGAATCATTGTAGGCATTTATAGTGGCAGGCAGCAAGCTTTCGCGTGTATATGTGTGTGTGTGTGTGTGTGTGTGTATATATATGTATATATATTAAGAATTTGAAACAGACTTGACACTTATCACACAGATGCTAAGCATAAAGGTATCTGATAGTAATAGGAGAAGTTGAGTGAGATGTTGAACTGAAGGCTGATCTCAACTGACTGCTTTTTTGTGATATTGCATCAAGTCTGAACTGACTTCTAGATTTTTTTCATTTTCTTTCTCTAGGAAAAAACATAAAATATATAATTAAGCAGAAATGAATATAAGCCTTTAGAAATATAGGAAGTAAGGCTTCCCTGGTGGTCCAGTGGGTAGAGAGCCCACCTTGCAGTGCAAGGGGCACCTGTTTGATCCCTGGCCCAGGAAGATTCCACATGCTGTGGAGTGGCTGGGCTGGTGTGTTCAATTACGAGCCAGCACTCTGGAGCACATGCACCCAGAACCGGCGCTCTGCAACGAGAGAGGCCACCGTGATGGGAGGCCCACACATGCCAAAGAATAAAAGATGGATGAAGGGGGGAGCGAAGATGGCGGAGGAATGAGGGGAAGATTTCACCAGCTCCCCAACAGAACCACCAGAAATAATCAAGAAAAAAACCACCACCAACAAACCAGCCGCTAGACGACAGAAGAATTCCATAGGTCCACGAGAGTAGAAGAGTGAATAGCCAGAAATCTCCCGGAGCTACAGTTCTAAGAATCCTCTATCCTAACCCCCACGCCGGACTGCACCGACGGAGAGCGTGCCAGCAAGTGCCCTAAAAGTGGGCCTAAGCGGAGTCTCCAGGGAAAGAAGGCAGCGCCAGCATGAAAACTCCAAGAATCCGCCCGGATCGCCGCAGAAATTAAGGCACTGCAAAGATAGAATACCGCCCAGGGCCGAGCAGAACGCTTGCTGCCTAGCGACTGATTGCATCTCAGGGGGATAGAGGAAACAATTATTAATAGATAGAATGAAAATACCATCCAAATAATCCAATGGGTGGAGAAAAACTGCACAGAATTGCTGTTTGCCTTTTGCTGAGCCATCTTCCTCTTTAGACTGAAAAGCAGAGTTGGTTCTCATTTGCAAGTAAAAACTCACTTAGGGCAAAGGGCAAAATAGATGAATCATTGTAGGCATTTATAGTGGCAGGCAGCAAGCTTTCGCGTGTATATGTGTGTGTGTGTGTGTGTGTGTGTATATATATGTATATATATTAAGAATTTGAAACAGACTTGACACTTATCACACAGATGCTAAGCATAAAGGTATCTGATAGTAATAGGAGAAGTTGAGTGAGATGTTGAACTGAAGGCTGATCTCAACTGACTGCTTTTTTGTGATATTGCATCAAGTCTGAACTGACTTCTAGATTTTTTTCATTTTCTTTCTCTAGGAAAAAACATAAAATATATAATTAAGCAGAAATGAATATAAGCCTTTAGAAATATAGGAAGTAAGGCTTCCCTGGTGGTCCAGTGGGTAGAGAGCCCACCTTGCAGTGCAAGGGGCACCTGTTTGATCCCTGGCCCAGGAAGATTCCACATGCTGTGGAGTGGCTGGGCTGGTGTGTTCAATTACGAGCCAGCACTCTGGAGCACATGCACCCAGAACCGGCGCTCTGCAACGAGAGAGGCCACCGTGATGGGAGGCCCACACATGCCAAAGAATAAAAGATGGATGAAGGGGGGAGCGAAGATGGCGGAGGAATGAGGGGAAGATTTCACCAGCTCCCCAACAGAACCACCAGAAATAATCAAGAAAAAAACCACCACCAACAAACCAGCCGCTAGACGACAGAAGAATTCCATAGGTCCACGAGAGTAGAAGAGTGAATAGCCAGAAATCTCCCGGAGCTACAGTTCTAAGAATCCTCTATCCTAACCCCCACGCCGGACTGCACCGACGGAGAGCGTGCCAGCAAGTGCCCTAAAAGTGGGCCTAAGCGGAGTCTCCAGGGAAAGAAGGCAGCGCTCAGCATGAAAACTCCAAGAATCCGCCCGGATCGCCGGCAGAAATTAAGGCACTGCAAAGATAGAATACCGGCCCAGGGCCGAGCAGAACGCGCTTGCTGCCTAGCGACTGACCGGGAGATGAGAGGGAGCGCCCAGTGTGAAAATCGCGCCGCTCGGCCGGGGTGCAAATCGCGACTTTCCGCCTGGCACCGGGTGAGTTCAAACACTCCTAGCGGGGGACTGGCTGAAGGGGAAGTCACCCACGGATTGCTGACCAGGGACCGGGCTCGAGCCAGACGGGGAAGCTTGTGCCTGCCTTTGGGACTTGGAGGCGTAACCGGCAGTGCACGCGCGACAGTGGCGGAGGAGCCTGTGCACCCCCATAGCTGCACCCCTATAGCTACACCCGCAGCGGAGGAAGCCGGGAGAAGGGCAGGTATCAGAGGCTACCGGCGGGTGCGCTGCAGAGCCAGGACGCCCCCACCCAACACGGGATTGCGCGCGCGCCGCCGCCCCCCACACGACGGACTGGGATCTGCCCACGCCCCTGCCCACCCTGGGAGCGCGCGCCGCGGTCCCCTGCCCGGCGGACTGGGATCAGCCCACCATCCCAGCCAGCACCTGAGCTTGCAGACCGGTGCCATAAGGGAAAGGCTACATCATCAAGACACCATCGAGAGCAGACTGGCTTCCACCAGACAGATGAGAGGATAAAAACCAGGGACAGTATTTAGCTTTTTTGCTTATCTGTTGCAGACGGTTCTGTTTATTCGTTTGATCGGTCAGGTTTGGTTTTTTTTTTTTTTTTTTCTTTTTTTCTCTTCTGTCTCTTCTTATTAAGTTTCTCTTCCCTTTTTTAATTTTTAATTTTTTTGATTTTAATTATTAATTTTTTTAAAATTTTAATTCTTAAACTTCTAATTTTCTTTCCTCTTTCCCACTCCTTCCTCCCTCTAGGTTCTAAATCTAAAACTTTCTCCTATCTACCACTACCGCCTAGATAAATATTTCCTACCTTCCTGTCTCCACTATTCTCTTCCAGCTTCACTAAACAATACAACACACTAATCTTGACTACATAACCCTATAAAATCCTTCCAAGTCGAATCTATTCCTTCTCATTACCCATACACTCTCCACCTCCTCACCCCCAACACATGTCTTAGTTAAAAATTGCTTTCAGTGAAATAGTCCAAGCCAGGACCTTACCCAAGATCTATTTTTCCAGGCACTATTTTAATTAATTCAGAGCTTAACGGGAAAGTACCATCTTTGATTGCGTCGTTTGCCAGAAAAATTTCCTATGCTTTGTCACTGTAAGACTGGTTAGATGTGGTTATTGCTGTGTATGTATGTATATCTTATGACTATGTTAGAAAAACATCTGCATGCTTTTATGACTGTCACCCATTAGGGACACACCTCTTGCTCCTCAGATGCTAGTATTTGAACGAATACCACAAAACACCATAGCAAACCAGACATAGAGCCTACACCCCCTGACCAATCATCAAACCAAGGATCCTCAGAGTAGAAGCCCTGATTCCAAGACCCCACACTATCAAAGAACATACAACACTAGAGATTGTTCACCTGTAAACAAGACCTACCACCACCCAAGACACAAACCATTGAACCCTTCTAGAAGGACAGAAATCCAAAGGAAGGGAGAATTCAACCAAGAAGCCTGGTGGGGAAAAGAACTCCATACACACAGACACCCACAAAGAAACAAAAACTAACCAAATAATGAAATGACAGAGAAACACTGCACAAATGAAGGACCAAGCTAGAGAATCACAGCTTCAAATGACAGAGGAGGAGATAGACATATTATCTGAAAGAGAATTCAGAAAAACTATACTAATGAGGATGCAAAACACCAAAAACAGAATATTAGAGGAAATCAGTGCACTGAGAAAAGACATGCAGGAAATGAAATATAAGCAAATAGAGACCACCAACTCAATTGCTGAACTGAAAAATACTATAGAAGGTCTCAACAGTAGAGTATCGGAGGCAGAAGAACTGACAGGGAGTAGATTTAATTTTTTTCTTTCCTCTTTCCCACTCCTTCCTCCCTCTAGGTTCTAAATCTAAAACTTTCTCCTATCTACCACTACCGCCTAGATAAATATTTCCTACCTTCCTGTCTCCACTATTCTCTTCCAGCTTCACTAAACAATACAACACACTAATCTTGACTACATAACCCTATAAAATCCTTCCAAGTCGAATCTATTCCTTCTCATTACCCATACACTCTCCACCTCCTCACCCCCAACACATGTCTTAGTTAAAAATTGCTTTCAGTGAAATAGTCCAAGCCAGGACCTTACCCAAGATCTATTTTTCCAGGCACTATTTTAATTAATTCAGAGCTTAACGGGAAAGTACCATCTTTGATTGCGTCGTTTGCCAGAAAAATTTCCTATGCTTTGTCACTGTAAGACTGGTTAGATGTGGTTATTGCTGTGTATGTATGTATATCTTATGACTATGTTAGAAAAACATCTGCATGCTTTTATGACTGTCACCCATTAGGGACACACCTCTTGCTCCTCAGATGCTAGTATTTGAACGAATACCACAAAACACCATAGCAAACCAGACATAGAGCCTACACCCCCTGACCAATCATCAAACCAAGGATCCTCAGAGTAGAAGCCCTGATTCCAAGACCCCACACTATCAAAGAACATACAACACTAGAGATTGTTCACCTGTAAACAAGACCTACCACCACCCAAGACACAAACCATTGAACCCTTCTAGAAGGACAGAAATCCAAAGGAAGGGAGAATTCAACCAAGAAGCCTGGTGGGGAAAAGAACTCCATACACACAGACACCCACAAAGAAACAAAAACTAACCAAATAATGAAATGACAGAGAAACACTGCACAAATGAAGGACCAAGCTAGAGAATCACAGCTTCAAATGACAGAGGAGGAGATAGACATATTATCTGAAAGAGAATTCAGAAAAACTATACTAATGAGGATGCAAAACACCAAAAACAGAATATTAGAGGAAATCAGTGCACTGAGAAAAGACATGCAGGAAATGAAATATAAGCAAATAGAGACCACCAACTCAATTGCTGAACTGAAAAATACTATAGAAGGTCTCAACAGTAGAGTATCGGAGGCAGAAGAACGGATAAGCGAGCTGGAAGATAGACTGGTGGAAATAACTGGTGAGGAACAGAACAAAGCCCAAAGAATTAAAAGAACTGAGGATAGCATTAGAGACCTATGGGACAATATCAAACACACCAACATTAGAATTATAGGAGTTCCAGAGGAAGAAGAGGCGAAGAAAGGTTATGAAAAAATTCTTGAAGAGGTTATGGTTGAAAACTTCCCCAGCATGGGAAAGGAGATAGTCAACCAAGTCCAAGAAGCACAAAGAGTTCCATACAGGATAAACCCCAGAAGAAACACACGAAGGCACATTCTAATCAAACTAACGCAGACTAAATATAAAGACAGATTACTAAAAGCAGCTAGGAGCAAACAACAAATAACATATAAAGGAAACCTCATATGTCTAACTGCAGATCTTTCAACAGAAACCCTGTACGCCAGAAGAGAATGGCAAGACACATTTAAACGGCTAAAAGAAAATAACCTCCAACCAAGAATTCTCTACCCAGCAAGAATCTCATTCAGAATTGATGGTGAAGTTAAAAGCTTCACAGACAAGCAAAAAACTAAAAGAATTCTGTACCACAAAACCAGCCCTACAACAAGTGTTAAAGGGCCTGATATAGCCAATAAATACAAGAGTCGGAGAAGCCTTACAAATCAAACCCCAAATTTCTAAGAAGATGACAATAGGAACATTCATATCAATAATTACTTTGAATGTAAATGGACTAAATGCTCCAACCAAACGACACAGGTTGGCTGAATGGATCCAGAAGCAAGACCCATATATATGCTGTTTACAAGAGACCCACTTCAGACCTAGGGGCACTCATAGACTGAAAGTGAAAGGCTGGAAAAAGATATTCCATGCAAATGGAAATCAAAAGAAAGCTGGAGTAGGAATCCTCATATCAGACAAAATAGATTTTAAAGTAAAGAAGATTCTAAGAGACAAGGCAGATCACTACATCATGATTAAGGGATCTATCCAAAAGGAAGACATAACAGTCATGAATATCTATGCACCCAACACAGGGGCACCTCAATACATAAGACAGGTACTTTCAGACATAAAAGAAGAAATCAACAATAACACAGTAATAGTAGGAGACTTTAACACTCCTCTCACAGCAATGGACAGATCATCCATATACAAAATAATAAAGAAGCACAAGCCTTAAATGCCACACTAGAAAAGATGGACCTCATAGATATCTTTAGGACTTTCCATCCAAAAGCAGAACTGGTGAGGAACAGAACAGAGCTGAAAGAATGAAAAGAACTGAGGATAGCATTAGAGACCTATGGGACAATATCAAACACACCAACATTAGAATTATAGGAGTTCCAGAGGAAGAAGAGGCGAAGAAAGGTTATGAAAAAATTCTTGAAGAGGTTATGGTTGAAAACTTCCCCAGCATGGGAAAGGAGATAGTCAACCAAGTCCAAGAAGCACAAAGAGTTCCATACAGGATAAACCCCAGAAGAAACACACGAAGGCACATTCTAATCAAACTAACGCAGACTAAATATAAAGACAGATTACTAAAAGCAGCTAGGAGCAAACAACAAATAACATATAAAGGAAACCTCATATGTCTAACTGCAGATCTTTCAACAGAAACCCTGTACGCCAGAAGAGAATGGCAAGACACATTTAAACGGCTAAAAGAAAATAACCTCCAACCAAGAATTCTCTACCCAGCAAGAATCTCATTCAGAATTGATGGTGAAGTTAAAAGCTTCACAGACAAGCAAAAAACTAAAAGAATTCTGTACCACAAAACCAGCCCTACAACAAGTGTTAAAGGGCCTGATATAGCCAATAAATACAAGAGTCGGAGAAGCCTTACAAATCAAACCCCAAATTTCTAAGAAGATGACAATAGGAACATTCATATCAATAATTACTTTGAATGTAAATGGACTAAATGCTCCAACCAAACGACACAGGTTGGCTGAATGGATCCAGAAGCAAGACCCATATATATGCTGTTTACAAGAGACCCACTTCAGACCTAGGGGCACTCATAGACTGAAAGTGAAAGGCTGGAAAAAGATATTCCATGCAAATGGAAATCAAAAGAAAGCTGGAGTAGGAATCCTCATATCAGACAAAATAGATTTTAAAGTAAAGAAGATTCTAAGAGACAAGGCAGATCACTACATCATGATTAAGGGATCTATCCAAAAGGAAGACATAACAGTCATGAATATCTATGCACCCAACACAGGGGCACCTCAATACATAAGACAGGTACTTTCAGACATAAAAGAAGAAATCAACAATAACACAGTAATAGTAGGAGACTTTAACACTCCTCTCACAGCAATGGACAGATCATCCAAATAGAAAATTAATAAAGAAGCACAAGCCTTAAATGCCACACTAGAAAAGATGGACCTCATAGATATCTTTAGGACTTTCCATCCAAAAGCAGAATACACTTTCTTCTCAAGTGCTCATGGAACATTCTCTAGGATAGACCACATCTTGGGCCACAAATCAAACCTCAGTCAGTTCAAGAAAACCGAAATTATATCAACCATCTTCTCAGACCACAATGCAATGAGACTAGAGATCAACTACAGGGAAAAAATCGCTAAAAACACAAACACATGGAGATTAAACAATACATACCTAAAAAACCAACTGATCACTGAGGAAATCAAAGGAGAAATTTAAAAATTCCTAGAAGAAAATGATAATGAACACACGACAGTGCAAAACCTATGGGATAACGCAAAAGCAGTTCTAAGAGGGAAATTTATAGCAATACAATCCCACCTCAAGAAACTAGGAAAATATGAAGCAGATGACCTAAACCTACACTTAAAACAACTGGAGAAAGAAGAACAAAAACACCCCAAAGCCAGCAGATGAAGAGAAATCATAAGGATCAGAGCAGAAATAAATGAAAAAGAAACAATAGTAAAGATAAATAAAACAAAAAGCTGGTTCTTTGAAAAGGTAAACAAAATTGACAAGCCACTGGCCAGACTCATTAAGAAAAAGAGAGAGAAGAACCAGATCAACAAAATCAAAAATGAAAAAGGAGAGATTACAACAGATCATGCAGAAATCCAAAGGATTCTAAGAGACTATTATGAACAACTCTACGGCAACAAACTGGACAACCTGGAAGAAATAGACAGTTTCTTGGGGAAGATTAATCTCCCAAGACTGAGCCAGGAAGAAACAGAAACTTTGAACAACCCAATCACAAGCTCAGAAATCGAATTTGTGATCAAAAATCTACCCAAAAATAAATGCCCAGTGCCAGATGGCTTCACAGCCGAATTCTACCAAACATTTAAAGAAGAGCTAATGCCTGTCCTTCTAAAACTCTTCCAAAAAATTGCACAGGAAGGAACACTTCCAAACACATTCTACGAGGCCACCATCACCCTGATACCAAAGCTAGGCAAAGACAACACAAAAAAAGAAAACTATAGACCAATTTCTCTGATGAACCTAGATGCCAAGATCCTCAACAAAATCCTAACAAACAGAATTCAACGACACATCAAAACACTCATACACCATGATCAAGTCGGGTTCATCCCATGCATGCAAGGATTTTTCAATATCCACAAATCAATCAATATGATACACCATATCAACAAATTGAGAGACAAAAATCACATGATCATCTCAATAGATGCAGAAAAAGCCTTTGACAAAGTACAATATCCATTTATGATAAAAAAAAAAAAAAAAAAAACTTCAGAAAATGGGCATAGAAGGAACCTATCTCAACATAATAAAAGCCCTCTGTGAGAAGCCCACAGCAAACATTATCCTCAACAGTGAAAAACTGAAGCATTCCCTCTAAGATCAGGAACAAGACAGGGGTGCCCACTTTCACCACTACTATTCAACATAGTCCTAGAAGTTCTAGCAACAGCAATAAGACAAGAGAAAGAAATCAAAGGAATCCAGATTGGAAAGGAAGAAGTCAAATTCTCTCTATTTGCAGACGACATGATATTATACATAGAAAATCCCAAAGACACGGTTACAAAGCTACTAGAGCTAATCAATGAATTCAGCAAAGTCGCAGGATACAAAGTCAACACACAGAAATCACTGGCATTCCTATACACAAACAATGAAAAATCAGAAAAAATCAAAGAGGCAATCCCCTTCACCATTGCAACCAAGAGAATCAAATATCTAGGAATAGACCTACCCGAAGAAACAAAAGAATTGTACACAGAAAATTACAAGACACTCATGAGAGACATTAAAGAAGACTTAAACAGATGGAGAGATATTCCATGTTCCTGGATCGGAAGAATCAATATTGTGAAAATGACCATACTACCAAATATCATCTACAGATTCAATGCAATACCTATCCAGCTACCATTGACATTTTTCACAGAACTAGACCAAAGAATAACACAGTTCATATGGAAACACAAAAGACCTCGAATAGCCAAAGCAATCCTGAGAAAGAAAAACAGAGCTGGAGGGATCAGCCTCCCTAACTTCAGACTATATTACAAGGCAACAGTCCTCAGGACAGTGGGTATTAAGTAATATCTTATTTGGTTTTGATTGATTTGTATTTTTCCTAGCAACTAGTAGGGCTCCCCAGAGGGTGCTGCTGGTAAAGAATCCACCTGTTAATGTAAGAGATGCAAGAGACACAAGTTCAGTTCCTGAGTCAGGAGGATCCCATGGAGGAGGGCATGGCAACCCACTCCAGTATTCTTGCCTGGAGAAGGCAGATATACAAGCTGGATCTGAAAATGCAGAAGAACCAGTGATCAAATTGCCAATATCCACTGGATCATAAGGAAAGCAAAGGAATTCCAAAAAACATCTACTTCTGATTCATTGACTATGCTAAAGCCTTTGACTGTGTGGGTCACAACAAACTGTAGAAAATTCTTTTTTTTTTTTTATTTGGCCACTTCTATTGATCTTTCATTCACTTATCTTTTTTGTTCTTTGGCCTGTGTGGACCTCCCATCGCAGTGGCCTCTCCCATTGCAGAGCACCAGCTCTGAGTGCATGCACTCCAGAGCTCCAGCTCAGTAGTTGGACACATCGGTCCAGCCGCTCCATGGCACATGGGATCTTCTCGATCGAACCAGCACCTGTTGCACTGTAAGGCAGTGTCCTTACCCACTGGACCGCCAGGGAAGCCCAGAAAATTCTTAAAGAGATGGGAACACCAGACCACCTTGCCTGCCTCCTGAGAAAGCTGTATGTAGGTCAAGAAGCAACAGTTAGAACCAGACATGGAACACTGGACTGGTTCCAAATTGGGAAAGGAGCATGTCAAGGCTGTATATTGTCACCATGCTTATTAACTTCTATGCAGAGCACATCATGTGAAATGCCGGGCTGCATGAAGCACAAGCTGGAATCAAGATTGCTGGGAGAAACATCAATAACCTCAGATGTCATTTGACATGACTGTTTTGACATTATCAAATTAAGATGTGAAATATTTAAGCAAATATTTTTGAACTTAAAGTGAACCTCAGCCTACTCCAGTACTCTTACCTGGAGAATCCCATGGACAGGAGAGTTTGGCAGGCTACAGTCCATAGGGTCGCAAAGAGTCAGACATGACTGAAGTGAGTTAGCACTCAAAGTGAACCTCATCCCATTAAGAGGATGGATGAAGAATTAAGAAAACGTCAAGGACAGGGTTATACTGTACACACTTCTTGGTAATATTTATATGCAGAAACTTAATGGACTGCTTTCTTGGACAAGTCAAAATGGTTTGGTTAAAATATCATGTGTCAAGTGATATTATACTAGTTTTACATCCAAAATAGCCTAATAGTCCTTTTAAGGATGAAGCTTAGAGTAACCAAAATGTCTTCGGGGAGACAAAATATTAATAAAACAAAATAGTTGTCAAATGTTTCAAATGACACAAGTAAAGAATGACTGGATCATGTTTCAATTTCTACCATATTAAAAAAATTTTATTTTCAGTATTATTTTTCTTTCTGTGAAACAGACATTTTTCATAATGAAATATATTTTTCATAATATTAAAAATGATTAATATATACATTCCCAATATTATATTCCATAGAAAAATGAAGGAAAGGGTCATGTCATTCCATGACTATTCCTGTAGCATATAGATCATACTTAATAAATATCCTCAGTCCTCAGTAATGCATACTTAGCTGATTATATAGTCAATAAACATTTATTTGACAAATACCTTACAATAAAATTTATACCATAAAACTATACACATTTGCAATTTATCACATTATTAGGCATTAGATAGCAGTGCCTCTATAGACATATAATGATTGCAGAAAAAGCTAATGCCCTCACCGGTGTGTCCTCTCTCTCTTCCCCTCTCTCTTTCATATACACACATGAAAGAAAAATATAAATTCAGTTTTATTTAATAGTGAAAATCTTATTAGAATTTTATACTTTTTAACAGAAGGTTGACATTTTACAGATATTAAAACAACAGAAAAGACACATTCAAGCAGGACTGGAAGGAACATAAATTGATACAGTTTGACATATCAGTCAATAATAAAGATTCACAAACCCTTTGACCTGGCAATTTCACTCAGGGAAATTATATTACAAGTATGTTCAAACACATACTAAGAGATAAATCCACAAGAAACAGTCTATATAGCACTGTTTATAATAGCAAAACTAACAAAACAATCTTAATGTTCACCATGAGGGTTGTGGTTAATTAAGCTAATTTCCACTAGATACAATGGAATTGTATGTAATCATTTAGAAGAATGAGGTAGCTCTGCTTGTGTTGATACAAAAGATCATCAGGATATATTATTAATGTCTATCAGTAAAGAACAAAATGATAGTATGTTCCCATTTTTGTCTTGACAAGGATATGTGAATGGTGTATGTAAATGAACATGAAAGTGTACACATAAACCATATACATATAGATATGGCATAGCACATAGAAATTTTCTAGAAGATTACATAAAAATGTTGGTAATTTTTCTTTCCGTGGAGTCATTTGAAGTAACTCAGTTTTCATCATCTACTGTACTGAATATTTAATCATGAGCATATGCTTTCTTCATGATCATGATTCTTCACTTCTTCAAAGAACTAGCTTATAACAGCTAAAATTCTAAAATTTCAATTATATGAGGATAGAAATGCACATCCTCTAGAATTTCTCTGTCTTCTAAGAATCTTTGAAAAGCTAATTCAGAATATCCCTTCCATTCCAGAACTCTCCAAATACCAAAAAAGAATCTGTACTGTATCTTGATTCATTTTTCCTCTGGCTGCCCTACAGGAACATATATAGTATGGAGATTCATCCCATCAGCTTCACTTTGTAACACCGGAGTCATCTTCACCCTGTTTGTAATATCATAAAGTGGATTGTTCTTCTCTGTGTAGCTGGCATAGGGCTGCATTTCATCCTAAGAAATAACCCAAGGTTAAGCTCAGTTCAAAAAGCCAGAAATTACTAACCACCTATGGAGAAGAATGAAGTGACACGAGAAGTATTTCAGCAGAGACTGTCAAAGACTTAGTAAGCTACTGGTTATAAGAAATTATAGAGCCGGATAGGTTTTAAACTTGATTAAGAGGGAAATGATCATGCGATTGAAAAACAAAAGTCAAGAATTAGAGATGGTTTAATGGGAGAGGAAATAACAACTCAGTTTCTCAAAGACTAAATTCCAAATGAGGTAAACATGATATCTTTGTAGGATGTAGTTCTTAAAAATATGAATTTGGCATGTGTATGAATAGTTCTTGGTAGATAATTAACAAAATAAGCACACCTGACAGAACTGTAAAATTAGAATTTTTATTTGTGGTTAATTAAGCTAATTTCCACTAGATACAATGGAATTGTATGTAATCATTTAGAAGAATGAGGTAGCTCTGCTTGTGTTGATACAAAAGATCATCAGGATATATTATTAATGTCTATCAGTAAAGAACAAAATGATAGTATGTTCCCATTTTTGTCTTGACAAGGATATGTGAATGGTGTATGTAAATGAACATGAAAGTGTACACATAAACCATATACATATAGATATGGCATAGCACATAGAAATTTTCTAGAAGATTACATAAAAATGTTGGTAATTTTTCTTTCCGTGGAGTCATTTGAAGTAACTCAGTTTTCATCATCTACTGTACTGAATATTTAATCATGAGCATATGCTTTCTTCATGATCATGATTCTTCACTTCTTCAAAGAACTAGCTTATAACAGCTAAAATTCTAAAATTTCAATTATATGAGGATAGAAATGCACATCCTCTAGAATTTCTCTGTCTTCTAAGAATCTTTGAAAAGCTAATTCAGAATATCCCTTCCATTCCAGAACTCTCCAAATACCAAAAAAGAATCTGTACTGTATCTTGATTCATTTTTCCTCTGGCTGCCCTACAGGAACATATATAGTATGGAGATTCATCCCATCAGCTTCACTTTGTAACACCGGAGTCATCTTCACCCTGTTTGTAATATCATAAAGTGGATTGTTCTTCTCTGTGTAGCTGGCATAGGGCTGCATTTCATCCTAAGAAATAACCCAAGGTTAAGCTCAGTTCAAAAAGCCAGAAATTACTAACCACCTATGGAGAAGAATGAAGTGACACGAGAAGTATTTCAGCAGAGACTGTCAAAGACTTAGTAAGCTACTGGTTATAAGAAATTATAGAGCCGGATAGGTTTTAAACTTGATTAAGAGGGAAATGATCATGCGATTGAAAAACAAAAGTCAAGAATTAGAGATGGTTTAATGGGAGAGGAAATAACAACTCAGTTTCTCAAAGACTAAATTCCAAATGAGGTAAACATGATATCTTTGTAGGATGTAGTTCTTAAAAATATGAATTTGGCATGTGTATGAATAGTTCTTGGTAGATAATTAACAAAATAAGCACACCTGACAGAACTGTAAAATTAGAATTTTTATTTTTCAACTAAAATACTAATACTGATATAAACTACAAATTACGTGACTAGATTTTCCAGACTGCATAGCTTGAAAGCTTGCACATATTCTTTTTAATTTCATCTTACCTCTTCAACAACTGGAGCATGTTCTGATTTTTTAAATTTACATCCTCTGTAGAAGTAAAAATAAACTGTAGTGAATATCAAAACATTATTATTCAGATTGAAAATGGAAAAATAAAAGAGTATTCTATTGACAATTGTGGTTCATTTTGGTAGAAGTCATAATAAATCAGAAATGAACTATCAGAAATGAGTGAAGAATGCTGCTTGTGATGAATTTACCTCAATAAGATAATTCTAAATTCTGGAGAGGGAAATAAAATTACACAAAGAACCTTGATGTAATAGAATATATATTGCCCCTCATCTTTGGTACATGACATGAATTACTTTAATTTGCTTCTCAAATAGAAAATATCATGCTTTGTTTCTTCTAAGATCTGGCCCTAAATGGCCTAAATCACTACACTTGGGTGTCTAAGAAACCTAGAAAAAATCCCCTTTACCATTCAGAGTAGTCCAAGTATATTATTTTCAGCACATGTTTCCTGATTATGGGAAAATTGATATTAACATTTACCCAGTCAGTCAGTTCAATATTTCTGATTCCTTTCTAACTCAATAAAGCCAAAGACTAAAAAACACAGTCAGTACCTGTAGCCACTTCAGCAGAAAAACCTGTCAAAAGAAACTAACCACCTATGGAGAAGAATGAAGTGACACGAGAAGTATTTCAGCAGAGACTGTCAAAGACTTAGTAAGCTACTGGTTATAAGAAATTATAGAGCCGGATAGGTTTTAAACTTGATTAAGAGGGAAATGATCATGCGATTGAAAAACAAAAGTCAAGAATTAGAGATGGTTTAATGGGAGAGGAAATAACAACTCAGTTTCTCAAAGACTAAATTCCAAATGAGGTAAACATGATATCTTTGTAGGATGTAGTTCTTAAAAATATGAATTTGGCATGTGTATGAATAGTTCTTGGTAGATAATTAACAAAATAAGCACACCTGACAGAACTGTAAAATTAGAATTTTTATTTTTCAACTAAAATACTAATACTGATATAAACTACAAATTACGTGACTAGATTTTCCAGACTGCATAGCTTGAAAGCTTGCACATATTCTTTTTAATTTCATCTTACCTCTTCAACAACTGGAGCATGTTCTGATTTTTTAAATTTACATCCTCTGTAGAAGTAAAAATAAACTGTAGTGAATATCAAAACATTATTATTCAGATTGAAAATGGAAAAATAAAAGAGTATTCTATTGACAATTGTGGTTCATTTTGGTAGAAGTCATAATAAATCAGAAATGAACTATCAGAAATGAGTGAAGAATGCTGCTTGTGATGAATTTACCTCAATAAGATAATTCTAAATTCTGGAGAGGGAAATAAAATTACACAAAGAACCTTGATGTAATAGAATATATATTGCCCCTCATCTTTGGTACATGACATGAATTACTTTAATTTGCTTCTCAAATAGAAAATATCATGCTTTGTTTCTTCTAAGATCTGGCCCTAAATGGCCTAAATCACTACACTTGGGTGTCTAAGAAACCTAGAAAAAATCCCCTTTACCATTCAGAGTAGTCCAAGTATATTATTTTCAGCACATGTTTCCTGATTATGGGAAAATTGATATTAACATTTACCCAGTCAGTCAGTTCAATATTTCTGATTCCTTTCTAACTCAATAAAGCCAAAGACTAAAAAACACAGTCAGTACCTGTAGCCACTGATTTTCAAAAGCCAGATGGATCCCACGATGATCAAGATAATAAAAATAGGGAGAATGATTGATAAAATAGTTGACCATGATAATGTATTGGAACCTGTAAATACTGACACAAAAATGTATGATTTAATATTATTCAGCAATAAAAATAAATGAGCTACCAAGACACAAAAAGATATGGAGGAAACACAGGATACTACTAAAGTGAAAGAAGTCAATCTGAAAAGATTACATATTATATGATTACAACTATATGACATTCTCATAAAAAGCAAAACTACAAAGTCTGTATAAAGATCAGGGGCTGTTAGAGGTTAGGGGAGAAGGAGGGATAAGTAGGTGACATATAGAGGATTTTTATTCTTCATGGATCACAGCCTTGTTATGGTGAAGGGGTTTGCGTGGCTCAATGAAGCTATGACCCATGCTGTCCAGGGCCACCCAAGACAGATAGGGCATAGTGAAAAGTTCTGACAAAAAATGGTCCACTGGAGGATAAAATGACAAACCAGTGTTCTTCCTAAGAGAACCCCATGAACAGTGTATGTGTGCATGCTAAGTTGCTTCAGTCACGTCCAGCTCTTTGCAACCCTATGGACTGTAGCCCATCAGGCTTATCTATCCATGAGATTCTCCAGGCAAGAATTTTGGAGTGGACTGTCATGCCCTCCTCCAGGGTATCTTCCCTACTGAGGGATTGAACTTGCATCTCTTATGTCTCCTGTGTTGGCAGGAGAGTTCTTTACCACTAGCACCACATGGAAAGCCCCCATAAGCAGCATGAGAAGGCAAAAAGATATGACACTGGAAGATGAGCCCCTCAGGTCATTAGGTGGCCAATATGCTACTGGGAGAGAGCTCCAGAGAGAATGAAGTGGCTGGGCCAAAGTGAAAATGAGTTGTGGATGTGTCTGGTGGTAAAAGTAAAGTCTGATTCTGGAAAGAACAGTATGGCACAGGAAACTGGAATGTTAGGTCTATGAACAAAGGTAAATTGGATATGGTGAAGCAGGAGATGGCAGGCATGAACATTGAAATCTTAGGAATCAGTGAACTACAATGGATGGGGATGGGAGAATTTAATTCAAATGACCATTATATCTACTACTGTGGGCAAGAATCCCTTAGAAGAAATGGAGTAGCCCTCATAGTCAACAAAAGAACTACAAGTACTGAAATACAGTACTTAAGTGCAACCTCAGAAATGAAAGAATGATCTTGGTTTGTTTCCAAGGCAAGCCATTCAACATCAGAGTAATCCAAGTAACCCAACCACTGATGCTGGAAAAGCTGAAATCAAATTATTCTGGAAAGACCTACAAGACCTTTTAGAACTAACCCTCCCCCACCAAAAAAAAAGAAAATAAAAAAGATGTCTTTTTCATCATAGGGGATTGAAATCCAAAAATAGGAAGTCAAGAGATACCCAGAGTAACAGGCAAGTTTGGCCTTGGAGTACAAAATGAAGCAGGACAAAAGCTAACAGAGTTTTGTCAAGAGAATATACTGGTCATACAAACACTCGTTTCTGACAACACAAGTGGTGACTCTATACATGGACATCACCAGGTGGTCAGTACCAAAATTCGACTGATTTTACTCTTTGCAGCCCAAGTGGAAAAGCTCTATACAATTAGCAAAAACAAGGCCTGGAGCTGACTGTGCCTCAGATCATAAGCTCCTTATTGCAAAGTCTGGGCTTAAATTGAAGAAAGTAGGGAAAGCCACTAGACTATTCAGGTATAGCCTAAATCAAATCGCTTATGATTATACAATGAAGGTGACAAGCAGATTCAAGGGATTAGATCTGGAAGACAGAGTGCCTGAAGAACTATGGGACGGAAGTTATAATATTGTACAGGAAGCAATGAACAACCATCCCAAAGAAAAAGAAATGCAAGAAAGCAAAGTGGTTGTCTAAGGAGGCCTTACAAATAACTGAGGAAAAAAGGGAGGACAGAGGCAAAGGAGAAAGGGAAAGATATACCCAACTGAATGCAGAGTTCCAGAGTATAACAAGGAGTAAATCCAGAGATGCAAAGAACAGTATGGCACAGGAAACTGGAATGTTAGGTCTATGAACAAAGGTAAATTGGATATGGTGAAGCAGGAGATGGCAGGCATGAACATTGAAATCTTAGGAATCAGTGAACTACAATGGATGGGGATGGGAGAATTTAATTCAAATGACCATTATATCTACTACTGTGGGCAAGAACCCCTTAGAAGAAATGGAGTAGCCCTCATAGTCAACAAAAGAACTACAAGTACTGAAATACAGTACTTAAGTGCAACCTCAGAAATGAAAGAATGATCTTGGTTTGTTTCCAAGGCAAGCCATTCAACATCAGAGTAATCCAAGTAACCCAACCACTGATGCTGGAAAAGCTGAAATCAAATTATTCTGGAAAGACCTACAAGACCTTTTAGAACTAACCCTCCCCCACCAAAAAAAAAGAAAATAAAAAAGATGTCTTTTTCATCATAGGGGATTGAAATCCAAAAATAGGAAGTCAAGAGATACCCAGAGTAACAGGCAATTTTGGGCCCTTTGGGAGTACAAAATGAAGCAGGACAAAAGCTAACAGAGTTTTGTCAAGAGAATATACTGGTCATACAAACACTCGTTTCTGACAACACAAGTGGTGACTCTATACATGGACATCACCAGGTGGTCAGTACCAAAATTCGACTGATTTTACTCTTTGCAGCCCAAGTGGAAAAGCTCTATACAATTAGCAAAAACAAGGCCTGGAGCTGACTGTGCCTCAGATCATAAGCTCCTTATTGCAAAGTCTGGGCTTAAATTGAAGAAAGTAGGGAAAGCCACTAGACTATTCAGGTATAGCCTAAATCAAATCGCTTATGATTATACAATGAAGGTGACAAGCAGATTCAAGGGATTAGATCTGGAAGACAGAGTGCCTGAAGAACTATGGGACGGAAGTTATAATATTGTACAGGAAGCAATGAACAACCATCCCAAAGAAAAGAAATGCAAGAAAGCAAAGTGTTTGTCTGAGAAGGCTTTACAAATAACTGAGGAAAAAAGGGAGGACAGAGGCAAAGGAGAAAGGGAAAGATATACCCAACTGAATGCAGAGTTCCAGAGTATAACAAGGAGAAATAAGAAGGCCTCCTTAAGTAAGCAATGCAAAGAAATAGAAGAAAAGACTAGAATGGGAAAAACTAGAGATCTCTTCAAGAAGATTAGAGATATCAAGGGGACATTTCATGCAAGGATGGGCATGGTAAAGCCCAGAAATGGTAAGGACATAACAGAAGCAGAAGAGATTAAGATAAGGTGGCAAGAATACACAGAACTGTACAAAAAAGTCTTAATGCCTTGGATAGCCACAATGGTTTGGTCACTCACCTAGGGCCAGACATTCTGGAGTGTGAAGTCGAGTGGGTCTTGGGAAGCATTACTATGAGCAAAGCTATTGGAGGTGATGAAATTTCAGCTGAGCTATTTCAAATTCTAAAAGGAGATGTTGTTAAAATACTATACTTGCTATGCCAGCATATTTGGAAAACTCAGCAGTCCCACAAAACTAGAAAAGGTTAGTTTTCATTCCATTTCTAAAGAGCAATGGCAAAGAATTCAAACTACCATCCTATTGTACTTATTTCACATGCTAGCAGGTAATGCCCAAAATCCTTCAAGCTAGGCATCAGCAGTATGTGAACTGAGAACTTCAGATATACAAGCTCGGTTTAGAAACGGCAGAGGAACCAGAAATCAAATTGCCAATGTTCACCAGATCATAGAGAAAGTGAGGGAAATTCAGGAAAACATCTACTTCTGTCTCATTGACTACACTAAGTCCTTTGACTATGTGGATCACACAAACTATGCTTTCAGGTAATAGCCTGGAGCTGACTGTGCCTCAGATCATAAGCTCCTTATTGCAAAGTCTGGGCTTAAATTGAAGAAAGTAGGGAAAGCCACTAGACTATTCAGGTATAGCCTAAATCAAATCGCTTATGATTATACAATGAAGGTGACAAGCAGATTCAAGGGATTAGATCTGGAAGACAGAGTGCCTGAAGAACTATGGGACGGAAGTTATAATATTGTACAGGAAGCAATGAACAACCATCCCAAAGAAAAAGAAATGCAAGAAAGCAAAGTGGTTGTCTAAGGAGGCCTTACAAATAACTGAGGAAAAAAGGGAGGACAGAGGCAAAGGAGAAAGGGAAAGATATACCCAACTGAATGCAGAGTTCCAGAGTATAACAAGGAGAAATAAGAAGGCCTCCTTAAGTAAGCAATGCAAAGAAATAGAAGAAAAGACTAGAATGGGAAAAACTAGAGATCTCTTCAAGAAGATTAGAGATATCAAGGGGACATTTCATGCAAGGATGGGCATGGTAAAGCCCAGAAATGGTAAGGACATAACAGAAGCAGAAGAGATTAAGATAAGGTGGCAAGAATACACAGAACTGTACAAAAAAAAGTCTTAATGACTTGGATAGCCACAATGGTTTGGTCACTCACCTAGGGCCAGACATTCTGGAGTGTGAAGTCGAGTGGGTCTTGGGAAGCATTACTATGAGCAAAGCTATTGGAGGTGATGAAATTTCAGCTGAGCTATTTCAAATTCTAAAAGGAGATGTTGTTAAAATACTATACTTGCTATGCCAGCATATTTGGAAAACTCAGCAGTCCCACAAAACTAGAAAAGGTTAGTTTTCATTCCATTTCTAAAGAGCAATGGCAAAGAATTCAAACTACCATCCTATTGTACTTATTTCACATGCTAGCAGGTAATGCCCAAAATCCTTCAAGCTAGGCATCAGCAGTATGTGAACTGAGAACTTCCAGATATACAAGCTCGGTTTAGAAACGGCAGAGGAACCAGAAATCAAATTGCCAATGTTCACCAGATCATAGAGAAAGTGAGGGAAATTCAGGAAAACATCTACTTCTGTCTCATTGACTACACTAAGTCCTTTGACTATGTGGATCACAACAAACTATGAAAAATTCTTAAAGACATGGGAGTAGTAATAGACCACCTTACTTGTCTCCTGAGAAACCTGTGTGCAGGTCAAGAAGCAACAGTTAGAACCAGACATACAACAGATTGGTTCAAAATTGGGAAAGGAATCCAACAAGACTGTACATTGTCACCCTGCTTATTTAATTTATATGCAGATTATATCACATGAAATGCCAGGTTGGATGAAGCACAAGCTAAAATCAGGATTGCCAGGAAAAATATCAATCATCTCAGATATGCACATGATATCAGTCTAATGGAAGAAAGTGAGGGGAATTAAAGAGCCTGTTGATGAAGGTGAAAGAGAATAGTGAAAAAGCTGTTGAAATTCAACATAAAAAAACTAAGATCATGGCATCCAGTCCCATCACTTCATGGCAAATAGATGGGGATAAAGTGGAAGCGGTGACAGATTTTATTTTTTTGGGCTCCAAAATCATTGCAGATGGTTCCTGAACCAACAAAATTAAAAGACACTTGCTCTTGGGAAGGAAAGCTATGAAAAACCTAGACAGAGTATTAAAACGCAGAGACATCACTTTGCCAACAAAAGTCTATACAATCATAGATATGGTTTTTCCAGTAGTCATGTACAGATGTGAGTTGAATCATAAGAAAGTCTGAGCACTAAAGAACTGACACTTTTGAATTGTGGTGCTGGAGAAGACTCTTGGGAGTTCCTTGGACTATGAGCAAAGCTATTGAGGTGATGAAATTTCAGCTGAGCTATTTCAAATTCTAAAAGGAGATGTTGTTAAAATACTATACTTGCTATGCCAGCATATTTGGAAAACTCAGCAGTCCCACAAAACTAGAAAAGGTTAGTTTTCATTCCATTTCTAAAGAGCAATGGCAAAGAATTCAAACTACCATCCTATTGTACTTATTTCACATGCTAGCAGGTAATGCCCAAAATCCTTCAAGCTAGGCATCAGCAGTATGTGAACTGAGAACTTCCAGATATACAAGCTCGGTTTAGAAACGGCAGAGGAACCAGAAATCAAATTGCCAATGTTCACCAGATCATAGAGAAAGTGAGGGAAATTCAGGAAAACATCTACTTCTGTCTCATTGACTACACTAAGTCCTTTGACTATGTGGATCACAACAAACTATGAAAAATTCTTAAAGACATGGGAGTAGTAATAGACCACCTTACTTGTCTCCTGAGAAACCTGTGTGCAGGTCAAGAAGCAACAGTTAGAACCAGACATACAACAGATTGGTTCAAAATTGGGAAAGGAATCCAACAAGACTGTACATTGTCACCCTGCTTATTTAATTTATATGCAGATTATATCACATGAAATGCCAGGTTGGATGAAGCACAAGCTAAAATCAGGATTGCCAGGAAAAATATCAATCATCTCAGATATGCACATGATATCAGTCTAATGGAAGAAAGTGAGGGGAATTAAAGAGCCTGTTGATGAAGGTGAAAGAGAATAGTGAAAAAGCTGTTGAAATTCAACATAAAAAAACTAAGATCATGGCATCCAGTCCCATCACTTCATGGCAAATAGATGGGGATAAAGTGGAAGCGGTGACAGATTTTATTTTTTTGGGCTCCAAAATCATTGCAGATGGTTCCTGAACCAACAAAATTAAAAGACACTTGCTCTTGGGAAGGAAAGCTATGAAAAACCTAGACAGAGTATTAAAACGCAGAGACATCACTTTGCCAACAAAAGTCTATACAATCATAGATATGGTTTTTCCAGTAGTCATGTACAGATGTGAGTTGAATCATAAGAAAGTCTGAGCACTAAAGAACTGACACTTTTGAATTGTGGTGCTGGAGAAGACTCTTGGGAGTTCCTTGGACTGTAAGGAGATCAAACCAGTTAATCCTAAAGTAAATTAATCCTGAATATACATTGGAAGGACAGATGCTGAAGCTGAAACTCCAATACTTCTGCCACCTTATGCTAAGAGCCAACCTACTGGAAAAGACCCTGATACTGGGAGAGATAGAAGGCAAAACAAGAAGGGGAGGAGCAGAGGATGAGATGATTAAGTAGCATCACTGACTCAATGGACTTGAGTCTCAGCAAACTCTGGCAGATAGTGTAGGAAAGATGAGCCTGAGGTACTGCAGTGCACTGGGTCGCCAAAAAACAGACATAATTTAACAACTGAACAACAACAAAAGAGAACTTTTAAGACAGTGAAACTACTCTATGTGATACTATAATGTTGAGTACATTTATACATTTGTTTATACATTTGTCAAAACTCTTAGAATGTTCCCTAGAGTGAACCCTTATGTAAGATTATGGACTTTAAGTGATAACGATTTGTTAAGGTAGGGCCAATGATTATAACAAATACACCACTGTGGGTTGTGGGTGGTGTAGATAGAAAGACCATCCATCTGTAGGGGGCAAGGATGATACGAGAACTCTCCACTTTTCACTCAGTATTGCCATCATCCTAAAACTGTTCTAAAAAATAAAATACATTTTAAAATAAAATTATGTGTGTGTGTAAATATATGTATATATGTGTGTGTGTGTGTGTGTGTGTGTGTGTGTGTGTGTGTGTGTGTGTGTATATATATATAATTGTACTTTCCAGGTAGTTCAGTGGTAAAAAATCCCCTGGAAATGCAGGAGATACAGGTTCAATCCCTGGGTCAGGAAGATCCCCTGAAGAAGGAAATGGCAACCCACTCCTGTATTCTTGCCTGGAGAATCCCATGGACAGAGGATTCTGGCAGGCTAGTCCATGGCGTCACAAAGAGTCAGACACAACTTAGTTGCTGAACACACACACACACATAAAATTAGTGATACTTAACAATAAATACATGCATTATTAAGGAGATAAAAAATTAAAGCAGTCAAGGCCAAGAAAAACAAAAAAGTATTCAGAAACAAAAGTATTAGTTTATTGATGCAGTGCTTGATAAAACATACATGTTCAAAATAATATAAACACTGCCTAATTTAATTCAGAATTGCTATTTTATCACATATGAAGGATGAGGGAAGAGAAGAAAGTAAAATCTTCATCCATCACAAGAAGTGGGTACAGTATGTCCAAGTTTGCTACACTAAGAAACATCAACATAACCATGTTGTTTATATTAATAAAATTTGAGTCAATTACTGTAAGAAACACTCGAACATTTGAAAGTACTTCTCTTTGGAGATCTGAACGAGAATGGAGATGTGGAGGTGGAGAGAGATGGATAACATTTTTATAGAACAATGTGAACTTCAATCTATATGAGTTATGTTGATTAAAATAATAGTTTTAATAAGAAGAAATGATAGTCTTAATAAGAAATAAGAGTAGGATAGGAGCAGAGAGTAGAAAATATATATAGTTATGAACTGAATCATAGATGCTAGTATAAGATATTTAGGAAATTTTATTGGAGGAAACTGAAAAAGAAAATTCTACCAGACTGAGGAGTCACAAATTTATGAGTGAGGAGTCACTAATTTATGAGTGAATTTATTCTAATAAACTCATAAGTACTTATTTAAAATTATAATTGATCCTTAAAACTGTAAGTATTTATTTAAAAGTATATGATGTAAGCCAATTTAGTAGTACAAAAGGGAACATTAAAAGTAAAATAGGGCTTCCCTGGTGGTGCAGCGGATAAAGAGTCCACCTTGCGGTGCAAGGGGCGCCAGTTCGATCCCTGGCCTGGGAAGATCCCTTGTGTTGTGGAGCGGCTGGACCAATGTGTCCAATTACCGAGCCCGAGATCTGGAGCACATGCACCTGGAGCCAGTGCTCTGAGATGAGAGAGGCCACTGTGATGGGAGGCCCACACAGGCCAAAGAGCAAAGATGGATGAAAATAAATAAATGAAAGACCAATAAAAGAGGCCAAATTTTTTTTTAAAAAAAAAAAGTAAAAAAATTCATTCTGTACATTCGATTTTATAACAAATTTCTTTATTGTTTTTCTAGGCAAATTTATTTGTTTTGAGGAGGAAAAGAATATAAAATGAAGATTTGAAGGATATCCTAGAGTGAAATTTCTCTGCACACTCCTCTTTTCCTTCTTAAGGTAATTATTCTAAACAAAAAAATGGAAAAATCAAACACAAAACTAGAAAAATTACCTACCTTGTCTCAGGTCTATGGACAGACTCTTGTTGCCAGTGAAGTGGGAGACAGAGCAGGACACTTTCAGAACATGGTGGTCCTCCCAGTGGCAAGTGCTCTGGACGGTCACTGTGCCATTGCCCCACTGATGTTCTTGCTCAGGGACACAGTCCCCCTCCGGGCTCCAGGAGATCTGTGCAGCCGGCTTCCCTGCAGCTGCCCTGCACACTGCAGTTCTCTCCTTAGTTTGAACCAAGGTCACCTCAGGGGGCACTGCAGAAATGTGGGGGAAATGTTTCAGTCTGAACACACACATCATGGAGTTTAGAGTGAGATTTCTTTCAGCCCAAACTCTGGTTAACACCACGATATATATATGACGTTGCTCACCTAACACTTGGAAGTGATATCCATGACGGAAATTCCCATCAGGTGTTACTATTTCACACGTGTAATCTCCATCATGAGCGGTAGCCACGGGATCAATCTGAAGAGCAGGATTCGAGTCAGGTCTGGAGGCCCAGGTTATCCTCTCGTCAGTACAGTTTCCACCTGTGGTCTGATTTCTGTCACGCCTAAAGGCTCTGTTACAGGGCTGCTTGTCTCTGAGGACTATTTCCCATGTTGCTACCAGCATATTTGTCCACAGCACAGGAGGGCAGGAGAGCACAGCCTTTGTGTTCACTGATACCGATAGTGAAGTGTTAACTGGACACACACACAGACACACACAAACACAGAGAATAAGAAGAGAAAAACTTGATAAACAACTTCATGTGTTCAAATTTATTCACAGAATATTACATGAAATTGTACATGAACATTACTTTGCTGGTGGTCTTATTCCAGAAATCTTAGACGTTCATAAGAAACTAACATTCATGAAATACATATAAAGTGTTAAAACCCATCCAAAATTTAACCAGCTTCCTCTTGTGTTATGTATCATTAAGAAAATAACATGAGGGGCTTCCCTGGTGGTCCAGTGGGTAAGGACACCGCCTTGCAGTGCAAGGGGCGCCAGTTCTATCCTGGCCCGGGAAGATCCCACGTGCCGGGGACCGACTGGACCGATGTGTCCAACTACCAAGCCGAAGCTCTGGAGCACATGCACCCAGAGCCAGTGCTCTGCGACGAGGGAGGCCGCTGCGATGGGAGGCCCACACAGGCCAAAGAACAAAGAAGGATGAAAATCAATAAATGAAAGACCAATAGAAGTGCCCAAAAAAAAGAAAATAACATGAATTCTACATGTGACAAAATTGTTTAAAGTGTTACGAAATTAATTCAGGAGATTTGATATCTGTAAGACAAATAAATGAGAATACAGAATCTAAAATAAAAGACAAAGTCTTCTAAATCTAAACTTTTGGCCACAGAGACTATCAGATTTATCAAAAAAAATAACCAAGGTCACCTCAGGGGCACTGCAGAAATGTGGGGGAAATGTTTCAGTCTGAACACACACATCATGGAGTTTAGAGTGAGATTTCTTTCAGCCCAAACTCTGGTTAACACCACGATATATATATGACGTTGCTCACCTAACACTTGGAAGTGATATCCATGACGGAAATTCCCATCAGGTGTTACTATTTCACACGTGTAATCTCCATCATGAGCGGTAGCCACGGGATCAATCTGAAGAGCAGGATTCGAGTCAGGTCTGGAGGCCCAGGTTATCCTCTCGTCAGTACAGTTTCCACCTGTGGTCTGATTTCTGTCACGCCTAAAGGCTCTGTTACAGGGCTGCTTGTCTCTGAGGACTATTTCCCATGTTGCTACCAGCATATTTGTCCACAGCACAGGAGGGCAGGAGAGCACAGCCTTTGTGTTCACTGATACCGATAGTGAAGTGTTAACTGGACACACACACAGACACACACAAACACAGAGAATAAGAAGAGAAAAACTTGATAAACAACTTCATGTGTTCAAATTTATTCACAGAATATTACATGAAATTGTACATGAACATTACTTTGCTGGTGGTCTTATTCCAGAAATCTTAGACGTTCATAAGAAACTAACATTCATGAAATACATATAAAGTGTTAAAACCCATCCAAAATTTAACCAGCTTCCTCTTGTGTTATGTAT
Source organism: Tragulus kanchil (assembly GCA_022376925.1). NCBI lineage: Eukaryota > Metazoa > Chordata > Mammalia > Artiodactyla > Tragulidae > Tragulus > Tragulus kanchil. The sequence continues at coordinate 176,912,780 of JAIOJX010000028.1, forward strand.
CATTAAGAAAATAACATGAGGGGCTTCCCTGGTGGTCCAGTGGGTAAGGACACCGCCTTGCAGTGCAAGGGGCGCCAGTTCTATCCTGGCCCGGGAAGATCCCACGTGCCGGGGACCGACTGGACCGATGTGTCCAACTACCAAGCCGAAGCTCTGGAGCACATGCACCCAGAGCCAGTGCTCTGCGACGAGGGAGGCCGCTGCGATGGGAGGCCCACACAGGCCAAAGAACAAAGAAGGATGAAAATCAATAAATGAAAGACCAATAGAAGTGCCCAAAAAAAAGAAAATAACATGAATTCTACATGTGACAAAATTGTTTAAAGTGTTACGAAATTAATTCAGGAGATTTGATATCTGTAAGACAAATAAATGAGAATACAGAATCTAAAATAAAAGACAAAGTCTTCTAAATCTAAACTTTTGGCCACAGAGACTATCAGATTTATCATACAACTCAAGCTCCTCAGGATGAAAATAAGGAATTATGAGTAACCATTATTATTAGTGATTTTCTCCTCATAAGTTTTGACGAAAGTGAAAAATTAGTAGCATCAGAACTAAACACCTGTCCTTAAGGGTGGCACTTCAGACAAAGATAAATCTGGAAAGATATAATACTTTCATTAAAAATAGTTAAGATGGCATTCAGATTGAACTTTTTATCTGATTTTTATTCAGATAACCACAAAATCAGTTAAATCAACAGATTTTAAAATAATCTGTAATTTCCTTAGTTGGACCATCTCGCAAAAGTGAACAATAATGATATCAAGTGGTAAGAGATGCTTAGAAATATTTTTCTAGAAACAAAGTAGTATAGCATATAAGTAGAAGTCAGTGCAAAAACAAAGATCATTTTCCTCTGTAAATTTTCTATAAAAGGATTTTATTGCAAATGTGTGATAATATCAAATATAGCCTTTCAGTGAGTTCCTTTCGTTCCTATTCATTAATAATAAACTCCGTGGGCTTCCCCTGGTGGTCCAATGGGTAAGGACACCGCCTTGCAGTGCAAGGGGCGCCAGTTCGATCCCTGGCCTGGGAAGATCCCACGTGCCGTGGAGCAGCTGGACTGATGTGTCCAATTACCGAGCTGGAGCTCTGGGGCACATGCGCCCAGAGCCAGCGCTCTGCGACGACAGAGTCCACCACGATGGGAGGCCCACAGGAGCCAAAGAACAAAGACGGATGAAAATAGATAAATGAAAGACCAATAGAAGTGGCCTGCCCGTCCCCTTCCCTCTCCATCTCACCCCCCAAAAGATAAATAAATAAAATAAATGTTTAAAAATAATAATAATAAACTCCCTGATAGCCTTCTGTGAACCTTGCTCATAGATCTTGTTTGCATCATTTAATATCATCATTAGGATTAAATACAGCATTGAACTATTTTACCTATTTTAAAATAAAAATTAAGACTGGCAAGCATCTCCCAATGTAGATGCTCATGCTCTCCCATAAGTTGACATGTACCTGATTGAAAGGGGCTTGCTGAGAGGTATATCTGTTACAAGTCACCTGTAACAAAGTTGAGTGTCAGTGTTGTTATCAGTTTAACCTGAACAGAACCAGCTGTGAATTTTTATGTGGATGAAGCTTAAGCTTACGTTTCTGAACTTTGCATTTAATATTTCCTCTCTCCTCTTTTGATGTCATCTGCCTCCTTTGTTATGTACTCACGCCCTTTCATTTTGTGGCCAAATAAATATCATATTACTAGATAAAAGAAGGAGGAGGATTTTAAAGTAGATCTAAGAGGCTGTGAAACCCATGCTCTTTCCATCACTGTAAGTGGCATCTGCTCGTAGTGAGAGCCTTCAGCTTGGCAAAATCTTGGAGACAAGCAAGCATATGGCTTGTTAGAGAACTGCTAGAACTCGGATATGGGAAGCATATATGTGCATAAAGGAATGATGCTTAAGATAAAACCAGAAAAGTAAGAGAGTAGTGAGATAGCAACCTCTGACTGTTCTTCTGTATTCTCATAAGTTTGAACTTGACCTTGTGAACGGTAAAGGTTTAATGTTTTTGCTAATATATATCCTCAAGATCTGACTCATTTTTTAAAGGAAACTACTTGGTAATCAAGTAAACATGCATTTGAACAGGGGCATAGTATCCAGAAAAGTAACTCTATCGGAAAGGATTCCAAACAAGGCAGATATTCTGTGCTCTTTCACTTGCCTCCATTCTCTGACCTTCAAGTTAGTCACCCTTCACCTGTAATGATAGTTCTAATGTTATTGTTATTCTCCCCTTTCTTCATCCCCTTGTTTCCTTTTTCAAACCAGTTGTGATAATTTGTCAATGGACAGAACCTCCAGAACACTCAGTGTGTTTGGCACCTGTCAGATAAATATATTTCCATATGCTCCTGTGATCACCTAGGGTGATTTCATTCCTTCTTCACTGAGAAGATAGCAGATTCTCATCTTTGCTTCCAAACCAGCAGCCACATCCCATCTTTTTTGTATCCTTTGTCCATAAATCTCTTATAGTCTTATCTAGTCTTTTGCACACAGATAAGTTCTTATTGACTTTGATGCATTTCCTTTCTTTTCTCATAACTGTACCCTAGATGAAGTCCCCATAGCCAAGCACATGGATTTCTGCAAATGCCTCCTAACTTCTATCTCTGTGTCAGAACTCTTCTCCCTTCATTTCATACCTTATACTGCAGCCAGTACATCATTCTACAACAAACATGCGATTCCCATAAGTCTAAAAGGGATCCCTCCAGAGATCTCTCACTGCCTGAAGAGTAAGTTTCAATGTTTTCCATTGGCTTTGAAAGTCCTCTTTGTCACACTGACTCGTTTTGCCATCTTATTACCCACTACATGGTACCCACACTGCAGAAAAAAGAAAAAAATAAAAAAAACACCAAGCACAATTCCATTTCTATGTCATCTCTCACACTGTTTTCACTACTAAGGTGAAAGTGCCCCAACATAATGTCCGTCTTCTATTAAAATAACTCTTCCTTTAAGACACGATTCACATGCTACATCCTCTGTGAAGCCTTGTCTAAGCCTTAGTGGTTAACCGCTCCCCTCTACACTCCTGGTACACTTAATATGAGCGCTTCCCTCCTCCGTCTGTGTGACAGCTGTGCCCCTGTCTGAGTTCCCCCACAGAACTAAACTCCCTGGGGGCTTTCTGATTCATGTTGCTCATCTTTATGTTCCCCATGAAGCCCAGCACTGTGCCTGATAGAGAAAACTCCATAATCTTCCAACTGCTTTAGAGGAGGATCAGTGGAGTCATTCAAGTCCCTTATCCCACAACATTCAGATCACCATATTCTTCAACTGGGCACAAGACCAGCACGGGGTCCAGACCATTGACTATGTTCCTAAGGAAGCTCAACATTCCATGCCTCAGTAAAGGCCTCAGAGTAAAAATTTTATTTATAAAAAGCATACTACCTTCTGTAGGAGTAGATGTTGAAGTGCTTTGGTTCTTGTCCGTAGACGAAGTAGTTGTTGAAACTAGAAAATCTCCAGAGAGAAGTAGATGAAATCAATTTTAGAAACTTAGAGTGAAAACCATTATTTCTCCTCAAAAACTTGTATACATCATGACAGAAAATCAATGAGCCATAACTAATTACACAAAATCCTTGAAAAACAGAAATTAGAAGCTGTTCCATCATTATAATGGAAAAACATGTTAACATTTGAAAGTAACATTTATAAGCTATTAATGATTCCCCATTTATGTGATACCTTATTTTATATTTAAAACTATTTTGTGTAAGATAACCTTGCCTCCACCCTTCCTTAGACATAATGTATTGGTCTGTCATGGGCACCTCACATGAGTTGGGCTGGTTATGGTCTTTTGTACAGATGCCATTTCCTGATTAAAATTGTTTAAACCAGTGGGGGGCACCTCAAACAGCTGGACAAATCAAAAACTTTCTAAATAATTTAAGAACCAGGACTAAGAAGAATAGTTCATCCCTCTTTCTTCCCCAGTTTTCCTAATATGATGGTTAATTTTATGTGTCAGCCTAGCTAGTCCATGGTACCCACATGTTTGGTCAAGCATTATTCTAGACGTTTCTATGAAGGTATTTTTATCAGTAGACTTTAAGTAAATTACCCTCCATAATGTGAGTGGGCCTCATCTAATCAGTTGAAAGGTTTAATAGAAAAGACTGATTTCATGGGAAAGGGAATTCTGCCAACAGACTGCCTTCAGACTCAAACTGTACCTCTTCCCTGGGTCTCCAGAGACCCTGTAGATTTTGACTTGCCAAGCCTCCACAATCACATGAGCTAATTCCTCAAAGTAAATCAATCTCTCTTCCTCTTTCTCTCCCTCTCTATCTCTCTCCCTCTTCCTCTTTATCTCTCTGTACAGGATATATGCATACACATACATCCTGTTTTGTTTCTCTGAGGAACCCTGACTAATAATGAAGCAGAGAGGGCTTCCCCTGGTGATCCAGTGGGTAAGGACACCGCCTTGCAGTGCAAGGGGCGCCAGTTCGATCCCTGGCCTGGGAAGATCCCACGTGCCGTGAAGCGGCTGGACCAATGTGTCCAAATACCGAGCCAGAGCTCTGGCACACATGCGCCCAGAGCCGGTGCTCTGGGACAACAGAGGCCACCGCGATGGGAGGCCCACAGGAGCCAAAGAACAAAGACGGATGAAAATAGAGAAATGAAAGACCAATAGAAATGGCCTGCCCATCCCCTTCCCTCCCCACCCAACCCCCCAAAAGATAAATAAATAAATTTATAAAAAAATAATAATAATAATGAAGCAGAGAGAGAGAGAGAGATGACAGACTTCACCTAGCTCAAGTTCCCAGTTCCATAGTTTAGAAGACCTACATCCATTCCTTCCCTTGAGTTCTATAGAGTTTCTGATCATCACAATAGTCCTAATCTACTTCAAATTTGTTTTCTGAAAAATCTGTTGGTAGTACTGTTTTGTTTAGATAACACAATGATTTTTTAAATGTTTTTTATGACTTCAGGGGGCTTCCCTGATGACTCATTAAACAATCCACCAGCAGTGCGGGAGACCTGGATTTGATCCTTGGGTTGAGAAGATCCTCTGCAGAAGGGAAAGGCTACCCACTCCAGTATTCTTGCCTGGAGAATCTCGTGACTCGTCCATGGGTTGCAAAGAATCAGACACAACTGACCGATAGTCACTTTCACTTTCTTTCAAGCACAGAAAATAATTTCAGAATAACAAATTTACCAACATTTTAAAACATAAGCAGTATTTCATTTAGACGATTTTAGGTAATACAATCTATAAATATACTTAAGACAATTCAAGATCAAAAAATGTGGAAACTGTACAAGCATCAAGCACTTTTCTATTAGAATTATTATTGAAAGATGAGAATTACCCAAATTACGACTGTTGTTGGCCCTCTGCTTCATTAACGAGTTGTTTGATGTAGTAAGACCTTCCATTTCTGCACTTAAGTATTCTGAAAAGACACATGGGATGACGAGAGAAATAAACATTAGCATTTCTGACTCCTGGAAAAAATCACATTTTTTTCACATTCCTTATGTCATTTTGGAGTTACAGTTGCCCGTAAAAACATGAATTATGACAGGCAAGCAAATGTCTCAGAAAAATGTATCCTGGTATGAACTTTTGACTTGATCGTCCTACCTGTTTATCACACCCCTAATTTTAGGCCCAGAGTACCACTTAGCACCCTCTTGTCTTATATTCAAGTGAAGTATTCCTTCTTCTAGGCTTAAATGCACTATGACTATCTTCAGTTGTAAAAAAACATTTTACTATCTGTTAAGACTTTTCATGTACCGGCAAGGAAGTAGAAGTTTAGTACTGATGTGCTGATTGGATGCTGATATAAAACAACAAAGGAGTCTCCTAAACATTGTTGAAATCATATCACATAGACAACTGTCTATTAAGTTCAAATTTTACAAGGCAGGTTCCTGGTAAAAATTGTTAGTAAGCATTTTTTGAGTAGCAGCTCCTGGCAAAGTAGTCATGAGGCATAGAAACATAATAATGAACAGTACTGTCTTCTGTGAGCCTGAGGTCCAGGCAAGAAATTAACTGTGTAAGCAATTATCAAATTTTTAGTGTGGTGATAGATGTATGTATAATGTCCAGAAGTTTAAAAGAAGAGATTTTTAATTCTAAGAAAGCAGGAATAAGAGATTAGGGAAGACTTTCTACAGAGCTTTCTACAGACTTTCTATCTGAGCTGGATCTTACAAGATGATGAATTTTCTAGGAAAATAAAAGGAAAACAAAAACAGCACACAAAGTATGGCATTTAGAAGGCATGAGCCATTTGGATTTCAAAGAATTACACATGGTTTGGTATTGCCATTATTTGAGAAAAACTGGATGTGTGATTAGGACTGAGGCTGTATACTGACAGGCTGTAACTGTGGAAGACATAAAACTCATAATATCCGCAAGGAAATGACACACTTCTAGTACATCTACATTATCTGATGAGCAGAGAGAAATATTTTAGGGTAAAATTCAAAGCCCAGTATTTTTTTGGAGAAATTTTGAATACACTACGCCATCCCCTTTTAACTACCATTTAGCTTAATGAAACATTGTTTTAAAATAATTTTTGAACTTTTACATTAGGAACGGATTTTTGGTCATTTGTGTCTTATTCATTTCAGTCTCTCCATGTTGACAGGTGATATCATCCTCATTTTACAGATAAAGAAATATAACTCACAGTAGTGAAACAGTTTGGCCAAAGTAACCCAACTTGTAAGCTCCTCCAATTGCCCAGTTATTCTTGTGTGAGTAGTTCTTACCACAGTGAGTAGAAGCCAAGAGTTAGTTCCTAAGAAATACACTAGGATAAATGCACTACCTGTGCATGCATGCTAATTCACTTAGACATGTCTGACTCTTTGTGACCTTATCGACTGTAGCCTACCAGGCTCCTCTGTCCATGGGATTCTCCTGGCAAGAATACTAGAATGGGTAGCAATTCCCTTCTCCCGGAGAACTTCCCAACCCAGAAATAGAACCTGTATCTCTTATGTCTCCTGTATTGGCAGAAAGGTTCCTTGCCACTAGTACCACCTGGGAAGTCCAAAATTAACCCAGATTGAGAGAATTGGAGAAGCAAATCCCAGTCATGTTTCTGTGGAAACACTGAGATAAAAGATCTGAAAGAGCATATGAATAGGCAAGTCCATAGAATCAGGATTATTATAAAGGCACATGGACACAGGCAGTATGAATTCCAGATCTGAAAAGAAATAGTTACACTAAGAAGGAAGATTTGACCCAATTGCCAAAATCTATGAACCAAATCCACCACTTCCCCTCTAGATTGCAACCTCCAGAGGAGCAGGGATTTTCATCTACATTGTTCATTCTTCATCCTCAGTGGTTAAAAGAATGGTTTGCAAAGCTTGCTAGCATGCATTGAGGGCTTTCCTGGTGGCTCAGACAGTAAAGGATCTGCCTGTAATACAGGAGACGCAGGTTCAATCCCTGAGGAAGATCCCCTAGAGGAAGAAATGGCAACCCACTCTAGTATTCCTGCCTGGGAAATCTCATGACAAAGGAGCCTGGTGGGCTACAGTCCATGAGGTAGCAATGAGTAGGACACTAGCATGCAGCTGGCTCAAGATGGGTTAAAATAAAGGTCAACACAATCCTATAGGTATGGACAGAAAAAGAAGTATATGTGTCTCCTAGTCATTTAAAAAGAAGCTTGACATCATTTATGGTAAAAGAAATGCAAGCTAAAACTATGCAGAAATGCTATTTCTCACCTATAAGATCATCAAAACCCAAGTTTGATAATATACTCTGTTTGAAAAACTGTAGAGAGATGAGCATGCCAATATACTGCTGGTGGGAATATAAAATGTTACCACTTCAGCAATGAACAATTTGACAATAAATAGAGTTACATGGGGCTTTCCTGGTGGCTTAGTGGTAAAGAATCTGCAATGAAGAAGACCATGCTTGATCCCTGGGTGGAGAAAATTTCCTGGAGGAGGGCATGGCAAGCCAATCCAGAATTCTTGCCTGGAAAATCTCATGGACAGAGGAGCCTGGCAGGCTACAGTCCATAGGGTCACACAGAATCAGACACGACTGAAGCAACTAAGCAGTAGCAGCTACATATGCATTTTCCTTTTGACCCAGCCATATTGCTTCTCAGAATCTATCCCAAAGCTATGTAGGCAATGTGAAACTTACTAACATATATACAGACGACTAGTCATTAACAATATTATAATAGCAAGACTTTTAGAAATAATCCAAATAGCCACCCATAAGTAACTGGTTATCTAAATTATAGAACATCCACAAAATGAAGTACAATGAAACCCTTAGAAAGAATGAGGGATATCTTTATATACTATTATGGAGTGATCTCTAGAACATATTGTTACATAAAAGAAATAGGACAGATAAAAGTGTATAGAAGTATCTAAAATTCACTGAAAGAAGTTAAAACCAAAAGAGAAAAGTAAAAAAAAATAAAAGGAAGAGCAGAAATGAACAAAACAGAAAATGAGCAAGACAAAAATTAACAAAATCTAAAGCTGGTTCTTCAGGAGTTTTCTGGTTATCCAATGGTAAGGACTTAGCACTTTGACTAGAGAGGTTCATATTCAGTCCCTGGTCAGGGAACTAATGTCCTGCAAGCCACAGTGCACTTAAGAAACACCAGAATAGGGTGGCTGTGCACATGCCGGGGAGAGAATACAGGGGAACACAGCTGTACTATAATCTTAAAACTTCTCTAGTAAACAACAAAACTGTATAAAAGCAAAATAAAAATAATTTTAAAAAAAAAACAACAAAATAAAAGCTGGCTCTTTGAAAAGTTCTTCAGTATTTATAAACCAATAGCCAGATCTATCAAGAAAAAAAAAAAATAACACAAATGTCTAGGGACATTAACATAGATACTATGTTCACAAAAATACTAGCAAGCAAATATTAACTACTTTATGCTAATCAAATTCAGTAATAGACAAATTCATTGAAAGACACAACATCAAAATATCATTTGAGATTAAATCGATAATCTAAAGAGGCTTATGTTTATGAAAGAAATTAAATTTGTTGATAAAAATCTTCCCATCAAATTGGCTATACTGACCAATTTAAGCAAACATTTACTGAAGAAGTAATATCAGTTCTATACACAAGCCCCTTCAGAAAATACATAAGGAGGGAACACTTCCCTACTCATTTTATGAGCATAGAATACCAAACACATTATAAATAAGAACAGATCAGTAACACTTATTAATTTTAAGACAAGAAAAATTTCACAATATAGAAGCAAATCAAATCTAGCACGTGTAACACATGATCATATAAAGTTTATTTCAGTAATATATGTTGATTGATACAAAATTGCTAATTGGCTATACCCCAATAAAAATTTCTTGGTGTGAAAAAGAAAAGAAAAAATATAGACATATAGGTTGATTGAATACTCAAAAATCAGTGAAATAGACCACGTTAACAGAATAAGGGAGAAAAAGCATATGATCATTTCAGCAGATGCAGAAAAAGCATATGACAGAACTCATCACTCATTCATGATTTTTAAAACAGTAGAAATAGAAATAAGCTTGCCCAAACTGTTAAAGGACATCTGTGAAAATCCTGTAGCTAACATCGTACTTGATAATGAAATATTTTCCCTCTAAAATCAAAAATACAACAAGAATTTCTATTTGTACTACTTCTTTTCAATTTTGTACTACAGGTTCTATCAGTTACAATAAAGCAAGGGGGGAAAAGGCATGTAGATCAGAAATGAAAACATAAAACTGTCTTCATTTGTAGATGACATGATTTTAAAAAACAGCTCCTAGAATTAATTGAAATTAATTACTTAGCAAGGTCAAAGAATTAAAATGCTAATAAGATTTTAAAACAATTATATTTTTATGTACTGACAACACACAATTAGAAAATAAAAATTTTAAATCAATTCTACTTATAATAATGTAAAAGGAAAAACTTAGGAATAAAGTTAACAAGAGATGCACAAAGCTTATACACTGAAAGCTACAAAGCAATACTGACTTAAAGAGCATCTATATAGATGGAGGTAGATACCTTGTTCTTGGCTGAAAAGACTTACAAAGTGAGCTCTTCTCAAACTGGTCTACAGATTCAACACAGTCTTATTAAAAATCTAGTAGCCTGGGCTTCCTTGGTGGTCCAGCGGTTAAGAATCCACTTTGCAATGCAGGGGACACTGGTTTTATCCCTGGTCTGGTAAGATCCCACATGCCAAGAGGCAACTAAGCCCATGTGCTACAACTACTGAGCCTGCATGCCTTACAGCCTGTGCTCTCCAACAAGAGAAGCCACCATGATAAGAAATCCGTGCACTGCAACTAGAGAGCAGGCCCCTCTCTCCACTTCTACAGAAAGCCCCCATGGAGCAATGAAGACCCAGAGTCCCCAGAAATAAAATAAATAAAAATTTAAAATAATAACACATAAGTTTTTTTTTTTCTATTCAGCTAGAAAAATTCTTGTTCAGTTTTTTTTTTCTCAATAGATAGTTAACAAAGGGATAATAATTTACTCTGCTAAATTAAGGGGGAAAGTTCCTTGGAAGTATTTTACTAAGAGTCTGTTTTAAAATAGTCTTTCTCTAATTGATATGCTGTTGTTTTTAAATTCCATGACTATTATTTATTTATTTATTTATTTAATTCTTTATTTTAAAGATTTTACAGAGTTTTGTTGTTCACCAACATGTGAATATTAAGAAGCTGAAATTTATACAGGAATGCAAACCTAGAATGGCCAAAGCAATGTTTAATAAATGAATAACATTAGGAGAGTTATACTACCTAGTTTTAAGCTTTACTCTGAAGCAGCACTAATCAAGGCACTCAGGCATTGGCTAAAGGACAGACATATATTTCAGTAAAGCAGAAGAGAGTCTAGAAATAGAGTCACAAATTTGTGGTTTGTTGATTATCACCGAAAGTGTGAAGCAATAAATTTAAAAATTATTTTTAACTGACAACACACAATTAGAAAATAAATTTTAAATCAATTCTACTTATAATAATGTAAAAGGAAAAACTTAGGAATAAAGTTAACAAGAGATGCACAAAGCTTATACACTGAAAGCTACAAAGCAATACTGACTTAAAGAGCATCTATATAGATGGAGGTAGATACCTTGTTCTTGGCTGAAAAGACTTACAAAGTGAGCTCTTCTCAAACTGGTCTACAGATTCAACACAGTCTTATTAAAAATCTAGTAGCCTGGGCTTCCTTGGTGGTCCAGCGGTTAAGAATCCACTTTGCAATGCAGGGGACACTGGTTTTATCCCTGGTCTGGTAAGATCCCACATGCCAAGAGGCAACTAAGCCCATGTGCTACAACTACTGAGCCTGCATGCCTTACAGCCTGTGCTCTCCAACAAGAGAAGCCACCATGATAAGAAATCCGTGCACTGCAACTAGAGAGCAGGCCCCTCTCTCCACTTCTACAGAAAGCCCCCATGGAGCAATGAAGACCCAGAGTCCCCAGAAATAAAATAAATAAAAATTTAAAATAATAACACATAAGTTTTTTTTTTTCTATTCAGCTAGAAAAATTCTTGTTCAGTTTTTTTTTTCTCAATAGATAGTTAACAAAGGGATAATAATTTACTCTGCTAAATTAAGGGGGAAAGTTCCTTGGAAGTATTTTACTAAGAGTCTGTTTTAAAATAGTCTTTCTCTAATTGATATGCTGTTGTTTTTAAATTCCATGACTATTATTTATTTATTTATTTATTTAATTCTTTATTTTAAAGATTTTACAGAGTTTTGTTGTTCACCAACATGTGAATATTAAGAAGCTGAAATTTATACAGGAATGCAAACCTAGAATGGCCAAAGCAATGTTTAATAAATGAATAACATTAGGAGAGTTATACTACCTAGTTTTAAGCTTTACTCTGAAGCAGCACTAATCAAGGCACTCAGGCATTGGCTAAAGGACAGACATATATTTCAGTAAAGCAGAAGAGAGTCTAGAAATAGAGTCACAAATTTGTGGTTTGTTGATTATCACCGAAAGTGTGAAGGCAATTTAAAGGGAAAAGATATCTTTTTTTTTTTTTTTTTTTTTTTTTACAACTGATGGTGGAACAATTGGATATCCAAATATACGAGAAAAAAACAAAAAAGATGACACTTTCCACATAATGCCGTACACCAAAAAATTATCTTAAATTTGATTATTGACTTAAATGTAAAAAAGCTGACTATGATACTTCTAGAAGAAAGCATAGGGGGCTTCCCCTGGTGGTCCAGTAGGTAAGGACACCGCCTTGCAGTGCAAGGGGTGCCGGTTCGAGCCCTGGCCTGGGAAGATCCCACGTGCCGCGGAGCGGCTGGACTGATGTGTCCAATCACCAAGCCAGAGCTCTGGAGCACATGTGCCCAGAGCCGGTGCTCTGCAACAACAGAGGCCACCGCGATGGGAGGCCCACAGGAGCCAAAGAATGAAGACGAATGAAAATAGAGAAATGAAAGACCAGTAGAAGTGGCCCGCCCACTCCCCTCCCTCCCCAACCCGACCCCCGCCCAAAGTAAATAAATAAATTAAAAAAAAAAAAGAAAGAAAGCATAGGTGATAATCTCTGTGACTTTGGCATGTACAAAGATTTCTTAGAATGCAAAAATAACAACCATGAAATAAAATTTGATAAACTGTTATCAAAATTTTAAACTTGCTCTTTGAAAAAGAACATCAATAAAATGAAAAGGTAAACCACAGATTAGAAGGTGTTTATAATATATATATTTGACAAAAGACTGCTATGCAAAATATGTGAAGAACTTTCACAATTCAGTAAGCTTCGAAATCAATTAAAAGAACAGACAAATGACGTGAACAGACACTTCATCAAAAAAGGATATTGATGGGCTTCCCCTGGTGGTCCAGTGGGTAAGGACACCGCCTTGCAGTGCAAGGGGCGCTGGTTCAATCCCTGGCCTGGGAAGATCCCACGTGCCGCGAAGCGGCTGGACCAATGTGTCCAAATACTGAGCCGGAGCTCTGGCACGCGTGCGCCCAGAGCCGGTGCTCTGGGACAACAGAGGCCACCGCGATGGGAGGCCCACAGGAGCCAAAGAACAAAGATGGATGAAAATAGAGAAATGAAAGACCAATAGAAGTGGCCCGCCCACTCCCCTCCCTCCCCAACCCGACCCCCGCCCAAAGTAAATAAATAAATTAAAAAAAAAAAAGAAAGAAAGCATAGGTGATAATCTCTGTGACTTTGGCATGTACAAAGATTTCTTAGAATGCAAAAATAACAACCATGAAATAAAATTTGATAAACTGTTATCAAAATTTTAAACTTGCTCTTTGAAAAAGAACATCAATAAAATGAAAAGGTAAACCACAGATTAGAAGGTGTTTATAATATATATATTTGACAAAAGACTGCTATGCAAAATATGTGAAGAACTTTCACAATTCAGTAAGCTTCGAAATCAATTAAAAGAACAGACAAATGACGTGAACAGACACTTCATCAAAAAAGGATATTGATGGGCTTCCCCTGGTGGTCCAGTGGGTAAGGACACCGCCTTGCAGTGCAAGGGGCGCTGGTTCAATCCCTGGCCTGGGAAGATCCCACGTGCCGCGAAGCGGCTGGACCAATGTGTCCAAATACTGAGCCGGAGCTCTGGCACGCGTGCGCCCAGAGCCGGTGCTCTGGGACAACAGAGGCCACCGCGATGGGAGGCCCACAGGAGCCAAAGAACAAAGATGGATGAAAATAGAGAAATGAAAGACCAACGTAAGTGGCCCGCCCGCTCCCCTCCCTCCTCAACCCGATCCCCGCCCAAAATAAATAAATAAATAAATCTTTAAAAACAACAAAAAAAGGATATTCAAATTGCCAATAAACACACAAAAAAATGCTCAACGTTAGTGATCACAGAGGAAATACTGATTTAAATCACAATGAGATAATGATTATGTACCCATAAGTGTGGCTAAAGTTAAAAAGACTGATAAAATATATTGGCAAGAAGGTGAAGCAGCTGGAACTTCCACACATTATCAATGGTAATGTAAAAAGGTGTAACTGCACTAGAAAATTTCTGATAGTTTTTACCAAAAGTCAAACACATGCCCACATATAACCTTACCATTCCAATCATAAGCATTCACCCAAGAGAGATAGAAACGTATGTCCACATGAGTTGTGTATGAATGTTCATATCAGTTTTGTTCACAATCAAAAACTAAAAACAATCCAAATGGCAATCAACAGTTAGCTAAGTTATCTGGTTAGTGGAATACTGTTCAGCAGTGAAAAGGTACACACATGACACTGATAGATCTCAAAAATTATTCCCTTGAGGGAAATGTGGTAGACACAAAAGAATACATACTGGACACTATACAAAACAGAATACTAATATAAAATGCTAACTAATCTGTGGTGACAAATGGCAGATCAGTAGTTGCATACAGATGATGGGAATGATGACAAGGATGGACAACTAGTACACATGGAGGATTATTTTGACAATGGAAATGTTTTGTGTCTTGTGTGTGCTGACAATCACAGATATATCAACTGTCCAACCTCATCAAATTGTACCTTTTAAATGTACCCAGTTACTTGTACATAAATTATCCCTCAATTTAATTAAAAACAATATCAGAAACATCAGGTTTTAACACACATAGCATTAGAACACGCATCTACACACATAAACATGAAAGAAAATACAAATGAAAACCCCTTGGTGCTGAAAACTATGTTAAAAAAAAGACCTTTTCCAACTAAGTCAAAATCATCAGCCGGCCGCCCAGAGCCGGTGCTCTGGGACAACAGAGGCCACCGCGATGGGAGGCCCACAGGAGCCAAAGAACAAAGATGGATGAAAATAGAGAAATGAAAGACCAACGTAAGTGGCCCGCCCGCTCCCCTCCCTCCTCAACCCGATCCCCGCCCAAAATAAATAAATAAATAAATCTTTAAAAACAACAAAAAAAGGATATTCAAATTGCCAATAAACACACAAAAAAATGCTCAACGTTAGTGATCACAGAGGAAATACTGATTTAAATCACAATGAGATAATGATTATGTACCCATAAGTGTGGCTAAAGTTAAAAAGACTGATAAAATATATTGGCAAGAAGGTGAAGCAGCTGGAACTTCCACACATTATCAATGGTAATGTAAAAAGGTGTAACTGCACTAGAAAATTTCTGATAGTTTTACCAAAAGTCAAACACATGCCCACATATAACCTTACCATTCCAATCATAAGCATTCACCCAAGAGAGATAGAAACGTATGTCCACATGAGTTGTGTATGAATGTTCATATCAGTTTTGTTCACAATCAAAAACTAAAAACAATCCAAATGGCAATCAACAGTTAGCTAAGTTATCTGGTTAGTGGAATACTGTTCAGCAGTGAAAAGGTACACACATGACACTGATAGATCTCAAAAATTATTCCCTTGAGGGAAATGTGGTAGACACAAAAGAATACATACTGGACACTATACAAAACAGAATACTAATATAAAATGCTAACTAATCTGTGGTGACAAATGGCAGATCAGTAGTTGCATACAGATGATGGGAATGATGACAAGGATGGACAACTAGTACACATGGAGGATTATTTTGACAATGGAAATGTTTTGTGTCTTGTGTGTGCTGACAATCACAGATATATCAACTGTCCAACCTCATCAAATTGTACCTTTTAAATGTACCCAGTTACTTGTACATAAATTATCCCTCAATTTAATTAAAAACAATATCAGAAACATCAGGTTTTAACACACATAGCATTAGAACACGCATCTACACACATAAACATGAAAGAAAATACAAATGAAAACCCCTTGGTGCTGAAAACTATGTTAAAAAAAAGACCTTTTCCAACTAAGTCAAAATCATCGGTAGAAGTAGGATTGCTTTGTGATTTGACTACTAATGAAACCTCTTAGTCACTTAGAGCACTCAGTTTGAGTTTCCTTTCCCAAATCGTGATTGTCATATGCCTGAGCAAGCATCTGCCACCCACCAGTAGACTCTGTATGGATGTGACTGTGCAAACCCACACTCCAGAGGCTTCCTCCAGTGAATGAGAAAGGCTCTCAGAAATAGCACATGGTTTTCTTGTGTAGTTAAAAGTCTTTGCATATTGTAAAATCCTCTGCTCCGCTGGGCTATACTGACTTAAAAAGTTAGAGATAGGTATTTCTGATATTCCATTATTCCCAATAAAAAAAAAAGCCCTGATTCAGTAACTGTTTACTAACCAAAATAGAGCACAGGTTATGCCATAATTAGTCAGTATAATGCCTTAGATTATTATTTCTAATGTATGCAGATGGGAAACAAAACATTAAAGATATTCTGCCCTTTCATTCATTTGCAAGGTTTGGGGAGAATACAAATAATCAGTGAGGCATCTGATCAAATGAATTTAAGCTGAAAGAATCCTAAAACTCAAACAAACTATAGCCTAAAATATTTGGCTATGCTCTAATAAAATGACCATATAGCTGTAAAAGAGAATAATGTAGAATAGTTTTATTTTTACATTTCTTTTGATATTTCTCTCCAGAACTTGAGAATTCCACGCTAGTGTTGACCTAAAAGTCATTTGTATTGCTAATTATGGTATTTACATCTTTGTCATCTTTGCCACTATTTAATATTTAATGAACTTACTATCAATACTTTTTTCAAGAAACATAGAATATATTGAAATATATTATGTCAATGTACTTAAATCTGGGGGAATATTCTGATAATTTTGCACAAGGAAAACCAAATAATAGAATTATTGCATTTTTAATTTACTGTTTCAGGCTTTCAAACTTCAAAACTCTGCAAATTATCAGAACAAATACAGAACTGGACCATTTTAAACAATGATGGGAAAACATAAGGAATATGTGTTTTACTTCACTCTGCTTCTTTCTTGAATTACTTAAAATAATTAAATGTATGTACTCTAGTTCTCCCCTTGGCAAAATGCAGACAGTCATTCTCAATAAGTAAGGAATAACTAGTGAAAGGAATCCAAAGAGCATTACAAACTGAAGTTTTAAAACCAGTAAGAAGGAAACTGTACATCTCTCCTAAAGATTTAAGCTTCATTTTAAATAAATGCAACTCTGAGACTCAGATCTTAATCACACAAAAGCCCAGAAATTAAAATCACGCTGCCAGAATAACCTTATTTAGCTACAGTGAGCACTTAACTTTCTAATCACCAGTATGGTAAAGTCAGTCCAGTATAGAAATTTTTACCATAAGTCTCTGGCTCCAGAAAGCTTAAAATATCAATCTTAACATTTTAGTTAGTGTGTCTGTATTGTGTTTTATAAAACTGTATACTATGGGTGTCAATTAGACATAAAAGTATTATTTTTCAACAGTTTTTAAAGTTACAAATGGATTCAAACAAAAGACATTGAATTGTCTCCTTTCTTTAGAGATTCTGAAAATAATATAAATTGTCAGCCAGATAGTCTAATTATATTTCTTCCTCTAATGCAACAACTTTCACATTGGGAACGAGTGGGAATCCATGATAGTCAGCCAAGAAAATCCATAAACTTTGTAACTTTGAGGGAAGTTTTATAATAATTTATAATTTTATTTCTGATACATAATTAAAAATTACTACCACCCTATAGGAATAATTGAAAGCATGGCCAATTTCCCCCAGATTTTGTTATTTCCTAAATAGCAAACAGTAATGACTGGAATAGCCTTCCCAAATGGCTCACTGGTAGAGTGCAGGAGACCTAAAAGTCATTTGTATTGCTAATTATGGTATTTACATCTTTGTCATCTTTGCCACTATTTAATATTTAATGAACTTACTATCAATACTTTTTCAAGAAACATAGAATATATTGAAATATATTATGTCAATGTACTTAAATCTGGGGGAATATTCTGATAATTTTGCACAAGGAAAACCAAATAATAGAATTATTGCATTTTTAATTTACTGTTTCAGGCTTTCAAACTTCAAAACTCTGCAAATTATCAGAACAAATACAGAACTGGACCATTTTAAACAATGATGGGAAAACATAAGGAATATGTGTTTTACTTCACTCTGCTTCTTTCTTGAATTACTTAAAATAATTAAATGTATGTACTCTAGTTCTCCCCTTGGCAAAATGCAGACAGTCATTCTCAATAAGTAAGGAATAACTAGTGAAAGGAATCCAAAGAGCATTACAAACTGAAGTTTTAAAACCAGTAAGAAGGAAACTGTACATCTCTCCTAAAGATTTAAGCTTCATTTTAAATAAATGCAACTCTGAGACTCAGATCTTAATCACACAAAAGCCCAGAAATTAAAATCACGCTGCCAGAATAACCTTATTTAGCTACAGTGAGCACTTAACTTTCTAATCACCAGTATGGTAAAGTCAGTCCAGTATAGAAATTTTTACCATAAGTCTCTGGCTCCAGAAAGCTTAAAATATCAATCTTAACATTTTAGTTAGTGTGTCTGTATTGTGTTTTATAAAACTGTATACTATGGGTGTCAATTAGACATAAAAGTATTATTTTTCAACAGTTTTTAAAGTTACAAATGGATTCAAACAAAAGACATTGAATTGTCTCCTTTCTTTAGAGATTCTGAAAATAATATAAATTGTCAGCCAGATAGTCTAATTATATTTCTTCCTCTAATGCAACAACTTTCACATTGGGAACTAGTGGAAATCCATGATAGTCAGCCAAAAAAATCCATAAACTTTGTAACTTTGAGGGAAGTTTTATAATAATTTATAATTTTATTTCTGATACATAATTAAAAATTACTACCACCCTATAGGAATAATTGAAAGCATGGCCAATTTCCCCCAGATTTTGTTATTTCCTAAATAGCAAACAGTAATGACTGGAATAGCCTTCCCAAATGGCTCACTGGTAAAGAATCAACCTGCAGTGCAGGAGATACGGCTTTGATCCCTGGGTCTGGAAATAACCCTGGAGACAGAAATGGCTGCCCACTCCAGTATTGTTGTGGGGAGAATTCCATGGACAGAAGACCCTGGTGGGCTACAGTCTACGTGGTCATAAAAGAGTCAGATAAGACTTAGCAACCAAACAAAAACAATGGTTGGAAAAGCAGACTCACATGATCTTTTTCTCTACTAAAGCTACCTGAAAAGTAATGCAGTAATTTTATGAAAAATTTTGGAAGTACAGGAAATTATTCTTTTTCTGCCTTCTAAGATGATGATCAATATTTTACTATTAGTTTCATTGCAATGGTATCTCAGTGATCACCTATTACATATTTTAGAGCTTTTTGGACCGGTGGAGGGAATCTAGAAGCTGCATTAATAATATTTATTTATTCAATTACAATTACTAGGTCTTTATCATGAAGCTTTCAACCTAATTGACAATAATACACAATAACCAAAAAATTAAACAATTATGTGAAATAGCAACAACAATAAGTGAAAAGTATATAACAGTTACTTTGAGTAACTTATCCTAGTTCTGAAGTGATAGCAGCCTCTAAGGGCTCCTACTGTTCTCCTTTCCTTAGGTCGTATCTTTGTAAAAGCCCCATCTTGGGTGTGGACTGGATTTAATAGCTCACTTCTAAACAAACAGAATACAGCAGAAATGAGAGAATGTCACTGCTGCCAAGATTAAGTTATAAAAAGACTGTGGCTTCTGCCTCCTGTCTTCCTCACTCACTCTCGGGTCACTGTGAGAAAACAAATACTGGTTTGGGGGTCATTTGTTATGCAGCAAGACCCAATGAACAAGCTTAAAAAAATGCATTCTATATTTTCTTCCTCTAATGCAACAACTTTCACATTGGGAACTAGTGGAAATCCATGATAGTCAGCCAAAAATCCATAAACTTTGTAACTTTGAGGGAAGTTTTATAATAATTTATAATTTTATTTCTGATACATAATTAAAAATTACTACCACCCTATAGGAATAATTGAAAGCATGGCCAATTTCCCCCAGATTTTGTTATTTCCTAAATAGCAAACAGTAATGACTGGAATAGCCTTCCCAAATGGCTCACTGGTAAAGAATCAACCTGCAGTGCAGGAGATACGGCTTTGATCCCTGGGTCTGGAAATAACCCTGGAGACAGAAATGGCTGCCCACTCCAGTATTGTTGTGGGGAGAATTCCATGGACAGAAGACCCTGGTGGGCTACAGTCTACGTGGTCATAAAAGAGTCAGATAAGACTTAGCAACCAAACAAAAACAATGGTTGGAAAAGCAGACTCACATGATCTTTTTCTCTACTAAAGCTACCTGAAAAGTAATGCAGTAATTTTATGAAAAATTTTGGAAGTACAGGAAATTATTCTTTTTCTGCCTTCTAAGATGATGATCAATATTTTACTATTAGTTTCATTGCAATGGTATCTCAGTGATCACCTATTACATATTTTAGAGCTTTTTGGACCGGTGGAGGGAATCTAGAAGCTGCATTAATAATATTTATTTATTCAATTACAATTACTAGGTCTTTATCATGAAGCTTTCAACCTAATTGACAATAATACACAATAACCAAAAAATTAAACAATTATGTGAAATAGCAACAACAATAAGTGAAAAGTATATAACAGTTACTTTGAGTAACTTATCCTAGTTCTGAAGTGATAGCAGCCTCTAAGGGCTCCTACTGTTCTCCTTTCCTTAGGTCGTATCTTTGTAAAAGCCCCATCTTGGGTGTGGACTGGATTTAATAGCTCACTTCTAAACAAACAGAATACAGCAGAAATGAGAGAATGTCACTGCTGCCAAGATTAAGTTATAAAAAGACTGTGGCTTCTGCCCTCCTGTCTTCCTCACTCACTCTCGGGTCACTGTGAGAAAACAAATACTGGTTTGGGGGTAATTTGTTATGCAGCAAGACCCAATGAACAAGAAGCTGATAATAAGAAAATGTATGAGAAAGAGGGATGCATTCTAAATAAAAATACTTTTATATGCAGAGAACATGCATCTGGAGGGCATATACTAGGATCTGAAGAAAGACTGAGGCAAACAAACAAAAGAGATAGTTTTAGCTTATGCTATTAATCGAATCTCCCATAACGATTTCAGGATGTGTTTTCCCTTGAGATAACTGTATTTTCCTATGAAAGGAGAACAGAAAACAAAAACAAATGTTTTTAACATTTTTAGTGATAAAGTATTTTTAAATTAAGGCATGTATATTGTTTTTAGACATAATGCTATTACACACTTAATAGACCACAGTATAGTGTTGTTGTTTAGTCCCTAAGTAATGTCCAGCTCTTTTGTGACCCCCATGAACTACAGCCCACCAAGCTCCTCTGTCCATGGGATTTCCTGGACAAGAATACTGAAGTGGTTTGTCATTTCTTTGTCCAGGAGATCTTCCTGACCCAGGGGTCAAACCTGAAACACCTATATCTCTTACACTGCAGGCAGATTCTTTACTGCTAAGTCACCAGGGAAAGCACAATATAGTGTAGACATAACTTTTATATATATATATATATAACTTTTATATGCACTGGGAAACCAAAAAGTGTGTGTAACTTACTTTATTGCAATATTCACTTTATCGTGGTGGTCTGGAACCAAGCCCACGATATATCTGAAGTATGCCTTATGTTCTAGGATATTGGCTTGTTTGTTTATTTTTTTATTTATTTTCACCCATCTTTATTCGTTGGCCTGTGTGGGTCTCCCACTGCAGTGGCCTCACTCGCTGCAGAGCACTGGCTTGTAATTGGACACACCGGTCCAGCTGCTCCACGGCACGTGGGATCTTCCCAGACCAGAGATCGAACCGGTGCCCCTTGCACTGCAAGGCAGACTCTTTATCCACTGGACCACCAGAGAAGCCCGTTCTAGGATATCAATTTCAGTATAGTTTTTAATTTCAATAAAAAGAATAGAAACAACCAAAACAGTTTGTCTGTCGGGACCAACTAAGCAAGTTATGAAACAATATCTATGAAAGAGCCTTGGAAACTACAAAATGATAAATACAGTATAATTTTTTTGAATGTTTGTAAAATTCAAACACAGTATTTAGTGTTTTATATACATCATTTAACTTAATCCTCACAACAACTCTGGACACCATCTCAGGGAGTTGGCGTGAAATCTCCCAACTTAAAAATATTGGCAACTAATTTAAATTTTTAAACATATTACATGAGCCAGTCAAAAGTGTCTGTAACCCAGATTCAGCCCATAAGCTGTCAAATCTTGTCTCTGATGTCGCAGTTAGAGAAAAGGCCAAAATGAAAGTCTTGAAAACATTTAAAATTAGGGATCTGATGAAGTAAAGTTAGCAAAAACACAATGAGGAAAGGTAGAAAGTAAATGCAGTGTCTTGAAGCCAGAGAAAGAGGAGGTTTCAAGACAGAAATAATCAAGATCAAATCATCTACGAAAAATGTTAAAGTAAGGACTAAGAGTCTTTATGAGTTGCTAACAAGATCCACAGAGACCATTTAGGAACTGTAAGAGAATAGTGTTAGTACAGAGGGAAAAGCAGAACAATTGCAAGGGGCCAAGCAGAATCAACTGTCAACAACCGTAGACTTGACCTTGAAAGTATGGGAGAATGAGACAATGGCTTCATGTACGACCTGAAAGAGAGAGATGGGGCGATGTATGGAACAAGGAAGACTGAGAGGGTATTTAAGAAGAAAGCAGAGGGCAGAGTATTTGTAGACAGAGCGAGCGGTAGTAGTTACAAGGAGGCTAGCTGGTAAGCAGGATCCTAGAGGTAGTGGGAGGAAATGAGACACATGCAAAGTGGAGGTTTGCTTTTGAAGAGACTGACACTTGGTTTCTGAGAGAGGAACACAATGTGTAAGAGTAGTTATCGATACCAGAGATATTTTGAGGAAGTTTGGGTTGACAAACATTTTCTGAGTATATCTGGGCCTCCCAGGTGGTGCTAGTAAAGAAGCCTGCCGGTGCAGGAGATGCAAGAGCATTTGAGTTGCCTTGCACTGCAAGGCAGACTCTTTATCCACTGGACCACCAGAGAAGCCCGTTCTAGGATATCAATTTCAGTATAGTTTTTAATTTCAATAAAAAGAATAGAAACAACCAAAACAGTTTGTCTGTCGGGACCAACTAAGCAAGTTATGAAACAATATCTATGAAAGAGCCTTGGAAACTACAAAATGATAAATACAGTATAATTTTTTTGAATGTTTGTAAAATTCAAACACAGTATTTAGTGTTTTATATACATCATTTAACTTAATCCTCACAACAACTCTGGACACCATCTCAGGGAGTTGGCGTGAAATCTCCCAACTTAAAAATATTGGCAACTAATTTAAATTTTTAAACATATTACATGAGCCAGTCAAAAGTGTCTGTAACCCAGATTCAGCCCATAAGCTGTCAAATCTTGTCTCTGATGTCGCAGTTAGAGAAAAGGCCAAAATGAAAGTCTTGAAAACATTTAAAATTAGGGATCTGATGAAGTAAAGTTAGCAAAAACACAATGAGGAAAGGTAGAAAGTAAATGCAGTGTCTTGAAGCCAGAGAAAGAGGAGGTTTCAAGACAGAAATAATCAAGATCAAATCATCTACGAAAAATGTTAAAGTAAGGACTAAGAGTCTTTATGAGTTGCTAACAAGATCCACAGAGACCATTTAGGAACTGTAAGAGAATAGTGTTAGTACAGAGGGAAAAGCAGAACAATTGCAAGGGGCCAAGCAGAATCAACTGTCAACAACCGTAGACTTGACCTTGAAAGTATGGGAGAATGAGACAATGGCTTCATGTACGACCTGAAAGAGAGAGATGGGGCGATGTATGGAACAAGGAAGACTGAGAGGGTATTTAAGAAGAAAGCAGAGGGCAGAGTATTTGTAGACAGAGCGAGCGGTAGTAGTTACAAGGAGGCTAGCTGGTAAGCAGGATCCTAGAGGTAGTGGGAGGAAATGAGACACATGCAAAGTGGAGGTTTGCTTTTGAAGAGACTGACACTTGGTTTCTGAGAGAGGAACACAATGTGTAAGAGTAGTTATCGATACCAGAGATATTTTGAGGAAGTTTGGGTTGACAAACATTTTCTGAGTATATCTGGGCCTCCCAGGTGGTGCAGTAGTAAAGAATCTGCCTGCCGGTGCAGGAGATGCAAGAGATGCAGGTTTTTGATCCCTGGGTTGGAAGATGCCCTGAAGGAGGAGATGGCAGCCCACTCCAGTATTCCTGCCTGGAGAATTCCATGGACAGAGGAGCATGGCAGGCTAGAGTCCCGGAGTAGTAAAGAGTCAGACACCACTGAGTGAGCACACAGATACTACACACACACACACACACACACACACACATTGAGAAACATTTTCTGTGTATACCTACTCAGCATAAGGTAGCTGTGTAGGACTCCGGGGAAGGCAGAATGAAAAAGGCAAGGTGTTGGTCTCAGAAACCTTATCATTTGAAGAGTTAAACTATACATTGGATGATGGGTAAATCCGACAAAAAGCAGAATCTGATCTACAGCAGCCTGTAGAGCTGGGACAATGGAGTTAGTTTGGGTGAGAAAGAAAGACCTAAAACAGTGTTCTTTATCCTGGCTCCCATCAGAATCACCTGTAAAGATTTGTAAAAGTCCAGATGCCCTGAAAGTTCTGTTTAAATAGGCTTGAGATAACACCACCACATCTTTAATATTTTAGGCCGTGTGGGGGACTCTTATCTGGAAACTAGCTTAAAATTACTGGCTCAGTACAACCTCTGAGTAACATCTAAGAAAGTCAATAAAGGGCAGATAACAATGATTTATTTTTAATTTTTTATTTATTTATTTTTTGAGAATAGAAACAAGTATTTCCAAAATACTGAAGTGGGTAGTCTTCTCCAGAGGATCTTCCCAACCCAGGAATTGAACCAAGTCTCCTGCATTGCAGGCGAATTCTTTTCCAGTTGAGCTACCAGGGGATCCTATATGAAAGCAACTAGATTTAATTATTTTGGATCTACCACTACCTACTATTTGAACATTTCTTCAAATTGTCACCACCACAAAATAACTCTTCAAAAATTGTCAACAAGAGACACATGCAAAGTGGAGGTTTGCTTTTGAAGAGACTGACACTTGGTTTCTGAGAGAGGAACACAATGTGTAAGAGTAGTTATCGATACCAGAGATATTTTGAGGAAGTTTGGGTTGACAAACATTTTCTGAGTATATCTGGGCCTCCCAGGTGGTGCAGTAGTAAAGAATCTGCCTGCCGGTGCAGGAGATGCAAGAGATGCAGGTTTTTGATCCCTGGGTTGGAAGATGCCCTGAAGGAGGAGATGGCAGCCCACTCCAGTATTCCTGCCTGGAGAATTCCATGGACAGAGGAGCATGGCAGGCTAGAGTCCCGGAGTAGTAAAGAGTCAGACACCACTGAGTGAGCACACAGATACTACACACACACACACACACACACACACACACACATTGAGAAACATTTTCTGTGTATACCTACTCAGCATAAGGTAGCTGTGTAGGACTCCGGGGAAGGCAGAATGAAAAAGGCAAGGTGTTGGTCTCAGAAACCTTATCATTTGAAGAGTTAAACTATACATTGGATGATGGGTAAATCCGACAAAAAGCAGAATCTGATCTACAGCAGCCTGTAGAGCTGGGACAATGGAGTTAGTTTGGGTGAGAAAGAAAGACCTAAAACAGTGTTCTTTATCCTGGCTCCCATCAGAATCACCTGTAAAGATTTGTAAAAGTCCAGATGCCCTGAAAGTTCTGTTTAAATAGGCTTGAGATAACACCACCACATCTTTAATATTTTAGGCCGTGTGGGGGACTCTTATCTGGAAACTAGCTTAAAATTACTGGCTCAGTACAACCTCTGAGTAACATCTAAGAAAGTCAATAAAGGGCAGATAACAATGATTTATTTTTAATTTTTTATTTATTTATTTTTTGAGAATAGAAACAAGTATTTCCAAAAATACTGAAGTGGGTAGTCTTCTCCAGAGGATCTTCCCAACCCAGGAATTGAACCAAGTCTCCTGCATTGCAGGCGAATTCTTTTCCAGTTGAGCTACCAGGGGATCCTATATGAAAGCAACTAGATTTAATTATTTTGGATCTACCACTACCTACTATTTGAACATTTCTTCAAAAATTGTCACCACCACAAAAATAACTCTTAAGACCAGGTATTCTCAAATTATGTAATACATAAACCATAGGGAAAGATGGCATAGTATTTCACAGTAAAGTAACAAAATGGCAAGATTAAAGAAAATAAATCACTAAACAGTTTAAAACTGTGTGTGAGAACATCTTCTGAACACAAACAGGTTCCCCTATGTTGACAGGAAAAAAAATTAGATTCTGCTTTCTCCTTTTAGCTGTGATCTTGTCTCCTTTCTTTGCTGTTAGACTTCTAGAATTAGTGGTCTGAGCCCACAGCCTCCATTTCCCTTCCACCCACTCCCTCCTCAATGCTAGCAGTCTTGCGGCTCCTACAGCCTTCCATTCAGACCACAATTTTGAAGGTCACCAAGCCCGTTACACTCAACCTTTAGTCCTTCCTCCAGTGCTTATGCTCCTAGACCACTCGGCATATTTTGATGCCACTAACCATTTTCCACTCACTCTAAAACCCCTTCCTTCAGCTCTGTCTCTACCCTATGCTTGTCCCCCTCTGTCTCCTTCCCCACGAGCCTGACTGTCTCCTCAGGCATCTTAAAGTTATTCCCCAGGTCTCACCTGCTCCTTTTCTACCATTCTTCCCCACCTCCAGAACTTGAATTGGGCCTTGGCACAGTTGATTCCTCCTTACTTTATCCCTTCAGTCACAGTTTAGCTCCCTTGGCCCTCCGTGTAGGCTGCTTAACTTTCTGAAATGTTCATCCCCTCAACTCTCCTTACCTGGCTGTTTTATGCATATCTTCATCTTAAGCCTCCGTTCCAAAGGGCAGTCTTCCCTGACTCGGACCAGATCACACTTACCAATTACACATTGTCATGTCACCCTACATTTCTCTTAACTCATTTTACATTACAAAATTATTTGCAATGATTTATTTAATATCTACCTTTCCTACCAGATTCGAAGCTCTGTGAGAACAGGATCTATGTATCGGCAACATGACGCATAGTGTCTGACACATGCCAGATACCTCCTTATTGACTGATTGACAGAAAAACTAGCCTGCATGTTAGCCTTGACTTATTTCTCCTAAACAAGAATCTCAACCCTGAAGATGCTGTTTCTCTCCACTTGAATGCTTGCTGTTCAAGTGCATCACATTAAAAAACTCATAGATTTTCCCACATACACTTGCCACATCCATTTTCCCTTCTATTTTTAGTGCTATAGGGGAGTTCCAAGCTCAGCTCATCCACTGAAAACTTGAGAAATATCTATAGTAATTCCTTAAACATTTATGGGCTTTATTTGTCCATGTATAAAATGAAAGAATTTAATTTGAAGGTTTCTAAAACCTTCCTGTCTGAAAGCTCAATATTTCTCAATAGTGCCATGCATTTAGTTGATTCCAGAAATGAGGAAAAAGGATTTAATATATAATACATTCAATCTCAACATTCCAAGACAATCAATCAAATCAATACAACCAACCAAATCAATATCAATTATATTAAAACATAGACATAGACCTGAAGAAAGTTCCACTAGCAATAAGCTTCTACTCAATAACAACCACAAATTCTGGACAAAATATGAAAACAATTTGAAGCCACTGGAAAGTATAAAAAGCAAGATTTTGAGTAGTACACATCCTTGAAGAAAAGGAAAAGTTCCTATATTTACCACTTCTAGTCCCAGGAAATCTGTGCTGCAGTTGGCAGGACACTGGACAGCTAAAACCCTAATAGAAAACCTACATCTTTCTGAAAAACAAAAAGATTTCAGGGAAACATTGGTCTCTTGAAACTGAAAGAGGCAGTAAGCGAGAGTTCAAATTCTTTGTATAAACTATATATACATCTCTGGCTAATCCCAAGCCCCACATGGCAGAGCAACTTAAGCCAACTAATTAAAGGTAAAAGCACTGAGATTTAAAATATTGTCCAAAAGAGAGTTTTCAATTTGAGTTCCACCAAGTTTAATGTTTTCTGAAGAAAAATACTCAGCAAAACAAAGTAACAGAATATAGTATCTAAGATGCAATATTCATAATCTATATAAAGTTACAGAGCACCCTACAGAGAACCAGGAAATTATGACCCATTTTTAGGAGAAATATAAGTTAATGGAGATCAACCTCAAATTGAAGCAGATACTGCAATTATTAGACAAGTACCATAAGGATTAAACTATTCTCAGTGATATAAAAGAAAATAGGTTCACAATGAATGAAAAAAGTACAGACACTACAGAATCTAGCCTGCATGTTAGCCTTGACTTATTTCTCCTAAACAAGAATCTCAACCCTGAAGATGCTGTTTCTCTCCACTTGAATGCTTGCTGTTCAAGTGCATCACATTAAAAAACTCATAGATTTTCCCACATACACTTGCCACATCCATTTTCCCTTCTATTTTTAGTGCTATAGGGGAGTTCCAAGCTCAGCTCATCCACTGAAAACTTGAGAAATATCTATAGTAATTCCTTAAACATTTATGGGCTTTATTTGTCCATGTATAAAATGAAAGAATTTAATTTGAAGGTTTCTAAAACCTTCCTGTCTGAAAGCTCAATATTTCTCAATAGTGCCATGCATTTAGTTGATTCCAGAAATGAGGAAAAAGGATTTAATATATAATACATTCAATCTCAACATTCCAAGACAATCAATCAAATCAATACAACCAACCAAATCAATATCAATTATATTAAAACATAGACATAGACCTGAAGAAAGTTCCACTAGCAATAAGCTTCTACTCAATAACAACCACAAATTCTGGACAAAATATGAAAACAATTTGAAGCCACTGGAAAGTATAAAAAGCAAGATTTTGAGTAGTACACATCCTTGAAGAAAAGGAAAAGTTCCTATATTTACCACTTCTAGTCCCAGGAAATCTGTGCTGCAGTTGGCAGGACACTGGACAGCTAAAACCCTAATAGAAAACCTACATCTTTCTGAAAAACAAAAAGATTTCAGGGAAACATTGGTCTCTTGAAACCGAAAGAGGCAGTGCGAGAGTTCAAATTCTTTGTATAAACTATATATACATCTCTGGCTAATCCCAAGCCCCACATGGCAGAGCAACTTAAGCCAACTAATTAAAGGTAAAAGCACTGAGATTTAAAATATTGTCCAAAAGAGAGTTTTCAATTTGAGTTCCACCAAGTTTAATGTTTTCTGAAGAAAAATACTCAGCAAAACAAAGTAACAGAATATAGTATCTAAGATGCAATATTCATAATCTATATAAAGTTACAGAGCACCCTACAGAGAACCAGGAAATTATGACCCATTTTTAGGAGAAATATAAGTTAATGGAGATCAACCTCAAATTGAAGCAGATACTGCAATTATTAGACAAGTACCATAAGGATTAAACTATTCTCAGTGATATAAAAGAAAATAGGTTCACAATGAATGAAAAGACAGAAACTAATAAGAGAACTTCTTGTCAGCAGGATTACACTACTAGTGAGGATAATAGAAATTTTTTAGGTTGAAGGTCAATAGTATCGAACAGAAACTCAGACATTCAGGAAGGGATGAAGAGCATTGGAAACAACAGCTAAGGTGGAGAGTGTATCCATACCCAGAATCCTATTCGAAGAATGACTTTTTGCTCCTGCTGTTAGGAGCACTGTCAGCAGACAACCTTCAGTTCTCAGCATTTTTAGAGATCAGCTCAGTTATCTCAAGCAAAGTGAAGACTTTTGTCAGAGCAGTCCATATCCGTTGACTGATTTGGAGGTATAAGGCCCACCATTTGATTCAATGCAGAGGCTCTCTGGAGCCACTCCAACTTCATAGACCTTCATGCGATCAGATGAGGGTGTCACGATTGGGATTGCTGGTCTTTGCCCTCTACTGCCTTGTCCTGTTTTCCAGCTGTTTCCTCCAAGAATCCTCTCAAATAAACTTTTCTGTGCTCAAAACTCAACTTTTAAAGTTTATAATTATAAAAAAATGCAATGGTTTGAATCTTAGGTGCAATTAGCATCACACAGTCTCAAGTCTCTTCATGATCACAGATGGGGCCCCTAATCCTATTTAGGGATTTTCGAATGTGTGTTGGTGACAACAACGGGGAAGAGGCAAAAGTATATCCATGGTTACTGCATTTTAATCACCATACAGGCTGATTTTTCAGATACACAGAAAACCAAATGACAACTGAGTTATTTTCTCAACTAGCACCATAACTGAAATACTCATTACTCTATTGGAAGGGAAATTACCTACTGTGGAAATCTCTCATTTGTTCCATTTCCTTATTTCTATCTCAACTTATTAGCATCTCCACATCCGACTTCTCATCTTACTCTGCAATTTCAGAAGAGTTTCTGTCCTCGTAAAGTGAAGCATTCCATCTCTACTGCAGAGTGTCGTCTCTCCCACCTTTTCTCAGATCTTACTCTCTGTTATAGAGAGGAAGAAATAATTATCATTCCTAGGACCCAAATCCAAAAATCTCTAGAGCTTAGTCTGCTATTTTTATCTCTGTATATATTCTGTGAGATTCTCCACCATGAATAATTCACAAAGCCTGAATTGGGCTATACTTCCACGTATCCACAGAGATTTTCATACTATGTGTTTGCCCTCTCTGTGCTGAATTTAACATCTTCCTCTGCAAAGGGACTTCCCTTCTGAGCCACCAATGACTCTCAGTGATACCACGGACCTTCCTAAAGTGGAAACTCACCGTAGGAACTCTTGACCTTGCTTCAAAACAAAGCTTTACCAAGTGCCACTCCTACTCAATGAGATACTGCTGCCACATTTTTTCCAAAATATTATTTTATTGTATTATGTTCCTGACTAGTGTACAGTATCCAAGTTCTTTTGTTTTAGTGATCAAGGACACCTGAAATTCAGTCTCACTTACTGAGATCATACAATAACCTCTGTTACATCAAGCCACAGGTTGTTCTCTCCTTGAACCACCTGCCTTTGGTCATGCTGCAATCTGCTCCTCCCAATTCCTATCTCTGCCTTTCCCATCTATCCAAACCTATCACTCAAGACCTTTATCCTCCATAAAGTCTTCAATAACTCTAACCCACCATAATTTCTCCTTTCTTTGGATTTTTACTAGATTCAAATACCATTTCAAGATTGACTGATTTAAAATGTTCTCCATTTGTTTCATCTTACGGTTTGATCTCTCTAATTTAGGTTGCTAATAATTTTTAGGCCCAATTCATTCTCCCCCCGCCACACACATACTATGTACAATCAATAACCTTAAATCAGAGGGACAAACAAAAAAAGAGAAGACACAAATTAGCAGTGTGAGGGGCAAAATAAAAGATTCTGCAGACACAAAAATGATAATAGAAAGCTAACAAAAGACTCTCCACACATACATTTGACAACTTAGGTAAAATGGACCTATTTTTTAAACACCACAGACTTGTGTTCTTGTTGTTCAGTTGCAGCCCCATGGACTGCAGCACACCAGTTTTCCTTGTCTTTCACTGTCTCCTGGAGTTTGCTCAAATTCATGTCCATTGAGTCAATGATGCTATCTAACCATCTCATCCTCTGATTCTATTTGTAAAAAATATTCATTCCTAGGACCCAAATCCAAAAATCTCTAGAGCTTAGTCTGCTATTTTTATCTCTGTATATATTCTGTGAGATTCTCCACCATGAATAATTCACAAAGCCTGAATTGGGCTATACTTCCACGTATCCACAGAGATTTTCATACTATGTGTTTGCCCTCTCTGTGCTGAATTTAACATCTTCCTCTGCAAAGGGACTTCCCTTCTGAGCCACCAATGACTCTCAGTGATACCACGGACCTTCCTAAAGTGGAAACTCACCGTAGGAACTCTTGACCTTGCTTCAAAACAAAGCTTTACCAAGTGCCACTCCTACTCAATGAGATACTGCTGCCACATTTTTTCCAAAATATTATTTTATTGTATTATGTTCCTGACTAGTGTACAGTATCCAAGTTCTTTTGTTTTAGTGATCAAGGACACCTGAAATTCAGTCTCACTTACTGAGATCATACAATAACCTCTGTTACATCAAGCCACAGGTTGTTCTCTCCTTGAACCACCTGCCTTTGGTCATGCTGCAATCTGCTCCTCCCAATTCCTATCTCTGCCTTTCCCATCTATCCAAACCTATCACTCAAGACCTTTATCCTCCATAAAGTCTTCAATAACTCTAACCCACCATAATTTCTCCTTTCTTTGGATTTTTACTAGATTCAAATACCATTTCAAGATTGACTGATTTAAAATGTTCTCCATTTGTTTCATCTTACGGTTTGATCTCTCTAATTTAGGTTGCTAATAATTTTTAGGCCCAATTCATTCTCCCCCCGCCACACACATACTATGTACAATCAATAACCTTAAATCAGAGGGACAAACAAAAAAAGAGAAGACACAAATTAGCAGTGTGAGGGGCAAAATAAAAGATTCTGCAGACACAAAAATGATAATAGAAAGCTAACAAAAGACTCTCCACACATACATTTGACAACTTAGGTAAAATGGACCTATTTTTTAAACACCACAGACTTGTGTTCTTGTTGTTCAGTTGCAGCCCCATGGACTGCAGCACACCAGTTTTCCTTGTCTTTCACTGTCTCCTGGAGTTTGCTCAAATTCATGTCCATTGAGTCAATGATGCTATCTAACCATCTCATCCTCTGCCACCCTCTTCTCCTTTTGTCTTCAGCTTTTTCCAGCATCAGAGTCTTTACCAATGAGTCAGCTCTTCGCATCAGGGGCCAAAGTATGGGAACTTCAATTTCAGCATCAGTACTTCTAATGAATATTCAGGGTTCATTTAGAAGTGACTGGTCTGGGGCTTCCCTGGTGGTCCAGTGGGTAAGGACACCGCCTTGCAGTGCAAGGGGCGCCAGTTCAATCCCTGGCCTGGGAAGATCCCACGTGCTGGACCAATGTGTCCAACTACCAAGCCGGAGCTCTGGAGCACATGCGCCTAGAGCCAGTGCTCTGCGATGGGAGGCCCACACAGGCCAAAGAACAAAGATGGATGAAAATAGATAAACGAAAGACCAATAGAAGTGGCCCACCCGCCCCCCTCCCTCCCCAACCTGCCCCCCTCCAAAAAATAAAAAAAAGAAGTGACTGGTTTGATTTCCTTGTTGTTCTCTCCAAGAGTCTTCTCCAACACTGCAATTCAAAAGCATCAGTTCTTCAGTGCTCAGCCTTCTTAATGGTCCAACTCTCACATCTGTACCTGACTACTGGAAAAACCATAGCTTTCACTATACAGACCTTTGTTGGCAAACTGATGTCTTTGCTTTTTAAGTCGCTATCTAGGCTAGTCATAGCTTTTCTTCCAAGGAGCAAGTGTCTTCTAATTTCATGGTTGCAGTCACTGTCAGCAGGATTTTGGAGCTGAAGAAAACAAAATCTACCACTATTTCCACTTTTTCCCCATCTAGTAGCCATTAAGTGATGGGACTAGATGCCATGATCTTAGTTTTTTTGAATGTTGAGTGTTAAGCCAGCTTTTTCATTCTTCTTTTTTACCCTCATCAAGAAGCTCTTTAGTTTCTCTTCACTTTATGCAATTAGAGTAGTATCATCTGCATATCTGTGGTTGTTGATACTGCTCCTGGCAATCTTAATTCCAGTTTGTGATTCATCCAGCCCAGCAATTTGCATGACGTACTCTGCACAGATGTTAAAGAATCAGGGTGAAAATATACAGCATTATCATACTTCTTTCCCAATTTGGAACCAGTTCATTGTTCCATGTAAAGGTCTCACTGTTGTGTCTTGATCCACATACAGGTTTCTCAGGAGGAAGGTAAAGTGGTCTGGTATTCCCATCTCTTGAAGAATTTTCCACAGTGTGTTGTGATCCACACAGTTAAAGGCTTTAGCATTGTCAATGAAGCAGAAGTAGATGATTTTCTGGATTTCCATTTCTTTCTGTATGATCCAATGAATACTGGAAATTTGATCTCTGGCTCGTCTGCCTTTTCTAAACCCAGTTTGTACATCTTGAAGTTCTCAGTTCAAGCACTACTGAAGCCTAGCTTGAAGGATTTTGAGCATAACCTTACTAGCATGTGAAATGGGCACAACTGTATGATAGTCTGAAAAGCTTGAATTCTTTGTCATTGCCCTTCTTTGGGATTGGAATGAAAACACCTTTTCTAGCCCTGTGGCCGCTGCTGAGTTTTCTAAATTTGCTGGCATATTGAATGTAGTGTTTTAACAACATCATCTTTTAGGATCTGAAATAGCTTAGCTAGAATTCCATCACCTGCACTAGCTTTGTTCATAGTGATGCTTCCTAAGGCTGACTTGACTTCACACTCTAAGATATCTGGCTCTAGGTGAGTGACCGCACCATCGTGGTCATCCAGGTTATTAAGACCTTTTTTTGTACAGTTCTTCTGTGTATACTTTCCAGTCCCTCTTAATCTTTTCTTGTTTTTCCAAGGAGCAAGTGTCTTCTAATTTCATGGTTGCAGTCACTGTCAGCAGGATTTTGGAGCTGAAGAAAACAAAATCTACCACTATTTCCACTTTTTCCCCATCTAGTAGCCATTAAGTGATGGGACTAGATGCCATGATCTTAGTTTTTTTGAATGTTGAGTGTTAAGCCAGCTTTTTCATTCTTCTTTTTTACCCTCATCAAGAAGCTCTTTAGTTTCTCTTCACTTTATGCAATTAGAGTAGTATCATCTGCATATCTGTGGTTGTTGATACTGCTCCTGGCAATCTTAATTCCAGTTTGTGATTCATCCAGCCCAGCAATTTGCATGACGTACTCTGCACAGATGTTAAAGAATCAGGGTGAAAATATACAGCATTATCATACTTCTTTCCCAATTTGGAACCAGTTCATTGTTCCATGTAAAGGTCTCACTGTTGTGTCTTGATCCACATACAGGTTTCTCAGGAGGAAGGTAAAGTGGTCTGGTATTCCCATCTCTTGAAGAATTTTCCACAGTGTGTTGTGATCCACACAGTTAAAGGCTTTAGCATTGTCAATGAAGCAGAAGTAGATGATTTTCTGGATTTCCATTTCTTTCTGTATGATCCAATGAATACTGGAAATTTGATCTCTGGCTCGTCTGCCTTTTCTAAACCCAGTTTGTACATCTTGAAGTTCTCAGTTCAAGCACTACTGAAGCCTAGCTTGAAGGATTTTGAGCATAACCTTACTAGCATGTGAAATGGGCACAACTGTATGATAGTCTGAAAAGCTTGAATTCTTTGTCATTGCCCTTCTTTGGGATTGGAATGAAAACACCTTTTCTAGCCCTGTGGCCGCTGCTGAGTTTTCTAAATTTGCTGGCATATTGAATGTAGTGTTTTAACAACATCATCTTTTAGGATCTGAAATAGCTTAGCTAGAATTCCATCACCTGCACTAGCTTTGTTCATAGTGATGCTTCCTAAGGCTGACTTGACTTCACACTCTAAGATATCTGGCTCTAGGTGAGTGACCGCACCATCGTGGTCATCCAGGTTATTAAGACCTTTTTTTGTACAGTTCTTCTGTGTATACTTTCCAGTCCCTCTTAATCTTTTCTGCTTCTGTTAGGTCCATACCATTTCTGTCCTTTATTGTGCCATCCTTGCATGAAATGCTCCTTGGTATCTCCAGTTTTCTTGAAGAGATCTCCAGACTTCCCATTTTATTCTTTTCCTCTATTTTTCTTCATTGTTCACATAAGAAGGCCTTCTATTTTTTTGTAAATTTTGGCCTCTTTTATTGGTTTATTTATTTATTTTCATCCATCTTTAGCCTTTGGCCTGTGTGGGCCTCCCATCTCAGTGGCCTCTCTGGTTGCAGAGCACTGGCCCTAGGCACATGTGCTCCAGAGTGCTGGCTCATAATTGCACATACTGGTCCAGCCACTCTGCAGTTCATGGGGTCATCCTGGACCAGGGATCAAACCAGTGCCCCCTGCACTTCAAGGTGGACTCTTTGCCCACTGGACCACCAGGGAAGCCCAAGAAGGCCATCTTATCTTTCCTTGCTATTCTCTGGGAGTCTGCGTTCAGTTGGGTATACCTTTCCTTTTCTCCCTTGCTTTTTTTTTTTTTGTAAACTTTTTTTTTTTTTGCCTCTAAGTCATCATTTGTTTTCATGCATCTTTATTCTTCAACATGTGTGGGTCTCCCATTGCAGTGATCCATCTCTTGCAGAGCACTGGCTCTGAGCTAATTCACTCCAGAGCGCTGGCTTGTAATTGGACACACCGGTCCAGCCGCTTTGCAGCACGTGGGATCTTCCTGGGCTAGGGATCAAACCGGTGCCCCTTACACTGCAAGGCAGACTCTTCACCCAGTGGACCACCACGGAAGCCCCTCCCTTGCTTTTCACTTCTCTTCTTTCATCACCTATTTGTAAAGCCTCCTCAGACAACCACTTTGCTGTCTTGCATTTCTTTTTCTTTGGGATGATTTTGGTCATGGATTCCTTTACAGTGTTACAAACCTCTGCCCATAGTTCTTCAGGCACTCTGTCTATCAGATCGAATCCCTTCAATCTATTCATCACCTTCACTGTATAATCATAACAGATTTGATTTAAGTCATACCTAATTGACCTAGTAGTTTTCCCTGCTTTCCTAAAATTAAGCCTGAATTTTGCAATAAGGAGCTGCTGATCTGAGCCATAGACAGCTCCATATCTTGTTCTTGATAACTATATAGAGCTTCTCCATCTTTGGCTGCAAAGAATATAATCAATCTGATTTCAGTATTGACCATTTATTAATTACTTAAGCATGGATGTTTAGAGGAAACCAAACTGAAAAATTACTACAACGTGTAAATTCACAGCTATGACAAATGAGAAGAGGAAAACTGAAATCATTGAGAACAAACACCTTCTTTTACACAATTGCTTTTAATCTTTTTTCTATCTTTTGCAAACCTGCTGAAGCTGCCAGACAGCCCTGCCTTGATATTTATCTCCTCTTCTAGTTACTGCCTGCCCCCTACTGGAAAATAATAATAAATAGTTTAAATTAGCCTAAAGAAGAAAAAAAGTGGAGGATTCCTTTTCGGTAACTCATCATCTCAATATTTGTGACTTTTATAAAGGAGTTGTTTTGATGGGGACATCAAAATATAATTTGAACAAAAGAAAAAATCTAGAAGACAATAGTATAAAGGAAGAAGGAAGAAGTGGCATGGGGTAAAGGGAGTTTGAAGGAAGGAGAATAGACACAGGACTGGAAAGGTTTTCTCTGCAGTGGATGATTAGTGTTGTTTTTATTTTTTCCTCTCAGATATTTTTTTTTAGATTTATTTATTTATTTATTATTGGTGAGGGGTGGGGTGTGGAGGGAGGGAGCAGGCGGGCCACTTCTATTGGTTTTTCATTTATCTATTTTCATCCATCTTTGTTCTTTTAGCCCGTGTGGGCCTCCCATCGTGGTGGCCTCTGTTGTCGCAGAGCACTGGCTCTGGGTGCATGCTCTCCAGAGCTCGGACTCGGTAATTGGACACATCGGTCCAGCCGCTCCGGGGCATGTGGGATCTTCCCAGGCCAGGGATCTAACCGGCGCCCCTTGCACTGCAAGGCGGCGTCCTTACCCACTGGACAACCAGGGAAGCCCTCTCAGGTATTTTTTTAATCTTGTTTATCGACTATCACACTGCTTGAATTTATAAGCAAATAAGTAAACAAAAAAAGATAGCATGGAGCCCTATACTAGCAGCATGGAGCCCTGTACTAGCATATGTAAAAGAGATAACTACAGCCTCTTCAACAAGTGGTGCTGGGAAAATTGGACAGCTACATGCAAAAAAAATGAAGTTGGAACATTCCCTGACACCATACACTAAGATCAACTCAAAATGGATTAAAGACCTAAATGTAAGACCAGAAACCATCAAACTCTTAGAGGAGAATATAGGCAAAACCCTCAAGGACATAAATCAAAGCAAGATTTTCTCTGACCCACCTACTAAAATAGCAGAACTGAAAAGAAAAGTGAACATGTGGGACCTGAAACTTAAAAGCTTTTGTACAGCAAAAGAAATTACAAAAAAGCTCAATAGACACCCCACAGAGTGGGA
The DNA here is from genome assembly GCA_022376925.1 of Tragulus kanchil. Classification (NCBI taxonomy): domain Eukaryota; kingdom Metazoa; phylum Chordata; class Mammalia; order Artiodactyla; family Tragulidae; genus Tragulus; species Tragulus kanchil. The sequence continues at coordinate 176,950,968 of JAIOJX010000028.1, forward strand.
GAAAATTATATCAAATGAAATAACAGACAAAGAATTAAAAAAAGCCTAAAGAAGAAAAAAAGTGGAGGATTCCTTTTCGGTAACTCATCATCTCAATATTTGTGACTTTTATAAAGGAGTTGTTTTGATGGGGACATCAAAATATAATTTGAACAAAAGAAAAAATCTAGAAGACAATAGTATAAAGGAAGAAGGAAGAAGTGGCATGGGGTAAAGGGAGTTTGAAGGAAGGAGAATAGACACAGGACTGGAAAGGTTTTCTCTGCAGTGGATGATTAGTGTTGTTTTTATTTTTTCCTCTCAGATATTTTTTTTTAGATTTATTTATTTATTTATTATTGGTGAGGGGTGGGGTGTGGAGGGAGGGAGCAGGCGGGCCACTTCTATTGGTTTTTCATTTATCTATTTTCATCCATCTTTGTTCTTTTAGCCCGTGTGGGCCTCCCATCGTGGTGGCCTCTGTTGTCGCAGAGCACTGGCTCTGGGTGCATGCTCTCCAGAGCTCGGACTCGGTAATTGGACACATCGGTCCAGCCGCTCCGGGGCATGTGGGATCTTCCCAGGCCAGGGATCTAACCGGCGCCCCTTGCACTGCAAGGCGGCGTCCTTACCCACTGGACAACCAGGGAAGCCCTCTCAGGTATTTTTTTAATCTTGTTTATCGACTATCACACTGCTTGAATTTATAAGCAAATAAGTAAACAAAAAAAGATAGCATGGAGCCCTATACTAGCAGCATGGAGCCCTGTACTAGCATATGTAAAAGAGATAACTACAGCCTCTTCAACAAGTGGTGCTGGGAAAATTGGACAGCTACATGCAAAAAAAATGAAGTTGGAACATTCCCTGACACCATACACTAAGATCAACTCAAAATGGATTAAAGACCTAAATGTAAGACCAGAAACCATCAAACTCTTAGAGGAGAATATAGGCAAAACCCTCAAGGACATAAATCAAAGCAAGATTTTCTCTGACCCACCTACTAAAATAGCAGAACTGAAAAGAAAAGTGAACATGTGGGACCTGAAACTTAAAAGCTTTTGTACAGCAAAAGAAATTACAAAAAAGCTCAATAGACACCCCACAGAGTGGGAGAAAATTATATCAAATGAAATAACAGACAAAGAATTAATCTCCAAAATCTACAAGCAACTCAGACAACTCAGCACTGGAAAAACGAACAACCCAATCAAAAACTGGGAAAAAGATCTAAAGAGACGCTTCTCCAAAGAGGACATACATACAGATGGCCCAAAAGCACATGAAACGATGCTCAACCTCGCTTATTATTAGAGAAATGCAAATTAAAACTACGAGATATCACCTCACACCCATCAGAACAGCCATCTTCAAAAAATCTGCAGACAATAAATGCTGGAGAGGGTGCGGAGAAAAGGGAACCCTCTTGTATTGCTGGTGGGAATGTAGATTGATACAGCCCCTATGGAAGACAGTATGGAGATTCCTTAAAAAACTAAAAATAGAAGCACCCTATGACCCAGCAATCCCACTATTAGGCTTATATCCTGATGAAATCAAAACTGAAAGAAGCACCTGTACCCCAATGTTCACTGCAGCTCTCTATACAATAGCCAGAACATGGAAGCAACCTAGATGTCCATCGACGAATGAATGGATCCAGAAGCCCTGGTACATATATACAATGGAATACTACTCAGCTGTTAAAAGAAATGCAGAAGACTCAGTCCTAATGAAGTGGCTGGCTCTAGAACGTATCATCAAAAGTGAAGTCAGTCAGAAAGAGAAGGACAAATACAGTATACTAACACACATATATGGAATCTAGTAGGACGGTCTTGATAACACACGCAGTGAACTCATGGAAAAACAGACAGACAGGGGAAAATAGGACAGCTACATGCAAAAAAATGAAGTTGGAACATTCCCTGACACCATACACTAAGATCAACTCAAAATGGATTAAAGACCTAAATGTAAGACCAGAAACCATCAAACTCTTAGAGGAGAATATAGGCAAAACCCTCAAGGACATAAATCAAAGCAAGATTTTCTCTGACCCACCTACTAAAATAGCAGAACTGAAAAGAAAAGTGAACATGTGGGACCTGAAACTTAAAAGCTTTTGTACAGCAAAAGAAATTACAAAAAAGCTCAATAGACACCCCACAGAGTGGGAGAAAATTATATCAAATGAAATAACAGACAAAGAATTAATCTCCAAAATCTACAAGCAACTCAGACAACTCAGCACTGGAAAAACGAACAACCCAATCAAAAACTGGGAAAAAGATCTAAAGAGACGCTTCTCCAAAGAGGACATACATACAGATGGCCCAAAAGCACATGAAACGATGCTCAACCTCGCTTATTATTAGAGAAATGCAAATTAAAACTACGAGATATCACCTCACACCCATCAGAACAGCCATCTTCAAAAAATCTGCAGACAATAAATGCTGGAGAGGGTGCGGAGAAAAGGGAACCCTCTTGTATTGCTGGTGGGAATGTAGATTGATACAGCCCCTATGGAAGACAGTATGGAGATTCCTTAAAAAACTAAAAATAGAAGCACCCTATGACCCAGCAATCCCACTATTAGGCTTATATCCTGATGAAATCAAAACTGAAAGAAGCACCTGTACCCCAATGTTCACTGCAGCTCTCTATACAATAGCCAGAACATGGAAGCAACCTAGATGTCCATCGACGAATGAATGGATCCAGAAGCCCTGGTACATATATACAATGGAATACTACTCAGCTGTTAAAAGAAATGCAGAAGACTCAGTCCTAATGAAGTGGCTGGCTCTAGAACGTATCATCAAAAGTGAAGTCAGTCAGAAAGAGAAGGACAAATACAGTATACTAACACACATATATGGAATCTAGTAGGACGGTCTTGATAACACACGCAGTGAACTCATGGAAAAACAGACAGAGCATAGACATAGGGACATTGTGGGGAAGAATAGGGAGGGGGAGGCATGGAGGGAGTAACATGGAAACTATACTGTCGTGTGTGGAAAAGATAGCTTGTGTCATTGTGCTAAGGGAATAGGAGTGCTTACGTGGCATGGGGCAGTGGTCCGGAGGGGTGGGATGGGGGGAACTCGGGGGATGGGGACCAGGGATATGCATATGACTGATCTGGGAACCTACATGTCTGTGAACAACAAAACTCTGTAAAACCTTTAAAATAAAGAATTAAAAAAAAAAAAAAAAAGATAACTATTGTCAATGTGCTGTGGGTTAAGGGATCTTACCAAGGGCTATGCGATTGTCTGGAGGGGTGGGATGGGGGGAGGATGGGATATATTTTTTTTTTATATAAAAAGTATAAAACACCATGCCTGAACTGGGGGTATTCTTCTATCCCCCTTCCAGTGTCTATGCTGGAAGCTTTCTCTCTTTTCCTTTAATAAACTTTTCACTGCACGAAGTTCTGAGTGACCAATGCCAAGTCTTTTTGATCCCAATATGAATTCTTCTCCTCTGAAGATCAAGAATCCAACATCGTTCACGGTAACCTATCCACAGTCATATATCAGTATCTTTCTTCTAAATATTCTGATAACATAATTATAGAAACACAGATTTCAGAGATTTTATATTTGTAGTATCTCCTGGCTGTGGTTAGAAATGGTTTTAAAATCCAAACCTTTAAACTGTCAAAATCAAAATTATTGATTCTACTTTAATCTTGATTTGTTTTCCTTTTACCCAAAAGTCATAGTGCAACTTAACATAAACAACTCATTGCCTAGCTTACATTCCCTGCCAAGTTGGGTTCTGAACAGGCTTCTATAAAAACTTTCTACAACAAGATTTCAACTACTAAAAGATTAAAATCGTTTAATTTTTTTAAGTGAGAAAATACTCCATTCAGTTTATAACTAAGTATTGACTTAATGGTGCTTGTTAGTGAGATGCATAAGGGCTAGGTATTGAGGAAAATTGCCTATTCAGATGTTTAATGATGCTTACAAATTATATTACTACTTGGAATGACTGTCATATACTAGTAGTGTAAACTTGGACAGATGAAAAAAATACAGTATACTAACACATATATGGAATCTAGTAGGACGGTCTTGATAACACACGCAGTGAACTCATGGAAAAACAGACAGAGCATAGACATAGGGACATTGTGGGGAAGAATAGGGAGGGGGAGGCATGGAGGGAGTAACATGGAAACTATACTGTCGTGTGTGGAAAAGATAGCTTGTGTCATTGTGCTAAGGGAATAGGAGTGCTTACGTGGCATGGGGCAGTGGTCCGGAGGGGTGGGATGGGGGGAACTCGGGGGATGGGGACCAGGGATATGCATATGACTGATCTGGGAACCTACATGTCTGTGAACAACAAAACTCTGTAAAACCTTTAAAATAAAGAATTAAAAAAAAAAAAAGATAACTATTGTCAATGTGCTGTGGGTTAAGGGATCTTACCAAGGGCTATGCGATTGTCTGGAGGGGTGGGATGGGGGGAGGATGGGATATATTTTTTTTTTATATAAAAAGTATAAAACACCATGCCTGAACTGGGGGTATTCTTCTATCCCCCTTCCAGTGTCTATGCTGGAAGCTTTCTCTCTTTTCCTTTAATAAACTTTTCACTGCACGAAGTTCTGAGTGACCAATGCCAAGTCTTTTTGATCCCAATATGAATTCTTCTCCTCTGAAGATCAAGAATCCAACATCGTTCACGGTAACCTATCCACAGTCATATATCAGTATCTTTCTTCTAAATATTCTGATAACATAATTATAGAAACACAGATTTCAGAGATTTTATATTTGTAGTATCTCCTGGCTGTGGTTAGAAATGGTTTTAAAATCCAAACCTTTAAACTGTCAAAATCAAAATTATTGATTCTACTTTAATCTTGATTTGTTTTCCTTTTACCCAAAAGTCATAGTGCAACTTAACATAAACAACTCATTGCCTAGCTTACATTCCCTGCCAAGTTGGGTTCTGAACAGGCTTCTATAAAAACTTTCTACAACAAGATTTCAACTACTAAAAGATTAAAATCGTTTAATTTTTTTAAGTGAGAAAATACTCCATTCAGTTTATAACTAAGTATTGACTTAATGGTGCTTGTTAGTGAGATGCATAAGGGCTAGGTATTGAGGAAAATTGCCTATTCAGATGTTTAATGATGCTTACAAATTATATTACTACTTGGAATGACTGTCATATACTAGTAGTGTAAACTTGGACAGATGTCACCTCTCTATACCTTAGTTTCTACTTTTTTAAGATGGAGAAATGTCTTCTATGCCTACTTCACTGGGTTGCTGTGCAAATCAAAGGAGAAAAAGCATATGAAAATTCTCCATAGAAAAGTATAGTAATACATACAGCACAGTTATTTTACATGTGCTCGCCAGTAAGATTAACATGAGGAAAAGTAGCTGCTTTGTTGAAAGAAAGTATTTTTAAGTCATTTATATGAAAAATAACTTTTTTCTCTTTGAATTACCAAACTATAAAATTTTAAACCAAATGTTTCCTCGCAGCTGTTCCCATCAACTAAAAGTGAAACCTGAAAACTCCCTCCCACATCAACTCCTACCGACCCTCTGTAGTGAAACCAGGACACCCCCACAACAGCCCCAAATTCTCCACAACTCTTGTAGGAACCTAGATGTTGGAGAGTGTGTCTTTTAATCTCTGACTGCCCACACATATTAAAATAAATACAGACCTACATCACAGACACACCACCAAACTTTGGAATGTATTGTATTTTTAAAAGTGCCTGGTCATCGAAAGTGATAAGCAAGCAATAAACTTTCCTAATTTATACTGTTAACAAAATGGACATAAAGAGGCTAATATTATTATTTAATTTTTTAAAGAGAGGGAAACAAAAATAATTCCGTTTTAGTCAGATGACTTGGGTTGCTGCTAGAAATTTACCCTTCCTTGCTTAAAAAAGAGGGAGGGGGAATGAGGGAAGTGGGTAGTGGGGTAAATTATAGACATACCTATTGTGTAGTAGAATACAAAATAAAATGAGACAACAGGCAAAATAAGAATAATACAAAGAAGAAAATCTAGAAGGAAATCCCCTCCCCCACATCCCTGATTATAATTACTGAGCTCTGCCCCACAAGAAAGACAGGGGGAAAAAAAAAAGCTCTGGAAAAGCTGAGGCCAGATTTCTCACCTGTCAATCTCCTGTCACCCAAAGAAAATTCAAACTCACCTGCAACTAAGAAGAGAGTGAAAATCATTCGTAGCTGAAGAGCAGAAGTTATCCAAGCGCAGCGCATTTCTGTTTTCTTATTTTCTGCCCTTCACTCAGCACTGTTCCTCCACAAAAGTACACAAGGAGCTAAGGACATGGTGAGACTCTGCCTGGTCGACTCCTCCGCGCTGGATCTTCTTGGCCCATTACCAGCACAGCACGCCTTTCCTCCTAATCCCTTCCTTCAACTGTATGTGTTTCAGCCTGATTAGTAACTTGGAACACAAGAAACTTCTCTGGAACTTGACACAGCAATGGATTTCCTGTATGAAGCGCTGAAGCAAAGAGGGAGGAAGCAGATTGATTGAGTTATCTTTCAGCTCATTGGTCCTCCTCTCGCTTGTGCCTACACAGATAAACTTCACAGTCAGGCATTGAAAGTGCCCAAGTCAAACTGATTTCTCTAAACTTGGTTGAAAAAGAGAAACAGGATATTTATCAGTGTTTGACCCATCCCTGTAAATTTCCCAGTCATCATAACTTCTAGAAGTTATCACCAGGTTGAAGAGATGCGCGGTCTCAGTAACCGGGTTTGGAATAAAAGATTTTCCTTTGAAAATTCTTGTGTGATTACCATCTGTAGTGGGAGTCACACACGACTCTAGAAGCATCATAAATGTTATTACTTTCCTGTTACTACTGTAATGAATTACCACAAAGTTATTTCTGTATGGCTTAAAAAAACACTAAGTATTAATATCTTACGGTTCTACAAGTATGACATTTAAAATAGATCCTATAGAACTAATATCCAGGTATTGGCAGAGCTGTGTTCTTTCTGGACACATGAGAGAATCTGTTCTTTGCCCTTTCCAGCTTTGAGGGGTCACTTTGATTCTGTGTCTGATGGCTGCATAACTCTCACCCTTGTTCCTTTGTTACACCTTCTCTGTGGGTAATTCTCCTGCCTCCCTCTTATAGAGACCTTCGTGGTCATACTGGATCACCCAGCTAAGCTAGGAACACATCCCTATTTCAAAATTCTTAACTTAATCACATCGGCAAAGTCCCATTTCCTGGGTAAGGCTACACATTTACAAGTTTCAGAAGCTTAGGACTGATATCTTGTAGGGGAGCATTATTCTGCCTATTACAATTTGATACTTATTTCCATTCGTGTTTGAAGAACTAGAATGATCATTTGAGCCAAATCACAAATCAATACTCATCATTATTTGCCACACGTCTGAAATTTAGACTTACCAAATAAATAAACAAAAACTGCCTTAATGTGACTATTCATATGTCTTTAGATTGTGTTTAGGAGGATTACCAGCAAAGCACGCCCTCCCACCTAATCCCTTCCTTCAACTGTATGTGTTTCAGCCTGATTAGTAACTTGGAACACAAGAAACTTCTCTGGAACTTGACACAGCAATGGATTTCCTGTATGAAGCGCTGAAGCAAAGAGGGAGGAAGCAGATTGATTGAGTTATCTTTCAGCTCATTGGTCCTCCTCTCGCTTGTGCCTACACAGATAAACTTCACAGTCAGGCATTGAAAGTGCCCAAGTCAAACTGATTTCTCTAAACTTGGTTGAAAAAGAGAAACAGGATATTTATCAGTGTTTGACCCATCCCTGTAAATTTCCCAGTCATCATAACTTCTAGAAGTTATCACCAGGTTGAAGAGATGCGCGGTCTCAGTAACCGGGTTTGGAATAAAAGATTTTCCTTTGAAAATTCTTGTGTGATTACCATCTGTAGTGGGAGTCACACACGACTCTAGAAGCATCATAAATGTTATTACTTTCCTGTTACTACTGTAATGAATTACCACAAAGTTATTTCTGTATGGCTTAAAAAAACACTAAGTATTAATATCTTACGGTTCTACAAGTATGACATTTAAAATAGATCCTATAGAACTAATATCCAGGTATTGGCAGAGCTGTGTTCTTTCTGGACACATGAGAGAATCTGTTCTTTGCCCTTTCCAGCTTTGAGGGGTCACTTTGATTCTGTGTCTGATGGCTGCATAACTCTCACCCTTGTTCCTTTGTTACACCTTCTCTGTGGGTAATTCTCCTGCCTCCCTCTTATAGAGACCTTCGTGGTCATACTGGATCACCCAGCTAAGCTAGGAACACATCCCTATTTCAAAATTCTTAACTTAATCACATCGGCAAAGTCCCATTTCCTGGGTAAGGCTACACATTTACAAGTTTCAGAAGCTTAGGACTGATATCTTGTAGGGGAGCATTATTCTGCCTATTACAATTTGATACTTATTTCCATTCGTGTTTGAAGAACTAGAATGATCATTTGAGCCAAATCACAAATCAATACTCATCATTATTTGCCACACGTCTGAAATTTAGACTTACCAAATAAATAAACAAAAACTGCCTTAATGTGACTATTCATATGTCTTTAGATTGTGTTTAGGAGGAAAAAACGTTTTCATGTGCTAAGCATTCCCTATCTCTAGGCAAAATTCTCCAGGAAGGGGAAGAAGACATTGCAAACAGGGAAAAAAATCAAACAACATGCATTTTTTCCTTTAAGCTAGCAGTTCCATCTTGCCTCTTGCCAAACAGTAACTATATATATTTCCTCTCTTCCCCTTCTCAAGCTTTTCTTCCAGTGAGTCATTTTGATTAAGACAGTCAAGTGCTTGCAGGCTTAGAATACTTGAAGAGACCATAGATTCAGTTTCTGCTGGACAGTTATTAATTTGATGATACCAGGCAAGTTTCTTAATCGAGTCTATCGCCTGCCTTTTCCATTTAATATTATATCAACATGAGCATTTTCTCATGTCAGCAAACATACTTGATGATCATCCATGTTAATGCCTCTCCAGTGACAGAGCCAAAACTGAGAAGAGTTACACAATCTGCCTGAGGTCCCAAACTAACTTGGTAACAACAGCTGGGAGTCAGACTCACATATCATGTTTGCTAGCCCTCCACTCCTTCTGCTTAACCCCTCTGGTTTGAAATTTCAGGCAGCAACTTTAATATGCAAGCTCCCCTGCATTCATCTTAGAGCTGACCACAGTGTGCAATCAGCATTTTAAGAGTCAAGTGAATAGTGTTAAAAGTCATAGAATTCTCAAAGTAGATTTGGTGGGATGACCATCAAAATTGTTTAGTCCCACCTTGACCTCTGATGCAAAGCGATTGTTCAACTTTTGGGTAACTTGCCTTAGGACTGATAGTCTTAGAACACATCCCTATTTCAAAATTCTTAACTTAATCACATCGGCAAAGTCCCATTTCCTGGGTAAGGCTACACATTTACAAGTTTCAGAAGCTTAGGACTGATATCTTGTAGGGGAGCATTATTCTGCCTATTACAATTTGATACTTATTTCCATTCGTGTTTGAAGAACTAGAATGATCATTTGAGCCAAATCACAAATCAATACTCATCATTATTTGCCACACGTCTGAAATTTAGACTTACCAAATAAATAAACAAAAACTGCCTTAATGTGACTATTCATATGTCTTTAGATTGTGTTTAGGAGGAAAAAACGTTTTCATGTGCTAAGCATTCCCTATCTCTAGGCAAAATTCTCCAGGAAGGGGAAGAAGACATTGCAAACAGGGAAAAAAATCAAACAACATGCATTTTTTCCTTTAAGCTAGCAGTTCCATCTTGCCTCTTGCCAAACAGTAACTATATATATTTCCTCTCTTCCCCTTCTCAAGCTTTTCTTCCAGTGAGTCATTTTGATTAAGACAGTCAAGTGCTTGCAGGCTTAGAATACTTGAAGAGACCATAGATTCAGTTTCTGCTGGACAGTTATTAATTTGATGATACCAGGCAAGTTTCTTAATCGAGTCTATCGCCTGCCTTTTCCATTTAATATTATATCAACATGAGCATTTTCTCATGTCAGCAAACATACTTGATGATCATCCATGTTAATGCCTCTCCAGTGACAGAGCCAAAACTGAGAAGAGTTACACAATCTGCCTGAGGTCCCAAACTAACTTGGTAACAACAGCTGGGAGTCAGACTCACATATCATGTTTGCTAGCCCTCCACTCCTTCTGCTTAACCCCTCTGGTTTGAAATTTCAGGCAGCAACTTTAATATGCAAGCTCCCCTGCATTCATCTTAGAGCTGACCACAGTGTGCAATCAGCATTTTAAGAGTCAAGTGAATAGTGTTAAAAGTCATAGAATTCTCAAAGTAGATTTGGTGGGATGAGACCCTCTCTCCCACTCTTATAGCCCTTCCATCCCGAAACCCCTTTTCCCCAACCTCCCAGCTCCCACCTTGACCTCTGATGCAAAGCGATAAAGAGACCAAGAGCTCGTTAGCATAACCATCCACGAAAGATATGCCATGAAAGTCAAGAGACTAAGAGAAAAAAGTGCTTGTCTAGTATATGCATGTCTCTTAAAAATCTAAAGGACCCAGATTCTCCTTAGGTGTGCTCCTTGGGTCCCCAAAAGCAGAACAAAAGATGGAAAGATCTGGAGAAAGGTGCCCCTCAAACCAGAAACTCAGATCTTTGACTCCGCCAGTGTTTCGACTTCTCTTTAATACTACCAACTACTAATCAGTGCACACAAGAGACAAGCAGAATGATGGCACCCTGGTTAATGTTGCAGCAGCCAAAACAAAAAGGCCTAGTAAGCTTAGCAAGTGAGAGCTGCTTTAAGACATAATGCCCCCAAATTTACACTGTTGACTTACTCTAAATATGATTTATCTGCCTGTAAATGCTTTTGAAGTAAACTTCTTCCAGTCGGGTGCATCTCTTTGTCTCCAGTGTCAGAATCATACTTAGCCACAACTGAAACCAGTTAAGATTTGTCATCTTGCCCTTGGGACCCCTCCCCATTATATAAAGGCTTTGCGTGGATCTTGAGTATTCATGGCACAGATTCTAATGGCCTTTTATTTCTGACACCTTGTTGTCCATTGCCTGCTCTTTTGCTTCTTGGATTTGAGTCTTGACTGTTTAGAATTGAAGTCCCCACCTGCGCCTCCTTCCTTATTTTAACTTTCTAGGTGACCTTGCAGAAATGGGCCAATACCTACTTGCCTTGTCATTTTTACTCTCTATGAACATGCTGGCTTAAATATGCGGGCTGACTTGCCCTTCCCTTTGCATGTGTACACACACATGCACACACAAACTCACATGCATGCTACTAAACACTTAGTCCCAAGTCCCTCAGTTTACCTTGTCCTACCACTACCCAAGTGCTAATGCAACTATTTCATGGAGGTGAAAGAACACTGCCCAACAATGGGAAGAATTTCACAGAATCAAACTCTACAAAGTAGATTTGGTGGGATGAGACCCTCTCTCCACTCTTATAGCCCTTCCATCCCGAAACCCCTTTTCCCCAACCTCCCAGCTCCCACCTTGACCTCTGATGCAAAGCGATAAAGAGACCAAGAGCTCGTTAGCATAACCATCCACGAAAGATATGCCATGAAAGTCAAGAGACTAAGAGAAAAAAGTGCTTGTCTAGTATATGCATGTCTCTTAAAAATCTAAAGGACCCAGATTCTCCTTAGGTGTGCTCCTTGGGTCCCCAAAAGCAGAACAAAAGATGGAAAGATCTGGAGAAAGGTGCCCCTCAAACCAGAAACTCAGATCTTTGACTCCGCCAGTGTTTCGACTTCTCTTTAATACTACCAACTACTAATCAGTGCACACAAGAGACAAGCAGAATGATGGCACCCTGGTTAATGTTGCAGCAGCCAAAACAAAAAGGCCTAGTAAGCTTAGCAAGTGAGAGCTGCTTTAAGACATAATCCCCCCAAATTTACACTGTTGACTTACTCTAAATATGATTTATCTGCCTGTAAATGCTTTTGAAGTAAACTTCTTCCAGTCGGGTGCATCTCTTTGTCTCCAGTGTCAGAATCATACTTAGCCACAACTGAAACCAGTTAAGATTTGTCATCTTGCCCTTGGGACCCCTCCCCATTATATAAAGGCTTTGCGTGGATCTTGAGTATTCATGGCACAGATTCTAATGGCCTTTTATTTCTGACACCTTGTTGTCCATTGCCTGCTCTTTTGCTTCTTGGATTTGAGTCTTGACTGTTTAGAATTGAAGTCCCCACCTGCGCCTCCTTCCTTATTTTAACTTTCTAGGTGACCTTGCAGAAATGGGCCAATACCTACTTGCCTTGTCATTTTTACTCTCTATGAACATGCTGGCTTAAATATGCGGGCTGACTTGCCCTTCCCTTTGCATGTGTACACACACATGCACACACAAACTCACATGCATGCTACTAAACACTTAGTCCCAAGTCCCTCAGTTTACCTTGTCCTACCACTACCCAAGTGCTAATGCAACTATTTCATGGAGGTGAAAGAACACTGCCCAACAATGGGAAGAATTTCACAGAATTCAAACTCTACAACACGCCACTCTTGTGTTTCCTACCTGCCCTCATGGTCATGACAGAGGTACTATAGTTGAAGGTATGATTGCATAAAATGGCTGCTCTCATAACCACATCCTACTTCTCTCTGCTCTAATTCACTTCTCTGCGACCTTCCTGACCCAGCTCTGAAGACCTGTCTGAAGTCCTGGATCTTCTTCCGTGCACAATCATTAAATCATTACCGATGAGTAACATAAAACAGCTGAACACACTATGTATTGCTATTTTTTACATTCAATTATATAATTAATATTTACTTTGAAAATTTTCACATCCAACATACAGTTGATGCTATACCTCCATAGAGAAAACATAGATAAGAGTTAATCATTTTTTTCAATGTAAGTCCATAAATTTTACAAAAAGAAAATTTAGAAATAATATTTGAAAATAAATTGTATGTGATATCAAATAACAAGTAAAACCAGAACAGAGAAATTAGTAATCATATTTTATATTCTTATACTTTGTTAAAATATCAATTCTAGACCTCACTGGTCATGTCCCTAGTAAATAGCATTTTGTAAATATGGCCTCATTTAACCTTCTCAACAACCCTAAGAAGTAAAATCATTATTATCCCCCTTTTACAGTTGGAGAAACTCAAGTCAAAGAGGGTAAGTCACACAGCCAGTAAGTGGTAGAAATAGGATTCAAGCCCAAGAAATCTCACTTCAGATCTGTTTCTTAATTATGTGGGAAACTACTTTACTACCTATTTTTTAACTCTGCCTTGACTCCAATTCATCTCCCCTACTTGTCACCCTTCTTAAATCTGTTCATCTATTCACTCACTCTTTCTTCCACCTGGGCACGCTGACAGGTTCATATTCTGTTTTATTTCTGACATTTGCCATTGCCTTTTTTGGATTTGAGTCTTGACTGTTTAGAATTGAAGTCCCCACCTGCGCCTCCTTCCTTATTTTAACTTTCTAGGTGACCTTGCAGAAATGGGCCAATACCTACTTGCCTTGTCATTTTTACTCTCTATGAACATGCTGGCTTAAATATGCGGGCTGACTTGCCCTTCCCTTTGCATGTGTACACACACATGCACACACAAACTCACATGCATGCTACTAAACACTTAGTCCCAAGTCCCTCAGTTTACCTTGTCCTACCACTACCCAAGTGCTAATGCAACTATTTCATGGAGGTGAAAGAACACTGCCCAACAATGGGAAGAATTTCACAGAATTCAAACTCTACAACACGCCACTCTTGTGTTTCCTACCTGCCCTCATGGTCATGACAGAGGTACTATAGTTGAAGGTATGATTGCATAAAATGGCTGCTCTCATAACCACATCCTACTTCTCTCTGCTCTAATTCACTTCTCTGCGACCTTCCTGACCCAGCTCTGAAGACCTGTCTGAAGTCCTGGATCTTCTTCCGTGCACAATCATTAAATCATTACCGATGAGTAACATAAAACAGCTGAACACACTATGTATTGCTATTTTTTACATTCAATTATATAATTAATATTTACTTTGAAAATTTTCACATCCAACATACAGTTGATGCTATACCTCCATAGAGAAAACATAGATAAGAGTTAATCATTTTTTTCAATGTAAGTCCATAAATTTTACAAAAAGAAAATTTAGAAATAATATTTGAAAATAAATTGTATGTGATATCAAATAACAAGTAAAACCAGAACAGAGAAATTAGTAATCATATTTTATATTCTTATACTTTGTTAAAATATCAATTCTAGACCTCACTGGTCATGTCCCTAGTAAATAGCATTTTGTAAATATGGCCTCATTTAACCTTCTCAACAACCCTAAGAAGTAAAATCATTATTATCCCCCTTTTACAGTTGGAGAAACTCAAGTCAAAGAGGGTAAGTCACACAGCCAGTAAGTGGTAGAAATAGGATTCAAGCCCAAGAAATCTCACTTCAGATCTGTTTCTTAATTATGTGGGAAACTACTTTACTACCTATTTTTTAACTCTGCCTTGACTCCAATTCATCTCCCCTACTTGTCACCCTTCTTAAATCTGTTCATCTATTCACTCACTCTTTCTTCCACCTGGGCACGCTGACAGGTTCATAGTTTGTCTGTTTTGGAGAGAGAGAAGTAGAGAGAGATGTACCTATGGACAGAGGAAAGCGAGAGACAGGAGAGGGAAAGACTCTTAATCACTATTTTCTGTAAGATCACTCTCTGCTGCCCTCTGGAGACAGTTTGGTAAAACCAAAGCTAATGTTTTCATAAACTTACTAGCACATTCAGGTAACAGCTACACGTGGCGATTTTGATTACAAAGTATATTAACATGTTACTCCACTTGCCAAAAAGAAGTTGGACACAGGGGAGGGAAGAGGTGCTGGCCACAGAAAAACCCTTCTCCTGCGGCCTGAGCAAGAGGGGAACAGCTCCACTCACATTCCTGTCCTCCCCACTCCCGACCAGCCCTCAGCTACTGCCTGCACTTCCTAATTCCCCTCACCCAATCTCGGGTGAATCTTCGGTGACAATTTTGGCAACTTCAGGTATAACTGACAATTCTCAGAGAAATAAAAACATTTTGGAGGAAGCTGTGTTATTTTCACCTATGAGTGGCAACTGGAAAGGGGAAGTCAGGAAGAATACGTAAATGGATTGAAAAGAATAAAAAGCCAAGGCATACTTTGGCTAAAGACCAATATCCAGGGGCTTCTCTGGTGACTCAGTAGTAAAGAATCTGCCTACCAATTCAGGAGACATGGGTTTAATCCCTGGTCCGGGAAGATCCCTCATCCTGCCGAGCAGCTAAGCCCATGTGCTACAACTATTGAGCTCGTGCTCAATAGCTTGGGAACCGCAACTACTGAGCTCACTTGCAGCAGCTGTTGAAGCCTGTGCATCCTAGAGACCATGCTCTGCAATAAGAGAAGCCACTGAAATGAGAAGCCCATGCACCATAACCAGAGGGTAGCCTCCACTCACCAAAACTAAAGAAAAGTCCCCACAGCAAGGAAGACCCAGCACAGCCAAAAATAAATAAACCTAACATCCAGGAAAAGTATTTGAAAAAGAGACACATATTATCTAATCTCCAAAATGCCCTAATTACTAGAGTCAAGAAGAACAGGAACTCTTTTTTTCATACTCAATAATTAACTTTATTTTAACAAGCTTTTGTTTTGTCAAATTATTACCATCACTGAACTAAGGCATGTGGCCTGACCCTCTTTCCCCCTCTGACAACACATCTGCAACTCTTCCCGTACCATTGGCTTCAGAGTTAGGGATCCTAAAAGAGAATTTGTCTCTTTATTGTGTAGCTACTTCTTACAGCTTTACCATTTACCCTAATACCAGACTTGGGCATTTTTCAAAATGAAAAGTCATTCTCAGGTCAAGCTGTGATCCCTGGAAACAGTCAAGAGTTTTTCTGCAGAGACACCACAGGCTTGACATAATCAGTCTCCTACACAGGTATATTTTACTGGTTAGATCTGAGAGCCCCTGATGCCTATAGCTGGATGTTTGTGTGGAGGTGGAGCTGGTCAGATAGGACCAGGAAGACAAGGATCTAGGAGTCAAATTTTCCCCATCTAAGTCTCTGGCTCCCAAAGATCCTTAAATTGCCTTCCCACTGGTGGGCCAGAGAGGGAGTCAGAAAGCAGTGGACCCCACAGATGTGGTCTCCAGAAGGGCCAAAGGACCAAAAAATGTAGAAAGTGGATCTGCAGGAGGGAAACGGAATGTATCTGGCACAGAGCTATTTGAAATTCTAGGCAAGAAAAATTTAACTTGACTCTTAGAAAAGAAAAAGTGAAAGTGTTAGTCGCTCAGTCGTGTCCGACTCTTTGTGACCTGATGGACTGTAGCCCACCAGGCTCCTCTGTTCATGGGATTCTCTAAGCAAGGATAGTGGAGTGGGTAGTCATTCCCTTCTCCAGGGAATCTTCCACACTCAGGGATCAAAGCCAGGTGACCCACATTGCAGGCGGATTCTATTCCATCTGAGCCACCAAGGAAGCCCCAGAAAAGTAAAGCGGAGACAAATAAAAGGCTTAGTCTGTTTCTTCTTGAAATGGGCCTTTGAAATTATTATTAGGAGGATATTACAAATGTCATTATTTCTCTCTTCTAATTTGTTGAATAAACAATATACTGAAATAAATCAAAGGGCCTACAAGTTCTTAGAGGGTATAGGCATTTTTAAAAATAAAAGTTCTAGACTGAGCCAAATGGAGCCACCTTAAATGTTTTAGTTAACATTAAATCAATAAATCACTTCAGAACAACTTTCTGGTAAAACCAATATAAAATATGAAAAACATATCATTTATAGAAGCTATCTACAATTTGATTAACTTTTCAATGAAACATTTTTAAGGAAATAACAAATGTTCTGTTGATCATGCCTTATTATATCAGTGGCTTAAAACTTGTATTCCCAAACTACATATTTTACTGTATTGTCTGTCTTTTATAAGATGATATGTTTTCAGTGATTAACCAGAAAGCAGTTTAAGTTGATTAAACTCTCATTGAATTTGGAAGATTAAGAATGTTAATACAAATTTTTTGAGAGTAGTTGCCAAGACTCTTGTCCCTAAAATTGAACTCCCTGGATTCATATTTCAGTTCTGCTCCTTAATTTTTGCTTACTGCATTTCCCCCCCTGTTCTAAAATGTCTATTTGATTTTTTTTTCCCCCAAATCTGCCGTCATGTTTTAATTTCTAGTTTTCCACCAAAATTTTGATTTTGTCTCTTTGAGCATAAAAAGAATAAAGTATGTGAGACTGCCAGTGTTAGAGTGGCTGTACGGGTGAGTACTCAGACATGTCAACTCTTTGTGACCCCATGGACTGTAGCCCGAGAGGCTCCTCTGTCCATTGTATTCTCCAGGCAAGGATACAAGAACTCCAGGAGATATTCCCAATCCAGGGATTGACCCTCGAACCCGTGTCTCCTATCTCCTGCATTGCAGGCAGATTCTTTTTATTTATTTATTTATTTATTTATTTATTTATTTATTTTTGTACATGTATGTTCCCAGATCACAGGCAGATTCTTTTTAAAAAAAAAAAAAAAAAAAAAAACAACTTTTTTTTTTGGCCACTGTATTGGTGTTTCATTTATTTCCATCTTTGTTCTTTGGCCTGTGTGGGCCTCCCATTGCAGTGGCCTCTCTCGTTACAGAACACCAGCTCTGGGTGCATGCGCTCCAGAGCTCTGGCTCAGTAGTTGGGCACATCAGTTCAGTCGCTCCGCAGCACATGGAATTTTCCCAGACCAAGGATCAAACCGGCGCCCCTTGCACTGCAAGGCGGTGTCTTTACCCACTGGACCACCTGGGAAACCCACAGGCAGATTCTTTAATCACTGGGCCACCAGGGAAGCCCCAGGGTAGCTGTGAGTATATCTCTATTACCTATTGGTTCTTTCTGTGATATTGGGTTTACTCATGTGCCAAGCATTGTGTTTTGTTTTCCAAACTGTAGAAATAATTTGAGACTCTGTTTTAGTTTATCTTTCTCTGAAGACGATTCTCATTTACTTCTCCCTGGAATCTGAGCATTAGCAATCTGGCATCATCTTAACCCAGTGCTAAAGACAGATTCTCTAGGCTACCAGATGCCTTGGAATCTATGTGAGAAATGGTTTTACTTTCTCCTGTCTTCTCACCTCTCCTGCCCCAAGAAACCATCAAACTACTACCTAAGTTTGCAGCCAGCTCTTAAAGATCAACAAATATCTCCAAGGCAAACATAGTTAGAAGTGCTAGCCTCAACAATCTGTATGTCTTTCTTTTTTTGGATCTTGACCAGGTAATTCTTCATCACCTTGTCAGTTCCCTGATACCTTCCAACAGACGTTGTTACTGTTATTTCTAGCTTTTCTACGTGAGAAGGTTGGTCTAAACTTCTGTCTGCCATTGTCTGATACATAAGTCCCATCCTTTGATTCTTTACTTTTCCTTATTTCTCACAATCCATTAGCAAGTTTTTCTGGTTATTTCTTTAAAATATTTCCTAACTTGGCCATTCCACCAATCTCCACTGTATTGTATCAGGAAAAAGAGAGAAAGAAAAGAGCTAAAATTCTTAATTCAAAAGCATGGTGTTTTGTTTTGTTTTTCTTTAACTTGTGCACAGCAGCAAAAAGATAAACAGATGGTTGAAGCTGAAGAACATTTGCGGTGGTTCATTTATTTCCATCTTTGTTCTTTGGCCTGTGTGGGCCTCCCATTGCAGTGGCCTCTCTCGTTACAGAACACCAGCTCTGGGTGCATGCGCTCCAGAGCTCTGGCTCAGTAGTTGGGCACATCAGTTCAGTCGCTCCGCAGCACATGGAATTTTCCCAGACCAAGGATCAAACCGGCGCCCCTTGCACTGCAAGGCGGTGTCTTTACCCACTGGACCACCTGGGAAACCCACAGGCAGATTCTTTAATCACTGGGCCACCAGGGAAGCCCCAGGGTAGCTGTGAGTATATCTCTATTACCTATTGGTTCTTTCTGTGATATTGGGTTTACTCATGTGCCAAGCATTGTGTTTTGTTTTCCAAACTGTAGAAATAATTTGAGACTCTGTTTTAGTTTATCTTTCTCTGAAGACGATTCTCATTTACTTCTCCCTGGAATCTGAGCATTAGCAATCTGGCATCATCTTAACCCAGTGCTAAAGACAGATTCTCTAGGCTACCAGATGCCTTGGAATCTATGTGAGAAATGGTTTTACTTTCTCCTGTCTTCTCACCTCTCCTGCCCCAAGAAACCATCAAACTACTACCTAAGTTTGCAGCCAGCTCTTAAAGATCAACAAATATCTCCAAGGCAAACATAGTTAGAAGTGCTAGCCTCAACAATCTGTATGTCTTTCTTTTTTTGGATCTTGACCAGGTAATTCTTCATCACCTTGTCAGTTCCCTGATACCTTCCAACAGACGTTGTTACTGTTATTTCTAGCTTTTCTACGTGAGAAGGTTGGTCTAAACTTCTGTCTGCCATTGTCTGATACATAAGTCCCATCCTTTGATTCTTTACTTTTCCTTATTTCTCACAATCCATTAGCAAGTTTTTCTGGTTATTTCTTTAAAATATTTCCTAACTTGGCCATTCCACCAATCTCCACTGTATTGTATCAGGAAAAAAAGAGAGAGAGAAAGAAAGAGAGAGGCTAAAATTCTTAATTCAAAAGCATGGTGTTTTGTTTTGTTTTTCTTTAACTTGTGCACAGCAGCAAAAAGATAAACAGATGGTTGAAGCTGAAGAACATTTGCGGGTGGTAGCTGTTCCATTTTATCGCAACCCTCTGCAATCTGCTCATTAAAATCTTTGTTTATTTTGGTCACTCATAAAAGTACGTTGATAAAACATAAAAACTCAGATATTCTATACATCAAATTCAAGGATCTTTAAAGTCTTAAGTGCTACATTGTTTTTTCCTTGAAATCATCTATATTAACGTCTGCCTAAATTATGTTTATGCAACTATTTCCCTACTAGTGCCATTTCTTTCTTGGATGCTTTAATTCATCTTATTTAATATGCTACCAATAATTTTGGAGTAGTTTCATATGATTTGAAAGTGTGACCAGGGGAATTTTCTAAAGCATACTTTTATGATCATCTCACCTTTATGGAGGAGGGAAGGTTATGAGACTGTTTAGATGTTGAATGCTCTGTATTTTAAAAAGGAAGTAGATAAGATCTTTTTGGTTTAGTGTTTCTATATTTTACCTTCACAATGAAGCAATCAGACCTCTAAGAAGTGGTGCCCTGGTTCTAACAAATTTGTCTGAAGCCAAAGATGACTGAGCTCCTGCTGGCGATGCACCAGTCTTGAATGAATCAGGGATGAGCTTCATCACAAGTTGATGCAGAAACCCTAATGTTTCAAAACGAGAACCTCAGAACCAACGGCAGTGGGAACACAGCAGGAATGCTTCTATCTTCCAAAGTAAATCATCACCACAAGGTCTATCCTGAGACACCTCCATTAAGAGGGAGGAAACCCCGACCATTAGAAAGTCTTGGAAGATACTGATACTCTTGGGAGAAGGGAGGTGGGCAGCGATGTGAGGATAGGTTTTTTTTCCTTTCTCTAAAATAATCTCTCTTTTAGGATAATGCATTTTATGATTGCTGAAATTTGGTTTGCTGACATGAAAAGATCAGGAAAAAGAGAAACAAGCACTACTGCTGGGCTCCCAGGTGGTGCCAGTGGCAGAAAAACCCTGCCTGCCAATCCAGGAGACATAAGAGATGCAGGATCGATCTCTGGGTTGGGAAGATCCCTGGAGGAGGAAATGGCAACCCACTCCAGTATTTTTCTTTAACTTGTGCACAGCAGCAAAAAGATAAACAGATGGTTGAAGCTGAAGAACATTTGCGGGTGGTAGCTGTTCCATTTTATCGCAACCCTCTGCAATCTGCTCATTAAAATCTTTGTTTATTTTGGTCACTCATAAAAGTACGTTGATAAAACATAAAAACTCAGATATTCTATACATCAAATTCAAGGATCTTTAAAGTCTTAAGTGCTACATTGTTTTTTCCTTGAAATCATCTATATTAACGTCTGCCTAAATTATGTTTATGCAACTATTTCCCTACTAGTGCCATTTCTTTCTTGGATGCTTTAATTCATCTTATTTAATATGCTACCAATAATTTTGGAGTAGTTTCATATGATTTGAAAGTGTGACCAGGGGAATTTTCTAAAGCATACTTTTATGATCATCTCACCTTTATGGAGGAGGGGGGAAGGTTATGAGACTGTTTAGATGTTGAATGCTCTGTATTTTAAAAAGGAAGTAGATAAGATCTTTTTGGTTTAGTGTTTCTATATTTTACCTTCACAATGAAGCAATCAGACCTCTAAGAAGTGGTGCCCTGGTTCTAACAAATTTGTCTGAAGCCAAAGATGACTGAGCTCCTGCTGGCGATGCACCAGTCTTGAATGAATCAGGGATGAGCTTCATCACAAGTTGATGCAGAAACCCTAATGTTTCAAAACGAGAACCTCAGAACCAACGGCAGTGGGAACACAGCAGGAATGCTTCTATCTTCCAAAGTAAATCATCACCACAAGGTCTATCCTGAGACACCTCCATTAAGAGGGAGGAAACCCCGACCATTAGAAAGTCTTGGAAGATACTGATACTCTTGGGAGAAGGGAGGTGGGCAGCGATGTGAGGATAGGTTTCTTTTTCCTTTCTCTAAAATAATCTCTCTTTTAGGATAATGCATTTTATGATTGCTGAAATTTGGTTTGCTGACATGAAAAGATCAGGAAAAAAAGAGAAACAAGCACTACTGCTGGGCTCCCCAGGTGGTGCCAGTGGCAGAAAAAACCCTGCCTGCCAATCCAGGAGACATAAGAGATGCAGGATCGATCTCTGGGTTGGGAAGATCCCCTGGAGGAGGAAATGGCAACCCACTCCAGTATTCTTGCCTGGAGAGTCCCCATGGACAGAGGAGCCTGGCAGGCTACAGTCCATAGGGTCACACGGAGACATGACTGAAGTCACTTCACACACATGCATTACTACTGCTAAAAGAATTACGCTTTTCCAGGAATATGTCATCAGATATTTAACTTAAATTTTAACTTAGACACATTTGGAAGCAAATACCAACTCCTTGACCCCTGGGATATCAGTATTATTGAGAATAAGACTCAATACACAGATTGGAACTTGTTTGGGGTAAGTGATATGCTAAAAGATATCTTTTTAAAAATCTTATATAGTCTCTTATTCTATTGTTATTATTCCTTCCAAAGATTGTCCCTTTATTCAAGTGCAAATAGTTAAGTAACTCAATTAGGCTTTATATGCACCAGTTTGTATCTCTATTAAATGGGATTAAATACAACAACTTTAAGAGGCCATTTGAAATAATGTTTCTACAAGGCAAATAGATGCATAATATAAAATATACATTCTATAAAAAGAAACAAAAAATGGAAAGGGGAACAAATATATTTTAATGATAATCATTATAAAAGTAATACCTTCTTTACTAAAGCAATTTAAACAGTGGCACAGAATTGTGTAAAGTAAAAAGTGAAACTGTTCCTCCAAGTGCTTTGATTTCTACTTGCCTTCCCATTCCCACCCTTCATTTGTGGTAGACAAAGAAACATCCCCCACCCCCACGGCCCCCGCAAACAGGTTCATTCCTCATCCTTAGGACATGTGGATAAATGTCTTATGGCAAAAAGAACATTGCTAATGTGATTAAGGAGTTTAAAAGGAGGAAATTACATTGGCTTATCAAGTTGAATTCAGTATAATCACAAATATCCTTATAAGGGAAAGAGGGAGGGAAGCAAGTCTGAGTCAGAGAGATGAAAGATAGCACTTCTGCTTACTTTGAAGATGGGGAAAACAAGGAATGCACTACTGCTGGGCTCCCAGGTGGTGCCAGTGGCAGAAAAAACCCTGCCTGCCAATCCAGGAGACATAAGAGATGCAGGATCGATCTCTGGGTTGGGAAGATCCCCTGGAGGAGGAAATGGCAACCCACTCCAGTATTCTTGCCTGGAGAGTCCCCATGGACAGAGGAGCCTGGCAGGCTACAGTCCATAGGGTCACACGGAGACATGACTGAAGTCACTTCACACACATGCATTACTACTGCTAAAAGAATTACGCTTTTCCAGGAATATGTCATCAGATATTTAACTTAAATTTTAACTTAGACACATTTGGAAGCAAATACCAACTCCTTGACCCCTGGGATATCAGTATTATTGAGAATAAGACTCAATACACAGATTGGAACTTGTTTGGGGTAAGTGATATGCTAAAAGATATCTTTTTAAAAATCTTATATAGTCTCTTATTCTATTGTTATTATTCCTTCCAAAGATTGTCCCTTTATTCAAGTGCAAATAGTTAAGTAACTCAATTAGGCTTTATATGCACCAGTTTGTATCTCTATTAAATGGGATTAAATACAACAACTTTAAGAGGCCATTTGAAATAATGTTTCTACAAGGCAAATAGATGCATAATATAAAATATACATTCTATAAAAAGAAACAAAAAATGGAAAGGGGAACAAATATATTTTAATGATAATCATTATAAAAGTAATACCTTCTTTACTAAAGCAATTTAAACAGTGGCACAGAATTGTGTAAAGTAAAAAGTGAAACTGTTCCTCCAAGTGCTTTGATTTCTACTTGCCTTCCCATTCCCACCCTTCATTTGTGGTAGACAAAGAAACATCCCCCCCACCCCCACGGCCCCCGCAAACAGGTTCATTCCTCATCCTTAGGACATGTGGATAAATGTCTTATGGCAAAAAGAACATTGCTAATGTGATTAAGGAGTTTAAAAGGAGGAAATTACATTGGCTTATCAAGTTGAATTCAGTATAATCACAAATATCCTTATAAGGGAAAGAGGGAGGGAAGCAAGTCTGAGTCAGAGAGATGAAAGATAGCACTTCTGCTTACTTTGAAGATGGAGAAAGGAGATAAGAGCGAAGGAATGCAGGCTGCCTCTAGAAGCTGAACAGACCAAAAGGCAGATTCTCCTCTGGAGCTTCTAGAAGGAACACAGCCCTGCCGACACCTTGATTTCAGTCCAGTTAAAGCCATTTCAGATTTCTGACCTTGAGAATTGTCAGGCAATAAATCTGTCAGACAAAAATTGTTTTAAGCCATTAAGTTTGTGGTATTTTGTTACAACAGCAATAGAAAATTAATATGCCATTTGGCCACCACTGTGCTTGTATGATCTTCCATAAACAAGCACACCTGCTATGATTTTCTTTTACTTTTCTTCCTCCTTTATCAGTCTACTCCTAATATTTGTGGGACTCCCATGAGAGTGCAGTTGGAAGCCCACATTGCACATGTCTAAATATTCTGAAGTTATAAATTAAGGTAACAAATTGTTAAATAACATGTGTCTTATCCTCTTACCTTACCAAGTAGAACTTTGCAAAAAGAGTGTTTTGGACTGCCCTGGTGGTTCAGTACATGCGAGTCCACCTGCCAATGCAGGGGACACGGATTCAGTCCCTGGTCTGGTTAGATTCCACATGCCGTGAAGTAACTAAGCCCATACACCTCAAATACTGAGCCTGTGCTCTGGACCCCTCATACTGTACCTACTGAGCCTGTGAATCCAGAGCCAATGCTCGGCACCAAGAGAAGCCACCACAATGAAAAGCCTGTGCACCAAAACCAAGAGTAGCCCTGGCTTTCAGTAACTAGAGAGAGAGCACTTTGTTCCTGTGTGCAGCAACAAAGACCCAGTGCAACCCAAAATAAATAAATAATGATTTTTAAAAAGCTTAAATTTAAACCTATGATTTGCATGAGGGCAAATGTTGGCAAAATATCAGAGATGGTCAAATTCAGTTACTATTATCTAAGTCTGAGTTTTCTCTTTCCGGGCTATGTATGCTTGGAAGAGTCAGAAAACTTATAATTTATAAACCATTGTGTACTTATGTCATAAATCCTTTTCTTGCTTCTATACAATTCAGTTTTCCCCCTCAGTAAACTGACTGTTCATATTCTTTGCCTAACCTTTTCTCTTTCTACTTGAGTGAACCATATTATTTTATATACCTAAGTTCCTCATATTCAAGATATTAATCACCTCACTTGCCTCCTGGCTTGTTGCCACCCATCTGTTTCTTCCAAAAAAATTTGTTTAAAAGAAGTTAAAATACTGCCGACACCTTGATTTCAGTCCAGTTAAAGCCATTTCAGATTTCTGACCTTGAGAATTGTCAGGCAATAAATCTGTCAGACAAAAATTGTTTTAAGCCATTAAGTTTGTGGTATTTTGTTACAACAGCAATAGAAAATTAATATGCCATTTGGCCACCACTGTGCTTGTATGATCTTCCATAAACAAGCACACCTGCTATGATTTTCTTTTACTTTTCTTCCTCCTTTATCAGTCTACTCCTAATATTTGTGGGACTCCCATGAGAGTGCAGTTGGAAGCCCACATTGCACATGTCTAAATATTCTGAAGTTATAAATTAAGGTAACAAATTGTTAAATAACATGTGTCTTATCCTCTTACCTTACCAAGTAGAACTTTGCAAAAAGAGTGTTTTGGACTGCCCTGGTGGTTCAGTACATGCGAGTCCACCTGCCAATGCAGGGGACACGGATTCAGTCCCTGGTCTGGTTAGATTCCACATGCCGTGAAGTAACTAAGCCCATACACCTCAAATACTGAGCCTGTGCTCTGGACCCCTCATACTGTACCTACTGAGCCTGTGAATCCAGAGCCAATGCTCGGCACCAAGAGAAGCCACCACAATGAAAAGCCTGTGCACCAAAACCAAGAGTAGCCCTGGCTTTCAGTAACTAGAGAGAGAGCACTTTGTTCCTGTGTGCAGCAACAAAGACCCAGTGCAACCCAAAATAAATAAATAATGATTTTTAAAAAGCTTAAATTTAAACCTATGATTTGCATGAGGGCAAATGTTGGCAAAATATCAGAGATGGTCAAATTCAGTTACTATTATCTAAGTCTGAGTTTTCTCTTTCCGGGCTATGTATGCTTGGAAGAGTCAGAAAACTTATAATTTATAAACCATTGTGTACTTATGTCATAAATCCTTTTCTTGCTTCTATACAATTCAGTTTTCCCCCTCAGTAAACTGACTGTTCATATTCTTTGCCTAACCTTTTCTCTTTCTACTTGAGTCAACTATATTTTTTTATATACCTAAGTTCCTCATATTCAAGATATTAATCACCTCACTTGCCTCCTGGCTTGTTGCCACCCCATCTGTTTCTTCCAGTAGTTTAAAAGAAGTTAAAATACTGCATATTTTAAACTTTGTCTCAAAGACAACATATAGAATTATCTAATTAATTATCTAACTTGCATTTTTATCATAATTGTTTTTTGTTGTTTACCAGTATGAGCATCCTATTATTTAATGTCTAGTTTAAACTATTTACATTTATTTTATTGCTGTGATATTAGATCTCATTTCAGCCATCTTATTTTCAGTTCTCATTTACTATACCTTTAAAATTATCTTTTCTAATACTTCCATTAGAAGAATTTAATTTTCTTATTCCACTTCAAAAGATCTGCATCCTATTTTTATTCTTATAGTGGATATCCCAAATTAATAAGATTAATATTTATGTTTATTTTTCTATAAAGTTTTACAGTCTATCAGGATCTGAAACTTCTTTCTGCCATGAAACCAAGACAAATACCCAAGCTCATGTGCATTTTCCTATGGTCCTGTGCAATTCCATACTGTTCATGGAGTTGTCAAGGCAAGAATACTGAAGTAGTTTGCCATTCCCTTCTCCAGTGGACCATGTTTTGTCAAAACTCTCCACAATGACCTGTCCATCTTGGGTGGCCCTACATGGCATGGTTCATGGTTTCATTGAGTTAGACATGGCTGTGATCCATATGATCAGTTTGGTTAGTTTTCTGTGATTGTGGTTTTCATTCTGTCTTCCCTCTGATGGATGAAGTTAAGTGTCTTGTGGAAGCTTCCTGTAGCGAGGAATTGGCTGTGGGGAAAGCTGGATGTTGCTCTGGTGGGTAAGGCCATGTTCAGCAGATCTTTAATCTGATTATAACCTAGACAGCCATTCAAAAGCAGAGACATCACTTTGCCAACAGAAGTCCCGTATAGTCAAAGCTATGGTTTTTCCAATAGTCATGTATGGATGTGAGAGCTGTACCATAAAGAGTCAGAAAACTTATAATTTATAAACCATTGTGTACTTATGTCATAAATCCTTTTCTTGCTTCTATACAATTCAGTTTTCCCCCTCAGTAAACTGACTGTTCATATTCTTTGCCTAACCTTTTCTCTTTCTACTTGAGTCAACTATATTTTTTTATATACCTAAGTTCCTCATATTCAAGATATTAATCACCTCACTTGCCTCCTGGCTTGTTGCCACCCCATCTGTTTCTTCCAGTAGTTTAAAAGAAGTTAAAATACTGCATATTTTAAACTTTGTCTCAAAGACAACATATAGAATTATCTAATTAATTATCTAACTTGCATTTTTATCATAATTGTTTTTTGTTGTTTACCAGTATGAGCATCCTATTATTTAATGTCTAGTTTAAACTATTTACATTTATTTTATTGCTGTGATATTAGATCTCATTTCAGCCATCTTATTTTCAGTTCTCATTTACTATACCTTTAAAATTATCTTTTCTAATACTTCCATTAGAAGAATTTAATTTTCTTATTCCACTTCAAAAGATCTGCATCCTATTTTTATTCTTATAGTGGATATCCCAAATTAATAAGATTAATATTTATGTTTATTTTTCTATAAAGTTTTACAGTCTATCAGGATCTGAAACTTCTTTCTGCCATGAAACCAAGACAAATACCCAAGCTCATGTGCATTTTCCTATGGTCCTGTGCAATTCCATACTGTTCATGGAGTTGTCAAGGCAAGAATACTGAAGTAGTTTGCCATTCCCTTCTCCAGTGGACCATGTTTTGTCAAAACTCTCCACAATGACCTGTCCATCTTGGGTGGCCCTACATGGCATGGTTCATGGTTTCATTGAGTTAGACATGGCTGTGATCCATATGATCAGTTTGGTTAGTTTTCTGTGATTGTGGTTTTCATTCTGTCTTCCCTCTGATGGATGAAGTTAAGTGTCTTGTGGAAGCTTCCTGTAGCGAGGAATTGGCTGTGGGGAAAGCTGGATGTTGCTCTGGTGGGTAAGGCCATGTTCAGCAGATCTTTAATCTGATTATAACCTAGACAGCCATTCAAAAGCAGAGACATCACTTTGCCAACAGAAGTCCCGTATAGTCAAAGCTATGGTTTTTCCAATAGTCATGTATGGATGTGAGAGCTGTACCATAAAGAAGGCTGAGCACCGAAGGACTGATGCCTTTGAACTGTGGGGTTGAAGAAAGTTCTTGAAAGTTCCTTGGACTGCAAGGAGATCAAACCGGTCAGTCCTAAAGGAAGTCAACCCTGAATATTCATTGGAAGGAATAATGCTGACGCTGAAGCTCCAATATTTTGGCCACCAGATGTGAAGAGATAACTCATTGAGAAAGAGACTGATATTGGGAAAAACAGACAACAAAAGAGAAAGGGATGACAGAAGATGAGATAGTTGAATGGCATCACTGAGTCAATGGACATGATTTTGAATAAACTCCAGGAGATAGTGAAGGACAGGGAAGTCTGTCATGTTGCAGTCCATGGGGTTTCAAAGAGCTGGACACAACTGAGTGACTGAAATAGACTGAACTAGACTGAACTGTGAACTTCCACCCCACACCCAACCCATAATATCATCTGCAAGCAGGTTACCCAAAATATGGTCCCTGTATCAGCCAGCGGTAGTCGACAAACTGTTTGATAACAGTTAAAAAGGGGAACTTTGTGCCAGAATATAAATTATCTGTAATGTAATTAAACTGTGCATTACTAAGCACAGTTTAGTACAGCTTACTTTTTTCCTAGTAAGATTTTATCCCCAAAATAGAAGCTGTGTATTCATTTACATTCCTGCGCATGCTTTTTGTCTCATCCAGATGGATAACAAACCCTTCTTAGACCTGCACTTAGAGTAGCACCAGTCTAGACCAGAGTTATAGCTTTAGATGGTTAAAATATGCTCTTGTATGTAATTGCTTATTTGGCCAACAATTAAATATACCAAGTTTAATGTTAATTTTCTCCAATGCTTTTTTTTTTTTAATTTTTGACTTCTTTTATTGATTTTTCATTTATTTATTTTCATCAATCTTTATTCTTCGATCTGCGTGGGCCTCCCATTGCAGTGGCCTCTCTTATTGCAGAGCACCCACTCTGGGCACATGCGCTCAAGAGCGCTGGCTCGTAATTGGACACACTGGTCAAGCCTCTCCGTGGCATGTGGGATCTTCCCAGGCCAGGGATCGAACCGGCGCCCCTTGCATTGCAAGGTGGACAATCCCTCCACCAAGAAAGCCCCTAAGCTACTTTTAATGCTATTATTTTCTTACAAATGCTGCTACTCAGAAAATTTCATCACACTCTGAGGACTTGGTCATTGACCTGCATTTATCCTCTGGATATTTCTAACATTTGTTTTTTGCACTTTGTGCTATAAAATGTAAATTTAGTATGACTGGGCATAGAGTTTCTTTCATCTGTTCTGTCATTTGAGCCCTTTCAAACTGAGGTTTTACATCTTTCTTTCTGGAAAGTTTTCAATATTTATTTTTTAAAATACTAACTTTCCTCCATTTATTTTATAGTCACTCCAATAATATGGATATTAGCATTTCCTCTCTACAACCTGTCTTAGCTGTCAATGTTTTATGCTTAATTTTATTATCCCTTCCCAGTGCTTTCCTAGACTTGTCTTTAACTTGATCATCCAGCTCACCATTTGGTGGGAGGGGGAGGGATGGACTGTATTCATTCTGCTATTCATTGTCAAGCCTACCCATTGAAATCTTTACTTGAACAGTAATAATTTCATATCCAGTATCTCTTTTTTTCTTTTTATACCATTCATGGTGTTCTCAGGGCAAGAATACTGTAGTGGTTTGCCATTCCCTCCTCTACTGGACCATGTTTTGTCAGAACTCTTCTCAATGACCAGTCCATCTTGGGTGACCCTGCACAGCATGGCTCAAAACTTCAATTGAGTTATGCAAGCCCCTTCGCCATGACAAGGCACCCATGAAAGTGATCCATGAAGGGTGAGGATTGATCCATGAAGGACAAGGAGGCCTGGCATGCTGCAGTCCATGGGGTCCCAAAGAGTCAGACACAACGACAACAACAACATCCAGTATCTCCAATTGGTTCTTCTTTGAGGCTTCCTGTTTCATGTTTTTCATGTTCTCTCTTATCTTTCTGTGAATATTCACAGAGTTTACTTTAAATTTTTTGTCCACCAGATATGTTCATGCTGATTATCTCAAGATTTTTCTTTCTTTTTTTTTTTTTTTTTTGGCTTGTGGGTTTGTAATGTAAGCTCATATCATCATAGTAAAATCAGGTGGTTACATTGGAAAATAACAGGTACAGGGGGAGAAGAGTGAACTAGGGCCCTAGCTTGTCGTAGTTTGGGTAGTAGATAGGTACAGTTAAGTTCAGTCACTCAGTTGTGTCTGACTCTTTGCAACCCCAATGAACTGTGGCACACCAGGCTTACCTGGCTTTCACCATCTCCTGGAACTTGTTCAAACTCATATCCATTGAGTTGGTGATGCCATCCAACCATCTTGTCCTCTATCATCCCCTTCTCCTTCTGCCTTCTATTTTTCCTAGCATCAGGGTCTTTTCCAATGAGTTGTCTATCTTGCATTACATTCTAGGCTCAGCCATTCCTTCTATGCCCTCCATTCATGAGATCTGTCTGTCAGGTAACTGCCTTATACCTCTACTCCAAGTACTCTTCTAAAAGTAATCACAAAACGTTTTTGGTTTTGCTTTTGTTTTTCAATTTATTGTCCAACTCATGAAGGAGAGTAAGGAGACTGGAGGGAATATTTCAAAACCTAACTGCATTCAACTGTAGTTAAATATGCCAGGATTCATTCTTTCATCCTAGGCTCTGCTGTTCAATCACTAATGTTTATTGCACTGCTCTGAGGGGCCCCATACTTCATGACAAGTAGATGGCACAGCAACATTGATTATAATGTCGTGGGCACCGCATCAGAGCTTACTCTGATTACTATTCTCACTAGCTCTCACTAAAAGAAACTATACTGAATAGCTCAGAGACATTTTCACGAACACAGCGTGGTCCCCTCAGGGTGTGAGCCTTGGACCTCGACAATAAAGTGTCGTGATCTCAAGTATTGTTAAACCAAGAGTGGGTTTATTAATCATTTAATAAAGGCAAGCACAAATAATCAGAAATAATCAGAACTCAATCAAATGCGAAGAGATGGTCTTACCCCGGAGCTGGAGAGTCTCGTCTCACATTGGCACAGCCGATCTCCGTGAACGAGCCTCCCACACAATCTACTCTCCCCACTTTATAGGAAAAACCCTTAGCCATTTAATCACAGCTGTATATACTTTACTTCTGCTTCTGCTTACAATCCTAAGCGATCACATTCATTTAAAGGGCAAACCAATCTTCACTCTATTTGAACACTGCTCCTGGCTTCTATGTGAGCTTACAACATGAGCTAGACCGGAGCAGGTTACTCAGGTCAAAAATTAAGCTATATTCTCCTCTAAGAGTTTGATGGTTTCTGGTCTTACATTTAGGTCTTTAATCCATTTTGAGTTGATCTTTGTGCATGGTGTCAGGGAATGTTCCAAATTCATTTTTTTGCATGTAGCTGTCCAATTTTCCCAGCACCACTTGTTGAAGAGGTGTTCATTTGTTCCATTTTATAGTTTCGCCTCCTTTGTCAAAAATAAGGTACCCATAGGTGTGTGGGTTTATCTCTGGGTTTTCTATCTTGTTCCATTGGTCTATAGTTCTGGTTTTGTGCCAGTACCATACTGTTTTGATGACTGTTGCTTTGTAGTAGTCTGAAGTTGGGGAGGCTGATCCCTCCAGCTCCATTCTTCTTCCTCAGGATTGCTTTGGCTATTCGAGGTCTTTTGTGTTTCCATATGAGCTGTGTGACAATAACCTAACTGCATTCAACTGTAGTTAAATATGCCAGGATTCATTCTTTCATCCTAGGCTCTGCTGTTCAATCACTAATGTTTATTGCACTGCTCTGAGGGGCCCCATACTTCATGACAAGTAGATGGCACAGCAACATTGATTATAATGTCGTGGGCACCGCATCAGAGCTTACTCTGATTACTATTCTCACTAGCTCTCACTAAAAGAAACTATACTGAATAGCTCAGAGACATTTTCACGAACACAGCGTGGTCCCCTCAGGGTGTGAGCCTTGGACCTCGACAATAAAGTGTCGTGATCTCAAGTATTGTTAAACCAAGAGTGGGTTTATTAATCATTTAATAAAGGCAAGCACAAATAATCAGAAATAATCAGAACTCAATCAAATGCGAAGAGATGGTCTTACCCCGGAGCTGGAGAGTCTCGTCTCACATTGGCACAGCCGATCTCCGTGAACGAGCCTCCCACACAATCTACTCTCCCCACTTTATAGGAAAAACCCTTAGCCATTTAATCACAGCTGTATATACTTTACTTCTGCTTCTGCTTACAATCCTAAGCGATCACATTCATTTAAAGGGCAAACCAATCTTCACTCTATTTGAACACTGCTCCTGGCTTCTATGTGAGCTTACAACATGAGCTAGACCGGAGCAGGTTACTCAGGTCAAAAATTAAGCTATATTCTCCTCTAAGAGTTTGATGGTTTCTGGTCTTACATTTAGGTCTTTAATCCATTTTGAGTTGATCTTTGTGCATGGTGTCAGGGAATGTTCCAAATTCATTTTTTTGCATGTAGCTGTCCAATTTTCCCAGCACCACTTGTTGAAGAGGTGTTCATTTGTTCCATTTTATAGTTTCGCCTCCTTTGTCAAAAATAAGGTACCCATAGGTGTGTGGGTTTATCTCTGGGTTTTCTATCTTGTTCCATTGGTCTATAGTTCTGGTTTTGTGCCAGTACCATACTGTTTTGATGACTGTTGCTTTGTAGTAGTCTGAAGTTGGGGAGGCTGATCCCTCCAGCTCCATTCTTCTTCCTCAGGATTGCTTTGGCTATTCGAGGTCTTTTGTGTTTCCATATGAGCTGTGTGATTCTTTGGTCTAGTTCTGTGAAGAATATCATTGGAAGTTTGATAGGGATCGCATTGAATCTATAGATGACATTTGGTACTATGGTCATTTTCACAATATTGATTCTTCCGACCCAGGAACATGGAATATCTCTCCATCTGTTTAAGTCTTCTTTAATTTCTTTCATGAGTGTCTTGTAATTTTCTGTGTACAATTCTTTTGTTTCTTTGGGTAGGTTTATTCCTAGATATTTGATTCTTTTGGTTGCAATGGTGAAGGGGATTGCCTCTTTGATTTCGTTTTCTGATTTTTCATTGTTTGTGTATAAGAATGCCAGTGATTTCTGTATATTGATTTTGTATCCTGCGACTTTGCTGAATTCACTGATTAACTCTAGTAGTTTTGTAATAGTGTCTTTGGGATTTTCTATGTATAATATCATGTCATCTGCAAATAGAGAGAATTTGACTTCTTCCTTTCCAATCTGGATTCCTTTGATTTCTTTCTCTTCTCTTATTGCTGTTGCTAGGACTTCCAGGACTATGTTGAATAAGAGTGGTGAAAGTGGACACCCTTGTCTTGTTCCTGATCTTAGAGGAAATGCTTTCAGTTTTTCACCGTTGAGGATAATGTTCGTTGTGGGCTTCTCATATATGGCTTTCACTATGTTGAGATAGGTTTCTTCTATGCCCATTTTCTGAAGAATTTTTATCATAAATGGATGCTGTACTTTGCAAATTTTTCATCTATTGAGATGATCATGCAATTTTATCTCTCAGAGTTTGATGGTTTCTGGTCTTACATTTAGGTCTTTAATCCATTTTGAGTTGATCTTTGTGCATGGTGTCAGGGAATGTTCCAAATTCATTTTTTTGCATGTAGCTGTCCAATTTTCCCAGCACCACTTGTTGAAGAGGTGTTCATTTGTTCCATTTTATAGTTTCGCCTCCTTTGTCAAAAATAAGGTACCCATAGGTGTGTGGGTTTATCTCTGGGTTTTCTATCTTGTTCCATTGGTCTATAGTTCTGGTTTTGTGCCAGTACCATACTGTTTTGATGACTGTTGCTTTGTAGTAGTCTGAAGTTGGGGAGGCTGATCCCTCCAGCTCCATTCTTCTTCCTCAGGATTGCTTTGGCTATTCGAGGTCTTTTGTGTTTCCATATGAGCTGTGTGATTCTTTGGTCTAGTTCTGTGAAGAATATCATTGGAAGTTTGATAGGGATCGCATTGAATCTATAGATGACATTTGGTACTATGGTCATTTTCACAATATTGATTCTTCCGACCCAGGAACATGGAATATCTCTCCATCTGTTTAAGTCTTCTTTAATTTCTTTCATGAGTGTCTTGTAATTTTCTGTGTACAATTCTTTTGTTTCTTTGGGTAGGTTTATTCCTAGATATTTGATTCTTTTGGTTGCAATGGTGAAGGGGATTGCCTCTTTGATTTCGTTTTCTGATTTTTCATTGTTTGTGTATAAGAATGCCAGTGATTTCTGTATATTGATTTTGTATCCTGCGACTTTGCTGAATTCACTGATTAACTCTAGTAGTTTTGTAATAGTGTCTTTGGGATTTTCTATGTATAATATCATGTCATCTGCAAATAGAGAGAATTTGACTTCTTCCTTTCCAATCTGGATTCCTTTGATTTCTTTCTCTTCTCTTATTGCTGTTGCTAGGACTTCCAGGACTATGTTGAATAAGAGTGGTGAAAGTGGACACCCTTGTCTTGTTCCTGATCTTAGAGGAAATGCTTTCAGTTTTTCACCGTTGAGGATAATGTTCGTTGTGGGCTTCTCATATATGGCTTTCACTATGTTGAGATAGGTTTCTTCTATGCCCATTTTCTGAAGAATTTTTATCATAAATGGATGCTGTACTTTGTCAAAGGCTTTTTCTGCATCTATTGAGATGATCATGCAATTTTTATCTCTCAGTTTGTTGATATGGTGTATCACATTGATTGATTTGCGGATATTGAAGAATCCTTGCATGCCTGGGATGAACCCAACTTGATCATGAGGTATGAGCTTTTTGGTGTGTTGTTGAATTCTGTTTGCTAGGATTTTGTTGCGGATTTTGGCGTCTAGGTTCATCAGTGAGATTGGCCTATAATTTTCTTTTTTTGTGTTGTCTTTGCCTGGCTTTGGTATCAGGGTGATGGTGGCCTCATAGAATGTGTTTGGAAGTGTTCCTTCCTGTGCAATTTTTTGGAAGAGTTTTAGAAGGACAGGCATTAGCTCTTCTTTAAATGTTTGGTAGAATTTGGCTGTGAAGCCATTTGGCCCTGGGCTTTTATTTTTGGGTAGATTTTTGATCACAAGGAGGAGAATATAGGCAAAACCCTCAAGGACATAAATCAAAGCAAGATCTTCTCTGACCCACCTACTGGAATAGCAGAACTGAAAAGAAAAATGAACACATGAGACCTAATGAAACTTAAAAGCTTTTGTACAGCAAAAGAAATCACAAAAAAGCTGAACAGACAGTCCACAGAATGGGAGAAAATCATAGCAAATGAAACAGACAAAGTATTAATCTCCAAAATCTACAAGCAACTCAGACAACTCAGCACCGGAAAAACGAACAACTCAATCAAAAAAATGGGAAAAGGACCTAAACAGACACCTCTCCAAAGAGGACATACAGATGGCCCAAAAGCACATGAAACGATGCTCAACTTCACTTATAATTAAGAAATGCAAATCAAAACTACAATGAGATACCACCTCACATCTGTCAGAATGGCCATCATCCACAAATCCACAGACAATAAATGCTGGAGAGGGTGCGGAGAAAAAGGAACACTCCTGCATTGCTGGTGGGAATGTAGATTGATACAGCCTCTATGGAAGACAGTCTGGAGATTTCTTAAAAAACGAAAAATAGAAGCACCATATGACCCAGCAATCCCACTCTTAGGCTTATACCCTGATGAAATCAAATCTGAAAGAAGCACCTGTACCTCAATGTTCATTGCAGCTCTCTATACAATAGCTAGAATATGGAAGCAACCTAGATGTCCATCAACGAACGAATGGATCCAAAAGCTGTGGTACATATATACAATGGAATACTACACAGCTGTAAAGAGAAATGCAGAAGAATCAGCCCTAATGAGGTGGCTAGATCTAGAACGTATCATCAAAAGTGAAGTCAGTCAGAAAGAGAAGGACAAATACAGTATATTAACACATATATATGGAATCTAGCAGGATGGTGATGATGGCGCACGCAGTGAAGCAACGGAAAGACAGACATGGACAGTGGACATATGGACATTGTGGGGAAGGAACAGTGGGTGGGAGGCGTAAAGGAAGTAGCATGAAGGCCTGTACTATCATAAGGGAAGAAAATAGCTCTAGTCATTGCTCGGGGAGAAAGGGGGATCATTCGGGGGTGCTGTGTGAGGGTGGGGGGGGGGGGGAAGGGGGGGATATACATGTGACTAATCTGGGAACATGCATGTCTGTAAACAACAAAACTCTGTAAAAGTTAAAAGTAAAATAAAGGTTAAAAAAAAAAAGAATTAAGCTAACTTGTTCTTAGGAAAGTAAGCAGATAAGGTTGGAATGTTGCCATTAGGGCTTTTCTTATTTACTAGCAGCTTTCAAGCTTCTATTGCGTGTAGAACTCTGCCAAGGTGACTGGCGGTGAGAAAACTAGTTGCTGGAGGACGAGGCCCGAACTAAGTCACATGGAAATACGACAAATCTCCAAAATCTACAAGCAACTCAGACAACTCAGCACCGGAAAAACGAACAACTCAATCAAAAAAATGGGAAAAGGACCTAAACAGACACCTCTCCAAAGAGGACATACAGATGGCCCAAAAGCACATGAAACGATGCTCAACTTCACTTATAATTAAGAAATGCAAATCAAAACTACAATGAGATACCACCTCACATCTGTCAGAATGGCCATCATCCACAAATCCACAGACAATAAATGCTGGAGAGGGTGCGGAGAAAAAGGAACACTCCTGCATTGCTGGTGGGAATGTAGATTGATACAGCCTCTATGGAAGACAGTCTGGAGATTTCTTAAAAAACGAAAAATAGAAGCACCATATGACCCAGCAATCCCACTCTTAGGCTTATACCCTGATGAAATCAAATCTGAAAGAAGCACCTGTACCTCAATGTTCATTGCAGCTCTCTATACAATAGCTAGAATATGGAAGCAACCTAGATGTCCATCAACGAACGAATGGATCCAAAAGCTGTGGTACATATATACAATGGAATACTACACAGCTGTAAAGAGAAATGCAGAAGAATCAGCCCTAATGAGGTGGCTAGATCTAGAACGTATCATCAAAAGTGAAGTCAGTCAGAAAGAGAAGGACAAATACAGTATATTAACACATATATATGGAATCTAGCAGGATGGTGATGATGGCGCACGCAGTGAAGCAACGGAAAGACAGACATGGACAGTGGACATATGGACATTGTGGGGAAGGAACAGAAGGTGGGAGGCGTAAAGGAAGTAGCATGAAGGTCTGTACTATCATAAGTGAAGAAAATAGCTCTAGTCATTGCTATGTGAGAAAAGGGGATCCTTCAGGGGTGCTGTGTGATGGTTGGGAGGGGTGGGAAGGGGGGGATATACATGTGACTGATCTGGGAACATGCATGTCTGTAAACAACAAAACTCTGTAAAAGTTAAAAGTAAAATAAAGGTTAAAAAAAAAAAAAAAGAATTAAGCTAACTTGTTCTTAGGAAAGTAAGCAGATAAGGTTGGAATGTTGCCATTAGGGCTTTTCTTATTTACTAGCAGCTTTCAAGCTTCTATTGCGTGTAGAACTCTGCCAAGGTGACTGGCGGTGAGTTACAAATTCCTCAGTTGCTGGAGGACGAGCTTTGGCTCACCTGGCTACAATTTCTCTTAAAGACAAACCTCTTAACCTCTTCCCTTTAGGGTTAGTATATACACCCCCTTTAAGTATCATCATATTCACCCACTCTGCTGCTCCATCTGAGCTAACATTACTTTCTAAAGGGCGGATTCTAGATCTCAAGAGCTTATCTGTGGTTTGAGGATCGTCTGAGTCACTCTCTTCATCACTGATTTCTCTATACCCTAAGACCCAGTATATTCTTAAGAATTCTCCAGAGTCTGCCCAAGACAATAACCTCCTTAAATATAAAGACTCTAGTTTTGCCATGTTTCACTAAATTGACTAGAGCAAGTTTGTCCCACCTTTCTCAAAAATCTCCATAAAAATCATTTGTATTTAAAGCAGAACAGGAATATAGCTCTTCTACCAGCATACAATCTCATGAAAAGTGCAGATATGAAAATCCTCATTAAAAAAAAATTTTTTTTTCACCTTTTAGTTAGTGTGCAGGGAAGAGTTAACATGACCGTTGTGACTGCAATCCTTAAAAATACTTGCTTGCAGGGTTGGCATCTGAGAACTTGATTAGGAAAATTTCCCTGAATGATAGCAGGGGCTCACTATACCTCAACTGATTGTAAAAAACAATATGGTTTACACTGAACATCTGCTTTCCTTCTGTGAATCTGGAATCAGTGACCACATTTACATGAGCACTATGTGCCAATATGAGCAGCCCATGATAAAACACTGGAGTCTTAGGCTCAGGTGAATGCTCCCAGTGGTCATTTCACACGTTTTATAGCTCACTGTTGGCAGAATTAATTGCATCATGTGCAACTCTCCTGGGAGAGGACTCATAGAAGCTTATGACTGGTTTCCTCTAGACTTCACCTTGAGTGCCTTTCCCTTTGCCAGTTTTGCTTCATATCCTTTCACTGGGATAAATCATAGCCATGAGTACGGCCAGATGCTGAGTTCCATGAGCCCATCTAGTGACTTTTCAAATTTGGAGAGCGGTCTTGGGGGCCCCTGATACAATCTACCTGTGAATGAATTAAACAGGCTGATGAATCTGTTTCTGCCTCTGGTCTGATGAACATCTATCTCTGCCTCTGGAATGTCTTCTCATCTACTCAGGGTACCAGAGAACACATCATTCACTTCCAGGAAGGCAATGAAGATATAAACTAGAGGCATACTACAATGTAAACTTGCCCATCAAAATGATCTTGCCTAATAGGTTGTAAGGATTAAAATTTTAGTGAACAATCTGTGATAACAGTAAGATGCTTTTTTCCCCAACAACAAAAATAAAAGCTGAATAATATAAAAACACAAGTTGAATAGTGTTCTAAAATATGCTAAAAACACTAGTATGACAGAGAGAGCAAATATGCAGTTACAGGAGAGAACAACTGACTACATAAAATAATTCTCTTTACTGAAAAAAAACAACCTTGAAGGAAGTGAAGTTCTATACTCCTCCTCCTCAAAAGCCAAATCATTCTAAGAACTCACCTCCTACACACAATCATGGTCTGATATTTAATCTACAGATCGCTCTAGAGAAATCGGTTAGTACAGCAGGCATATTCTTAAAGCTCAAAAAGCTTCTCCGAAGGAAAAAAAAATCTGTTTGGGGTATTCCCTAGAGATACATTAATGAAATATAAACTGAAACTAAATGATTTTATGAGCTCCTAAAGAAGAGGATTATAGGAAATATGTTTCTTGAATGATGGTCAAATAATAAATTTCAAGAATAGCAATTTATGACCTAATTAGGAAATTAGGTGGGCAAATCATACATCATGTTACCATAAATTTCTGCCATAAATTTTTGTCAACGTATTTTGTGATATCTAATTCAATTTTTTATCAGTCGTGGCAGAGAAATTTTTCTTTTTTAAAGAGTTTTTTTTTTTTTTTTTTGGCCACTTTTATTGATATTTCATTTATTTATCTTTGTTCTTTGGCCTGTGTGGGCCTCCCATCACAGTGGCCTAGCTCTCGCAGCAGAGCACCAGCTCTGGGCGCATGCACTCCAGAGCTCCGGCTCAGTAGTTGGACACGTCAGTCCAGCCGCTCTGCGGCACGTGGAATCTTCCCAGGCCAGGGATCCAACCGGTGCCCCTTGCACTGCAAGGCGGTGTCCTTACCCACTGGACCACCAGGGAAGCCCTGAGAAATTATTTTTAAATAATTAAATGCATTTATAATTTAAAGCATTCACTTAAATCATAGTTATTACAGTTCAAGCAACTAAAGTTACATCTGGAAAGTTCTTCCATGTTACTCTCATTTATGTAATGGGAGTATAACATTATAAATTAACATCTTCCTGACATATAAGAGTTTGAGATCCAAATTAGATTGTAAGCATGGTTTTCTGTTTGATTCTTGGTGTCTAGATCCGTTCCTGGCATGACAGGCAATCAATAAATGTTGATTACTGTTGTTTAAAACAAGAGAAGTATGATGGGGAAAGGTCTTGAGTAAACTGGACACTGAGTCCTAATCCATTATCTCTCTCTGTGTTTGGAAGATTTCCTAGAATCACTGCCTTTGTTTCTGTTAGAGCTCTCAAACCATTTCTAGCCTAGGATGAGAGTTAATCTATGTGTATTCTATGCTACCTCTCTAATGTCACTGATTCTGCTTGCAGTGGTTGCCTTCTTCATATCAGATGGATTCCCTAAACTTAACATTTATAGGACTTGGACAGAAATTGAGATCACTCTGGATCCTGTGGCCATTCATTTTAGAGACAGACATTCTGAAGGAACAATTGAGATAATTCAGTCCTAATGGTAAGATCTCACCACTCTTCTATCCATTGTTCTTCCCATTCTTATTAGATAAACATGATAGTACAACTATAGCATTTAGGTCCGATGGGTTTTAGCAATAAAAGCTGATTCTAAGGAGTGTGTATAAAGAATATAATACTTTTCCAAGTCATATTAAATAGTAAAGTCTTGTTAACTTTGTGGTGAACTACCTCCAAAATAATCAAATAGAAGGTACTTTTTCTCAGGATGACTATAAACACATCCTGAAATCTGCTAATTTTCACAGTATAACCAGATTACTGACCTTTACCAAGGGTCAAAAATATCCACTGGAAGAGGAAATATCCTAAATGGAAGGGAAATTCTTGCGCCTCCTGAAGTCCAGCTGTTACACTAAGGAAGGGTAGTAGTTTAGCCTGCTTAACCTGCAGGCATGGGCACTCTAAGCCCTAGTGCTTCTCCATGGCTCCTCTAGAATAGGTTGAAATTTACATAGGATATCCCAACTCTCCTGCATGGCAGTCTTATAATTCTGAATTTTACGTACAGAACCACACATCATCTTAAAATATTCTGTTATGCAGGATTCTTGGCTGCCATCAAATCTGAGTCAAATCAGTTTCAGTGAAAACAAAGAGAGGAATGTATTGACTTGTGTGATTGGAGAGCAGAGGGACAGAGAACATGATATTCAATACAGGTCATCAGGAGTCATGCTGCCTCTCCTCCCCCACCCCCCCACCATCCCCACCCTCAGTACTGTCTTTCTTTCTGTGTCAGCTTCATTCCCTCTTAAAGGGCTAAAGACGTCTTTCACATAGCAATGAAGAACACCCATCATGAGTGTTGACCTCAATTCCAGCACTATGACATGAGACTCCATGGCAGAGTCAGCTGCCTGTCCAACTTTAACATAATGACTGGCTTGGTTGGAATCACTTGCATGTTACTCAGATAATCACTACTGTTATAATACACAATGTATGTATGACCAAATCCCAACTCCAGTGATCAGAAGAGTGGATTTCTGTTAGTGATATCTCCTTTAGAACCAGATAGAGTGGGTGTGGTTCCTCTACACAAGAGATGCCAACCAGCCAAAATAACTTATGCACAGATTCACTTCAGCTCTCTATAGCTAAGTCAAAGTCTGGAAGTAATAGCCAGAGTCACTGTCAGCATCACCTTTTCACTACATCCTGCCATGTTCGACCCCTCGCTGTTCTCAACAAGCCATACATACTCTCTTGCCCCTGAGCCTTCTCACTTCCACTTGGAATACTTGCCCCAAGTAATCACATGGTTATTCCCTTCCTACCTTAACATCAGTGTTCAAATATCACATTCTCAGTGAAGATCACACTAAAATGGCAACATTCTTATGCCTCTACATACACACACACCTAACCTGCCTACCCAGCTTTAGTTTTCTCCTAAGCATTGATCACTATCTAATATGCCCTGTGGGCTTCTCTGGTGGCTTGGCACCAAAGAACCTACCTGCAATGCAGAAACTAGGGTTCAATCCCTGGGTCAGGAAGACCCTCTGAAAAAGGAAATGGCAACCCACTCCACTACACTTGTCTTGGAAATCTCGTGGATAGAGGAGCTTGGCAGGACAGTTCATGGGCTTGCGAAAGAGTTGGACATGACTTGGTGACTAAACATCAACAATATATGCTGTATTTTACTTATCTTACTGTCTCAATATTGTAGCATATGAAAACAGAAACTTTTCTGCCTCATTTATTCTGTCTTATATCTCTGGATCTTAGTACAGTGCCTACCATGAACATTTGAAGAACGAACAAATGATGGAATTGAGCAGGGTTACCTTATCACTCTCAGCATCAAATAATATACACTACAGTATTATTCAGGAAAGAGTACAGAACTGTACAGTCCATGAATACAGTCTTCATTTATTGACCTCCCTGAGCTACCATGGTCTTCCCTGGTGGCTCAGATGGTAAAGAATCCATATGCAGTGTAGGAGGCCCAGGTTTGATCCCTGGGCCAGGAAGATTCTTTGAAGAAGGGAATGATTACCCACTCCAGTATTCTTGCCTGGAGAATTCCATGAACAGAGGAGCCAGGCGGGCTACAATCCATGGGGTTGCAAAGAGTTGGACACGACTGAGTGACTAATGCTTTCACTTTTCTTTTCACTGCGCTACCATAGTTTAGTGAGGATGTCTTGACCTCAGTGCTGTGGTACTAGATCAAGGGTGGGTTTTCCACAGTTCTCTGGGATGCCTCTAGATCAGTTTAAACCCATTTCGTATCCTTGCTGTCTATGCAATCGGCTGACTAAGTAGCTGCTCATTTTCTTAATCCACACTCCTTTCCCCTACTAGGACTTTAAATCCTCTTCTGAATCCTATCCCTGACACCCTGCCTAAGCAGGAGACTCG
Source organism: Tragulus kanchil (assembly GCA_022376925.1). Lineage (NCBI taxonomy): Eukaryota > Metazoa > Chordata > Mammalia > Artiodactyla > Tragulidae > Tragulus > Tragulus kanchil. The sequence goes on from JAIOJX010000028.1 coordinate 176,994,278, forward strand.
GTCCTGACTCCAAACCAAAGTTAAAAAGCTAGGGTACTACTTCACTCAGACCACCGGGAACCAAAGTGCTGCCCACAGTCAGAGGCAGAATTGCCAGAAAACAGGGACTACTATTGCAACATCCATTTGCCCAGACTGGATCCCCCTTTAGTACTGATTTGGTCTAATTATCCTAGACTTTGACAATTCCGCTACCGAAAAGAGGACCGCTTTCCAGGGCCCAAGAGTGCGTCTTGTCTAATACTCAGAAATTAATTGTCCGAAGAGACATGTGCTGACAAAGCAAGAGACTTTATTGGGAAAGCACACCCAGGTGAAGGGCCTGAGGGTAAGTGAAGGACATAGAAGGACGGCTTGGTTTAGTGGCTTATGTCTCAGCTTTTATGGTGATGAGATCAGTTTCTGGATTGTTTCTGGCCAATCATTCTGACTCAGGGTCCTTTCTAGTGGCCCAAGCATTGTTCAGCCAAGATGGTTTTCAACCGAGAAGGATTCTGGGAGGACATATGGACTGGTATCTCCTAGCTCCTTTTGACTTTACCTGAATTCTTTCAGTTGATGATGACTTGTTAATTCCATTTCTTTATCAGGAAAAATCTTTCAGCGGTTTAGAGTTACCGTTGGAAAGAGTACAGAACAGTACAGTCCATGAATACAGTCTTCATTTATTGACCTCCCTGAGCTACCATGGTCTTCCCTGGTGGCTCAGATGGTAAAGAATCCATATGCAGTGTAGGAGGCCCAGGTTTGATCCCTGGGCCAGGAAGATTCTTTGAAGAAGGGAATGATTACCCACTCCAGTATTCTTGCCTGGAGAATTCCATGAACAGAGGAGCCAGGCGGGCTACAATCCATGGGGTTGCAAAGAGTTGGACACGACTGAGTGACTAATGCTTTCACTTTTCTTTTCACTGCGCTACCATAGTTTAGTGAGGATGTCTTGACCTCAGTGCTGTGGTACTAGATCAAGGGTGGGTTTTCCACAGTTCTCTGGGATGCCTCTAGATCAGTTTAAACCCATTTCGTATCCTTGCTGTCTATGCAATCGGCTGACTAAGTAGCTGCTCATTTTCTTAATCCACACTCCTTTCCCCTACTAGGACTTTAAATCCTCTTCTGAATCCTATCCCTGACACCCTGCCTAAGCAGGAGACTCGGTCCTGACTCCAAACCAAAGTTAAAAAGCTAGGGTACTACTTCACTCAGACCACCGGGAACCAAAGTGCTGCCCACAGTCAGAGGCAGAATTGCCAGAAAACAGGGACTACTATTGCAACATCCATTTGCCCAGACTGGATCCCCTTCAGTACTGATTTGGTCTAATTATCCTAGACTTTGACAATTCCGCTACCGAAAAGAGGACCGCTTTCCAGGGCCCAAGAGTGCGTCTTGTCTAATACTCAGAAATTAATTGTCCGAAGAGACATGTGCTGACAAAGCAAGAGACTTTATTGGGAAAGCACACCCAGGTGAAGGGCCTGAGGGTAAGTGAAGGACATAGAAGGACGGCTTGGTTTAGTGGCTTATGTCTCAGCTTTTATGGTGATGAGATCAGTTTCTGGATTGTTTCTGGCCAATCATTCTGACTCAGGGTCCTTTCTAGTGGCCCAAGCATTGTTCAGCCAAGATGGTTTTCAACCGAGAAGGATTCTGGGAGGACATATGGACTGGTATCTCCTAGCTCCTTTTGACTTTACCTGAATTCTTTCAGTTGATGATGACTTGTTAATTCCATTTCTTTATCAGGCTCTCTTATCATAAAATAACTCATGCAAATGGTTAGGCAGCGGTTTAAGTCAGTGTTTCTGACTTGTGTACCTTGTGTATCTAAGATTTACTTATTAAATAAGTATTGTTGACACAACTGGCTAACTATTTGAAAAAAAAAAAGCTGAATTCCTAGCAGTCTCTTTTCATTAAAACAAATTCCTATTGTATTATATATTTAAGTGTGAAAAAACTTAAACCACTAGAATAAAAGACAAGTTAATTTGCTCATAATCCTAGAGAATTTTTCTAAACATAACACAAAGATTAGAATGCTTATGAGACTATTCAGTTGGCCACCTACAAATTAAAAATCTACAATCAAAGTACTACTAAAAAGTCAAAAGTAAACAAGTTGGGAATAATATTTTAAAAACATGAAAGATAAGAGATCAGTGTTCTCAATAACTAAACAGTTATGATAAATTATTTAAAATTGGATAACCTAATAGAAAATATGATGTTTACAAAATGTGTTTATCCTTTTTAATAATCAGGAAAATATGAACTAAAACAAAACATTTTCTAAAAATGTTTTCATCTATGCATGGCGCAGCTACACGACACTATAATAGTCTACTTTTATAATGCTTATTTTGATGCTATAACGTTTTGTTATTAGGGAGAAGTTTTTTGCAAGTTCTTTAGAAGATAATTTTTATACAGAAATATGAAACATAGAAATGCACACAACTTATGCACCAGTCATGTCCTCTTCTAGGAATTTATCCTTCTTCCACAAGTATGATAAGATGTCTATTTATGAGTGATCATTACAGCACTATTGTAACAACAAAACATAATTAGTGATCAATAAGACACTGGGGAAATAAATGGAATAATATGCCTCCATTAAAAAGAATCATTTATGTCAAGTATGTATTGATACAGAAAAGCTTCCAAACATATTTTTAAGAAAAATTTTAACGCTTTATAACAGTATTTTGAGTTAAATTACATACAAGGTAATATATATATCCAGAATGTCTGGATGTTTACAAAAAGGTGTTTCCTTATTGAGGCGTGAGCCTAGGGGATAGAGGAAAGCCTCAAAGCCTAAAGCAAAGATCAACGAAAAATTAGCCAGCCAGCAATTTCAAGCTACTATCAAAGTTGATGGTTTTCTGGGGTTTTTTTTGACTTATTTATTTATTTATGGCTATTCTGGGTTTTCACTGCTGCTGCAGGTTCTTCTCTAGTTGCAGGGAATGGGGCTACTCTCTAGTTGAGGTGAGCAGGCTTCTTATTGCAGTGACTTTTCCTGTTGTGGAACTTGGGCTCTGGGGCTCACGGGCTTCAGTAGTTGTGGCACATGGGCTCAATAGTTGCGGCTCTGAGGCTCTAGAGCACAGGCGCCATAATTGTGGCTCAGAGGCTTAGCTGGTCGGCAACATGTGGGATCTTCCCAGATCAGGGATCGACCTTGTGTCTCCTGCATTGGCAGGAGAACTCTTTACCATTGAGCTACCAGGGAAACCCCAAAGTTGATGATCTTGTTGACTAATTTTTGTGTGATATTAACTCAAGAATTGCCCGAGAGATCATGAACTAAAGTTACTATGCTGTTCACTTTTAAGACTTTGGAAGACTCATCGTCTTTTAAGCAGGAATATCTCTCAGATACTCATTTTATCATGCCCCCCCTATCTCCCATTCCAGCACTGATCAGTTTAAGAAACTTCTGAAATAAGATGCCATTACGGAACTTAAAAGAAACAATTATTGAACACCTATGCAAACTGATTTTTTCCTTTACTCTGTAAGAAATCTCTTAATTTTAATGGCATTTCCTGCAGCTCTAGAGAAGGCGGAGTGGAAAAAAAAAAAAAAAGTCTGCACCCTGAAAACCAGGTGCTTTTTGAACGAATTTCTCACCCGCCCTTCTGATTTTTCGGAAAGCGTTTTTCCTAATGATTTGCACAGCAACGTCAACCGATGCGTGAGATAACCAGAAACTGTGAAGAGTAAACTGTCCTGAAATCTACCAGAGCTTCACACGTTTCTTCTTCACTTGAGCCTCAAGACTCACACAGTGGCCAGATATGTTTTTTCACCTCTGAAAAACCGTTAAGCCTCCCAAAATTGATATTCAAGTCAGAGGTACAGTTGTCAAGGCCAGAACGTGAAAGACAGTCAGCCACTTTTTCCCCCGCCCCTGCGGAGCAACATCTGCCTCCAACTTTCTGTACTTAATGAAGGACCTCGGTGGGAACCAACGAGACCAGCGGAAACTACAATTCCCAGCAGGCTTCGCGGTAGCGGGTCACGCACGCGCGTTTCAGTCCCTAGGAACAAGGTTCCGAGGTGTGGCCCCTAAGAGAGGAAAATGGTTGCGCACCGGCTGCGGCCAAGTGTAGGCCGGCTGTTGGCTGTGGGAGCTGAGCCGGGGAGCGGAAGGCTACGTTACAGCGCGTCCCAGGCCTTCGCGGAGGTTCTGCGGCTGCCAAGCAAGCAGCGGACGAAGCTGGCGTTCCCCCTGCAAGAACTCGATGGGCATTTCGTTCCGGGCTCGAAGCCGGACCTGCACCTAAAAATCTTCCACCCGAGCCTGGAGGACATCGCGAGAGCCGAGAGCTTCTTCACGGCCTCCGCCCAGAACCGCATCGAGTACCTGAGCTCCGCGGTGCGTCTCGACCACGCCCCGGACCTTCGCTGCCCGGAGGTGAGCGCGGCAGCCGCCCGCGGGCCCTCGGGGCTTGGCTGTGATTTTGCTGTCACCTCTGATCAGCAAGCCAGAGAGATTTACAGGCTTTGTCATGGACGCGTGCCGTTATTGTAACAAAGTTTTGGAAGTGAATATAAAAGATTTTAAAAGGCGATTACAAATTAGTCTTTTTTGTTTTTAATTGAAGTAGGGACAACTCACCGAGACAAACTGGACAAAGTAAAGAATATGAAAAGTATAGTAGTTTCACAAATGAAGTGATCCTTATCACTACATAATTTTCACCCAATTTTAATTTCCTAACATCTGCAAAAAAATTCACACACACACATATATATATATGTAAATGGCAATAATCTATAAGGTTTATTTTCTTAAAACAACCAGTGAAAATGGGGTTCCAAACATGAGTGACTTCAGAGCCAGTTTTGTTGAAACTCATGTAATTTTTAACTTCGTAAAGCTTTGTAAATATGGAATTCTTTATAAATGTTGCAGTTCTTGAGTGGCATAGTGTAATTAAAAGCACAGGTACTGAATATAGATGTCTTGAGTTCAGTTTCTAGCTGCTTCATTTTCTAACTGTAATTTGGGGCCAGTTATTGAACCTCTCTTGGTCAGACCAGCGGAAACTACATTCCCCGCTGCGGAGCAACATCTGCCTCAGTACTTAATGAAGGACCTCGGTGGGAACCAACGAGACCAGGAAAAAAGCGGGTAGCGGTCACGCACGCGCGTTTCAGTCCCTAGGAACAAGGTTCCGAGGTGTGGCCCCTAAGAGAGGAAAATGGTTGCGCACCGGCTGCGGCCAAGTGTAGGCCGGCTGTTGGCTGTGGGAGCTGAGCCGGGGAGCGGAAGGCTACGTTACAGCGCGTCCCAGGCCTTCGCGGAGGTTCTGCGGCTGCCAAGCAAGCAGCGGACGAAGCTGGCGTTCCCCCTGCAAGAACTCGATGGGCATTTCGTTCCGGGCTCGAAGCCGGACCTGCACCTAAAAATCTTCCACCCGAGCCTGGAGGACATCGCGAGAGCCGAGAGCTTCTTCACGGCCTCCGCCCAGAACCGCATCGAGTACCTGAGCTCCGCGGTGCGTCTCGACCACGCCCCGGACCTTCGCTGCCCGGAGGTGAGCGCGGCAGCCGCCCGCGGGCCCTCGGGGCTTGGCTGTGATTTTGCTGTCACCTCTGATCAGCAAGCCAGAGAGATTTACAGGCTTTGTCATGGACGCGTGCCGTTATTGTAACAAAGTTTTGGAAGTGAATATAAAAGATTTTAAAAGGCGATTACAAATTAGTCTTTTTTGTTTTTAATTGAAGTAGGGACAACTCACCGAGACAAACTGGACAAAGTAAAGAATATGAAAAGTATAGTAGTTTCACAAATGAAGTGATCCTTATCACTACATAATTTTCACCCAATTTTAATTTCCTAACATCTGCAAAAATTCACACACACACATATATATATATGTAAATGGCAATAATCTATAAGGTTTATTTTCTTAAAACAACCAGTGAAAATGGGGTTCCAAACATGAGTGACTTCAGAGCCAGTTTTGTTGAAACTCATGTAATTTTTAACTTCGTAAAGCTTTGTAAATATGGAATTCTTTATAAATGTTGCAGTTCTTGAGTGGCATAGTGTAATTAAAAGCACAGGTACTGAATATAGATGTCTTGAGTTCAGTTTCTAGCTGCTTCATTTTCTAACTGTAATTTGGGGCCAGTTATTGAACCTCTCTTGGCCTGTAGTTTATCACCTGTAAAAGGATGATACTTTTACAATTTATAAGACAGAAAATTGATACTATTATCTGTCTCATAGGGATATTGTAAAGAGTAAATAAGAAAATATATGTTAAGTGCTTTTAAAATAGTACCTGCCACATTGAAATCATTTAGTATATAGTAGCTCCATTTTAGAATTTGAAGCTTGACTAACCATAAGCTACTTTTTATGGTTAGGCAGAACTGGATAGTATTTACAGATTTTTGCAACTAATAGTGGATTGGCCAGAAAGTTCATTTGGGTTTTACTGTGCCAGCATGTCAAAAAACTCCAATGAACTTTTTGGCCAATTCAAGACAGTGTATGATAATACATATATGTATATAAACTAGTACTCAGTTTTCTTCTTTTTTGCTTGTATAAGGTGTGTTTTATAGGCAGAAGCAATGTTGGAAAATCCTCTCTAATAAAGGCTTTGTTTTCACTTGCCCCAGACGTTGAAGTAAGAGTCTCCAAAAAACCGGTATGTCTAAATTTAAAACATATCTGAACTATTTCTGAATTGACTAAGATGAATAATAAATCTGGAGGGTAGAATTGGTAAGTTTTTATCAATTAGCATAATTGCTAAGTTCCTAGAAAAGTGATTTTTTTTCAAACAAATACTAATGCAGGACATTTCATTAATGCCTGTGTATTTCTCTGAAGAAAAGAAAGTGTATCTGGATTTGCTTTAGTAGTCTTGCGAATATCTTGAGGAAATTTTCCTTGGTCTAGTCTTTTCCGAAAAGTTTTTCTGTTGTCATTCTGTATTCGCTTCTATGAGAATGATCATCTACTTCTACATTGATATTTAAAGGAAACAGTCTTCAAGTGTATTTTTTTTCCTCCTATAATCTTTTATACCTAGCTAACTCATATATGTACACCAGTCAGACACTTCCCAGTTTACCCAGGGCCAAATTTATATGCCTAATATCCCAGCCAATCTGCTTTAGTAGCTTTTGTCATTTTCTGATTTCCTCTGCTTTCTTCTCAATAATGCACTCTACCAATATTCAGGATACTCTCCTCACCGCAGTTCACCTCACCTTATTATCTCTCCTTGGCAAAATGCTCCTACCAACCCAGTGCTCACTGCCCCCATTTCCTTACACTGGCACCTTTCCTTGAGGCTTCACTGATCTTTGCTTGCTCTCCAGTTCTTCACATAGTTGATTTCCCTGGTTCTATCCTTGATGACTGTAGTCATTTGTTAACCCTCCTATTGTTGCTGCCTCGTGCCCTGCCTCATCAAATACCCCAGCTAAACTCTCACTTTAGGTAGGGGTATTCCTTTTGCTGTGAGAAGACTTTGGAGGAACTGTATTCTTGACAGTGTTAATCTGTAATTCTAAAGTTATTTTCCTGTAGATAGACATAATAAGCTGCCTGGGAACCTAAGCATCATTTATAAAATCTTTACTAAGTGCTGAACAATTGACTTTTAGAATTATTTGTCTTAATCGTTCCTTTTCTGATTAATAAATGTCCATGGACACAAAACCACATGGATGAACTACTTTTTCTTTTTTTTTTTTTGCGAGGGGGATGGGGTGGGGAGGGAGAGGGGCGGGCGGGCCATTTCTATTGGTCTTTCATTTATCTATTTTCATCCATCTTTGTTCTTTGGCCGGTGTGGGCCTCCCATCTCAGTGGCCTCCATTGTCGCAGAGCACCGGCTCTGGGCGCATGCGCTCCAGAGCTCCGGCTCGGTAATTGGACACGTCGGTCCAGCCGCTCCGCGGCACGTGGGATCTTCCCAGGCCAGGGATCGAACTGGCGTACCTTGCACTGCAAGGCGGTGTCCTTACCCACTGGACCACCAGGGATGCCCAATAAACTACTTTTTATCATCTTTACATCAATTATAGTTGCACAGGTACTTTACAGTTGTACATGCTTTTTAAAAAATGGCTTAATATAAGCACTAAACCCATCTAATAAAACATGCAGATTGATTTTAGGCAAGTAATAGTCTAGTTACACGATTGGACTTCATGTCTAGTTTTTATGAAAACTTATATGACCGACAGTAAGCATTTAATTTAACCTAATTTAATTTAATTTAACCTAATCTATGCCATAATTCATTCCTCTTTAAAGTAGAGATATATTATTCATCAGAGAATATTGACTAATGCAGTCACACTGTTGAGAACAGTGTAACTTTTTCACTGGGAGAGAGCTAATGAAATAGGAAAGACTTGAAAAGATTTTGCCTGTGTATTTCTAATATGGAATTTGAAGTTCTTAAATCATATGGATTCTCTTTAAAAAATGAGTTAGAGGGAAGAAGGAGTATCCTCTGAACTCATCTGCAGCCACTTCTCTTTGGTCTCCTTTTCCTGTGTCATCGTCACCATAGAGTTATATACAGAATGCTTTTAATAAGTAGTTATTGATTGAACAGAAAATATTTTGAGTCATGAAATATATAAAGAAACTTATTTTTACATTTACTTTATCAGGGCCATACAAAGAAAATGAATTTTTTCAAAGTTGGAAAATATTTTACATTGGTGGACATGCCAGGTTATGGCTATAGAGCACCTGAAGATTTTGTTGACATGGTAGAAGCTTACCTAAAAGAACGAAAGAAGTAAGCTTTTTCTTTTTTTATAATTGTTGTATTTAACCCCTAAACTCGTTTTTGTGAATAAAACATCCTACATATGATGAACCCTTCAGATTTATGAAAAGTTCGCTTTAGTCTCATAATATTCTGTAATACAGTATTTAGGAGGAAGGTATATACTGTCTGCTTAGTTCTTTTCCTATAAGTTAGGTTAAACTTAAATTCAGTTGTTTTCCAAAATTGAGACTATAAATACTACTTTATCCGACTTTATTAATTTTTTTTATAGCAAACTCTTACCTGGCTATTCTTAAAAATGAAAATTATTAAAAAAAAAAAAGAAAAGAAAAAGAAAATTGTTGGTTAATGTGGTGTTTACCAGATTTAAATAAATTTCAGTAAATTGTGGTTATTCTTAAAATACTTCTGACATCACAGCCTCTGTAAATTCTATTCTTTTTTGTCTCCTTGGGTAGTCAAGAAGCAAGTCTATGTTTCAAGCATTACACACATATAGAAAAATTAATGTTAAACTTTTAAAGTATGAAAAAATTGTTTATAAGTGTCTCACTTATTATAGCTTTGCATACAAGCTAAAATACTTACACAAGAAATACAAAATATAGTGTGTTTGGTTTCTGTTATCTGCTAGTCTTAAAGGAATATTTGAAGACTTAGACAGTTTTATGGTAACTTATAGTCAATTAGATGCCTGTTTCTTTCTCCTACTGGAGTTCAGTCTCTTGAAGGAAGGGGCTCATTCATCTTTGTATCCAGTTCTAGGCAGAAAATCTTATGTTCAATATACACTATTGAAATAATAGTAATGAGTTTAGTTATTGAATGTAAACAACACTGAGACCTATTGGAACTGTAGGGTGAACTTCATGATGAATTGAGAATTCCTTTTGCGTCAATAAATTTTTAAATTTTGATCTGAATTCAAAAGATAATTTATTACAGTTTCTTAGCATAGTGAAGATTGGAGGAAATGAATGAGTATATTTTATTTTGCTGTTAACCTTCATTTCCTTCTTCTTACAGTTTGATGAGAACATTTTTATTAGTGGATAGTGTTGTTGGAATTCAAAAAGCAGACAATGTTGCCATAGAAATGTGTGAAGAGTTTGCATTACCTTATGTGGTATGTATTTCTTTTGAATCATGATTGCAGTTAAAAGTATGAGTTCTGGGCTTCCCTGGTGGTCCAGTGGGTAGAGAATCCACCCTGCAGTGCAAGGGGCACTGGTTTGATCCCTGGCTCCGGAAGATCCCACGTGCAGCGGAGCTGCTGGACTGGTGTGTCCAGTTACGAGCCAGCGCGCTGGAGCGCATGTGCCCAGAGCAGGTGCTCTGCAACGAAAGAGGCCACAGCGATGGGAGACCCACACAGGCCGAAGAATAAAGATGGATGAAAAATAAATAAATTTTTGAAAATCAATAAAAAGAGGCCAAAATTAAAAAAAAAAAAAAGTCTGAGTTCCTTGACTGCCTGTGTGTCTTTTTTTTTTGCATTGCGTTTTTTTTCTTTTTGCCTCTAAGTCATTGTTTATTTTTCATCCATCTTTATTCTTTGATTTATGTAGGCCTCCCAACGCTGTGGCCTCTCTTGCTGCAGAGCAATGGCTCTGGGCGTGTGCACTCCAGAGCACTGGCTCCTAACTGGACACACTGACCCAACTGTTCCTGGGCACATGGGATCTTCTCGGGCCAGGGACCAAACCAGCGCCCCTTGCACTGCAAGGCAGACCCTCTACCCACTGGACCACCAGGGAAACCCTATTTCCCTCAGTTTCCTCATTATATTTTATTTTAATCATTTATATTTTTTATAACTGAAAACTATGAATGATTAGTCAGGAAATTTAATTTTATAGAAATTTGCAAGAAAAATTTTTGAAAGATACATCAAGGTTTTACTTTTTAATTGATTTTGTAATCCTCATTCCTTGACTTTTCTCTAGCATGTAATTATCTTTGAGTAAGTAAATTTTTTAAAGTATTATGTTTACTGTCAAACCTAGTAAATTCTAGGCTTACTTGAAGTATAACTGTATTTAAGTCAGACTATAACTACAGTGTCTATAACCTACAAATAGCCTGATTCCTAATTTTTCCTTTAAATTTAGCATGTAAGGCAGAATACTTATATATTTCAAAAATGATTATGATTTGGCAGTTTTGTATGAGTCAACCTAATAATACTTCTATGTCTTAGACCACAAGATGTATACTGATTGCATGAAACATTTGGCCTATAACAATGGCAAATACAGCTCCAGGGTTCTTTTCACTGGTCTTGAATCGAAGATGTCATGGCCCAGTGTAGTTAAAGCATTGGAAACAGCAAACACACAGTATATGCCTTATATGTTGTATATATTAACTTATTTAATCTTTACAGCAGCTTGTTTAGGAGGTACTGCCTTTATTTTATAGATGAGAAAACAAGTACAGAGCGATTAAGAAACTTGCATAGGTTGAAATTTTGTAACTAAATGTATAAAACTGTATGTTAAGAAATAACAGTTGACCTTGAACAGTGTGGAAGTTAGGGGCACCAACCCCCCTTTCAGTCACAAATCCAAGTGTAGCTTTCAGTCAGCCCTTCCTATTCAGGGTTCCTCTGTCTTGGTGGTCCCTCTGGATTGGCAACTCCACATCCACGGATTTAATCAACCACAGACCATGCAGTATTGTAGTGTTCACTACTGAAAACATCTGTGTCTAAGTGGGCCTTCGCAATTTAAGCCCATGTTGTTCAAGGGTCAGCTGTACTTCCTAATGCTTAAATATTTGTTTCCCTCAGATGGTTTTAACAAAAATTGACAAGTCTTCGAAGGGACATCTTTTAAAACAAGTGCTTCAGATCCAGAAGTTTGTTGACACTAAAACACAAGGATGTTTTCCTCAGTTGTTCCCTGTAAGGTAAGAGTTGAATTGTCTTTATTTACTAACACATTAACTTTATGTACTAACAACCTTTAGCATGAAATCAGCATTTTTGAAATGGAGGTATCCCTTTAAAATTAGAACAGTTTGGAAGACTGTGTACTTAGCCGTGATCTATCAGTCCAACCCATCAAAACTTTTATTTTTTTCCTTCCCTCAGTTCTTTCTCTGTCTGCAAATTCTTGCTGAATCTTGCCTGTAGTATCTTCATGATCTTTCTACTTCAGCCTATTTCAACCCCAGATCACAGTAGAGGTGAAAACGTTTTACTTTTTAAATTAGCTAAACAATAGTCACAATAAGGATACTACCATCCCTTTCTCAGTTCTGATGAAAAACAACTTATCTTTATGGTAGGGAGCTCATTCAGGCTGTGAAGAATAAGAATTTTCTTTTTAAAGGACCATATGTAAAGAAGAAATGCTTCATGTAAGCTAGAATTAAGCATTGGTAGCAGACAGGATGATTCTTTCCTGAGCCAGCAATTTTTGAGATATTAGATGTGGTTTAGAATGAAACATGAGTTTGTACTTTCATTGTACACTTTGGCTACAGTTAGTAACCTTAGATTTAGCAGAAATACAGTGCCACTCCCCTGTGATTTTCTTACTCTAACTTCTCTGTGCAAGGCACTATGAGAGTCTCTATGAGAAATTACAGGAAGTTGTCCTCGAAGCAGTCATTCTGGTTCCTACAATCAAGATCACAGCTGTTTGTTATTATGGACATGCAGTCAAAATCTGCCTTCATTCATTTCTACAAAATGCTTTTCCCCCTTAACTTACATTGAAGTATTTATTCTGTTTGTCTGTATCCCATATATATGGTGGAAACGCCTAGGGGCGTTTCTTCTTGGAGTCGTGAGCACTGTCACAGAAAAATAATTGTTTCTTTTAAATGTTTAATAAGAAGAAAGTGAGATTAACCTAAAAGGGCAAAACACAGAAGATGGGCAAATTATGACCCAACAGTTGCATTTATTGGGAAAAAAGTTTTAGTTGACTGTAGGCTGAGTTTAATAATATAATGGAACTGGGGAAAAAGTGACTGTTTTCCTGAACTACAGTAGTAATATTATAGTGTTCAAAACAAGGGAATGATCAAACAGTAGTCTCACACTGCTATAAGCTGTATGCGGGCAGGTCAGTCTAGCTCAATTGTGGCTTGACATTAGAAACAACTAGAGCTGTCTGAAAACAGATGATCTTGCCAGAGGTTTTGTCACTAGATTGTTCAAAACATCAGTCAACCCACCGAGTGAGCATCTCTGTTTCACAGATAACGTTACGAGTCAGCAAAGTGAAGGGAGTTTCAGAGAAGTGTTTGTTGATATAGAAAGAGCAGGGACCTCGGCCAGACAGCCATGGTTTTGCATGGTGCCTCTACATCTTGGCAATAGCTTTTAAAGCAATTTATTTCATTTTCTGAGTAAAAATGTGATGGTTAGAAGGATTGAGTAAAATATATTGCAACTGGTGGACACACATTAGCCACATACTAAATAATAGTTTCTTTCCTTCCCCAAAGTCAGTCAGGCATTGGCAAGGTCAGGCCAACAGCATGAACAGATTCTTAGTCCTTTTTAGAGGCATTCCCTTCTTTAGATACGCTGGTATTTTCTGCTTCATGACCTTGGAATCACTGTGCCACCATACTCACCAAGTGACTAAGAGACTGCAGAAGCCATGCAGCACTCAAAATCTTAAGAATTGAGACTCACACAAGGGGCTGCTGGCTTTCAAGAACTTCAGTGTTGACCATACCTCAGTGACTACGTACAGGAAGTTGTCAGACTGCACTCTGTAGTTCTCAAAACCCAGTTCAGATAGTAGAGTTATTTATAGCCCTGTTTGTTATTATGGACATGCAGTCAAAATCTGCCTTCATTCATTTCAAAATGCTTTTCCCCCTTAACTTACATTGAAGTATTTATTCTGTTTGTCTGTATCCCATATATATGGTGGAAACGCCTAGGGGCGTTTCTTCTTGGAGTCGTGAGCACTGTCACAGAAAAATAATTGTTTCTTTTAAATGTTTAATAAGAAGAAAGTGAGATTAACCTAAAAGGGCAAAACACAGAAGATGGGCAAATTATGACCCAACAGTTGCATTTATTGGGAAAAAAGTTTTAGTTGACTGTAGGCTGAGTTTAATAATATAATGGAACTGGGGAAAAAGTGACTGTTTTCCTGAACTACAGTAGTAATATTATAGTGTTCAAAACAAGGGAATGATCAAACAGTAGTCTCACACTGCTATAAGCTGTATGCGGGCAGGTCAGTCTAGCTCAATTGTGGCTTGACATTAGAAACAACTAGAGCTGTCTGAAAACAGATGATCTTGCCAGAGGTTTTGTCACTAGATTGTTCAAAACATCAGTCAACCCACCGAGTGAGCATCTCTGTTTCACAGATAACGTTACGAGTCAGCAAAGTGAAGGGAGTTTCAGAGAAGTGTTTGTTGATATAGAAAGAGCAGGGACCTCGGCCAGACAGCCATGGTTTTGCATGGTGCCTCTACATCTTGGCAATAGCTTTTAAAGCAATTTATTTCATTTTCTGAGTAAAAATGTGATGGTTAGAAGGATTGAGTAAAATATATTGCAACTGGTGGACACACATTAGCCACATACTAAATAATAGTTTCTTTCCTTCCCCAAAGTCAGTCAGGCATTGGCAAGGTCAGGCCAACAGCATGAACAGATTCTTAGTCCTTTTTAGAGGCATTCCCTTCTTTAGATACGCTGGTATTTTCTGCTTCATGACCTTGGAATCACTGTGCCACCATACTCACCAAGTGACTAAGAGACTGCAGAAGCCATGCAGCACTCAAAATCTTAAGAATTGAGACTCACACAAGGGGCTGCTGGCTTTCAAGAACTTCAGTGTTGACCATACCTCAGTGACTACGTACAGGAAGTTGTCAGACTGCACTCTGTAGTTCTCAAAACCCAGTTCAGATAGTAGAGTTATTTATAGTCCTTGCTTTTATTTGCTTGACCAAGCCCCCATACATCCCTCCAAAAGGGAATTTGGCCTATTCACAGAATAATTATTATAAAATAAGTTAGGTTTTATTTCCCTCTCTTCCCATATGATCTTGGTAGGAGAAAGGAGGAAGTATGGGTAGACACGTAGTCCAGCAAGGTTTAGCCTTTAAGCCTGTTTGCAAAAATTAAGTGCTCAGTGTAACTTCTGTTATAGTTGAAAATCGTTATGAACTGTTTTCAAGGATGCAGCTTTATCAAAAAGAATTATCAATACAGCAGAAAATATTTCACATGTTTTATATATACGTATGCACCATACCTACATCCATAAAAGTCATAGTGTCTTCATAAGTCTGTGTCCCAAGAAACCATGTGTTCACTTGCATGCTGACAAATAAATAAACAGATATGGATAGATACAGTAAGACAGATCAATAACAGACACAATAATGGTGACAGTAATTTTTTTTAGTCATGGGGAAAAGCTCTGTGTTGTCATGGTAATTTAATCTTTGTCACAAAAGAACAAATTAAAGAGATCAGAATTTTAGTCTGGAAAATAAAAAGGAAAATAGAAGATACTCCAATGATATTTTTCACAGAAATAGAATAATCCTAAAGACTGTGGAATCACAGATGACCCTGAATGACCACAGCAATCTTAAGAAAGAACAAAGCTGGAGGTATCACACTTCCTGATTTCAAACTGTATTATTAAGCTGTAGTAATGAAAACCATATGGTATTGGCATAAAAACATACAGGTTGGTGGAACAGAATAGAGAGCCCAGAAATAAACCCATGCATATATGAGCAATTTTTTACAAAGAAGCCAAGAATATACAATGGGGAAAGGACAGTCTCTTCAATAAATGGTGCTGGAGGGGCTTCCCCTGGTGGTCCAGTGGGTAAGGACACCGCCTTGCAGTGCAAGGGGCGCCGGTTCGAGCCCTGGCCTGGGAAGATCCCACGTGCCGCGGAGTGGCTGGACTGATGTGTCCAGTTACTGAGTCGGAGCTCTGCAACGACCGATGCCACTGCTCTGCAACGACCGATGCCACTGCGATGGGAGGCCCACACGGGCCAAAGAACAAAGACAGATGAAAATAGAGAAATAAAAGACCAATAGAAGTGGCCTGCCCGCTCCCCTCCCTCCCCAACCCGACCCCCACCCAAAATAAATAAATAAATATATCTTTAAATAAATAAATAAATAAATGGTGCTGGAAAAATTGGACAGCCACATGCCAAGGAATGAAACTACGCTACTGTCTTAACACCATACACAAAAATTAACTCAAAATGGAAGAATACTTGAATGTAAGACCTGAAACCATAAACCTCCTGGAAGAAAACAGGCCCTAAGCTCCTTGATAACACTCTTAACTGATGAGTTTTTGGATCTGACTTAAAAAGTAAAGTTAAGTAAGTGGGACTGTATTAACTAAAAGCTTCTGCACATCAAAGGAAATTATCAACAACATGAGAAGTCAAAATATCAATGGAAGAAGATATTTGCAAGTCACATGTCTAACAGGAGCTAATATACAAAATACTTAAAGAACTCATAACTCAATAGCAAAAAAGAAAATCGCATTAAAGAATGGGTAGAGAGGATCTGAATAGACATTTTTCCAAAAAAACATACAGATGGCTAATAGGTACATCAAAAGTTCTTCATTATTACTAATCATCATGGAAATCCAGATCAAAACCACAATGAGTTATCACCTCACACCTGTTAGAATGGCTGTTACCAAAAAGACAAGAAATAAATATTGGCAAGGATATGGAGAAAAGGGAATCTTTGTGCACTATTGGTGGCAATGTAAATTGGTACAGTCACTAAAAAGAACAGTATTAAGATTCCTCAAAAAATTAAAAGTGGAACTACCACATGATCCTAGAATTAAGCTGTAGTAATGAAAACCATATGGTATTGGCATAAAAACATACAGGTTGGTGGAACAGAATAGAGAGCCCAGAAATAAACCCATGCATATATGAGCAATTTTTTACAAAGAAGCCAAGAATATACAATGGGGAAAGGACAGTCTCTTCAATAAATGGTGCTGGAGGGGCTTCCCCTGGTGGTCCAGTGGGTAAGGACACCGCCTTGCAGTGCAAGGGGCGCCGGTTCGAGCCCTGGCCTGGGAAGATCCCACGTGCCGCGGAGTGGCTGGACTGATGTGTCCAGTTACTGAGTCGGAGCTCTGCAACGACCGATGCCACTGCTCTGCAACGACCGATGCCACTGCGATGGGAGGCCCACACGGGCCAAAGAACAAAGATGGATGAAAATAGAGAAATGAAAGACCAATAGAAGTGGCCTGCCCGCTCCCCTCCCCCCCCCAACCGACCCCCCCCCAAAAATAAATAAATAAATATATCTTTAAATAAATAAATAAATAAATGGTGTTGGAAAATTGGACAGCCACATGCCAAGGAATGAAACTACGCTACTGTCTTAACACCATACACAAAAATTAACTCAAAATGGAAGAATACTTGAATGTAAGACCTGAAACCATAAACCTCCTGGAAGAAAACAGGCCCTAAGCTCCTTGATAACACTCTTAACTGATGAGTTTTTGGATCTGACTTAAAAAGTAAAGTTAAGTAAGTGGGACTGTATTAACTAAAAGCTTCTGCACATCAAAGGAAATTATCAACAACATGAGAAGTCAAAATATCAATGGAAGAAGATATTTGCAAGTCACATGTCTAACAGGAGCTAATATACAAAATACTTAAAGAACTCATAACTCAATAGCAAAAAAGAAAATCGCATTAAAGAATGGGTAGAGAGGATCTGAATAGACATTTTTCCAAAAAAACATACAGATGGCTAATAGGTACATCAAAAGTTCTTCATTATTACTAATCATCATGGAAATCCAGATCAAAACCACAATGAGTTATCACCTCACACCTGTTAGAATGGCTGTTACCAAAAAGACAAGAAATAAATATTGGCAAGGATATGGAGAAAAGGGAATCTTTGTGCACTATTGGTGGCAATGTAAATTGGTACAGTCACTAAAAAGAACAGTATTAAGATTCCTCAAAAAATTAAAAGTGGAACTACCACATGATCCTAGAATTACATTCCTGTATATATATCTGAAGAAAATGAAAACATTAATTCGAAAAGATACATGTACCCCCATGCTCGTTACAGCATTATTTTCAATAGTCAAGATATGGAAACAACCTAAGTATCCTTCAATAGGTGAATGGATAAAGAAGATGTGATACTGAATAGCTGACCCTTGAACAGTGTGAGATGTTAAGGGCTCTGACCCTTGGCCCAGTCAAAAATCCAGGTATAACTTATATTTGACATGCCATATCCATATTTCCTCCAGATTCTTGGATTCAACCAGCTGGGTATAATGCTCTAGTATTTACCACTGTAAAAAGTTCACATGTAAGGGGATAAACACAGTTCAAACCCATGTTATTCAGTGGTCATTGTGTATACAGAAATGGAATACTATTCAGCCACAAAAAGAAGGAAATCTTGCCATCTGAGAAGACCTGAATGGACCTTGAGAGCATTTTGCTAAGTGAAATAAGTCAGAAAGACAAATACTGGGTGATCTCACTTACATTTGGAATTTTTAAAAAACAAAACAGGCTCATAGATGAGGAGAAGAGATTGGTGGTTGCCAGAATTTGGTTGGGTGTAAGAGAAACGGGTGAAGGTCAGAAGGTACAAACTCTCAGTTTATTTTAATAAAGCGTGAGGAGGATATAATGTGCACTATGGTGACCACAGTTAGTAATACTACACTGCATATTTGAAAGTTGCTAAAAGAATAGATGTTGGAAGTTTTCGCCACAAGAAAAAAAAATGTTAACTATAAATGGTGGCAGATGTAACTAGACTTACTGTGGTTATTATTTTGCAATATATAGAACGCAAAAAACATACAGATGGCTAATAGGTACATCAAAAGTTCTTCATTATTACTAATCATCATGGAAATCCAGATCAAAACCACAATGAGCTATCACCTCACACCTGTTAGAATGGCTGTTACCAAAAGACAAGAAATAAATATTGGCAAGGATATGGAGAAAAGGGAATCTTTGTGCACTATTGGTGGCAATGTAAATTGGTACAGTCACTAAAAAGAACAGTATTAAGATTCCTCAAAAAATTAAAAGTGGAACTACCACATGATCCTAGAATTACATTCCTGTATATATATCTGAAGAAAATGAAAACATTAATTCGAAAAGATACATGTACCCCCATGCTCGTTACAGCATTATTTTCAATAGTCAAGATATGGAAACAACCTAAGTATCCTTCAATAGGTGAATGGATAAAGAAGATGTGATACTGAATAGCTGACCCTTGAACAGTGTGAGATGTTAAGGGCTCTGACCCTTGGCCCAGTCAAAAATCCAGGTATAACTTATATTTGACATGCCATATCCATATTTCCTCCAGATTCTTGGATTCAACCAGCTGGGTATAATGCTCTAGTATTTACCACTGTAAAAAGTTCACATGTAAGGGGATAAACACAGTTCAAACCCATGTTATTCAGTGGTCATTGTGTATACAGAAATGGAATACTATTCAGCCACAAAAAGAAGGAAATCTTGCCATCTGAGAAGACCTGAATGGACCTTGAGAGCATTTTGCTAAGTGAAATAAGTCAGAAAGACAAATACTGGGTGATCTCACTTACATTTGGAATTTTTAAAAAACAAAACAGGCTCATAGATGAGGAGAAGAGATTGGTGGTTGCCAGAATTTGGTTGGGTGTAAGAGAAACGGGTGAAGGTCAGAAGGTACAAACTCTCAGTTTATTTTAATAAAGCGTGAGGAGGATATAATGTGCACTATGGTGACCACAGTTAGTAATACTACACTGCATATTTGAAAGTTGCTAAAAGAATAGATGTTGGAAGTTTTCGCCACAAGAAAAAAAAATGTTAACTATAAATGGTGGCAGATGTAACTAGACTTACTGTGGTTATTATTTTGCAATATATAGAAATACTGAGTTGTTACATGTCAGTTATACTAGAGTAATAGTTTAAAAAAAAAAAAAACCCTTAGTCTGGAAAATAAAAAGCAAATTAGTAGATGTGAAGTTTTTAGAATCATGAAGGAAATAGATCAGATAATGTGGATCACCAGATTTAGAATACAAGAGGTACTGGGGAAGAGAGGAAAAGTAGGGGACGTTAAGACATCCTGTTCCACATACAGAACTCACAAGAGTTTGTAAATGGGTTTTAGGTTAGGTGAATTCAGATCTGTTACTACCTCTGAAGTAAGGAAGAAAATGATTTGGGCTTTTTTTTTTTTTTACCTTCACAGTGCTGTGACCTATTCTGGAATTCATCTATTGAGATGCTTTATAGCAGATATAACAGGAAATCTTAAGAGCAATGGCTTCCAGTTTAGCTGAAGATTCAAAATTGTCTATGCCAACTGCAGTTGAAGATAGAATTTCAGCATTGTTTTAAATGTTGTGTATCTGTAACTTGTAGAAGGATCACTTCAGCTTAAAAACATGCATATACCCAAAACAAGAATGAATTTGTGCCTCTGGGGAAGAAATTTTCATACATGATTGAGTTATGCTGTTTATTACAAGACATACCAGAAGTTTTTAACAAACTGCCAAGACCATATAGAAGTTCATCAAATGAAAAACTTATTTCCTACCATGTAGGTGAAAATTCAGAATGGTAAGTGGCTTAGTCATGTCCAACTCTTTGAGACTCTATGGACCATTGCCTGCAGAGTTTCTCTCTCCATGGCATTCTCCAGGCAAGAATACTGGAGTGGGTAGCTAGTCCCTTCTCTAGTTGATCTTTTTGACCCAGGGATTGAAGTCGGGTCTCCTGCATTGCAGACAGATTCTTTACAGTTTGAGCCAATAGGGAAGCCCCTACCATGTAGATGAGGGTTTGTCATATTATTTATTGGGTTTTTGTCTTTTAAAGGAATGGAAGTGGAAGTGTTAGTCACTCATTCATGTCCAACTCTGCAACTCCATCGACTGCAGCCCACCAGGCTCCTCTGTCCATGGAATTCTCCAGGCAAGATATACTGGAGTGTGTTGCTGTTTTCCTTCTTGAGGGAATCTTCCCAACCCAAGGATAAAATCTGGGTCTCCTGCATTGCAGACAGATTACCATCTAAACCACCAGACTCTTTTAAAGCAATATCTACTATATTTTTTAAAATACTACAGTGGACTAGGTAAAAGGGGCTACTTTTTTGTTAAGCACTGATAGATGGGTTGAAGGTAAATTCTTTCATGTTGTTGTTCAGTCACCAAGTTGTGCCTCTTTGCCAACCCACGAACTGCAGCCTGTCAGGCTTCCCTGTCCTTCACTGTCTCATGGATTTTGCTCAGATTCATCTCCATTGAGTCGGTGATGCTATTTAACCATCTCATCCTCTGCCTCCCTCTTCTCCTTTTGCTTTCAGTCTTTCCCAGTATAAGGATTTTTATAGCAGATATAACAGGAAATCTTAAGAGCAATGGCTTCCAGTTTAGCTGAAGATTCAAAATTGTCTATGCCAACTGCAGTTGAAGATAGAATTTCAGCATTGTTTTAAATGTTGTGTATCTGTAACTTGTAGAAGGATCACTTCAGCTTAAAAACATGCATATACCCAAAACAAGAATGAATTTGTGCCTCTGGGGAAGAAATTTTCATACATGATTGAGTTATGCTGTTTATTACAAGACATACCAGAAGTTTTTAACAAACTGCCAAGACCATATAGAAGTTCATCAAATGAAAAACTTATTTCCTACCATGTAGGTGAAAATTCAGAATGGTAAGTGGCTTAGTCATGTCCAACTCTTTGAGACTCTATGGACCATTGCCTGCAGAGTTTCTCTCTCCATGGCATTCTCCAGGCAAGAATACTGGAGTGGGTAGCTAGTCCCTTCTCTAGTTGATCTTTTTGACCCAGGGATTGAAGTCGGGTCTCCTGCATTGCAGACAGATTCTTTACAGTTTGAGCCAATAGGGAAGCCCCTACCATGTAGATGAGGGTTTGTCATATTATTTATTGGGTTTTTGTCTTTTAAAGGAATGGAAGTGGAAGTGTTAGTCACTCATTCATGTCCAACTCTGCAACTCCATCGACTGCAGCCCACCAGGCTCCTCTGTCCATGGAATTCTCCAGGCAAGATATACTGGAGTGTGTTGCTGTTTTCCTTCTTGAGGGAATCTTCCCAACCCAAGGATAAAATCTGGGTCTCCTGCATTGCAGACAGATTACCATCTAAACCACCAGACTCTTTTAAAGCAATATCTACTATATTTTTTAAAATACTACAGTGGACTAGGTAAAAGGGGCTACTTTTTTGTTAAGCACTGATAGATGGGTTGAAGGTAAATTCTTTCATGTTGTTGTTCAGTCACCAAGTTGTGCCTCTTTGCCAACCCACGAACTGCAGCCTGTCAGGCTTCCCTGTCCTTCACTGTCTCATGGATTTTGCTCAGATTCATCTCCATTGAGTCGGTGATGCTATTTAACCATCTCATCCTCTGCCTCCCTCTTCTCCTTTTGCTTTCAGTCTTTCCCAGTATAAGGATTTTTATAGTATGGCTGTAACTTACTTGTTTTGGGAGACCTTATTTGAACATAACAAAAACTGGTTTCCCACGTGGAGCTAGTGGTAAAGAACCTGCCTCCCAGTGGAGGAGATGTAAGAGATGTGGGTTCAATCCCTGGGCTGGGAAGATCTCCTGGAGGAAGGTCTGGCAATCCACTTCTGTATTCTTGCCTGCGGGGGCCTTCTGCAGAAAGGAAGGCAGCGGGATTGCCCCTGGCTGAACTGGGAGATCTCGGAGAGAGGTGGGTCTGCTGCCCGCCACCCAGCCCCCTGGCAAGCGGGAAACAGTCAGACGCGACAGGGGTTCCGTCAAAGCAGTTCCGTTTTATTAGTGCAGACTCACAGCTTTTATAGGCAAGTGAAGGGGGTTTTGCACGGGATTTCCTAAAGATTACACCAATCAAGCTAAAGGTCAAGCAATCATCCACGAGCGCGGAAACCAGGGGAACCAATCAGAAAATTTGACAGTCATTTAACAATTTAGATCACGCCCTCGTCTCTTCCTGTTGGCGCCATCTTAGCTCCAAACCGCAAACATGTACTTAAGCTTCCTTATGCTTGCAATGATTTAGATCATGCCCTCGTCTCTTCCTGTAGGCGCCATCTTAGCTCCAAACTGAAGCTTCCTTATGCTTGCAACGGTCCTCTTTCAATTTAGAGCCCCACACTTGCCTGGAGAATCCCATGGACAGAGGAGCCTGGAAGGCTATAGTCGATAGTGTCGCAAAGAGTCAGGCATGACTAAAGTAATTGAGCATGCATGCATGCCTTCTTGGTAAAATTTCAGTCAGTCCAAAGTGGAAATACTGATCACTTAAGGCTGGGGTTAGTCACCTTTACAGGGCTCAGAATCAGAAGACCAGAATTCAAGTTTCACTTCTAATATTCATTATATGTTAGATGTTTCTGAACTTTTTTTGTAATGACCTCAAAAGCTGTGAAGATTAAAATGTGTTTATCTACATATTCATCTCCATTGAGTCGGTGATGCTATTTAACCATCTCATCCTCTGCCTCCCTCTTCTCCTTTTGCTTTCAGTCTTTCCCAGTATAAGGATTTTTATAGTATGGCTGTAACTTACTTGTTTTGGGAGACCTTATTTGAACATAACAAAAACTGGTTTCCCACGTGGAGCTAGTGGTAAAGAACCTGCCTCCCAGTGGAGGAGATGTAAGAGATGTGGGTTCAATCCCTGGGCTGGGAAGATCTCCTGGAGGAAGGTCTGGCAATCCACTTCTGTATTCTTGCCTGCGGGGGCCTTCTGCAGAAAGGAAGGCAGCGGGATTGCCCCTGGCTGAACTGGGAGATCTCGGAGAGAGGTGGGTCTGCTGCCCGCCACCCAGCCCCCTGGCAAGCGGGAAACAGTCAGACGCGACAGGGGTTCCGTCAAAGCAGTTCCGTTTTATTAGTGCAGACTCACAGCTTTTATAGGCAAGTGAAGGGGGTTTTGCACGGGATTTCCTAAAGATTACACCAATCAAGCTAAAGGTCAAGCAATCATCCACGAGCGCGGAAACCAGGGGAACCAATCAGAAAATTTGACAGTCATTTAACAATTTAGATCACGCCCTCGTCTCTTCCTGTTGGCGCCATCTTAGCTCCAAACCGCAAACATGTACTTAAGCTTCCTTATGCTTGCAATGATTTAGATCATGCCCTCGTCTCTTCCTGTAGGCGCCATCTTAGCTCCAAACTGAAGCTTCCTTATGCTTGCAACGGTCCTCTTTCAATTTAGAGCCCCACACTTGCCTGGAGAATCCCATGGACAGAGGAGCCTGGAAGGCTATAGTCGATAGTGTCGCAAAGAGTCAGGCATGACTAAAGTAATTGAGCATGCATGCATGCCTTCTTGGTAAAATTTCAGTCAGTCCAAAGTGGAAATACTGATCACTTAAGGCTGGGGTTAGTCACCTTTACAGGGCTCAGAATCAGAAGACCAGAATTCAAGTTTCACTTCTAATATTCATTATATGTTAGATGTTTCTGAACTTTTTTTGTAATGACCTCAAAAGCTGTGAAGATTAAAATGTGAAAAGAACATCTGTTTATTCTACATATTTGCAAAGCAAAACCAATTCAAGTATATAGCAGAATTCATAGGTAGATTTATCACAGAAAACATCCTGTTACAGAGGAAGTAACATTTTATCTAGTTTAAGACCAAAGAAGGTTTTAGGTGTGAAGACTGATTTGCAAAAGTCAAGAGAAAAAAGTTGATGGGGGACAGTTTATAAATGGAATCTGTCTATTAAGATTCAGAATAAAAAGATAAAGCTTTACTTTGGACTTAGGTTCATGGAAAATATTTTTTTATGAAAATACTACTGACATATGCATACAAGTGGTTTAGCTTTTCAAAGTGAGGCTGAATGTTTAAAATGTTATAGCATTAGCACTAGATAAAAAATATGCTATAGGGGGCTTCCCTGGTGGTCTAGTGGGTAAGGACAGTGCCTTGCAGTGCAGGGGGCGCCAGTTCGATCCCTGGCCTGAGAAGATCCCATGTGCCACGGAGCGGCTGGACCAATATGTCCAACTACCGAGCCAGAGCTCTGGAGCGCATGTGCCCAGAGCCAGTGCTCTGCAAAGAGAGACGTCACTGCAATGGGAGGCCCACACGGGCCAAGGAGCAAAGATAGATGAAAATGAATAAATGAAAAACAAATAGAAGTGGCTAAAAAAAAAAAATCTAAAAAAAAAAAAGAGAATGCTATAAAACAGCTTTGTGGCTTTTTTTTTTTTAATAGAAAATTCAGTTCTGAGTATATTTTCAGTTTTATAATTAATAGTACTGGTTTATTCTAACCACCAGTGATTCACATTTGGAAAAAAAGGTTTTTATTATAGGCATTCACCAAGTAAAATATATATTAATAGTAACAACATAATTATCTTAAAAAGTTATCTTTCCGCCTGCAAGTGTTATTTTACCTCTTGAGTAAGCTTGCATCGTTGTTTATGGGGATGTGATCCCAGGGAACAGGAATGAAGGGAAAATGAAATGAAAGGAAAAACCAATCAAGGATGCCTTGAACTGGAAACAACATAGCATTAGGGCTTGATCTTGAGGGACCTAAGGAGCCTTAGGAAATGTGCCTGGGGGCTAGAGGACAGCCTCCACACCTCTTTCAAGCTGTATAAGCCCAAATGCCAAGCAGTTCCTAAAACCAGGAGGCAAAAGTGCAGCTGCCCAGCCCTGCTTGAGACTTTTTGCCATGGTAGTGGCTGCAGTAAGAAGCCAGGAGATGCCGCAGCATGTCAGCCGGGTGCATAGAGAATAGCGGGTGCAACGAGACATTAAGAAATATATACACATACATGCATAGACTGAGAAAGGATGGGAACAGGGAGCTCAAGCCCTCTTGGGTCAAGGCCCGGAACACATTCACCAGTTCGCCTTTATTGAGAGCTTAAGCATCTAGGTATTTGTAGAAGACTGGGAGTCAGTCACAGCCCTGATCAATAATTACTCGTGACTCTAAGAATGGAAAGGACATGCTGTAGCTGTGGGGGGCACCAGACCGGCAAGAAGTTCAGGAGTCTGTCCTGTATGCACACGTGGTGTTCTGACATGCACTGACCTGGCGTTCCAGCGTCCACAGCAGATCACCCATCTGTTGCTGATCAGTACGACCCCAGCTAATGAGCCCACGTGAATCGAATCAACTTGCTCTTGTAGTTCATTTCCAAGATGTTTTTCTCCTGGCTCAGCCAAAGCTGCAAAAACCTCCACTGGTTTTCCCACATTGTGACAAACGGGAGATCTACACACTGCTTTTATAAATGGCCAGTGTTTTAATGCCACCAGAAGTGATTAAAGTGGGATTCCCTCTGATGATGCCAAGGATATGTTCTAATTTACTGGGTAAGTTATGGTTTTGTGGGTTTAACATTTCACTTTTAACATTTGAATTTGTTAAATGTTTGGAAAAATAACTGATAGATAACATTGTGTTCCTTATTTTACCAATTTATGGACATTGTACTATTTTTCCCCACATTATAAGTGGTAGATGGGAAAAGGTGATAAAGAAACATACTCCAAAAGAACATTGATGAAGCAGAAAAACATTTTAACTCCAGAATTTGATAACATGTTTTTAAGGATGCCTTGAACTGGAAACAACATAGCATTAGGGCTTGATCTTGAGGGACCTAAGGAGCCTTAGGAAATGTGCCTGGGGCTAGAGGACAGCCTCCACACCTCTTTCAAGCTGTATAAGCCCAAATGCCAAGCAGTTCCTAAAACCAGGAGGCAAAAGTGCAGCTGCCCAGCCCTGCTTGAGACTTTTTGCCATGGTAGTGGCTGCAGTAAGAAGCCAGGAGATGCCGCAGCATGTCAGCCGGGTGCATAGAGAATAGCGGGTGCAACGAGACATTAAGAAATATATACACATACATGCATAGACTGAGAAAGGATGGGAACAGGGAGCTCAAGCCCTCTTGGGTCAAGGCCCGGAACACATTCACCAGTTCGCCTTTATTGAGAGCTTAAGCATCTAGGTATTTGTAGAAGACTGGGAGTCAGTCACAGCCCTGATCAATAATTACTCGTGACTCTAAGAATGGAAAGGACATGCTGTAGCTGTGGGGGGCACCAGACCGGCAAGAAGTTCAGGAGTCTGTCCTGTATGCACACGTGGTGTTCTGACATGCACTGACCTGGCGTTCCAGCGTCCACAGCAGATCACCCATCTGTTGCTGATCAGTACGACCCCAGCTAATGAGCCCACGTGAATCGAATCAACTTGCTCTTGTAGTTCATTTCCAAGATGTTTTTCTCCTGGCTCAGCCAAAGCTGCAAAAACCTCCACTGGTTTTTTTTCCCCACATTGTGACAAACGGGAGATCTACACACTGCTTTTATAAATGGCCAGTGTTTTAATGCCACCAGAAGTGATTAAAGTGGGATTCCCTCTGATGATGCCAAGGATATGTTCTAATTTACTGGGTAAGTTATGGTTTTGTGGGTTTAACATTTCACTTTTAACATTTGAATTTGTTAAATGTTTGGAAAAAATAACTGATAGATAACATTGTGTTCCTTATTTTACCAATTTATGGACATTGTACTATTTTTCCCCACATTATAAGTGGTAGATGGGAAAAGGTGATAAAGAAACATACTCCAAAAGAACATTGATGAAGCAGAAAAAAATGCTAGGCTTATAGTCTAATCCAGTTTTACATCCTTAGATAATTCACTGAACCACTGTTTCTTACAGTGAAGGGTGATCTCCGGAGTCTCTTCCAGCTGTACATGTCTGGTTCTTGGACAATAATCCCACTTCAGATGGAGGAACTGAGCCCAGGGAAGCCTAATAGGCTGCCCGTGACTATTGGAGTCATGTGTAAATAAAAGCAGAAGCAAGACTGGACCTTGAATCTTAAGACACTGATGGCGATTTCTAGACTTACCATGAGACTTCCTCGGTATTGGCCCTATTTTCACGTCCTCAGTAGCTGTGCCACTTAGTAGGAAACCAGGAGAAATATAAACTAAGTGATTAGAAATTGATGTAGCAAGACTTCGGGAAAGGAAGCTAAACCAGTGTTTATCTAACTGCATTGTGGGCTACTTGCATCAAAATCACCTGAGCACCTTATTGAAAATGCAGACTTCTGATCCTATCCCCTTGCCATGTTTATCAGTCTCTTTGGAAGGGACTCAAAGACTGCATTTTTAAACAAAAAGCCTCCTATAGTTTGAGAACCACTGATAGAAGAGGCTAAGTGGGAAAATGTACAGAAAATAGACTAAAGAACAAGGTAAACAAAGTTCTTTGAAGATAAAGAACAAAAAGGAAACTAAAAAAAAATGATATGATAGCTGAGGAAAAGAAAGATGCAGCATGTACTAGGGCACAGTATAAATTACTGTATATAAACGTAAAACCTAAGCCTAAAACATGCTTAAAAAATAGCACATTAACCTAATTTTCGAAAGGTATCTCAAACTTCACATCATTTGAAAGCATGTAAGATTCACTTCTCAGAGCAGTTGCATGAGCAGCATATAAGTTTCAGATGATAGCATCAGCACCAAATTATAAATCTATGTTTAGCCTCACTAGGTTGGTCAATTTTGTGGCTGCTTTTAGCTTTAGCTTTTCATCTAACTTTCTCACCTACTCCTACTTTGTGTATAACCATAAGTCACTTTATATCCTTTTTGGAAAAAAATTTTTTGGAATCAATCGTGAACACCCAAATAAAATCAAGCCTGCCACACACTTCTGGAGAATTCCAAAAGCATTTTAATATGCCTTCCTATGGGATAAGGTTAACAAAGTGAAATAATAGTTGTAACTACTCCCTGCTAATACAGTTAGTGGGAAAACTTTGATGATCAGTTCTAACATACAGAAGACAGACAGCACAGCTGTTAAAAACTACAACCCATGGTGTTCTGAAGAGCACTCACCTACAAATGGAGCCATCAAGGCCAATGTTTTCGGGTGATTCCTTGCTACTCCCCACCTTGCTCTGCTTTTACCTAAGGCTCAGCATAGGTTTTACAGACCTAATTGCTCAGGTCTTGAGTCAGAAACTGACTAGTAAAATATCTGTCAATTTAATGACACAAAGCTATGACAGGTGTTTACTGAATCAAAATGAACTGCTGTACAGTGTTGCACTAAAGCAGCTCCTCCCAGTCCAGCTGGTAGCTCCAGATCTTCCCAATCTCAACTTTTCTACTTAAAACAGCAGAACACTGGAGCACTTGGTTAAAAGTCTCATATGAGCATCTACACCCCCATTAAAGCAAAAATATCATCAATGTCGTCTGTCCCCTTAGTGGTTCCTGAGGTATGTTTGTTTATTTGCATCATTGTCCAAGAATCAGTTTCATTTTCATTGCTTTCCATATGATTTTCATGAATTTGTTTGTCTTTAGCTTGTATGACAGGACTTGAAACTCTTCTATTCCATACTTGCTTATTGTTAGGGTACTGATCACTTCTACAAACAGTAGGGTGTGAGAGTCTCTCTTTAACATCTGTAGCACTCTGAGCCCGTTGAGGGGACTGCTGGATTTCCTTTAAAAGAGTTGACTGCAACTTTCTCTGTTGTTTCCTTCGTTTCAGTGAAAATTTACTCTGTGATCTTCTTTGTCTCAGGTGATGCTTTGAAGTTTTGATACCTAAGCTATGAAGAAGGCAGTTGCAAATAGATGTTTTTATGCACTCTAGTTTCTTTGGCAAACTTTAAAGGACAGAAAAAATTGGAGATGGTTAGGATGCAGAAAAACATTCTCAAAACTTTTAATTTGTCTCGTACCAACCTCCAGTTGAAATATAAGTCTTAAGCCTGTGTACAACTCCAGAACTATAAGGAAAAATATGGGAATAGAAGCTTCAATTTAATCTGTGCTTTCAGAGCACAACTTCCCTCTGATTTAGACGGTGGGCAAATGTGCCCCAATTACGTTTCCACACGTAAAGTAGCTCCTACAACCATAAGCTGGCTGAATGGTGAGATAGAGCCATATTTCAGTGCCAGAGCTCTTCCCTGATCTGAATATTACTAACCTGTTCATAATGTAGTAGGAATAGAATTAGGGAAAAGAATGAATCACAAATAGAAAATTTGCTAGGATGCATCATCCCCTACCTAGCCTAATTGCTCAGGTCTTGAGTCAGAAACTGACTAGTAAAATATCTGTCAATTTAATGACACAAAGCTATGACAGGTGTTTACTGAATCAAAATGAACTGCTGTACAGTGTTGCACTAAAGCAGCTCCTCCCAGTCCAGCTGGTAGCTCCAGATCTTCCCAATCTCAACTTTTCTACTTAAAACAGCAGAACACTGGAGCACTTGGTTAAAAGTCTCATATGAGCATCTACACCCCCATTAAAGCAAAAATATCATCAATGTCGTCTGTCCCCTTAGTGGTTCCTGAGGTATGTTTGTTTATTTGCATCATTGTCCAAGAATCAGTTTCATTTTCATTGCTTTCCATATGATTTTCATGAATTTGTTTGTCTTTAGCTTGTATGACAGGACTTGAAACTCTTCTATTCCATACTTGCTTATTGTTAGGGTACTGATCACTTCTACAAACAGTAGGGTGTGAGAGTCTCTCTTTAACATCTGTAGCACTCTGAGCCCGTTGAGGGGACTGCTGGATTTCCTTTAAAAGAGTTGACTGCAACTTTCTCTGTTGTTTCCTTCGTTTCAGTGAAAATTTACTCTGTGATCTTCTTTGTCTCAGGTGATGCTTTGAAGTTTTGATACCTAAGCTATGAAGAAGGCAGTTGCAAATAGATGTTTTTATGCACTCTAGTTTCTTTGGCAAACTTTAAAGGACAAAAAAAATTGGAGATGGTTAGGATGCAGAAAAACATTCTCAAAACTTTTAATTTGTCTCGTACCAACCTCCAGTTGAAATATAAGTCTTAAGCCTGTGTACAACTCCAGAACTATAAGGAAAAATATGGGAATAGAAGCTTCAATTTAATCTGTGCTTTCAGAGCACAACTTCCCTCTGATTTAGACGGTGGGCAAATGTGCCCCAATTACGTTTCCACACGTAAAGTAGCTCCTACAACCATAAGCTGGCTGAATGGTGAGATAGAGCCATATTTCAGTGCCAGAGCTCTTCCCTGATCTGAATATTACTAACCTGTTCATAATGTAGTAGGAATAGAATTAGGGAAAAGAATGAATCACAAATAGAAAATTTGCTAGGATGCATCATCCCACTTCTGAAGTAACAACTTCATATTCAATATTATAGCAGGAAATGAACAAGGAAAAAGGAATAAAAGTGAAAAGACAGTTTCTGTAAAATGAGAAAACAGGGCTTCTGGCACAGACATTTAAATGACAACGTTGTGCTGCCTTAATTGTGACTCATGTATCATCTTCAAATTTGGGAACTCAGAACTCAAATGGCTGGTTACTTTAGGTATTCTGCTTTTGAATAGGGTACACTGCCACAAGGTGCATTGGTACCCTAACTGCCTCGCTGTGATAGATTGCAAAAGATCAGCATGAGCCTGTACCTCCTACCTTACCCTCTTCCTTTTAAAACAAATATAGAACTTTGAAGAAGCCCATTTCAATGCAGTAATTCATGATCTGTTTCCAAACCATTTTGCCTTACTATATAAGCAGTAATTTTTAAATGAGGAGAGGGTAGGTATACTTCCTAATTGAAACAGAAATGAGAAGATTAAAAGCATGATCAGAGGATCTGCACTGAGATTAAGATCTCCAGCTCTGATACCCTAAGTAATATCCTCTATTTCTTTATCTATGAAATGTAATACTCCCTGCTTTACAGAGTTATTGTGGACACTAAGTCAACTTAAAATGCAGTACAGGACTTCCCTGGTGGTCCAGTGGGTAAGGACATCACCTTGCAGTGCAAGGGGCGCTGGTTCGATCCCTGGCCTGGGAAGATCCCACGTGCCGCAGAGCGGCTGGACCAATGTGTCCAATTACCAAGCCCAAGATCTGGAGCACATGCGCCTGGAGCCAGTGCTCTGAGATGAGAGAGGCCACTGCAATGGGAGGCCCACACAGGCCAAAGAGCAAAGATGGATGAAAAATAAGTAAATGAAAGACCAAGAGAAGTGGCCCCCCAAAAAGAAAAAAATGCAGTGCAAATATAACATACTACTATAACAGCAAAACAGGGCAGAATGAAAGATCACTGTATTTTTGTGGGATGCAGAATAGTGGTTAAATCAAATAACTACCAGTTACCTTCTGCATTAACTTGTAATTATCATCTCTGCCCCATCTACCTGAGTTTCCACCCGAGAATGTAATGTAAAAACCCTTAACTTCTCCCACAGCTTTTAGTCAAAACTTGCTATAAAACATTCAGTATATGTCATATTTTTTACTAGAACAGGTATAGTTTTTCCATAAAGTTTTAAAGAAAATTTAACAAGTTTCGGGGCTTCCCCTGGTGGTCCAGTGGGTAAGGACACCGCCTTGCAGTGCAAGGGGCGCCAGTTCGAGCCCTGGCCTGGGAAGATCCCACGTGCCGCGGAGCGGCTGGACTGATGTGTCCAATCACCGAGCCGGAGCTCTGGAGCGCATGCGCCCAGAGCCGGTGCTCTGCAACGACAGACGCAGACGCCACCGCGATGGGAGGCCCACAGGAGCCAAAGAATGAAGACGAATGAAAATAGAGAAATGAAAGACCAATAGAAGTGGCCCGCCCACTCCCCTCCCTCCCCAACCCGACCCCCGCCCAAAGTAAAAAAATAAATAAATCTTAAAAAAAAAAAAAAGAAAAGAAAATTTAACAAGTTTTGAGCAAGTGATTCATCCATGGAAACCGTTATAAAGCCCTGAATACATCTATAACTATAGATAACAGAGTATTTCTTGAAGGATACATAAAAACTGGTCAATAATAGCCCCTGTGAAGGGAAAATGAGGACCTTTACGGTCATTTGTGTCTGAAATTCTTACCACAGGCATCTGTTATTTGCTCAATAAAAACAAAGCCCTAAAGTATCTAACTTCATGTATTATTTCAAGCAACATTGGCTCACAAAGATAACCATCTTTAAGCAGTTCTTTGAATGTAAGATTCACAGGAAAAGCAGGAAACAATGCATGGAGAGTCCTAGCTCCTGTGAATGAAAATTACCTAACCCTGACCTTGGAGTCTGATGTGTGACCTTGTAGGAGGAAGCATCTTCTGCTCTCACAGCTTCATCCAACTGAAGATGTGGGCAGACTGGCCATCTCTCCTACTAGAGGTGGAGCCAGAACTCCATGAGGATTAAATCTCTCACACATTCTTGTATCTGCAGGGTTAGCGTATCATAGACACTCCTGATACTTTTTGAATAAAAGAATAGAATGATAAACAGGATACATGAGCAAATCCAACCGACCAAGTTTACTTTCTTCCTCCCCATAATATATATAGCTCTGCCAACAAAGCATTAGCTGCTCAGTCATGCACAACTCTGTGACCCTGTGGACTGTAGCCGCCAGGATCCTCTGTCCATGGGATTCTCTGGGCAAGAATACTGGAGTAGGTTGCCATGCCCTTCTCCAGACCGCCCAACAAAAGTAGCTAACAAAACTGCAGAGTAGATCCCAATTTTGGTCCCCAAGGTGCTGGACGTTAAAAAGGCTACTAACTTGAATGTATACTTTTGCCCTAAATGATAACAGAAAAAGTAAAGGAATGTAATTTTTATAATATACCTACCTATAGCCTTGAGCTTCCACATGTTTAAGCCGGTTAGTTTTAAGAAGTTTACTACCCAGAAAGGTGGTCTGAGCCTTGAGTTTTTTGCTTCTACACCACAGAATCGCCATTTGGATTTCTTCAGAAAGTTGTGTGAAAGTCTCAGCTTCTTGGAATCTTTGCACAAGACTTTTTACACAGGGAGTTCCTACTGCTTTCCGAGAAGAATGTTCAGTTGTTTTTAGTTTGGATTGAGAACATTCAGACTCCAAGCTTTTCTCCTGAAATACAGTACAATAAGAAAAATATATTGGATCTGTTACTGACTTATAAATATATGACAACAGAGAAGTTGACTCACAGACTATCAACATTTGAAAATACATCTTTTAAAAAACTGGTCTCCCTGTGAAGGGAAAATGAGGACCTTTACGGTCATTTGTGTCTGAAATTCTTACCACAGGCATCTGTTATTTGCTCAATAAAAACAAAGCCCTAAAGTATCTAACTTCATGTATTATTTCAAGCAACATTGGCTCACAAAGATAACCATCTTTAAGCAGTTCTTTGAATGTAAGATTCACAGGAAAAGCAGGAAACAATGCATGGAGAGTCCTAGCTCCTGTGAATGAAAATTACCTAACCCTGACCTTGGAGTCTGATGTGTGACCTTGTAGGAGGAAGCATCTTCTGCTCTCACAGCTTCATCCAACTGAAGATGTGGGCAGACTGGCCATCTCTCCTACTAGAGGTGGAGCCAGAACTCCATGAGGATTAAATCTCTCACACATTCTTGTATCTGCAGGGTTAGCGTATCATAGACACTCCTGATACTTTTTGAATAAAAGAATAGAATGATAAACAGGATACATGAGCAAATCCAACCGACCAAGTTTACTTTCTTCCTCCCCATAATATATATAGCTCTGCCAACAAAGCATTAGCTGCTCAGTCATGCACAACTCTGTGACCCTGTGGACTGTAGCCGCCAGGATCCTCTGTCCATGGGATTCTCTGGGCAAGAATACTGGAGTAGGTTGCCATGCCCTTCTCCAGACCGCCCAACAAAAGTAGCTAACAAAACTGCAGAGTAGATCCCAATTTTGGTCCCCAAGGTGCTGGACGTTAAAAAGGCTACTAACTTGAATGTATACTTTTGCCCTAAATGATAACAGAAAAAGTAAAGGAATGTAATTTTTATAATATACCTACCTATAGCCTTGAGCTTCCACATGTTTAAGCCGGTTAGTTTTAAGAAGTTTACTACCCAGAAAGGTGGTCTGAGCCTTGAGTTTTTTGCTTCTACACCACAGAATCGCCATTTGGATTTCTTCAGAAAGTTGTGTGAAAGTCTCAGCTTCTTGGAATCTTTGCACAAGACTTTTTACACAGGGAGTTCCTACTGCTTTCCGAGAAGAATGTTCAGTTGTTTTTAGTTTGGATTGAGAACATTCAGACTCCAAGCTTTTCTCCTGAAATACAGTACAATAAGAAAAATATATTGGATCTGTTACTGACTTATAAATATATGACAACAGAGAAGTTGACTCACAGACTATCAACATTTGAAAATACATCTTTTTAAAAGAAGGAAAAAAGTTTCTTCCAGCTCCCTATGCTTTTGTCTTTTTCTTTTTCTTTTTTGGCCGTGCCACTCGGCTTTTGGGATCTTAGTTCCCCAACCTTAGATCAGACTCGTGCTCCCTTGCAGTGGAAACACAGAGTCCTAATAACTGGACTGCCAGGGAATTCCCTTCCTTTTTCTTAAAAAATTTTTTATTCACTGCTCCTAACACAAGATTTTTTCCCCTGTGTGCTACAATAGATCTGATGTAGAGCTAAATTTAGTCATACACAGGTAAATATAAATACTTACACACATATCTATTTATTTAGCCTGTGCTGTTGTTTAGTTGCTATGTCATGTCTGACTCCTTGTGACCCCATGGACTATAGCCCTCAAGGCTCCTCTGTCTATGGAATTTCCCAGGCAAGAACACTGGAGTGGCCAATTCCTTCTCCAGGGGATCTTCCATTCAAGAATCCAACCAACCTCTTCTGCATTGCCAGGTAGATTCTCTACCATTGAGCCACCAGGGAAGCCCATTTAACCTATATATAAGAATCAAATTCCACAAAATTAAGTACTGGTCAGAGCCTATCTGGCAGGAAACAAAATCACTGAAGAGCCCTTTTCCTCTAATGCTGAACTGCCACAACTTGTCTTTTCACTTCTATATCCTGAGTCACCCCTGACAATGATGGGTCATAAATGTTATTGATAAATGTGAAAATGGGGATGACTGCTGAATGTATATTACAAATGCTTAACTGAGCCAAGTTTCCAATTCCAATTCAATCATCTTTTGATGTGCTACCTTTTCCTCTTCTATCTCATCTTTCTCTACAAGTCAACTTTGAATTTGATCAACTGCTATTTATTGAAATATGTCACCTACTAAGTCTGCTTCCATCCTCTGTTCAAAGTCTACTTTCTTCCAAATTTCTCATTCTCAAGAAGAGTGAGTAGCAGTAGTAGAATAAATGAAGGTAGACACCTATCAACACTTTGTGTTGGTGTTCCATAAAAGTCTGACCTAAAAACTAGTTTAAGCATATTGGTGCTACATGCTAAAAACAGACTAGTGATTGGTCAAAAATAAGAGGGACACCGGAACCAGCTCACCTAGGAAAAGATGGATGGACTGCAGAAGGTTTCAAGAGTCACAGAGAGCCATAGTTATTAAGATAGAGCTGATAAAACTATCTAAGGACTGGTGTAATGATAAAACTCAGGGAGATAGTGAAGGACAGGGAAGCTTGGTGTGCTGCAGCCCATGGAGTCGCCAAGAGTCTGACACAACTTAGTGGCTGAACAAGAAGAAGTAATGATAGAGGCAAAGACTGAAACCAGACTGCTTGGTTTCAATCCCAGTCCTGTCACATATTTGCTGTCTGGCCTGAACAAATTTCTTGTCCTTTCTATGCCTTAATTTTCTCATTTGAAACAATGGAAACAATACCACCTACCTCACAGGCTTTTGAAAGGATTATATGGATTTACACATGTAAAGTGTTCTGAACAATCCCAGGCAAGAACACTGGAGTGGCCAATTCCTTCTCCAGGGGATCTTCCATTCAAGAATCCAACCAACCTCTTCTGCATTGCCAGGTAGATTCTCTACCATTGAGCCACCAGGGAAGCCCATTTAACCTATATATAAGAATCAAATTCCACAAAATTAAGTACTGGTCAGAGCCTATCTGGCAGGAAACAAAATCACTGAAGAGCCCTTTTCCTCTAATGCTGAACTGCCACAACTTGTCTTTTCACTTCTATATCCTGAGTCACCCCTGACAATGATGGGTCATAAATGTTATTGATAAATGTGAAAATGGGGATGACTGCTGAATGTATATTACAAATGCTTAACTGAGCCAAGTTTCCAATTCCAATTCAATCATCTTTTGATGTGCTACCTTTTCCTCTTCTATCTCATCTTTCTCTACAAGTCAACTTTGAATTTGATCAACTGCTATTTATTGAAATATGTCACCTACTAAGTCTGCTTCCATCCTCTGTTCAAAGTCTACTTTCTTCCAAATTTCTCATTCTCAAGAAGAGTGAGTAGCAGTAGTAGAATAAATGAAGGTAGACACCTATCAACACTTTGTGTTGGTGTTCCATAAAAGTCTGACCTAAAAACTAGTTTAAGCATATTGGTGCTACATGCTAAAAACAGACTAGTGATTGGTCAAAAATAAGAGGGACACCGGAACCAGCTCACCTAGGAAAAGATGGATGGACTGCAGAAGGTTTCAAGAGTCACAGAGAGCCATAGTTATTAAGATAGAGCTGATAAAACTATCTAAGGACTGGTGTAATGATAAAACTCAGGGAGATAGTGAAGGACAGGGAAGCTTGGTGTGCTGCAGCCCATGGAGTCGCCAAGAGTCTGACACAACTTAGTGGCTGAACAAGAAGAAGTAATGATAGAGGCAAAGACTGAAACCAGACTGCTTGGTTTCAATCCCAGTCCTGTCACATATTTGCTGTCTGGCCTGAACAAATTTCTTGTCCTTTCTATGCCTTAATTTTCTCATTTGAAACAATGGAAACAATACCACCTACCTCACAGGCTTTTGAAAGGATTATATGGATTTACACATGTAAAGTGTTCTGAACAATGCCTTGCAAAGAGTAAATGCAGTGTAAGTATTATGATGATGATGTCGTCTTCCCCTGCAGCTTGTGAATTGGACAGAGTATAAATGCAATCCTTGTAAACCTTCAAGAAAGTACTGACTTGTTAGAAATGACTAAAGATTCTTGAATAGAATGAAAGAAATAACCCAAGAGGAAAACAATTTTGAAAAGAGTGTTACAGAACTTCTTATCTCTGTTAGATCCAGAACAAGCAGAATTTATAGACACTAGCCAAGAAGAGGAATCATTTTAAAGCTCAAACACTGAACAAGAAGAAACAGAAGCTTCACGATAAAGGATGAGGATGATGATAGTGATGATGAAAATAGATAACAACATCTAACACCAAGTAAGTGCTTACCATACTTTGGATCTGTGCTGAACACGTAGTAAAACTGGCACAACCATATGAGGTACATACCGTTATTAGAAAATAGATCAAGAAACTTACATAAGGTCACAAAGCTAGTACAGGCCAAAGCCAGGACTTAAACCGTTTGTCTAACTGCAAAGCCCATACTCTAGCTGCAGTACAGTCAACTCCTATGATGATGGATCCTAGGATCACTTTAAAATTCTAGTATAACTCAGTAAAATGTTTCTGAAGGCATTCTATTAACTGAATTAACTAGATCCCTTGGGAATGCCTCCATTCAGAAGCACAGACTGAGAGCTAAGATGCACTACACCCAGAACTGGGGATAAAAACAGAAGATTCAGCCTCTGCCCTCGGTAAGTGGCATCTATACTATAATTAGCAGAAGTCATAAGCTGTATTGAAATAAGCCAGACAAACCTGAATAGCTTTGTGTTTCAGCTGTTTGCAGAAAGCTCTCACATCAAATTCTGATGACTTTTCTGTGGAGATGCAAAGATCACAGATATAAAAGCTTAGGTATATATTTTAAAATCAGTAAATTCTTAAGTACATGACAACATTTCTTGCCAAATTACTACAAAAGAGACAAAAAGAATTAAGCAAGCAAAGAACTATGAAACAACAACAGAAACAAATAACCATATGGACAAGCTTAGAAAACACAGGTGTTATTAATATCATTCTTCTCTAAAGATAATAAAAATAAAGAAGAGAATTTAAGAGTATATGCCATATCAAAACAAATTACCTTTTAAGATTTTCTTATTCTTTACTGGTTGTCCAAGATCCATATTATTCTGTATGTTGATCTTCATTTGTTTAGTTTTTTTGGAAATTCTAAGTAAAGTTTCTTCACTTGGCCTCTGTGATTGCGCTTTTGTTAAAAATAGTTTATTTAGAAGTTTAGTTACTCCTTTAGCTGAAAAAGCTGTAGGCATTTTTTTCTTAAAGACTTCAAAATAGGGCTCTCCTAAAAATTCAGCAATGTCAGAAGGAAAAGTAAAGCCTTTGAAGTAAGGCAGTGGTTGAATCCTGGAGACTTCTTGAAGTAATCCAAACAATGGCTCATATAAAGAAACCAGTCTTTTTAAAACATCTTTATATAGAACCCTAGAGAAGGAAGTATGAGCTCATGAATTAGCCAGTAATTATAATTTGCAGATTACATAATAACCAACAGATTCAAAGCTGAAAATAATGCCTATCAATCCACCACTATAGAATTTAAAAAATGCTACAGTGGATACTTGCAAAGCGCTAGATGTAGTTCAGCCTATACAGAAAAACCCAAGTACAAAAGGTTACATAAAACCAAATAAAGGGCTTTCCTGGTGGTCCAGTGGGTAAAAAGAGTGCCTTGCAGTGCAAGGGGCGCCAGTTCAATCCCTGGCCTGGGAAGATCCAACATGTCGCGGAGCGGCTGGACTGGTGTGTCCAATTATGAGCTAGCGCTCTGGAGCACATGCACCCAGAGCCGGTGCCCTGCAGCGAGAGAGGCCACGGCAATGGCAGGCCCACACAGGCCAAAGAACAAAGATGGATGAAAATAAATAAATGAAAGACCAATAAAAGAAGCAAAATTTTTAAAAAGAAAAATTTTTTTTCAGCTGTTTGCAGAAAGCTCTCACATCAAATTCTGATGACTTTTCTGTGGAGATGCAAAGATCACAGATATAAAAGCTTAGGTATATATTTTAAAATCAGTAAATTCTTAAGTACATGACAACATTTCTTGCCAAATTACTACAAAAGAGACAAAAAGAATTAAGCAAGCAAAGAACTATGAAACAACAACAGAAACAAATAACCATATGGACAAGCTTAGAAAACACAGGTGTTATTAATATCATTCTTCTCTAAAGATAATAAAAATAAAGAAGAGAATTTAAGAGTATATGCCATATCAAAACAAATTACCTTTTAAGATTTTCTTATTCTTTACTGGTTGTCCAAGATCCATATTATTCTGTATGTTGATCTTCATTTGTTTAGTTTTTTTGGAAATTCTAAGTAAAGTTTCTTCACTTGGCCTCTGTGATTGCGCTTTTGTTAAAAATAGTTTATTTAGAAGTTTAGTTACTCCTTTAGCTGAAAAAGCTGTAGGCATTTTTTTCTTAAAGACTTCAAAATAGGGCTCTCCTAAAAATTCAGCAATGTCAGAAGGAAAAGTAAAGCCTTTGAAGTAAGGCAGTGGTTGAATCCTGGAGACTTCTTGAAGTAATCCAAACAATGGCTCATATAAAGAAACCAGTCTTTTTAAAACATCTTTATATAGAACCCTAGAGAAGGAAGTATGAGCTCATGAATTAGCCAGTAATTATAATTTGCAGATTACATAATAACCAACAGATTCAAAGCTGAAAATAATGCCTATCAATCCACCACTATAGAATTTAAAAAATGCTACAGTGGATACTTGCAAAGCGCTAGATGTAGTTCAGCCTATACAGAAAAACCCAAGTACAAAAGGTTACATAAAACCAAATAAAGGGCTTTCCTGGTGGTCCAGTGGGTAAAAAGAGTGCCTTGCAGTGCAAGGGGCGCCAGTTCAATCCCTGGCCTGGGAAGATCCAACATGTCGCGGAGCGGCTGGACTGGTGTGTCCAATTATGAGCTAGCGCTCTGGAGCACATGCACCCAGAGCCGGTGCCCTGCAGCGAGAGAGGCCACGGCAATGGCAGGCCCACACAGGCCAAAGAACAAAGATGGATGAAAATAAATAAATGAAAGACCAATAAAAGAAGCAAAATTTTTAAAAAAGAGAAAGAAATCCATCCTAAAAAAAACCAACCAAATAAAGTACTACATGGAGAGATACCTCAAAGGATGTGCACA
This sequence comes from Tragulus kanchil, assembly GCA_022376925.1. Lineage (NCBI taxonomy): Eukaryota > Metazoa > Chordata > Mammalia > Artiodactyla > Tragulidae > Tragulus > Tragulus kanchil. Next base: position 177,035,193 of record JAIOJX010000028.1, read on the forward strand.
AATCTTAAATGTAGTTTTCTTTTTTTTGCCTTTACAGAGTTTTGTTGTTTACAGCTCTGTATAATCCCAAATCCATCACAGGCAGATCTTTGATCCCTACCACCTGGGCCCCCCTACCACTCAGTAGTTTTATCTAGATGATAAGATTTTAGGCAAATTTCAGGTTTTATATATATATATATATATATATATATTTGGCCACTTCTATTGATCTTTCATTTATCTATTTCCATCCATCTTTGCTCTGTGGCCTGTGTGGGCCTCCCATCGCAGTGGCCTCTCTCGCTGCAGAGCACTGGCTCTGGGCGCATGTGCTCCAGAGCTCCGGCTCGGTCGTTGGACACATCGGTCCAGCCGCTCTGCAGTACATGGGATCTTCCCAGGCCAGGAATCAAACCGGCGCCCCCTGCACTGCAAGGTGGTGTCCTACCCACTGGACCACCAGGGAAGACCCAAATTTCAGGTTTTTTGATTTATTTTTCTGTTTTTTGAAAGTTTCTTGAGATAACCATGTATTACTAAAATAAAAAATCAAAGCTATTTTCATTATAGGGAAGAATAATGAAGGCTTGACATTGATTAGTAATTCTAACATTATTAACATAAGATAATCATACGAACATATAGTCAGTAATTCTAACATTGTTAGCTCTAAAAACAAGCAGAATAAAAAACAAGATAATTGAAAACAGTACTTGAGATATCCAAGTTAAGCTAGCAAAACAAGGTTTAGAGAGAATTTTCTCTCTGTACAAACAATGTTTCCAGTGGGTAAAAAGAGTGCCTTGCAGTGCAAGGGGCGCCAGTTCAATCCCTGGCCTGGGAAGATCCAACATGTCGCGGAGCGGCTGGACTGGTGTGTCCAATTATGAGCTAGCGCTCTGGAGCACATGCACCCAGAGCCGGTGCCCTGCAGCGAGAGAGGCCACGGCAATGGCAGGCCCACACAGGCCAAAGAACAAAGATGGATGAAAATAAATAAATGAAAGACCAATAAAAGAAGCAAAATTTTTAAAAAAGAGAAAGAAATCCATCCTAAAAAAAACCAACCAAATAAAGTACTACATGGAGAGATACCTCAAAGGATGTGCACAAATCTTAAATGTAGTTTTCTTTTTTTTGCCTTTACAGAGTTTTGTTGTTTACAGCTCTGTATAATCCCAAATCCATCACAGGCAGATCTTTGATCCCTACCACCTGGGCCCCCCTACCACTCAGTAGTTTTATCTAGATGATAAGATTTTAGGCAAATTTCAGGTTTTATATATATATATATATATATATATATATTTGGCCACTTCTATTGGTCTTTCATTTATCTATTTCCATCCATCTTTGTTCTTTGGCCTGTGTGGGCCTCCCATCACAGTGGCCTCTCTCGCTGCAGAGCACTGGCTCTGGGCACACATGCTCCAGAGCTCCAACTCGGTAGTTAGACACATTGATTCCAGCCGCTCTGCAGTACATGGGATCTTCCCAGGCCAGGAATCAAACCGGCGCCCCCTGCACTGCAAGGTGGTGTCCTACCCACTGGACCACCAGGGAAGACCCAAATTTCAGGTTTTTTGATTTATTTTTCTGTTTTTTGAAAGTTTCTTGAGATAACCATGTATTACTAAAATAAAAAATCAAAGCTATTTTCATTATAGGGAAGAATAATGAAGGCTTGACATTGATTAGTAATTCTAACATTATTAACATAAGATAATCATACGAACATATAGTCAGTAATTCTAACATTGTTAGCTCTAAAAACAAGCAGAATAAAAAACAAGATAATTGAAAACAGTACTTGAGATATCCAAATTAAGCTAGCAAAACAAGGTTTAGAGAGAATTTTCTCTCTCTTTTTTTTTTTTTGGTTTCTATTAAATTAGAGCTAATCACAAATGGGCAGATTTTGAGTCCAATTATCCTACAAATAAGCACCCTAATATATACTGTGAGATGCAAGGGAAGTTCTCTTTGGTTTGCAGTTAGTATTACTAGTGTTCTTTACATCAATTAATTATGGCTCAGAAAGCAATGGTGGTTCACATGGAAGAAAGGGTCTATAAGACATTAGGAAGGTCACTGCCATGAAAAATTAGAAACCTAGTGGCAGAAATAAATGATACAAACTGCCCAGGGCCACCTTCATTTTAAATGGCTCAGTGGCCAAATGATTAGAGGGACCTTTTTATTTTTTTAAGTCCCAGCTTGGTAATCTTAGGAATTCATTTGCTTAGTTGTTTACTGTGGAGGTAAGCTCATAGATTCAGATTCAAAGCCTAGTCTTTTGACAACCATCAACACTTAGCTTCCCAATGCATCCCAAATAAAGTCTGATCAAATGAAGAAACAATTCCTGCACCTTCAACATCCTATGGGAAAGCAATTATGAAGACTACTAATAAGAAACCTAATCTGAGTTGGAGAAATGAAAAAGACATGCAAGATTTCAAAGGTACATACATACTTACCATAACCTGCTCACGAGCCCAACCATCACAAGGTTTAAAATAATGAATTCTTGCAAACCTAGATGTTTCACAGTCAAGCTGGAGAATCAAGTTAAAGATGGAAAACAGAATAAAAAGGAACTTAGGTTTCATTAAGTTACATTTATGAAAAAAAAGAGTAGAAGTAGAATTATTTGAAGGAATTAAAGCCTCTATTTAAGTTCTATTTAAGTTATAGAAGCTTAAAGTAATATACACTCAGAGACTTCATTAATACATTTTGTTTCTAATGTTTAGTTTCTAAAATTAAGAATTTCTAACTGTCAACACCCTTAAGATAATATATACTAAATAGATATAGAAATCTCTGGCAATGGTCACTTCCGGCAATTCCCAGGAAAAGGAGACCAAAGGGCAAAATTTTAAGAATTTGCCTAAGTTATAACCCTTGCTTTGCTTTGAAAGTATGAAAAGCTACATACTCCTTAGCTTTCAAACAGAAATACTATTAAATACATTCCTGCATGTGTGCTCAGTTGCTCAGTTGTGATCCCATGGATTGTAGCCTGCCAGGTTCCTCTGTCCGTGGGATTTTCCAGGCAAGAATGCTGGAGTGGGTTGCCATTTCCTCCTCCAGGGTGTGTTCCCGATCCAGGAATCAAACCCAGGTCTCCTGTGGCTCCACATTAGCAGATGGATTCTTTACCACTGAGCTTGGGTAGTCCATTAAATACATCCAAACCATTCCAATTTAGAACAAGGTATTTAGTTGATTCAAGGATACACAAATGTCTTGCAGCAACAGTCCAATAAGCGAAGTAGCAACTTGCAGGCTCCCAAAATCTTCATCAACACCAGTTCCACCACCGGTTGGCTGGGGATGACACATGCTTTGGTATTTACGGGCTGACTCTCACTTGACAAACATAGAAAAGCATGTTACTTTCATTCTTTTTTTTTTTAAACATTTATTTTATTTATTTATCTTTTGGAGGGTGGGGTGGGGAGGGAGGGGAACGGGGCCACTTCTATTGGTCTTTCATTTCTCTATTTTTCATGTCTTCTTTGGCTCCTGTGGGCCTCCCATTGCGGTGGCCTCTGTCGTTGCAGAGCACCGGCCCTGGGTGCATGCGCCCCAGAGCTCCGGCTCGGTGATTGGACACATCAGTCCGGCCGCTCCGCGGCACATGGGATCTTCCCAGGCCAGGGATCGAACCGGTGCCCCTTGCACTGCAAGGCAGGGTCCTTACCCACTGGACCACCAGGGAAGCCCACTTTCATTCTTAAATATAAAGCACTTTTACAGTAAGTGCAGACTTGCTTTACGATCAGTTTGAGGTACTTATGCTTAATAAGGACTCACTGAAGTTGACTGACACTTATATTTTAAAACAATCTATCATGACCCAGATTTCATTCAATGTCACACTGTTCCCTCACACAGGCCAACAGCAAAAGAACACCGCAAATACCAGGGTCTATTTAGTAAAATTTAAATTTTACAGCTAAGACTTAATTGGTTATATCTTAACAATAAGTGAAGAAAGCCTAAAGCAAAGTCACAGAAAGACACTGGGTTTGTGGCCCACCCAAAGCCCATTACCAAGTAACTAGACCACTTACTTAGAAGAAAATGACTCAGAGAGGTCTCGAATTGAACCTTCCAAATTCATGGTTTTCAAGCGTTTTAAACACTGTTCAACCTGAAAGGGGAAAAGCAGCTCAAATTCACATGTTTATGTGTGTGTGTAACACAGACAAAGTCACTGATATGACCACAAAAACAAAGAAATCCAAACTTTCAAAGTATAGAAATACACAGGATACAAAGTACAGAAATACACAGAATACCATACTTAAAGGTATTAAGAAACCTGTAGCCCAAAGCAATTGCTTCTGGTTAAAATTTTGAAATTTACCCAGCCAAATAAATTTCTTAAATCAGCTTATGACTAAGAATTTACTATATGCTAGGATGTGCTCTATATGCTAGAATTTACTAAATGCTAGGATGATGTTCTCTTGGGGACCAAAGTAAGTATAAAATTATTCTCGAAGTAATACTAATAATTTCTCTGAAGCAACATGATTTCTCATAGTAAAACTCTTAAAACAAGATGGTAAAATGTTAATTACTAAACTTCACCTGTCTGTGAGTGCCACCGACATGAGGATCAACTGATGGAGTGACTGGGCACTGTGAAGATGTAGAACCAAGTAAGCAGAGGCTCAGGAGGGATCCAAGGTGGTGAGTGGGAGGACTCACCAAGGGCTCACGCTACCTGGAGAACAAACTATACGAAGATGGGCCAAAGCCGACAAGGAAACTGCAGACTTGCTTTACGATCAGTTTGCAGGGTACTGGACCACCAGGAAGCCCACTTTCATTCTTAAATATAAAGCACTTTTACAGTAAGTGCAGACTTGCTTACGATCAGTTTGAGGTACTTATGCTTAATAAGGACTCACTGAAGTTGACTGACACTTATATTTTAAAACAATCTATCATGACCCAGATTTCATTCAATGTCACACTGTTCCCTCACACAGGCCAACAGCAAAAGAACACCGCAAATACCAGGGTCTATTTAGTAAAATTTAAATTTTACAGCTAAGACTTAATTGGTTATATCTTAACAATAAGTGAAGAAAGCCTAAAGCAAAGTCACAGAAAGACACTGGGTTTGTGGCCCACCCAAAGCCCATTACCAAGTAACTAGACCACTTACTTAGAAGAAAATGACTCAGAGAGGTCTCGAATTGAACCTTCCAAATTCATGGTTTTCAAGCGTTTTAAACACTGTTCAACCTGAAAGGGGAAAAGCAGCTCAAATTCACATGTTTATGTGTGTGTGTAACACAGACAAAGTCACTGATATGACCACAAAAACAAAGAAATCCAAACTTTCAAAGTATAGAAATACACAGGATACAAAGTACAGAAATACACAGAATACCATACTTAAAGGTATTAAGAAACCTGTAGCCCAAAGCAATTGCTTCTGGTTAAAATTTTGAAATTTACCCAGCCAAATAAATTTCTTAAATCAGCTTATGACTAAGAATTTACTATATGCTAGGATGTGCTCTATATGCTAGAATTTACTAAATGCTAGGATGATGTTCTCTTGGGGACCAAAGTAAGTATAAAATTATTCTCGAAGTAATACTAATAATTTCTCTGAAGCAACATGATTTCTCATAGTAAAACTCTTAAAACAAGATGGTAAAATGTTAATTACTAAACTTCACCTGTCTGTGAGTGCCACCGACATGAGGATCAACTGATGGAGTGACTGGGCACTGTGAAGATGTAGAACCAAGTAAGCAGAGGCTCAGGAGGGATCCAAGGTGGTGAGTGGGAGGACTCACCAAGGGCTCACGCTACCTGGAGAACAAACTATACGAAGATGGGCACCAGAGAGAAGCCTGAGCTAAGGAAACTGAAGAGCCCAGATCAAGAAGGATCCTGTAAGTTATGCTAAGAGGTCTGGTCTTTATTCTGGAGAAAATGGAGAACCACTCCAAATTAAAGCTCTATTCTAGGATGATTAACCTGCATTTGGTACACATGAATATGCCACAGTGGAGACGAAAGACTGAAGGAGGAAAGATCAGTCAGAATTACAAGACAACTAAAAATTGACAAGGTCTAAAAATTTAGTCATAACTAAAAGGGACTAGATGCACAGAAGATTGTGACTGATCAGCTGACCTGATGGGAGAGCTACATAAAGAAGCAGAGAAAACAGAACACCAAAGTTTTCTGACTATAATTATTGGCAACTTGGAAGCCAGGGGGAGAAATACATACATTGTATCTGAGATAACAAATTTGGTTTTGTTAAAGACGCAGGAGATAAAAGCTGCCCCAGAGAAGAAAACTTAGGAAAGACCATGATCCCAAATCTTTCTTTGGTGAAAAAAAAAAAAAAAAAAAAAAATCACCTTTTTTGCCTTAAGTAATGCGAGTGGAAAACTAACCAGAGAGCATGAACCTGTAAGACTGAAGAGTTATGTCTGTCTTTTTCACCCCGTACACCTAGCTCAAAGCACAGTGCCTGACTCATAGAAAGTTTCAAAAATACTCGGAGAATTAATAAAATGAATGAGCAACTAGATGAGCATCTAAAGAACTCAGCTTAGAAGACTCTACTCTGTGGTGTAGTCCCCCGAGCTAGAGGGCTCACACAACTTGTTATGTGGTCATTTAATACCAGTTAGGTTGTTTACCACCACAGTAAATAAATCACAACTTTGTTCTTTCTTTAGATTTAGGGATTTTGATCATGCACAGGAGAATTGTTTCTTAATCCAATTCTTTGTCTTGATGAAATCACGCAATCTTTAAATGAGGCAGAGGTACAGTTACATGTTATAGATTGCTTATAATAAGGAAAATTTTTCCTAATTATCTACCTATTAGAAACAAGACTAGGAAAAAATCAAGCATAGTTCTTTTCTAATACAGATGGTTTTTTGAAATGCTTTCAGAAAAAAAGAAAAAAGGGAGCTCACGTGCGACTGGGCTGAACACGTATAAATCATAAGTAATTTACTGCAATTTCCATAAATAATAACTCGGTGGCAGTGTGATCTCCATCTTCATCAAGCAAGCATGCTGAATGTTAAACACAGGACTCCCTCCTCACCTGCCTGAGGGCCAAATGGGGCTTGTGGCGACCCATTCTGTTGTGATTGCTGTAAAGGACTGCACACAGGACATTTTTTGTCTCTAAAATTGACAAGGTCTAAAAATTTAGTCATAACTAAAAGGGACTAGATGCACAGAAGATTGTGACTGATCAGCTGACCTGATGGGAGAGCTACATAAAGAAGCAGAGAAAACAGAACACCAAAGTTTTCTGACTATAATTATTGGCAACTTGGAAGCCAGGGGGAGAAATACATACATTGTATCTGAGATAACAAATTTGGTTTTGTTAAAGACGCAGGAGATAAAAGCTGCCCCAGAGAAGAAAACTTAGGAAAGACCATGATCCCAAATCTTTCTTTGGTGAAAAAAAAAAAAAAAAAAAAAAAATCACCTTTTTTGCCTTAAGTAATGCGAGTGGAAAACTAACCAGAGAGCATGAACCTGTAAGACTGAAGAGTTATGTCTGTCTTTTTCACCCCGTACACCTAGCTCAAAGCACAGTGCCTGACTCATAGAAAGTTTCAAAAATACTCGGAGAATTAATAAAATGAATGAGCAACTAGATGAGCATCTAAAGAACTCAGCTTAGAAGACTCTACTCTGTGGTGTAGTCCCCCGAGCTAGAGGGCTCACACAACTTGTTATGTGGTCATTTAATACCAGTTAGGTTGTTTACCACCACAGTAAATAAATCACAACTTTGTTCTTTCTTTAGATTTAGGGATTTTGATCATGCACAGGAGAATTGTTTCTTAATCCAATTCTTTGTCTTGATGAAATCACGCAATCTTTAAATGAGGCAGAGGTACAGTTACATGTTATAGATTGCTTATAATAAGGAAAATTTTTCCTAATTATCTACCTATTAGAAACAAGACTAGGAAAAAATCAAGCATAGTTCTTTTCTAATACAGATGGTTTTTTGAAATGCTTTCAGAAAAAAAGAAAAAAGGGAGCTCACGTGCGACTGGGCTGAACACGTATAAATCATAAGTAATTTACTGCAATTTCCATAAATAATAACTCGGTGGCAGTGTGATCTCCATCTTCATCAAGCAAGCATGCTGAATGTTAAACACAGGACTCCCTCCTCACCTGCCTGAGGGCCAAATGGGGCTTGTGGCGACCCATTCTGTTGTGATTGCTGTAAAGGACTGCACACAGGACATCTGTCTCTGCATCTAAGGTTCTGCTCTTCAGTGACAGTGCAACGCGACAGCATTCCTTAATGACAGCTGCAGTGCAAAGGGCTGAAGCAGAGATGTTCAGTAAGACTCAACATGCATTTCTACATTAAGTATATTATAGATAACATACACTGAAAGAAGCATCTTTCCTTATCTGCTTTGAAAGAAATCAATACCACCACCATCACCCTCACCTGTAAGAACACAATGTTTCTAAAAATGCAAGAAGTGACATAGGAAGATGGTGACAGATACCAAGTCCAGGAAATCATTAACAGAACATCTGTTAAACTAGAATGTTTATCTTTATATCACATTTTATCATGTTTTTAAGAACATTTCCTGTGTGAATCGTTTGCAGAGGCATTTTGTGTACACCAAATACTTTATGTAGAAGGTTGGACACTTGTAGTGTACTTCTCTAGTTCCAGTTTAAGAATATATTTAGAAAAGAGGAATCACTGTAACAACTGTAAATTATATAGTGAATCTCTGCAAAACACGGGGTGCTTACTTAGCAAAATAAGGTTAACAGTCTGCTAGTATGAAAAGCTGTGGATGAAAGAGTTAAAGCGTTCTCTGTGGCTCCAAGGGTAGCAGTAGCATCCTAAGCGGCACTGACACAGAGGCAGAGATTTCCATACTACAGGGAGAACTATCCTACTATCCGAACTACTTGAGGCCAGAGTAAGATGTCTGTGGGGTGGGGAGAGACCTGGTGAGTTTCCATGTCTAGCAGCAATCCTGTGAACATAACTTTTGAATAGAGAAGGGTAACATTCATCTAAACTGAGGAGGATGAATGGATGGGGAGGGGAATGTGACGATTAAGTTTTAAGTATTTAATAACAACAGCTATCATGTTCATTTACTGTATCCAGTACTATTCCAAACGCTTTACCTGTAATATTAACTTTTAGCAGAACAGCTCAATGAGTAAAGTACTGTTTATATTCCCATAAGTGAGCTGAGACCCCAAAAAGTCAGACATTCCTCGCTCCTGGCTCAATCCTGGGCCAAATGGGGCTTGTGGCGACCCATTCTGTTGTGATTGCTGTAAAGGACTGCACACAGGACATCTGTCTCTGCATCTAAGGTTCTGCTCTTCAGTGACAGTGCAACGCGACAGCATTCCTTAATGACAGCTGCAGTGCAAAGGGCTGAAGCAGAGATGTTCAGTAAGACTCAACATGCATTTCTACATTAAGTATATTATAGATAACATACACTGAAAGAAGCATCTTTCCTTATCTGCTTTGAAAGAAATCAATACCACCACCATCACCCTCACCTGTAAGAACACAATGTTTCTAAAAATGCAAGAAGTGACATAGGAAGATGGTGACAGATACCAAGTCCAGGAAATCATTAACAGAACATCTGTTAAACTAGAATGTTTATCTTTATATCACATTTTATCATGTTTTTAAGAACATTTCCTGTGTGAATCGTTTGCAGAGGCATTTTGTGTACACCAAATACTTTATGTAGAAGGTTGGACACTTGTAGTGTACTTCTCTAGTTCCAGTTTAAGAATATATTTAGAAAAGAGGAATCACTGTAACAACTGTAAATTATATAGTGAATCTCTGCAAAACACGGGGTGCTTACTTAGCAAAATAAGGTTAACAGTCTGCTAGTATGAAAAGCTGTGGATGAAAGAGTTAAAGCGTTCTCTGTGGCTCCAAGGGTAGCAGTAGCATCCTAAGCGGCACTGACACAGAGGCAGAGATTTCCATACTACAGGGAGAACTATCCTACTATCCGAACTACTTGAGGCCAGAGTAAGATGTCTGTGGGGTGGGGAGAGACCTGGTGAGTTTCCATGTCTAGCAGCAATCCTGTGAACATAACTTTTGAATAGAGAAAGGGGTAACATTCATCTAAACTGAGGAGGATGAATGGATGGGGAGGGGAATGTGACGATTAAGTTTTAAGTATTTAATAACAACAGCTATCATGTTCATTTACTGTATCCAGTACTATTCCAAACGCTTTACCTGTAATATTAACTTTTAGCAGAACAGCTCAATGAGTAAAGTACTGTTTATATTCCCATAAGTGAGCTGAGACCCCAAAAAGTCAGACATTCCTCGCTCCTGGCTCAATCCTGGGAAGAGCCGGGATTCAGTCCCCCAGCCTGGTTCTTACTGCCCTACTTGCCTAATAACCACAAAGTTACAAACACTGATAGAACAGTTTAGAGCACACTGTCCTAAATGATCCTCGGAATAATCTGGTGACGGCTAGGGAAAACGAATCCCACTTTACAAATAAGGAACGGAGAACCAGAAAAATTGTGGTTTAACTGCGGAGTGCTTGAGTGGCAACCCGCAGTCATTCAAAGGCAGAGCTAGGGAGAAACTGGGGGTAACCACGCCTTTTGATGGCTGAGTGAATGCAGGGTTCTCAGGCAGCACTTTCCCCTGTCGCCAGTTGTGTTCGGCCCTCTCCCCCATTTCGGTGCGATGCTGGGTCGTGGGTCTTTGGCGCCGCTGCCAGGCGCTGCGATAGACACGATGGGTCCAGCGACGAACTGTTAAGACTGTCCACGAGACTCGAGCAAACTCCCCAGCCCAGGCTCCTTCGGCCCTTCCCAGGGTCCCGCGGGCCCCGGAAGTCCCGCCCCCCGCGCACGTGCGCCAGCCCCACGCCCCCTCCGGAAAAGCCTGAGCCCCTCGCCGGGCGCCTCACTCACCCAGCGCCGCGTCCGGGTCCTGCACGGTCACTGCGCTGCCGCTCCCTGCCTTAGAGATCCTCACCCGGTTCCACGGCTCCGGGCTCGGCAGCGGAGCAGCCATCTTGGGAGGCAGGAGAGAGGCTGGGAAAGGCGGAGCTGGGCGAGACCAAGTGGAGGGATCGAAGGAGGGGAGATGAGCCGACGTCAGGAGGAAGTAAGACGGCAAGGGGTGGGGGCGGGGCCCGGGGTGGGACGGGGGCGGGGCCCGGGGCGGGGTCTTTCGTGGAATCGGGGACTCTGGATGGTGAGCGTAAAGGCCGCGGCAGTTCAGTCGCTCAGCCCAGGAGGACTCTGCGACCCCGTAGCACCCAGGCTTCCCTGCCCTTCACCATCTCCCAGAGTTTGCTCAAACTCGTGTTCATTGAGTTGGTGATGCCATCCAACCATCTGGTCCTCTGTCCTCCCTTTCTCCTTGTGTTATTTCCCCCAACATCAGAGTCTTTTCCTGTGAATCCTCCGTTCAGATCAGGTAGCAAAAGTACTGGAGCTTCAGCATCAGTCTTTTCAATGACTATTCAGGGTTTAGTTCTTTTAGTGTTGATTGGTATGATCTTGCAGTCCAAGGGACTCTCAAGAGTCTTCTCCAGCACCACTGTTCGAAAGCATCAGTTCTTCAGTGCTTAGCTTTTATGGTGCACCTCTCACATCCATACATGACTACTGGAAAAGCCATAGCTTTTATTATACGGACCTTTCTTGGCAAAGTGATGCTTCTGGTTTTGAATATGCTGTCTAGGTTTGTCATAGCTTTTCTTCCAAGGAGGAAGCGTCTTAATTTCATGGCTGTAGTCACCATCCACAGTGATTTTGGAGCCCAAGAAAATAAAGTCTGTTACTGTTCCCATTGTTTCTCCACCTGTTTGCCATGACATGATGAGACCAGATGATCTTTGGGGTTTTTTTTGTCTTTCACTTTATTTTTTACAGTTTTGTTATTTACTGCCACAGATAAACCTGAATCTGCCATATGTCTCCCCGCTCCCAAACTTCCCTCCCAACTGTCTTCCCACCCCACCCCTCCAGGTCACCATAGAGCCCTTGTTTGAGATACCTTAGTCCCACAGCATATTCCTTCCCTCACCCCAATGTCCAGTCTGTTCAATCTTCATTTTTGAATGTTGAGTTTTAAGCCAGCTTTTCACTCTCCTTCACCTTAAGGCAGGAGAGGCTGGGAAAGGCGGAGCTGGGCGAGACCAAGTGGAGGGATCGAAGGAGGGGAGATGAGCCGACGTCAGGAGGAAGTAAGACGGCAAGGGGTGGGGCGGGGCCTGGGTGGGACGGGGGCGGGGCCCGGGGCGGGGTCTTTCGTGGAATCGGGGACTCTGGATGGTGAGCGTAAAGGCCGCGGCAGTTCAGTCGCTCAGCCCAGGAGGACTCTGCGACCCCGTAGCACCCAGGCTTCCCTGCCCTTCACCATCTCCCAGAGTTTGCTCAAACTCGTGTTCATTGAGTTGGTGATGCCATCCAACCATCTGGTCCTCTGTCCTCCCTTTCTCCTTGTGTTATTTCCCCCAACATCAGAGTCTTTTCCTGTGAATCCTCCGTTCAGATCAGGTAGCAAAAGTACTGGAGCTTCAGCATCAGTCTTTTCAATGACTATTCAGGGTTTAGTTCTTTTAGTGTTGATTGGTATGATCTTGCAGTCCAAGGGACTCTCAAGAGTCTTCTCCAGCACCACTGTTCGAAAGCATCAGTTCTTCAGTGCTTAGCTTTTATGGTGCACCTCTCACATCCATACATGACTACTGGAAAAGCCATAGCTTTTATTATACGGACCTTTCTTGGCAAAGTGATGCTTCTGGTTTTGAATATGCTGTCTAGGTTTGTCATAGCTTTTCTTCCAAGGAGGAAGCGTCTTAATTTCATGGCTGTAGTCACCATCCACAGTGATTTTGGAGCCCAAGAAAATAAAGTCTGTTACTGTTCCCATTGTTTCTCCACCTGTTTGCCATGACATGATGAGACCAGATGATCTTTGGGGTTTTTTTTGTCTTTCACTTTATTTTTTTTACAGTTTTGTTATTTACTGCCACAGATAAACCTGAATCTGCCATATGTCTCCCCGCTCCCAAACTTCCCTCCCAACTGTCTTCCCACCCCACCCCTCCAGGTCACCATAGAGCCCTTGTTTGAGATACCTTAGTCCCACAGCATATTCCCTTCCCTCACCCCAATGTCCAGTCTGTTCAATCTTCATTTTTTGAATGTTGAGTTTTAAGCCAGCTTTTTCACTCTCCTTCACCTTCATCAAGAGGCTCTTCAGTTCCTCTTTGCCTTCTGCTCTAAGGTTGGTGTCATCAGCATACCTGAGATTATTGAAGGACCCAGGCAATCACTAATACCTGGTCATGTATCAAAATCACTAGGGTGAACCCTGTCCCAGTCCTACTCAGTCAGAGTCTCAGCATGGGTCGAGGTGTCTGCCGTGTGTTTATGCTTCCCCGCGGGATTCTGAGGCACGATTAGTTTGGAAACTACATCGACGCCTTTTATAGTTGTGGAACGTAAGGCCTGTGGTTGAGTTGGCACATATACCCCGTCTCCTAGGGATAAAGGAAGAAGTGGAATAGAGAGGCTTATGCCAAGTGTATGTTTGTGACATAGAAGTAATTTACTTGTCAAGGATGGTGTGTGTGTGTGTGTGTGTGTGTATTTAGTCACTCAGTTGTGTCCGAGTCTCTGTGGCCCCATGGACTGCAGCCCGCCAGGCTCCTCGGTCTATGGGATTTCCCTGGAGTGGTTATCATTTCCTTCTCCAAGGGATCTTCCCAACCCCAGGATCCAGCGCACATGTCTTATGTTTCCTGCATTGGCAGGCAGATTCTTTACCACTCAGTGGCATCTGGGAAGTGCCATTGGTCAAGAAAGCAGCTGGAAAACTTTAATAGAGCACATGAGATTGCTGTGTGCCATTATCCTGCACCCTATTACCAAGCATGAGTTGAAAGGGGACCATAGTAGCCCTGCTCAGTCATCCGTTAGTACCACAATGAGCCCTGCCCACAAGCAACTGTCAGTGAGTGACTGGTTAGTGATCTTGCTCAGCCATTGGTTGGTGCTGCAGTGAGCCCCACCCACAAATAACTGTCAGTGAGTGACCCTTAGAAAGGGGATTCAACCAAGGGTCAGTGGAGTGGTGGGTTGATGGGGGGAAGGTGAGGTAAGAGGCAGGTCCTGGCCTTTTTCAGGGGGCCATCTAGCTCTCCCTGCCTTGGTCCAGCAGGTGCGAGGGGTAAGGGGCAGGGAACAGGCTGGGGCTCGTGTTCCCCAGGGCTCCAGAGCCCTCGCAACCGCCAGATGCTTACTACGGCCACCCACTGGCCAGGCCCAGGCCCAGACCTCGAGGCAGTGGTGAACCTCTTCTCCCGTCCCTGTCTCTGAGACCTAATAGCAGCGACCCTCTGCGGGGGCTGCAGTCTCCGGGATCTGGCCCCCTCACTGCGTTTGGATGGCCTGGGGAGTCTCAGGGCCAATTGAGACCCTGACGCCTGGCTCCCTCGGTGATGATGGGTGTACGGGGTCTGGGCACCTGGCCCAGAGGGAGCTGCCAGCTGGAATCTGCCTCTTCAGCACTGGTGGGAGGACCCAGACCAGGTGCCGGCCGAAAGCTCCTGGGCTGAGTAACCAGCAGCACAAGAACGCCCTCCTCTTAGCCAGGGCCTGGACCTCAGAGGGCGAGTGTTGAGCCTTGGGACCTAGCCCTTTCTTGTCAGAACAGAGTAACGTTTTGGTGGAGGTTTACAGGAACACTGTTACCTAACCAAGACTGGCATCAGGAACAAAGGCTCTGACACCAAGAAATTTGCAACTGACCACGCTCCTCCCTCCTTTTCTATAAAAAGGCTTTGCTGAAAGCTTTCAGGGGCTTCGGGGTTTTAAGGCATGAATCATCCATCTCCTTGCAGTAAACCTTTCTCTGCTCCAAACTCCGACATTTTGGTATTGTCTGACTTCACTGTACATTGAGCATATGAGCTTGTGTTTTGGTAACAAAACCATGATCACAGAAAATTGGAGGCTGTCTCTCAATCGACCCAGTCTTCTGTCAGTGTCCAAAACAAGACGGTATTCCAAGCTCTGCTGCTCCTCACCTCAATACCTTTCTAATACTTGATTTACTCCAGTTACCCTGTTGCCAGCTTATTTAAGGACCACCACAGTGTATTAGAGAGGCAGTTAGTGGATTTTGAAGACAAACCAACAAGCTTCTCATTCTAGATCTGTTTTCTACAAGCTCTGTGATCTCAGGACAGTTAACCTAACTCCTCCAAATCTTAGTATTCCTGTAGGTAAAAAGAAAATAAAACAAACTTGTAAAGTGATCACCTTTAAGTGATCTAGAATAGTGCCTGGCATGCAAGCAGTATTTACTCTTAGTAAAATTAACTACTGTTTAATATAAATAGTCTTGCCAAATTGAAACACTTTGCATGCTCTCTGTACATATTAATTTCTCGATCTGGGCCATTTCCTGAAACACAGTCTCCCTCAGCTCGCCTGTCATCGCCTCTGGGTAATTCTTCCTGAACATCCTATTCCCACACTCCATAGCTTGATGTAGAGACTTCTTTCTGTACTACCATCACCCCAGTGTTGGCCTCTGTCTCCTATTGCTGCTGTAACAAATTACTGCAAATACAGTCACTTAAAACAATACAGTTACATTATATTTCTTGAGTTCAGAAGTCCAAAATGGATCTCACTGGTCTAAAACTGGCAGGGCTGGATCCTTCCCAGGCAGATAAGGGAAGATGATAGAAAGATGGCAAACAAAACTGGTTGGAAGAATCATTCGTCCTGGCTGCGTCACTATTGCTAGAGCATGATGGGCTCTGAGGAGTGAAGCTGGGAGTGGTTGTGTCAGATCACAGACAGAATTTGGATTTACCCTGAAAGCTGATGATTCCCTAACCTGACTGATCCTGATTGCCTGGATAGTCTTTTAAAAATAGAAAATTTCCAGGCCCCACTTTGGAGATTCTTATTCATTAGGTCTGAGTAAGCCTCTAATCTGTGCATTTTAAAAGGTCCATATGATGGTGGTCTGCCGAGTCACTGAGTCTTGTGCTTGGCAATTTTGGTTATCTTGCATCAGGAGAGTGGCATTCAGGAAAACAGATTAGAAAATGAGACTAGGGGAAGGGACATTACAAAAGCAGAGGCAAGAGATGATGACAGCTTGAGTTCAAACACTGGCACTAAAAATGGACTGGATGACTTACCTAATGTCTAGTAGTTAGGTATTTAAGTACCTAAGTCTAGTAGGACTTCCACACTTTTGCCTTGAGTTTGAGATGTGGCCTCCAAAAGAACAACAAATTTAGGCATGTGGCAGGAACCAATGAGATTGTGATCTACTGAGTGTGAGATTGCCCATCAGGCTGCCCACAGGGTATTTGCATCTACTCTGTACATATTAATTTCTTCGAATCCTTGGGGCCATGCAAGCAGTATTTACTCTTAGTAAAATTAACTACTGTTTAATATAAATAGTCTTGCCAAATTGAAACACTTTGCATGCTCTCTGTACATATTAATTTCTCGATCTGGGCCATTTCCTGAAACACAGTCTCCCTCAGCTCGCCTGTCATCGCCTCTGGGTAATTCTTCCTGAACATCCTATTCCCACACTCCATAGCTTGATGTAGAGACTTCTTTCTGTACTACCATCACCCCAGTGTTGGCCTCTGTCTCCTATTGCTGCTGTAACAAATTACTGCAAATACAGTCACTTAAAACAATACAGTTACATTATATTTCTTGAGTTCAGAAGTCCAAAATGGATCTCACTGGTCTAAAACTGGCAGGGCTGGATCCTTCCCAGGCAGATAAGGGAAGATGATAGAAAGATGGCAAACAAAACTGGTTGGAAGAATCATTCGTCCTGGCTGCGTCACTATTGCTAGAGCATGATGGGCTCTGAGGAGTGAAGCTGGGAGTGGTTGTGTCAGATCACAGACAGAATTTGGATTTACCCTGAAAGCTGATGATTCCCTAACCTGACTGATCCTGATTGCCTGGATAGTCTTTTAAAAATAGAAAATTTCCAGGCCCCACTTTGGAGATTCTTATTCATTAGGTCTGAGTAAGCCTCTAATCTGTGCATTTTAAAAGGTCCATATGATGGTGGTCTGCCGAGTCACTGAGTCTTGTGCTTGGCAATTTTGGTTATCTTGCATCAGGAGAGTGGCATTCAGGAAAACAGATTAGAAAATGAGACTAGGGGAAGGGACATTACAAAAGCAGAGGCAAGAGATGATGACAGCTTGAGTTCAAACACTGGCACTAAAAATGGACTGGATGACTTACCTAATGTCTAGTAGTTAGGTATTTAAGTACCTAAGTCTAGTAGGACTTCCACACTTTTGCCTTGAGTTTGAGATGTGGCCTCCAAAAGAACAACAAATTTAGGCATGTGGCAGGAACCAATGAGATTGTGATCTACTGAGTGTGAGATTGCCCATCAGGCTGCCCACAGGGTATGTCCAATTCACCAGTTGAAAAAATAGGACTGTAGCTCAAAGGGTGATTGCAAGGGGACAGAGTTGTGATGATGAAATATAGGATCATGTTTTTAGAAGTTTAGATGAGAAAGGAAGATAGAACTTATGTGATAAAAGAGAGATGCAGGATCATGCAGGGTATTGCTTTGTTTTGTTCTAATTTTAAGGCTAGTCTCAGTCAGGGTTTTACCAGTCCAACAAAACCAACAGGAGATTGTGTATATAGATGTACACCTTTGGAAAGAAATTGGCTGTGGGGATTGGATCAGCAAGTCTAAAATCCATAGGGCAGGTCATCACGAAGGGCAGTCTGGAAATTCAGGCAGGATCTGAAACTGCACTCTAAAGACGGAATTTCCACTCTTTCCTCCAGTCTCAAGGACTTTTAAACTGATGGGACCAGGCTTATCCAGATGAACCAGAATAATCTTGGCAAAGAGTCGAAAATTGCAGTTGATAATCACATCTATAGAATACCTTCCCAGCAGCGCCTAGTCTAGTGTTTGAGTAACTGGGTACTCTAGCTTAGCGAAGGGTACACATAAAACTGATCATGACAGACAGGAAGTGATTCCATCACCTGAATAGGCTAAGGGAAATGGGGCCAAAAGAGAGAAGCTGGACCTTCTGAAGAGATGAAGGGGAGAGAAGTAATGAAGGAAGAGCCATTAATGACTCATCCAGCAGAGGTTTTGAGCAACAGAGGTTTGCCAGACACCACACTAAGTCCCAGGGGAGACAAGCAAGGGTGGGATCAAGTCCTCAGGTGTGGAGGGGTGCCTTCAAGATCAAAATATCTTGATTCAGGGCTTCCCTGGTGGTCCAGTGGGTAAGGACCCCGCCTTGCAGTGCAAGGGGCGCCGATTCGATCCCTGGCCTGGGAAGATCCCACGTGCCGCGGAGCGACTGGACCGATGTGCCCAATTACCGAGCCAGAGCTCTGGAGCGCATGCGCCCAGAGCCGGTGCTCTGCGACAAGAGACCACTGTGATGGGAGGCTCACAGGGGCCAAAGGAACAAAGATGGATGAAACTAGATAAATGAAAGACCAATAGAAGTGGCCCGCCGCCCCCTCCCTCCCCAACCCGCCCCCACCCCCACCCCCACCCCCAATAAAAGAAAATAAATAAATTTAAAAAATCTTGATTCTCTAAAATCTTATCTCAGGAAGATAAAGATGGCTTTGTACATGGATATGTTTGAGTCTGGGTAACAGCATGATGAGGGAGCCCCAGAATGAGAGCTCCTGTGTTGTCACTGGAGGAAAACTTGCGGTTATTAGGTGGAGAGCAGGGAGATGGATTCTAGATATAGATGTAAACCTTTGGAAAGAAATTGGCTGTGGGGATTGGATCAGCAAGTCTAAAATCCATAGGGCAGGTCATCACGAAGGGCAGTCTGGAAATTCAGGCAGGATCTGAAACTGCACTCTAAAGACGGAATTTCCACTCTTTCCTCCAGTCTCAAGGACTTTTAAACTGATGGGACCAGGCTTATCCAGATGAACCAGAATAATCTTGGCAAAGAGTCGAAAATTGCAGTTGATAATCACATCTATAGAATACCTTCCCAGCAGCGCCTAGTCTAGTGTTTGAGTAACTGGGTACTCTAGCTTAGCGAAGGGTACACATAAAACTGATCATGACAGACAGGAAGTGATTCCATCACCTGAATAGGCTAAGGGAAATGGGGCCAAAAGAGAGAAGCTGGACCTTCTGAAGAGATGAAGGGGAGAGAAGTAATGAAGGAAGAGCCATTAATGACTCATCCAGCAGAGGTTTTGAGCAACAGAGGTTTGCCAGACACCACACTAAGTCCCAGGGGAGACAAGCAAGGGTGGGATCAAGTCCTCAGGTGTGGAGGGGTGCCTTCAAGATCAAAATATCTTGATTCAGGGCTTCCCTGGTGGTCCAGTGGGTAAGGACCCCGCCTTGCAGTGCAAGGGGCGCCGATTCGATCCCTGGCCTGGGAAGATCCCACGTGCCGCGGAGCGACTGGACCGATGTGCCCAATTACCGAGCCGGAGCTCTGGAGCGCATGCGCCCAGAGCCGGTGCTCATGCGACAAGAGACCACTGTGATGGGAGGCTCACAGGGGCCAAAGGAACAAAGATGGATGAAACTAGATAAATGAAAGACCAATAGAAGTGGCCCGCCGCCCCTCCCTCCCAACCCGCCCCCACCCCCACCCCCAATAAAAGAAAATAAATAAATTTAAAAAATCTTGATTCTCTAAAATCTTATCTCAGGAAGATAAAGATGGCTTTGTACATGGATATGTTTGAGTCTGGGTAACAGCATGATGAGGGAGCCCCAGAATGAGAGCTCCTGTGTTGTCACTGGAGGAAAACTTGCGGTTATTAGGTGGAGAGCAGGGAGATGGATTCTAGATAAGCAGTGGATATTTAAAATTTGAGGTTCCTTGAACTGGGGGTATGGAAGAGTCATGGGCGCTGTATATTAGGGAGAAAGTAAGGATTTGGGGTCATGCTTTTAAATTTTGAGTGTCCAAAGAAAGACTGACACAACCAGCCTTGAAATAGATGGAATCTTGTCCATCTCATTTACAATTCAAGAAATACAGATGAAAATAACGTCAAGGTACTGCCAAATAGATATGAGTAAAATGCGTTGTGTCCCATGTTACTAGCACTTTGGACGAAAATTTAGATTAAAAGTTAACCTTTGTTGTTGTGCTCATGAAGATGGAAGATGATATACTCACACAATGAACCAGTGGCTTTCTAATATTGTGGCAGTGGAATTTTCTCCCCACACAATCTTAGAATAGAAATTAAATTCTCCCAATTCAGGGGGTCAGGGTTCAATCCCTGGTTGGGGAACTGGATCTCACATACCACAACTAAAAATCCAACACAGCCAAATAACTAAATAAATATTTTTTAAAAGAAAAAAACAAAACTCTCTATGTACAATGTGATTCTGTGAAAAAATATACATCTACACGTTGAGAAAGAGGTCTGAAAGGATTTAAATGAAGGTGTTAACAATGATCATCTTCTCAGCAATAGGATGTACATTTTTTTCTCCTGTGAGCTTTTTTGTATTTTCTAGTTAAAGGAAAGACATATGTGTTGCTATTGTAATGAGAAAAAAAGTATTTTCAGTGCTAAATAGTGTGTATAAAACTCTTAGGATATATGTGCATACGTGTGTGTGTGTGTGTGCATACACCAATATATTCAGAAACCTACATTTTGGCCCATCCAGCTATGGCCTCTCAGCTCCAGTTCCACACTTTACCTTCAGATGCTGGTGTGCAATTCTGTAAAACCATGTGGTTTTTACCAGCTGGTAGTAATAGCTGATATTGACCACTAGAGGGAGATTGGGAGGCGGGAGAAAGCAAGAAGGGACTGGTACCTTCCTGTTTGTTTTCTTACTCCTGACCATGATGTCTGGCAGTTGCTTCTAGTCCAATAAAGGCAGTTGCTTCTAGTCCCTGACTTATTTTTACACACTTGCAGAATTAACTGACCCTTCAGAGGTACTAGCAGCACCTGGATAATGCTCTCTTATCAAAGATTTGGGTCCCAATTCTGCAGATCCCTTCCTCCAAAAGTCTAAATTCTGGTAACCCCAAACTGTGGATCCCCTTTTCACTCTAGCTCCAGGGATTATAAGTGCTTTCAGAGGTCATCTCTGTGTTACCTCAGTGTTGCCTGTGTGCTTTTCAGTTCTGAAACATCTATTTAACCATTCGATTATATTAAATTCTCTCGTGAAATTAGTATGATACAGTTTTACTAGTATGATTCTTGGCACAAGAAGTGGTCATAGGGAAAAGCCCCTAAAAATGAGATTCTAAGGTTGATTTGAGCATACCCTTAGTTTTCAATAAGGTAGTGATCTCTTTACTAAGGGAAGATCAGATTTGAGTATCCATGATACGTTCTGGCATCATGCTTAATCATCTGTGGTTAACTGTGAGAAACACCTCCTGTGGCCCTGAGGGGACCAGGTGACTGTTATGATGGCAAGAGGAAAAAAAAAATGCAAGACCTTCAAGAGGATATAAAACCTCCCCCTAGTTCCAATAAGAGGGTGGATGGTTCTTGAGATGCTAGGTTGCTGCTTTTCCCTGGAAAAAAATAATAAAGCTACTCTTTTCTATTTCCTTCCACCTCTGTCTCTGTATTCCTATTTGGCATCAGTGGACGGAGAGCCAAGATTGTGGCAACAACTTGAGTTAGCTCTAGATGTAATGAGAAGTAGCTGAAGTGGGTCTTGAGATTATTATAGGGGTCTTAGCACAAGTCCCCTCAAACACAAGGGAAGCCACTCTAAGATTCCACTTTTCCCAAGTCAGAGTAGATGGTTCCTATTCTAAGTCTCAGAGTCCTTCTTATCAACCTAACTTTCACATACAAGATTTTCAAATCTATGAACTCAATTTAGGTTGAAATTCTGTAACCCATAAAATTAAATTCTCAGTCAAAGTCAGCTACAAGAGAATGGTGATTTGTTCAGAGCCACCCTGGGAACTCTCCGATTCTCTGTGACTCAAGCTGAGAGTTAATGATCTGAGCCTGTCACTTCTTGTAGAAGGATCATTGCTAAGTTTCAAAATTGCCACAGCTGGCATCAGACATTCAGTAACCAAGTCTTGTGCCCTTGAATTTATTGGCCCTTCTTTCTGAATTGCAGAATGCTACAAGAGAGTGTAGGCGAGAAAGATGCCTAGTGCAGAGAATAACCTGTATGGAGCCAGAGAGTAATTAGCTAAATTCTGGTAACCCCAAACTGTGGATCCCCTTTTCACTCTAGCTCCAGGGATTATAAGTGCTTTCAGAGGTCATCTCTGTGTTACCTCAGTGTTGCCTGTGTGCTTTTCAGTTCTGAAACATCTATTTAACCATTCGATTATATTAAATTCTCTCGTGAAATTAGTATGATACAGTTTTACTAGTATGATTCTTGGCACAAGAAGTGGTCATAGGGAAAAGCCCCTAAAAATGAGATTCTAAGGTTGATTTGAGCATACCCTTAGTTTTCAATAAGGTAGTGATCTCTTTACTAAGGGAAGATCAGATTTGAGTATCCATGATACGTTCTGGCATCATGCTTAATCATCTGTGGTTAACTGTGAGAAACACCTCCTGTGGCCCTGAGGGGACCAGGTGACTGTTATGATGGCAAGAGGAAAAAAAAAAAGCAAGACCTTCAAGAGGATATAAAACCTCCCCCTAGTTCCAATAAGAGGGTGGATGGTTCTTGAGATGCTAGGTTGCTGCTTTTCCCTGGAAAAAAATAATAAAGCTACTCTTTTCTATTTCCTTCCACCTCTGTCTCTGTATTCCTATTTGGCATCAGTGGACGGAGAGCCAAGATTGTGGCAACAACTTGAGTTAGCTCTAGATGTAATGAGAAGTAGCTGAAGTGGGTCTTGAGATTATTATAGGGGTCTTAGCACAAGTCCCCTCAAACACAAGGGAAGCCACTCTAAGATTCCACTTTTCCCAAGTCAGAGTAGATGGTTCCTATTCTAAGTCTCAGAGTCCTTCTTATCAACCTAACTTTCACATACAAGATTTTCAAATCTATGAACTCAATTTAGGTTGAAATTCTGTAACCCATAAAATTAAATTCTCAGTCAAAGTCAGCTACAAGAGAATGGTGATTTGTTCAGAGCCACCCTGGGAACTCTCCGATTCTCTGTGACTCAAGCTGAGAGTTAATGATCTGAGCCTGTCACTTCTTGTAGAAGGATCATTGCTAAGTTTCAAAATTGCCACAGCTGGCATCAGACATTCAGTAACCAAGTCTTGTGCCCTTGAATTTATTGGCCCTTCTTTCTGAATTGCAGAATGCTACAAGAGAGTGTAGGGCGAGAAAGATGCCTAGTGCAGAGAATAACCTGTATGGAGCCAGAGAGTAATTAGCTTTGTTAAGGACAAGTCCAGCTCCAAACGTCTGTTACTAGTAACAGAGAGTAACCAAGATTGTTAAGCTCCTGTAGGTCTGTTTGGTTGGTATGTGCCAAAGGCTGTTCATTCATTTCTGTTTTTGCTGCAACAAATTCCCCCCTATTAGTTATTCCCTCCCTATCAGTGGCAGAAAGGAAACAGGCATCATTCTTGTTTGACTGAAGACAAAAACTTCAGTTTTGCTCCATTTGACAAACATCAGCTGTCAGGCCCAAGGGCCCATCTGTCTCCTACATCAGAGTCAAATCTTAGTTTGCTCCAAGGTGACAGGTACAAAGTCTGATATGGAAGAAGACTGTCTACTCAAAATAATCACCAAATGTTGCTAATTGACAGAAACTGAAATAATAGTGGAGTTTAAGGTTATTAAACTAAAGAGGATGGAATATGTAACACTAAATTAGACTAAATGTACTGATATGGGTCATTATTATCAGTTACTAAAGCTCCTACAATTAGAAGTGTGTCTAATGATGTTCTTGGTTGCTTGAAACTTGAACTCAACTATAGTCTATGTTCACTGAAGGCAAGATGTCAGATTTTTCCTGGCACAATGTTGAAGGAATCCAAAGACTCAGAGAGATTTGAATGATGAGGTGGATACATTATCTGCTACACGCCCAACCCCCAACTACATCCTCTGAAAGGTCATTCCCTCCACTGAGGCATTGAGAAAGGCATTAATAAGAGGCTCCCAGTGTCCTCAAACATTCTCTGATGACTGTCTTCTGTAGGCTATGGTGATGGTAGAAGATACCACCGCTGAAATTGGCTCCATGATTTCAGTGAAGATGATGCGATTCCAGAATGACAATGGCCAAGTTACAACAATTAACTACAAGAGTCAAGGTAAGTGCATTTATTATAATGGGCAATAGAGACAAAATGTTAACCAAATTTTTTTGACTATCAGGAATCTTTAGTAGTAGCTAATGGATCATAGTGTCTATAGGAATTGAATAGAGAAATATCCTATGACATTCCTTATATGTGGACTCTAAAAGGAATTGATACAAATGAACTTGTGGTTCAGAAACAGACTCACAGACTTAGAAAATGAACTTATGGTTGCAAGGGGGAAAGGGGAAGGGATAAGGAATTTGGGATGAACATGTATACACTGCTATGTTTAAAATAGATAACCAACCAAGAAACTTATCATGTAGCACAGGGAACCCTGCTTGATGTTATGTGGCAGCCTGGGTACGAGGGGAGTCTGTGGGAGAATGGACACCTGTATATGTATGGCTGAGTCTCTTTACTGTTCACCTGAAACTGTCACACCATTGTTAACTGGCATGTGAGTGCATGCTAAGTCTATTCAGTCATGTGAGACTCTTTGAGTCCTCCTCTGTCCATGGAATTCTCCAGGCACAAATACTGGAGTGGGTTGCCATGCCGTCCTCCAGGGGATCTTCCTGACTCAGGGATTGAACCCTCATCTTTTACGTCTCCTGCATTGGCAGGTGGGTTTTTACCATTAACCCCACCTGGGAAGTCCAATACAAAATAGAAAGTTTTTTTTAAAAATTACTTCATTTATGTCTCAGGGACCAGAAACCTAATCTGAGCACCCAAATAGAGAGGAGACATAACTCCTTACTCAGTTTCCAGACTTAAACAAGTTCAACAACATAGAATCTCTTGATAAACAAGGAAGTTGGTAATAAGATGCTCATGAGATTCATTTACAGTAACAAAACTTTAGAAACATACAAGCTTTTATGTATCAGTTATCAATTGCTGGTTAGAAGTCAACATATTTGTGACTTAATCATTTTATTACAGTTCTGTAGGCTCAGGAGTTTGGCAGGGCTCTGAAGGGTTGCTTGTCTCCCAACCGCATAGTGTTGGCTGGGGAACTCTACTAGGTCTAGAGGACCAAAAAGACCTCACTCACAAGTCCAGAGCTCCCATTGGCATGGCTCAAATGGCTGAGGGTCAGCTGGGATGGCGGGGTCTCCCTTTTTCCATGATATTGGCGGAGCTCACACATATATTTGCATCCTTGGTTCTCCTCGATGTGATTTCTCCTAGAGCGTGGGTATCTCGTGCTCTAGGACCCATCTCCCTGTACAGGCTTTCTCTCATAGGATAGCCTGAACTTGTTTACATGACAGCTGGATCCACTCGGAGCAAAGGAGATGCTTCAGGATTTACCCGAAGTCCCCAGATGCCATTAGCTTTTGATGGACACCTGTATAATGCTGAGTGCTCTTTTAAAATAGATAACCAACCAAGAAACTTATCATGTAGCACAGGGAACCCTGCTTGATGTTATGTGGCAGCCTGGGTACGAGGGGAGTCTGTGGGAGAATGGACACCTGTATATGTATGGCTGAGTCTCTTTACTGTTCACCTGAAACTGTCACACCATTGTTAACTGGCATGTGAGTGCATGCTAAGTCTATTCAGTCATGTGAGACTCTTTGAGTCCTCCTCTGTCCATGGAATTCTCCAGGCACAAATACTGGAGTGGGTTGCCATGCCGTCCTCCAGGGGATCTTCCTGACTCAGGGATTGAACCCTCATCTTTTACGTCTCCTGCATTGGCAGGTGGGTTTTTACCATTAACCCCACCTGGGAAGTCCAATACAAAATAGAAAGTTTTTTTTAAAAATTACTTCATTTATGTCTCAGGGACCAGAAACCTAATCTGAGCACCCAAATAGAGAGGAGACATAACTCCTTACTCAGTTTCCAGACTTAAACAAGTTCAACAACATAGAATCTCTTGATAAACAAGGAAGTTGGTAATAAGATGCTCATGAGATTCATTTACAGTAACAAAACTTTAGAAACATACAAGCTTTTATGTATCAGTTATCAATTGCTGGTTAGAAGTCAACATATTTGTGACTTAATCATTTTATTACAGTTCTGTAGGCTCAGGAGTTTGGCAGGGCTCTGAAGGGTTGCTTGTCTCCCAACCGCATAGTGTTGGCTGGGGAACTCTACTAGGTCTAGAGGACCAAAAAGACCTCACTCACAAGTCCAGAGCTCCCATTGGCATGGCTCAAATGGCTGAGGGTCAGCTGGGATGGCGGGGTCTCCCTTTTTCCATGATATTGGCGGAGCTCACACATATATTTGCATCCTTGGTTCTCCTCGATGTGATTTCTCCTAGAGCGTGGGTATCTCGTGCTCTAGGACCCATCTCCCTGTACAGGCTTTCTCTCATAGGATAGCCTGAACTTGTTTACATGACAGCTGGATCCACTCGGAGCAAAAGGAGATGCTGTCAGGACTCTTAGAATCTGAACTCAGAAGTCCCCAGATGCCATTAGTTTTGACTTTGTTGATCAAAACAAATCAGAAGGGCAGCATAAGTTCAAGGAATGGGGAAACAGGCACCAGGTTTTTGTTGGAAAAACCAGTAAAAACATACTGCCAATAGGTTTGAACGCAGAAACCCAATTCATCACTGGGTTCGTTTTCAACATCCTATTACAGTCTAATAAGAAACATTTCTCTTAAGAAATTAAGGTACATCTGTACAATGAGAAACAGAATAGGCAAAATTGCTTTAAAAAACAGACCCCCAAATATGTAATGGTCCAAACACAATGGATGTTTATTATTACCCATATGTGTTCAATGCATGATTACTCACAATTTTAGGCTCCCTTCATCCTTTGACTTTAAATTTTGCTCTGGACCTTGCCATCTTCTACATCTAACTGAGGAAGAGGTAACATAAAGGAGACATGCCCGCCTCTTAAGAGCTATGGCCCAGGAATAGCACACATCACATTCATTCCCATTCTTTTGGCTACACAGCTAACTGCAAAGGAGCCTGAAAATGTAGTCTAGCTGCATACCTAAGGAGAAGGAAATGGATTTTGGTTCTAAACAGCTAGGAGACTCTGCCACAGTCACTTTTTAAGGATAGGCAATGATGCAAGGAAATGTTCATATTATATTAAATGAATGAAAGAGATGACAAAACTTCATATACAATATAACGCCAAGTCGGAGAAGGGCAAAGAGAAATGTGTATCTGGAATGAAAATGATGCCAAAAATTTATTTCTGATTGGTGAGAATACAAATTTTGTTTTTAATTTTATTCAGTTCTGTAGGCTCACGGGCTCTGAAGGGTTGCTTGTCTCCCAACCGCATAGTGTTGGCTGGGGAACTCTACTAGGTCTAGAGGACCAAAAAGACCTCACTCACAAGTCCAGAGCTCCCATTGGCATGGCTCAAATGGCTGAGGGTCAGCTGGGATGGCGGGGTCTCCCTTTTTCCATGATATTGGCGGAGCTCACACATATATTTGCATCCTTGGTTCTCCTCGATGTGATTTCTCCTAGAGCGTGGGTATCTCGTGCTCTAGGACCCATCTCCCTGTACAGGCTTTCTCTCATAGGATAGCCTGAACTTGTTTACATGACAGCTGGATCCACTCGGAGCAAAAGGAGATGCTGTCAGGACTCTTAGAATCTGAACTCAGAAGTCCCCAGATGCCATTAGTTTTGACTTTGTTGATCAAAACAAATCAGAAGGGCAGCATAAGTTCAAGGAATGGGGAAACAGGCACCAGGTTTTTGTTGGAAAAACCAGTAAAAACATACTGCCAATAGGTTTGAACGCAGAAACCCAATTCATCACTGGGTTCGTTTTCAACATCCTATTACAGTCTAATAAGAAACATTTCTCTTAAGAAATTAAGGTACATCTGTACAATGAGAAACAGAATAGGCAAAATTGCTTTAAAAAACAGACCCCCAAATATGTAATGGTCCAAACACAATGGATGTTTATTATTACCCATATGTGTTCAATGCATGATTACTCACAATTTTAGGCTCCCTTCATCCTTTGACTTTAAATTTTGCTCTGGACCTTGCCATCTTCTACATCTAACTGAGGAAGAGGTAACATAAAGGAGACATGCCCGCCTCTTAAGAGCTATGGCCCAGGAATAGCACACATCACATTCATTCCCATTCTTTTGGCTACACAGCTAACTGCAAAGGAGCCTGAAAATGTAGTCTAGCTGCATACCTAAGGAGAAGGAAATGGATTTTGGTTCTAAACAGCTAGGAGACTCTGCCACAGTCACTTTTTAAGGATAGGCAATGATGCAAGGAAATGTTCATATTATATTAAATGAATGAAAGAGATGACAAAACTTCATATACAATATAACGCCAAGTCGGAGAAGGGGCAAAGAGAAATGTGTATCTGGAATGAAAATGATGCCAAGATATTAGTAATTTTTATTTCTGATTGGTGAGAATACAAAAATTTTATTTTCTGTTCATTTTCAGAATTTTATTCAGTGAACGCAAATGTTTTCTATAACATGGTAAATAATATATTTAAATGTTTAAATATCTAAATTATAAACTCAAAGCAGTCTTTTAGCATCATGGCTGACCATCAAACTCTCTCAACTCCTAGAAGCTCATAGAAATATAAAGAAGAAAATACTCATTGATAGATAGCATTATATTTGCCACTCTTTTCTGAAGTATTTAAGGACCAGCATACAATTTTAACACTGCTAATTCCTAATTTAGAAAAGTCATTCCTAAATCCATTGCTTGAAACTAAGTGCGTTCTCCCATAAAGAGAAGGTAATGCATGGTGATTAGGACCCTGAGCCAGCCCACCAAAACCACATTCCTCCAGCCCCTCAAGATGTCCCAGACATTGGTTCTATAAGAGGACAACTCTGGACTCCAGGATAGTTACAGAAGAGTGCTTTCCCCCATCAAGATTCAGACAGCAAGAGCACAGCTTCCTGCAGCTTGGGTCACCTCAGCCCCACAAGCTCTGGCAGCCTGCGTGGGAGCTTGTACCCTTCCGTGTCCCTACAACCATTTTCTCCACCAGCTGGGAGCTGAGATCTGTCAGCAGTGGATCACTTGGTATGGTGGGAGCTAGAAGGTGAAGGAGAAGCAGGGGTTGCCCATTAGGCATGATCACATGAGGGAGGCCCAGGATTCTAAGGGACCCGTGCTGGTAGGATATCAGCTTAGGATGATGGGGAATGCTGGGCACTCCTGGAATGGGGAGGGGAGGCTTTCACTGTTCACTTGCCTTTTCATAGACGAGTGATCTTGCATACTTTAGTTTCTTCTCCATCTCAAATCATCTCCAGCCCAGTTTGTTCATTGACCTCATCTCCAGTAACCTTCACATCCCCTTCACATCAGTATATGGTCTTAAGTCACATCCCAGATCTTGCCGCCATCCAGAATTATTCCATATCTGATATCACAAATTCACATACTTCTGTCTGATGAGAGTGTCTTACCTTTTCAATCTTCTTGCTCAAGTTACTTCTTACAAATCTGATCTTAAGCCTCACTGACTGGCCAGTCCTAATCGCTTACTTTCTTCCTATCAGTCCCCTTTCACCTCCACCCTTCTTTATATACAGTTTAAATTTTCCCAGTCCACTGCACACCAGTGTTATCAGTCCCTCTCCCTGTTACACATCCATCATATTTGCCTGGTCATTGCCCAATCTTTTATTAATTTTAGTCTCTGAATTTTCTGTAATTACAGGGGGAAAAAAAAGCCTGAAGTTCTCAGACAAGAGCTCTCTCAACTTATTAGTGCCAAACCTACAGATTTACTTGTCCCTCCACCAGTCCTGTCTAGTTACATTGGATAAGGTTGACCCTCTCCTCACCTAAGGGGAATCCCTTCATTGGCTGTCTCCATCCAATAAAAGCTTTTTCAGAATAAAGATGATGTGAGCTTAACTGCTGCCTTCCAGGACCTAGATTATCTGGCACAAGTGAATAGCTTTGGTAAGTTAAGGAAATGGTAGAAACAGAGAGAAGGAATAAAATAGTTATTCCTCCTCTCCTATTTTACTGTTTTTGGTCAGAGAGAAAAGAGAATTTTGAGAAAGAGAACAGAAATTTTCTCATATATAAAGGACAGAGGTTGATCAAGAATTGATAGTATCAGAACTGTTAATAATTCTTACAGTCCAAAAGTCACCTGAATGGCACCTGTTAACTTTGACAAATTCTTCCTTTAGAATAAATTTCTGTCATCCAGAATAATTTTATGTATGAATTCTATTCAGCCTTTAATTCCTAGTTCAGATGCCGCTTGTTTTACCTTCCCCAAAGCTGGAACTTAATCTCGTCCATTTCTGAACTCCCCTCTCACTTTGTCTCTACCACCTCACCCCCGCCCGCCGCCCCACGTCCTGCTCTTACGATACTGACTGAACTGACCGCAGCCCGCCTTGTTCTTGTGACATTTGTACCGAGTTATATGAACACCTTCGTGCAGGGATGTATGTTCTCCCTCCTGCTGACGCATGGGTGCTCAGTAAGTACGTGTTGAATATATACTGCTTGAATTAAGTAATGAACATAAAACCTTTTAATAAGAGCCAAGTACTAGTCTGGCATTAAGAATGTCTTAATTCAAGAAACATGATAGTTCTAGAAGTCACTGAAATACATTCGAAAAGCCAGGCGTACATATGCATTATAACCCACACTATGTAACCTACACTATAGACTCCAAACATTCTCCTTAATTCTAAATGACATCCATCACAGGTCTTGATTTAAAAAGCATTCTTCCACCTGATTCTACTTTTTGAAAATGTTGGCACTTTTAGGGCTGTAAAAAGAAAGAATATTTTCTTTTAAAATGTACTTCACGCCAAAGTGTTAAAGAGACTGCCTCTCACTTGCACTTAGGAACTTTCAGAAGATATAAGACTAACGTGTTTCATTTGAATTTCTGAAGTAGTTTTGGTTTGGATTTTGATCTGAATGTATAGGTATAAATTCCAGTTTAAAGTCTGGAGTGTATAAGAATTATAGTTCTCCTGGGTCAAATGCTGATTGTCACTTTTTTGGGAAAAGTGTAGAAAATAACCCCTTACAAGAATCTTGTAATTATCTAAAGATACATGAAGTGAGGGTTGATGAAAAGGAAGAGTTTACATTTAAAAAAACTGAGAAATGAGTCCCTAACCAAAAAAAAAAAAAGAGTAGAATTAAAGCTCCAATTATTGAGAAATCAGACCTTAACTCCATTTAATATATATTTTATTATAACATTTAGCTTCACAATAGAGTATTACTTGATAGTTTTAAGTGTTAATTGTTTCCCTACCCACCTTTGCAGGGATACCTTAACAGCATTTGCTGAGAAATTCTTCCTTTAGNATAAATTTCTGTCATCCAGAATAATTTTATGTATGAATTCTATTCAGCCTTTAATTCCTAGTTCAGATGCCGCTTGTTTTACCTTCCCCAAAGCTGGAACTTAATCTCGTCCATTTCTGAACTCCCCTCTCACTTTGTCTCTACCACCTCACCCCCGCCCGCCGCCCCACGTCCTGCTCTTACGATACTGACTGAACTGACCGCAGCCCGCCTTGTTCTTGTGACATTTGTACCGAGTTATATGAACACCTTCGTGCAGGGATGTATGTTCTCCCTCCTGCTGACGCATGGGTGCTCAGTAAGTACGTGTTGAATATATACTGCTTGAATTAAGTAATGAACATAAAACCTTTTAATAAGAGCCAAGTACTAGTCTGGCATTAAGAATGTCTTAATTCAAGAAACATGATAGTTCTAGAAGTCACTGAAATACATTCGAAAAGCCAGGCGTACATATGCATTATAACCCACACTATGTAACCTACACTATAGACTCCAAACATTCTCCTTAATTCTAAATGACATCCATCACAGGTCTTGATTTAAAAAGCATTCTTCCACCTGATTCTACTTTTTGAAAATGTTGGCACTTTTAGGGCTGTAAAAAGAAAGAATATTTTCTTTTAAAATGTACTTCACGCCAAAGTGTTAAAGAGACTGCCTCTCACTTGCACTTAGGAACTTTCAGAAGATATAAGACTAACGTGTTTCATTTGAATTTCTGAAGTAGTTTTGGTTTGGATTTTGATCTGAATGTATAGGTATAAATTCCAGTTTAAAGTCTGGAGTGTATAAGAATTATAGTTCTCCTGGGTCAAATGCTGATTGTCACTTTTTGGAAATGTGTAGAAAATAACCCCTTACAAGAATCTTGTAATTATCTAAAGATACATGAAGTGAGGGTTGATGAAAAGGAAGAGTTTACATTTAAAAAAACTGAGAAATGAGTCCCTAACCAAAAAAAAAAAAAGAGTAGAATTAAAGCTCCAATTATTGAGAAATCAGACCTTAACTCCATTTAATATATATTTTATTATAACATTTAGCTTCACAATAGAGTATTACTTGATAGTTTTAAGTGTTAATTGTTTCCCTACCCACCTTTGCAGGGATACCTTAACAGCATTTGCTGAGAAATTAGGTCCTCAGATGTGGCTTGTTCAATATCCATCTCTCCACGAGAGGGCAGCATGAGGCTGTAACCGGATTACTCTCTAACTGCTCCTGGCTTCAGTCAGAAGCCTAGGGGAAGAACCTAATTCCAGCTTGCCAGTGGAATCCCAGCTTCACAACCTCAGACAGAATGGAGACAAATTGACTTATCCCTGGCAGAGAAGACTCAAATAATCATAGAAACATCTTACAGTAAAGTAGGTGTACATGATTTCAAGGCTTTGCCCCTAACTTGGAAGCAAGTTATGTGACCTCAAGGCCTACTTTGGCCAGAAGTGGCATAAACCAAATTTATTTTCAAGGAGCAGGGTCACTTGACCCTGGGAACGGCAAGGCTTTTTTTTAAAAGTTGGTAATCAGATAAACGGACATAGTTTTTTTCTACATTAAAGACTCAATGCCCAAGAACTGGCCTTGGAAAAACTGACGTTATTATTCCTGCTCTTTGACAGTCTTGAGGCAAAATTTCCAAGTCAAAAGGAAGAGTTTAGAGAAAAAATGAGAAATGAGTTCCCAACAAACAGAAATAAAATAAAAAGAGAGTGGAATTAGCCTTGCGGCAAAATTTCCAAGTCAAATTTATAAGGTGTATAGGGATTTGGTTGCTTGTTTTGCTTTCTTCTCTCTTGCCAGTTACCTCCTGAGAGCACGGCATGGATCAGTAAAATCCCTCTGCTGTAGCTGCCAGCAAGTCTGTGCCTGATTTGGCGCATTTGTGAAAAGGTACCAGGGCCTCTAGTGGAACATAACACCCTAGTTCTAAGCCAAGGGACACAGCCAAGCCACATTTCAGTGTCTGCCACTGAGCCAAGCTCCGAGCAGGGGCCATCTTTTCTGCTCAAAAAGTTGTTACCAGAATCTTTCAGGCATTTACTTTTGCAACTAAACTGGTCAAGAAAATGTTTTTTAAAATTAGGGCTCACTTAGAAAGGAGATAGTCTCTCTGTACCCAACATTTCTAAGAGACACATCATCTGTGCACCCAGATACACTCACAAAAGCACGCATATACACATACACACATGCCAAGAAACAACAAGTTCTCAGGAGAATCATGCTCCTAAATGCGCTCTTTCTTTTATACAGTATTATATTTTTATATTTTATACAGTATTATTATTTTATACAGTATTTATTACTGTCTGTTTCTCATAAAATCTAGTTTGGGAGATGCTGGAAAAGCAAGAATTTTTGTCTCAGGAAATATGTAAGAATATAAGATCAGGCAGTAAACAGATATATTCAAATGGTAGCAAGGTACTCAAGTGTGATAAAACTAGTGTATGGAGTCACATCTAACTCAGGTCAGCTCTAAGAATAAAACTTAAAGATACTAAAAATCAGCACTGAAAATCTCTCCCCATGAGCATATAGGCATCTTGAGAATGGGAATGTTTGGTTCCTTCTAACAAGAAGCTCTTCAGTTCTTCATTCTGTCTTAAGGGCCTAAGATGCTCAATATTTGTCAAAAGAAAATCCATAAGAAAGTTACCATATTAGAGACCAATATCTTAGTGAGTCTACTTCAGATAATCTTTCTTCCCCTCCAGCATAAAAGCAGATCGTGATTTCTTCAGTTGAACATTAGCTGACAAAGTTGTCTTGGGTCAAGGACCATGTTGTACACATTTTTAACAACAGTCTTATCCAGAGACAAGCTGCTCAACCCAGAGACCCCTATGGGCACAGAGGCCGACTGAATAAATGAAGATTCCCCTCTCATACTCTCTCTGGGGTAGTGTTGCCAGACTTAGCAAATAAAAATAGAGGATGTGCAGTTAAATTTGAATTTCAGGTAAATGAATTTAGCCAAAACAAATACTTATACTAAAAAAAAAAGTTCACTAACTAAAATTCAAAATTAACTGGGTGTCCTATATTTTATCTATAAATCCTAATCTGCAGCGTATACTTCCTGAGCAAAATGGTAGAAGAATTGTCTGACTTTTAAATTGTTACCTTCCCCTCAGGTGACACAGGTTGTGTTAATGTCTTTTTAACTTCAGTGTACAAATGCCGCTGTAGTGTGATAATGACAGTGGGTTCTACTGAATTCCGCAGAAAATTCCAGCATCTGGAGGTGTCCTCTGAACTCAAAGTTTTGAGCACTTCTAGTATAGAGACTTTGTAATCTGTATTCTTTGATCTGAACAAAAGGTCTCACCTATAACATTCTTCACCCGTGTACTTTGGTAAATAATTTTTGGGCAGATAACCTTTGTTTAGAAGGTTGAAACTAGACTTAGGAGGGCCTGTGTTTCCTGAGTGATTTCCAGCCAATTATCAACCTCTAATCTTAAAGTGGTGATAAAACCCAATTCTGGGAGTGGGAAGGAATTTTTACTGTAAGAGTATGGGAGGAAAAATACTGAATTAAGTAATGCTAATATGAACTCAGTTTTTCCAGCATGAATATGGCTTAGAACAAGTGATCCCCAGACTAGTGTATACTTGTGAGTCTACTTCAGATAATCTTTTTTTTTTCCCTAACAAGAAGCTCTTCAGTTCTTCATTCTGTCTTAAGGGCCTAAGATGCTCAATATTTGTCAAAAGAAAATCCATAAGAAAGTTACCATATTAGAGACCAATATCTTAGTGAGTCTACTTCAGATAATCTTTCTTCCCCTCCAGCATAAAAGCAGATCGTGATTTCTTCAGTTGAACATTAGCTGACAAAGTTGTCTTGGGTCAAGGACCATGTTGTACACATTTTTAACAACAGTCTTATCCAGAGACAAGCTGCTCAACCCAGAGACCCCTATGGGCACAGAGGCCGACTGAATAAATGAAGATTCCCCTCTCATACTCTCTCTGGGGTAGTGTTGCCAGACTTAGCAAATAAAAATAGAGGATGTGCAGTTAAATTTGAATTTCAGGTAAATGAATTTAGCCAAAACAAATACTTATACTAAAAAAAAAAGTTCACTAACTAAAATTCAAAATTAACTGGGTGTCCTATATTTTATCTATAAATCCTAATCTGCAGCGTATACTTCCTGAGCAAAATGGTAGAAGAATTGTCTGACTTTTAAATTGTTACCTTCCCCTCAGGTGACACAGGTTGTGTTAATGTCTTTTTAACTTCAGTGTACAAATGCCGCTGTAGTGTGATAATGACAGTGGGTTCTACTGAATTCCCGCCGCAGAAAATTCCAGCATCTGGAGGTGTCCTCTGAACTCAAAGTTTTGAGCACTTCTAGTATAGAGACTTTGTAATCTGTATTCTTTGATCTGAACAAAAGGTCTCACCTATAACATTCTTCACCCGTGTACTTTGGTAAATAATTTTTGGGCAGATAACCTTTGTTTAGAAGGTTGAAACTAGACTTAGGAGGGCCTGTGTTTCCTGAGTGATTTCCAGCCAATTATCAACCTCTAATCTTAAAGTGGTGATAAAACCCAATTCTGGGAGTGGGAAGGAATTTTTACTGTAAGAGTATGGGAGGAAAAATACTGAATTAAGTAATGCTAATATGAACTCAGTTTTTCCAGCATGAATATGGCTTAGAACAAGTGATCCCCAGATTTCTGTTCACAAAGATCATATATGAGTCCTGGAGCAGAGCCAGTCTTTCAGGAAAACTCATATCTAGCTGTAAGCTAAATGAGTGATCAGTTCCTGGTTATACTCTCAGAGGCACCTGGTCCACCTTTGCCCAGAGCTCAGCCCTTGTGCTTCATGGATCCGTTCAGCCAGAGGCTCAGTGCATAAGCTTGGGCATCTTGGGTGGAGGTGGAGGTGGGAGGTGGAGGAGTGGCAGGGGGCAGAGGAATTTAGCTGGTAATCAGGGAAGGGATACATAGGAATGAACTCTTTTCCATAAGAAAATATTCAGATGACCTCAAAATTTAGCTACAGAATTTTGTAGAGAAAATGTTCCTTTGTCACTTATAAGCATTATTTGCTTCATATTGAACATACATGAGCACCATTGACTAAAAGGAGAAAAATTAAATGAATAAAAATAAAACTCATCCCTTCCTAGCAACCTCCATTTTATTACATGGCATTTAAGACCTTTCACAAATTAACACCGATCTATCTTTCCAACCTCATTTGCTGCCACTTCTTTCTAGGACTGTCATACTCTATCCCAGGGTTTCTGAGCCTCAGCACTATTGGCATTTTGAACGGATAATCCTTTTTTCTAAGACACTGTCCTGTGCATTGTAGGATATTGGGTAATATCTTTGGCTTCTACCAACTAGATACCAGTAGCATTTCCCAACTCCCAACCTGCTGTTACCCTCCTGACAGAAAGTATCTGGAGGTATTGCCAGATGTCCTCTGGGAACAAAGTCATCCCCATCAATCATCAATCAAATGGCCAACTTCCCCCACCCCCACTGAGAGCCACTGTTCTGACCTGTGAGACAGCCTGCCTTCCTATGACACAAGTTCACATACCCTCCCCACTACACACACACACACACACACACACACACACACACACACACACACACACATCTTTCTTCCTGTTCCCTTTACCTGAAGAATCCTACTTTCCCTCTTTCCACTGACAAACTTTACTTATTGAAAGCCTAAATTCAGTGCTACCTCTCTTATTGTTTTCCTTATAGTCTCTGTCAACATAATTTCCCGCCCTTCCTCTGGGTGCCAGAGGCACTGCACATATCTTTACCATTAGTAATGATAGTGTCTACCATATGGAGTTGCAATCATCCCCTCCCCTCAAGAGAGTGAGTTTCTCAAGAGCAAGGCCTGTATTGCCAGACTGCCCAGCACAGCATGTGTATGCCCCACCAAATAACACAACACTCAAAACAAGCTGAAGTCCTAAGTCATATTGTTTACTTATACTTCCTAAAGGAACGCATGGATTTTCGTACTTATCAGGTAGATTAAATTAGACTGCTGAACCCCACTAGATTTCTGTGCTTCACCAAGCTTGGATTCCTCACCATTTTCCAGTCATGGTATCTTCTCACGTTTACACCATGGTTGAAACTGTTTTCTTCACCTGGAAGCTTCTCTTGTCATTTCTCCCTATTAAAATCTTCCACAAATACCACTTCTACCTACAAGTCTAGACACATGCTCACATGCATATATTATGACCTCCTCCTTCTGAAAGCATCATTGCCTTTTTCTCTTCCTTTCTGGTTCTCCTCATTCTCTGTCTTATTCCCAATGGTCTTCTCTTGAAGCTGTATTCCTTCTTTCCAACCTCATTTGCTGCCACTTCTTTCTAGGACTGTCATACTCTATCCCAGGGTTTCTGAGCCTCAGCACTATTGGCATTTTGAACGGATAATCCTTTTTTCTAAGACACTGTCCTGTGCATTGTAGGATATTGGGTAATATCTTTGGCTTCTACCAACTAGATACCAGTAGCATTTCCCAACTCCCAACCTGCTGTTACCCTCCTGACAGAAAGTATCTGGAGGTATTGCCAGATGTCCTCTGGGAACAAAGTCATCCCCATCAATCATCAATCAAATGGCCAACTTCCCCCACCCCCACTGAGAGCCACTGTTCTGACCTGTGAGACAGCCTGCCTTCCTATGACACAAGTTCACATACCCTCCCCACTACACACACACACACACACACACACACACACACACACACACACACACACATCTTTCTTCCTGTTCCCTTTACCTGAAGAATCCTACTTTCCCTCTTTCCACTGACAAACTTTACTTATTGAAAGCCTAAATTCAGTGCTACCTCTCTTATTGTTTTCCTTATAGTCTCTGTCAACATAATTTCCCGCCCTTCCTCTGGGTGCCAGAGGCACTGCACATATCTTTACCATTAGTAATGATAGTGTCTACCATATGGAGTTGCAATCATCCCCTCCCCTCAAGAGAGTGAGTTTCTCAAGAGCAAGGCCTGTATTGCCAGACTGCCCAGCACAGCATGTGTATGCCCCACCAAATAACACAACACTCAAAACAAGCTGAAGTCCTAAGTCATATTGTTTACTTATACTTCCTAAAGGAACGCATGGATTTTCGTACTTATCAGGTAGATTAAATTAGACTGCTGAACCCCACTAGATTTCTGTGCTTCACCAAGCTTGGATTCCTCACCATTTTCCAGTCATGGTATCTTCTCACGTTTACACCATGGTTGAAACTGTTTTCTTCACCTGGAAGCTTCTCTTGTCATTTCTCCCTATTAAAATCTTCCACAAATACCACTTCTACCTACAAGTCTAGACACATGCTCACATGCATATATTATGACCTCCTCCTTCTGAAAGCATCATTGCCTTTTTCTCTTCCTTTCTGGTTCTCCTCATTCTCTGTCTTATTCCCAATGGTCTTCTCTTGAAGCTGTATTCTGCTTCTTGAAGGCAAAGACTCTATCTTCCTCTTTCTGCAGCTCCTCATCGAGGGACTTGTACATACTAGGCACTAATCAAGAATTTATTGAACTGAATTGGAAAAATCAGAAATTTTTAAAAAGATACTCGGTTCATATCCAAAGACAAATGTGAAGTGTATAAAGAAAGGAAGGGAATTGTGACCCAGCATGGGGAACCTTTAGAAAGATGAATTCACCTGGATCAGGAAAGGATAGAGGTGCATTATCAGGCAGCCACAGTAATACAAGGGTAAGGTAAAGCCACTGCTTTGATAATAACAAAGATGTCAAGAACAATTTCAAAATGATGGTGTGCAGGATTGGTACCTAACTGGAAATGAGACAAGGGAGAGAAACAAGTGGGAATAAATACTGTTCACATCCTGGTTTGGGTGCTGGGATGAGGACAGCATCACTCACCAAAATGTAAAGATTTGGGGGATGGACAGTGAGTTCAGCGGCTGAGTGTCAGTGAGCCACCCCAGGGGAAGTATAGCAGAGACAGTTGGAAAGATGAGTTTGAGGCTTAGAGATGCGGGGGAACCCAAGGGTTTGGGAGTCAGTCTTGTAGCTGAGGCCAAGGGGTGATATGAATGACTGAGAGGTGGGGGTCTGTGACAAGAGAAGAGGGGGTTGGGGGAGGAAGTGGAAGAAGGAAGGTGGGAAGCACAATACCATGGAATAAATACCCTTAGGGTTTGAATGCTGCAGAAGTGGGTGACAGTGAGGCCTGAAGATAGGCCAGTGGGTTCATGGATCTAGTGGTCTGTTGCCTTTGGGTAGATGACACTTGGTGGGGTAGAGGCTGAAAGCCAGACTTTTAAAGGGAGGAAATTATGAAAAGATGAGCTTCACAAATACCACTTCTACCCTGGTTGAAACTGTTTTCTTCACCTGGAAGCTTCTCTTGTCATTTCTCCCTATTAAAATCTTCCACAAATACCACTTCTACCTACAAGTCTAGACACATGCTCACATGCATATATTATGACCTCCTCCTTCTGAAAGCATCATTGCCTTTTTCTCTTCCTTTCTGGTTCTCCTCATTCTCTGTCTTATTCCCAATGGTCTTCTCTTGAAGCTGTATTCTGCTTCTTGAAGGCAAAGACTCTATCTTCCTCTTTCTGCAGCTCCTCATCGAGGGACTTGTACATACTAGGCACTAATCAAGAATTTATTGAACTGAATTGGAAAAATCAAAAATTTTTTAAAAAAGATACTCGGTTCATATCCAAAGACAAATGTGAAGTGTATAAAGAAAGGAAGGGAATTGTGACCCAGCATGGGGAACCTTTAGAAAGATGAATTCACCTGGATCAGGAAAGGATAGAGGTGCATTATCAGGCAGCCACAGTAATACAAGGGTAAGGTAAAGCCACTGCTTTGATAATAACAAAGATGTCAAGAACAATTTCAAAATGATGGTGTGCAGGATTGGTACCTAACTGGAAATGAGACAAGGAGAGAAACAAGTGGGAATAAATACTGTTCACATCCTGGTTTGGGTGCTGGGATGAGGACAGCATCACTCACCAAAATGTAAAGATTTGGGGGATGGACAGTGAGTTCAGCGGCTGAGTGTCAGTGAGCCACCCCAGGGGAAGTATAGCAGAGACAGTTGGAAAGATGAGTTTGAGGCTTAGAGATGCGGGGGAACCCAAGGGTTTGGGAGTCAGTCTTGTAGCTGAGGCCAAGGGGTGATATGAATGACTGAGAGGTGGGGGTCTGTGACAAGAGAAGAGGGGGTTGGGGGAGGAAGTGGAAGAAGGAAGGTGGGAAGCACAATACCATGGAATAAATACCCTTAGGGTTTGAATGCTGCAGAAGTGGGTGACAGTGAGGCCTGAAGATAGGCCAGTGGGTTCATGGATCTAGTGGTCTGTTGCCTTTGGGTAGATGACACTTGGTGGGGTAGAGGGGCTGAAAGCCAGACTAGTAGGAAATTATGAGTGAAAGAGCGGTGAGAGTATAATGACTGAGTTAAAAGAGATCAGTTTCCTCAAATGTGTCAGAAAGAGGAAGACCATAGGTCCCACAATAGATTGAGGGCATAGCAGGGTTCAGAAAGGTTGTGTTTGTTTTGGGTGTGTGAAACTAGAATTTGTTGACAGAGAGGAAGGAGCTTGAAAGTAGGAAATTTTAAATTTATGAGAGAAAATGTAACAAGCAAAATCTTTGAAGAGGTGGGATGTTATTAGAGTCTCAGAGGAAGAGCTGGCTCTGGAAGGAGAAAAGCCCTCTTCCTCTGAGAGAGAAGAAAGGAAGTGGAGAGGAGCGAGGAATTACATGACTCAGGCAAAGAGGAGGGTGGGGGGCCTCACCTCCACATTTTCACATCTGTCACAGCAGGAGGGGAAACTGCCTGCCCACATGTGCCCAGTTTGTGAAGCTGGGCTTACCTGAGGGCAGTCCTGAGGCAGAAGTGTCAAGGAGATGACCAGAGACAAGGGAAGGAGCGGCAAAGCAGCAGTGAGCCCCCAGCATTCCTTTCAGATGAATGTATCTTTTCCTGGAACACTCATTACCCCTCAACACGCAACTCAAATGGTGGAAGCTGAACTCATGGGAGTCATACTTCCTCTACCCGCAGACTTGGAAACTTTATGAAAGTATTTGCCGTGTTGTATTTCAAGTTTCACTCCTTTGTCTCTCCCATCAGTTCTTAAGCTTCTCAAAAGTCATAGTTTATAGCAGAGACAGTTGGAAAGATGAGTTTGAGGCTTAGAGATGCGGGGGAACCCAAGGGTTTGGGAGTCAGTCTTGTAGCTGAGGCCAAGGGGTGATATGAATGACTGAGAGGTGGGGGTCTGTGACAAGAGAAGAGGGGGTTGGGGGAGGAAGTGGAAGAAGGAAGGTGGGAAGCACAATACCATGGAATAAATACCCTTAGGGTTTGAATGCTGCAGAAGTGGGTGACAGTGAGGCCTGAAGATAGGCCAGTGGGTTCATGGATCTAGTGGTCTGTTGCCTTTGGGTAGATGACACTTGGTGGGGTAGAGGGGCTGAAAGCCAGACTAGTAGGAAATTATGAGTGAAAGAGCGGTGAGAGTATAATGACTGAGTTAAAAGAGATCAGTTTCCTCAAATGTGTCAGAAAGAGGAAGACCATAGGTCCCACAATAGATTGAGGGCATAGCAGGGTTCAGAAAGGTTGTGTTTGTTTTGGGTGTGTGAAACTAGAATTTGTTGACAGAGAGGAAGGAGCTTGAAAGTAGGAAATTTTAAATTTATGAGAGAGAAAATGTAACAAGCAAAATCTTTGAAGAGGTGGGATGTTATTAGAGTCTCAGAGGAAGAGCTGGCTCTGGAAGGAGAAAAGCCCTCTTCCTCTGAGAGAGAAGAAAGGAAGTGGAGAGGAGCGAGGAATTACATGACTCAGGCAAAGAGGAGGGTGGGGGGCCTCACCTCCACATTTTCACATCTGTCACAGCAGGAGGGGAAACTGCCTGCCCACATGTGCCCAGTTTGTGAAGCTGGGCTTACCTGAGGGCAGTCCTGAGGCAGAAGTGTCAAGGAGATGACCAGAGACAAGGGAAGGAGCGGCAAAGCAGCAGTGAGCCCCCAGCATTCCTTTCAGATGAATGTATCTTTTCCTGGAACACTCATTACCCCTCAACACGCAACTCAAATGGTGGAAGCTGAACTCATGGGAGTCATACTTCCTCTACCCGCAGACTTGGAAACTTTATGAAAGTATTTGCCGTGTTGTATTTCAAGTTTCACTCCTTTGTCTCTCCCATCAGTTCTTAAGCTTCTCAAAAGTCATAGTTTATCTCCATATACCCAGTGCGTGGCAACATGGCCAGCACACATAGTAAATGCTCAAAAAATAATGAGTGAGTGAATGAATGAAGGGATGGATATGTGAACGAATGATATTTCCTCCCTTGGCGGAGGTTGACCTGTGCTTCCAGTATGTTAACTAGAGCAGAGAGACCTCAAGAGAGAGATTAGAAAAAAACTGCACGTGTGGATACATGTGAAGTAAAAGCAAAAGAGAACAAGAATAGCCATGAAACAAATGTGGAACTCAAATGGTTTTCTCAAAAGCCATATGCAGTCCTGAATAGTAGGGGAAACGAGTGGGAGGATGGGGAACTGAGTGAAAAAAGTAACAGGCCCAGGAGATAATTTACAGTTGGGAATGGAATGACTTCCTAAATCGTAGAGTGTGTGGTCCAGGGAGCAGAGCACCACAGATGCAGTTACAGTAAAAAAAAAAAAAAAGAAAAGAAAACCACTCGTGACTTTTTTTTGGCAAAAAGAAAGTCTGTTTTGAATCTGACAGTCTCTCTAGCAGCACATAACCTTGCCTTAAAAAGCAACAGCTCCAAGAAACCCTCCTTCAGATGGAATTCGGTTGAATGTGAATAACAGTACCTTGCAACACTGTGATGCTGTTTTTCTGAATCCCAGCATGTGCTCACAACCTTCTTGCTGGGTGCGTATGATTTGTCTATTTTACACCCAAGGAAACTGAGGCAAGGAGCAATTAGGTGAGGATCCCCAGGTCCCGCACTAGTACATAGGGCCAAGATTAAAGACCAAGTATTTCTTTTTCTTTTATACTGAAGGATAGTTGATTTACAACACTGCATTAATTTCTGGTAAAGTCCAAGTCTTTCCAACTGCAAAACGCATATTCTTCCCACTATATTAAGCAGATGCTCCATCATGTGTGATCATAAAAGGGTAATGAGGGGTCATCCATGGCATCAAGGTCCACTTCCTGAGCACACTATCTGGTCAGGCACACAGGGGCCCGTGCTTAGAAGGGTCCTGTGCTTGGCTTCATATTCTGTTCCTGCTGTCTTGAAATTCTTGCCTTGCAAGAAACCTTGCATTTTCATTTTTCACTGAGCCCTGCAAATTATGTAGACAGTCCTGTGTAGACTCATAGAATGTTTGAGCTGAAAGGGCTTTGAGAGGTCATCAGTTTTCCCCACCATTCATTCTAGATGTGAAGAAACT
The DNA here is from genome assembly GCA_022376925.1 of Tragulus kanchil. Taxonomy (NCBI): domain Eukaryota; kingdom Metazoa; phylum Chordata; class Mammalia; order Artiodactyla; family Tragulidae; genus Tragulus; species Tragulus kanchil. The sequence continues at coordinate 177,079,304 of JAIOJX010000028.1, forward strand.
GAAACCCAGAGAGGCAAACTGCCTGGCTTTTGGTCACACAGCTCACTGGTGGCAGAGCAGCAACAGAACCCAGGTGTCCAGTGTTCTTCCTCTTTGACCGCACAAACCTTTGGAAGCCTTTAACTTAAAGAAGGGAGGTTTTCCCCCTTCCCTGCAGGAGCTTATCTTTAGCCAAAATATCATTTGTGGTTGAGTTGGGTCAGCTCATTTCACTCGTAGGCAAATGGCCCTGGGTTTTTCGTAAAACCAAATGCACATAAACCTGGATGTGATTCCAGCGAAACCACAATGTCTACACTGTGGTAAAGAAACCTTTAGAAATCAACACCCCTCTCTCTGGCTGCAATCTCCCTAATGTGCATTTTTTTATACAGAGAGTGCTGCCTCAGTCAGGGTCAAGCTGGGCCAGGTTCAGGCATAAGATCCAAGCCCCTACCAAAGCTGACCGTGAGAAGAGGAAGCCTTCTGGCTCTGCGTCTCCTTCCGGGGCCCCAGGTGTAGATGTGCTGCTTCTTTAGCTGGTAGCACATTCAGCCCCACTAGGAGGATACAGCAGAGTCACCTGGGGCTAAGACAGAAGGGACCAAGCATGTGTAAGCATTTGTGCTCATCTCTCCCATGACCATCGATTTGGAAGTGGCACTGAGGAAGACACAGTTCTGATTTTCAGTCCAGAAAACATGTATTTGCCTCAGATATACCAGGGCCTGAGGCTTTGTTCAGGTGAGAGCTGGTGTGGAGATGAATTTGAAATGTTTTGAAAGTCATGTGCATTTCCCAAACATGACAGAGTAGAGGTACAGCCCACGCAGGTCACCAAGGAAATTTGGTGAACTTCCATAAATGAGCTTCCATGTCTTGACTATTGTAAATAGTGCTGCTATGAACATTGGGGTGCATGTATCTTTTTGAATGAGACTTCTTGCTTTTCTGGGTCTAAATCCAGGAGTGGACTTCCTGAATCATATGGTAGTACTTTCTCTGATTCCTCAAGGAATCTCCATAGGGGTTTACACAGCAGTATCACCAATTTACATTCCCAATAACGATATCTGAGGGATCCCTTTTCTCTACATCCTCTCCAGTATTTGTTGTTTGTAGACTTTTTGATGATAGCTATTTTCACTAGTGTGAGGTGATACCTCATACTTTGGATTTGCATTTCTCTAATATTAAATAATTAGCAATGTTGTCTTTTCATATGCCTGCTAGCCATCTGTATATCTTCTTTGAAAAACTGTCTGTTTATGTTCTCTGCCCAGTTTTTGTGTTGGGTGGTTTGTTATTTGACATTAAATAGTGTATTTTGAATTTTGACCTCTTGTCCGCCACATCATTTACAAATATTTTCTTCCATTCTGTACATTGTCTTTTCATTTTGTTGATGGTTTAATTTGCTGTGCAAAAGGTTTTAAACTTCATTGGACCCCATTTTTTTTATTTTTGCTTTTCTCTCTTTTGCACTGAAGGCTGATCTAAGAAAATATTGCTATGATTTATGTCAAAGAAATGCAAGCCATTTTGTGTTTATTTTTGTATATAGTATAAGGGAAGGTTCCAATCTCACTGATTTACATGTAGCTGTCTAGCTTCCCCAATACCACTTTGGAAGAGACTGTCTTTTCTCCATTGTGTACTCTTGCCTCCTTTGAAATAGATCAATTGATCATAGGTGCATGTGTTTATTTCTGGGCTCTCTAACCTGTCCCATTGAGTTATGTGTCTATTTTTGTGCCAGTACCTATGTGGCTATTTTGTGCTATTCTGATTACTGTAGCTTTGTAGTGCAGTCTGAAGTCTGGAAGAGTTATACCCAACTTCATTCTTTTTTCTCAATTACTTTGACAATTCTGGGTCTTTTGTGGTTGCTTATCATTTAAGATTATTTGTTCTAGTCCTGTAAAAATGTCATGGGTATTTTGATAGAGCTGAAACTAAATCTTTTAGATTGCTTTCCAAAGGTCACCAAGGAAATTTGGTGAACTTCCATAAATGAGCTTCCATGTCTTGACTATTGTAAATAGTGCTGCTATGAACATTGGGGTGCATGTATCTTTTTGAATGAGACTTCTTGCTTTTCTGGGTCTAAATCCAGGAGTGGACTTCCTGAATCATATGGTAGTACTTTCTCTGATTCCTCAAGGAATCTCCATAGGGGTTTACACAGCAGTATCACCAATTTACATTCCCAATAACGATATCCGAGGGATCCCTTTTCTCAACATCCTCTCCAGTATTTGTTGTTTGTAGACTTTTTGATGATAGCTATTTTCACTAGTGTGAGGTGATACCTCATACTTTGGATTTGCATTTCTCTAATATTAAATAATTAGCAATGTTGTCTTTTCATATGCCTGCTAGCCATCTGTATATCTTCTTTGAAAAACTGTCTGTTTATGTTCTCTGCCCAGTTTTTGTGTTGGGTGGTTTGTTATTTGACATTAAATAGTGTATTTTGAATTTTGACCTCTTGTCCGCCACATCATTTACAAATATTTTCTTCCATTCTGTACATTGTCTTTTCATTTTGTTGATGGTTTAATTTGCTGTGCAAAAGGTTTTAAACTTCATTGGACCCCATTTTTTTTATTTTTGCTTTTCTCTCTTTTGCACTGAAGGCTGATCTAAGAAAATATTGCTATGATTTATGTCAAAGAAATGCAAGCCATTTTGTGTTTATTTTTGTATATAGTATAAGGGAAGGTTCCAATCTCACTGATTTACATGTAGCTGTCTAGCTTCCCCAATACCACTTTGGAAGAGACTGTCTTTTCTCCATTGTGTACTCTTGCCTCCTTTGAAATAGATCAATTGATCATAGGTGCATGTGTTTATTTCTGGGCTCTCTAACCTGTCCCATTGAGTTATGTGTCTATTTTTGTGCCAGTACCTATGTGGCTATTTTGTGCTATTCTGATTACTGTAGCTTTGTAGTGCAGTCTGAAGTCTGGAAGAGTTATACCCAACTTCATTCTTTTTTCTCAATTACTTTGACAATTCTGGGTCTTTTGTGGTTCCATATCATTTTTAAGATTATTTGTTCTAGTCCTGTAAAAAATGTCATGGGTATTTTGATAGAGCTGAAACTAAATCTGTAGATTGCTTTAGGTAGTATGGCCACTTTCAATCCACAAGCATGGAATATCTTTCCATTTCTTTGAATCATCTTCAATTTCCTTTATTGGTGTTTTATAGCTTTTAGCATAAAGGTCTTTAATCTCCTTAGTTAAGTATATTCCTAGGTATTTTTATTTTATTTTAAGAGGGGGTTATCTTAAATTTATTTATTCTTTTTTTTTAATTTTACTTTTATAGTGTTTTGTTATTTACAGATATGTATAATCCCAGATTAGTCATATATATATATCCCTGGCCCCCATCTCTCCTCCATCCCCTTCCCAGTGCCCTACCCCATCACATCCCTTCAGGCCATCTCCCAGCGCCCTTGCAGGATCCCCTATTCCCACAGTGCAATGGCAATAGCTATCTTTTTCACATATGATAGTATAGGTTTCCATGTTACTTCCTCTCTGCCTCCTACCCCCTGTTCATTCTCCACGATGTCCATGCATCAGTAAATTTATTTATTCTTAATTGAAGGATAAGTGCTGTATACTATTATGTTGGTTTCTACCAAATATCAACATTAATGTATTCTTTAAATACAATTTTAAATGGGATTGTTTTTAAATTTCTGTTTCTGATGTTTCATTTTTATCAACATTAATGTATTCTTTAAATACAATTTTAAATGGGATTATTTTTAAATTTCTGTTTCTGATGTTTCATTTTTAGTGTACAGAAAGCCAACCAATTTCTGCTTATTATCCTTATGTCCTACTAACTGCCTGAATTTATTTCTTAGTTCTAGTAGTTTTTGTGTGGAGACTTTAGGGTTCTTGATATAGAGTATCATGTCACCTGCAGGTATTGACAGTTTTATCTCTTCTATTCCAATTTGAATACCTTTTATTTATTTTCTTAACTGATTGCTTTGGCTAGGAATTCCAGTTCTGTGTTGAACAGAAGCAGTGACAGTGATGACCCTAGGTAGCCAGTTTTTACGGGCTTTTTTAGATCTGTTTTAAGAGTTAATACCCAACTTCATTCTTTTTTCTCAATTACTTTGACAATTCTGGGTCTTTTGTGGTTCCATATCATTTTTAAGATTATTTGTTCTAGTCCTGTAAAAAATGTCATGGGTATTTTGATAGAGCTGAAACTAAATCTGTAGATTGCTTTAGGTAGTATGGCCACTTTCAATCCACAAGCATGGAATATCTTTCCATTTCTTTGAATCATCTTCAATTTCCTTTATTGGTGTTTTATAGCTTTTAGCATAAAGGTCTTTAATCTCCTTAGTTAAGTATATTCCTAGGTATTTTTATTTTATTTTAAGAGGGGGTTATCTTAAATTTATTTATTCTTTTTTAATTTTACTTTTATAGTGTTTTGTTATTTACAGATATGTATAATCCCAGATTAGTCATATATATATATCCCTGGCCCCCATCTCTCCTCCATCCCCTTCCCAGTGCCCTACCCCATCACATCCCTTCAGGCCATCTCCCAGCGCCCTTGCAGGATCCCCTATTCCCACAGTGCAATGGCAATAGCTATCTTTTTCACATATGATAGTATAGGTTTCCATGTTACTTCCTCTCTGCCTCCTACCCCCTGTTCATTCTCCACGATGTCCATGCATCAGTAAATTTATTTATTCTTAATTGAAGGATAAGTGCTGTATACTATTATGTTGGTTTCTACCAAATATCAACATTAATGTATTCTTTAAATACAATTTTAAATGGGATTGTTTTTAAATTTCTGTTTCTGATGTTTCATTTTTATCAACATTAATGTATTCTTTAAATACAATTTTAAATGGGATTATTTTTAAATTTCTGTTTCTGATGTTTCATTTTTAGTGTACAGAAAGCCAACCAATTTCTGCTTATTATCCTTATGTCCTACTAACTGCCTGAATTTATTTCTTAGTTCTAGTAGTTTTTGTGTGGAGACTTTAGGGTTCTTGATATAGAGTATCATGTCACCTGCAGGTATTGACAGTTTTATCTCTTCTATTCCAATTTGAATACCTTTTATTTATTTTCTTAACTGATTGCTTTGGCTAGGAATTCCAGTTCTGTGTTGAACAGAAGCAGTGACAGTGATGACCCTTGTTCTTAAATTTAGTGGGAAGGCTTTCAGCTTTTCACCATTTTGTTGTATGTGGGTTTGTCATAATTGCCTTTATTATGTTGACATATGTTCATGTTCCCTCTGCACCCACTTTGATGAGAATTTTTATCATGAATGGATACTGAGTTTGACATAAGCTTTCCTGCAGCTATTTAAATGATCATTTTGTTTTTATCTTTCCTTGTGTTACTGTGGTGTATCAAACTGATTGATTTGCATCTGTTGAACCATCATTGTGATCCAGAAATAAATCTACCTTGATCGTAGGGTATGATTCTTTTTATGTATTATTGGGTTTGGTTTGCTATTTTTTGTTAATGATTTTACATCTATATTCATCAAACATATTGGTCTATAAATTTTTTTTGATAGTGTCTTTGTCTTATTTTGGCATCAGGATGATGACTGCCTCATAGAATGAGTTTGGGAGTGTTCTCACCTCTTCAGTTTTTTGGAGTAGTTTGGGAAAGATAGGTATAAGTTTTTTGTATGTTTGCATATTTGACAGAATTCCCCAGAAAAGCCATCCAGTTATGAGCTTTTGTTTGCTGAGGTTTTTTTTTGTGTGTGGGGGGGGGGTTGGGGAGGGGGTGGGCAGGCCACTTCTATTGGTCTTTCATTTATCTGTTTTCATCCATCTTTGTTCTTTGACCCGTGTGGGCCTCCCATCGCAGTGGCCTCTGTCATCACAGAGCACCTGCTCTGGGTGCATGCGCTCCAGAGCTCCAGCTCGGTAATTGGACACATCGGTCCAGCCGCTCCACAGCACATGGGATCTTCCCAGGCCAGGGATCAAACTGGCGCCCCTTGCACTGCAAGGTGGTGTCCTTACCCACTGGACCACCAGGGAAGCCCTTGCTGAGGTTTTATTATTATCATTATTACAGATTCCATTCCACTTCTAGTGTTAAGTCTATTCAAATTGTCTTTTTTACTTGACTCAGTCTTTGCAGACTGTATGTTTCTAAATATTTGTCCATTTCTTCTCAGTTGTCCAAATCATAACTGTTTACAATCTTTATGATATTTTGTTTTCCTATATTGAGTGCATATGTGTTAATAAATATAATATCCTCTTCTTATATTGATCTCTGTATCATTATATAATGCCCTTCTTTTTCTTTATGGCCTTTGCTTTAAAGTCTGTTTTGTCTGGTACTCCTGTCTTCTTATCATTTCCATTTGCATGAAGTGTCATTTTCCACCTCCTAACTTTCAATCTGTGTATGTCTTTCACCTTGAAGTGACTCTTTTGTAGGCAACCTATTGCAGATTATTATTTTTTTCTCTAGTCAGTCACTCTTTTTCTTTTCATCAGAGCATTTATTTGTTGGCATTTAGAGTAATTATTGATAGGAATGTACTTATTGTCATTTTAAGCCTTGTTTTCCAATTATTCTTGTAGTTGTTATTTGTTCTTTCCTTTTTCTTTTTGACGCAGACTGATACCATGTTTATTTCACAAACACTGGGAAGATGGGGTGGAGGTAGAGTTGGGACACAGGCGCAAAGCTGCACAGTCATCAGTAGCCCACTCCCCACACTCAGGCAGCGAGGAGTGAGCGTAGCGAGGGCCCTGAGCACCAAGCTCCCTGAAAGCCTAAGGGGCACAGCCCCAGCTGTCCCAAGAAAACCGCAAATAAACAAGAGTGGGTCACAGCCCCATCCACTCAGACCATCAAATCACCCATCTTCACTCTGGAGGTCTGAAGGATTGTCAGCAATGACCCCAAAGAAGCCAGTGGCACTGCCAAAGATCTCCACAGTGAGAATTTTACAAAGAGGCTGGGGTTCAGTGCATCAGCCAAGGCAGCTCTGCTGCCCACGATGCACATGCAGACTCCACAGAAGAGGTTAGATAGGCCCACTGTGAGGCCAGCCCCAAACACGGAGTAGCCTGCATGGTAGTTTCCATGGCCAGTAGTAGCCTTGTGGTCAGTAGCCATGCAAGGCTTGGCCATGTTGCTAATGACAGTTGCCATGATGATGCTGTAGATGGCCACAGCCTCACAGAAGATGATGCTGACCAGGTGTTTGGTCTTGATCCTGAGGGCCTTCACTCCTCTCCCAGTGATGGAAGAGCCAGTAATATACATGCCCTATGCTGCCCCAACCATTGACAAGGAGATAGCTAGGCCAGTGCTCATGTTTGACCACATGAAGGGGGTAAGTCTCCGTCAGGAACCATGCCAAACGGAAGCAGAAGCCCAAATCAAAATGGTGTAGCAGATTCCCATGACAAGCAGGCAGGCCCAGGAGGCCATGAAGAACCCAGAGCAAAGCAGCACAAGACCTGACATGACCTCTGTTCATCTTTCATCAGAGCATTTATTTGTTGGGCACCTTATATTTGTAGTATTATTATTTTTTCTCTAGTCAGTCACTCTTTCTTTTCATCAGAGCATTTATTTGTTGGCATTTAGAGTAATTATTGATAGGAATGTACTTATTGTCATTTTAAGCCTTGTTTTCCAATTATTCTTGTAGTTGTTATTTGTTCTTTCCTTTTTCTTTTTGACGCAGACTGATACCATGTTTATTTCACAAACACTGGGAAGATGGGGTGGAGGTAGAGTTGGGACACAGGCGCAAAGCTGCACAGTCATCAGTAGCCCACTCCCCACACTCAGGCAGCGAGGAGTGAGCGTAGCGAGGGCCCTGAGCACCAAGCTCCCTGAAAGCCTAAGGGGCACAGCCCCAGCTGTCCCAAGAAAACCGCAAATAAACAAGAGTGGGTCACAGCCCCATCCACTCAGACCATCAAATCACCCATCTTCACTCTGGAGGTCTGAAGGATTGTCAGCAATGACCCCAAAGAAGCCAGTGGCACTGCCAAAGATCTCCACAGTGAGAATTTTACAAAGAGGCTGGGGTTCAGTGCATCAGCCAAGGCAGCTCTGCTGCCCACGATGCACATGCAGACTCCACAGAAGAGGTTAGATAGGCCCACTGTGAGGCCAGCCCCAAACACGGAGTAGCCTGCATGGTAGTTTCCATGGCCAGTAGTAGCCTTGTGGTCAGTAGCCATGCAAGGCTTGGCCATGTTGCTAATGACAGTTGCCATGATGATGCTGTAGATGGCCACAGCCTCACAGAAGATGATGCTGACCAGGTGTTTGGTCTTGATCCTGAGGGCCTTCACTCCTCTCCCAGTGATGGAAGAGCCAGTAATATACATGCCCTATGCTGCCCCAACCATTGACAAGGAGATAGCTAGGCCAGTGCTCATGTTTGACCACATGAAGGGGGTAAGTCTCCGTCAGGAACCATGCCAAACGGAAGCAGAAGCCCAAATCAAAAATGGTGTAGCAGATTCCCATGACAAGCAGGCAGGCCCAGGAGGCCATGAAGAACCCAGAGCAAAGCAGCACAAGACCTGACATGACGGCAAAGAGGGCGGGGCACGGGTCGGGGAGGTAAAAGCTCAAACCATGTCCAGCCCCTGTATCTGTGGTCTGCCCCACAGCCCCTGCCTTATTATTTTTGTTTTTCATTTCATGGTTTGGCAATTTTTTTTTTTTTGTAGTATGTTGAATGAGTTTGTTTTTGTTTTTGTTTTTATTTTGTAAATCTATTGTATGTTTTTGATTTGTGGTTGCCATGTAGTTTGTAGATGCTGATCCATAACTATATCTACTTGCTTTAAACTGATAGTCATTCAAATTCAAACACATTGTAAAATAATCTACATCTTTATATTTCTTTCTCCTACATTTTATGATTTTGATGTCCTATTTTAAACCTTCATTATTACCATTTTACTATTATAGTTATAATCAGTTTTACAATTTTAAAATCATTTTTCATCCATATACTTGCTTACTTAAGTGATCTTCAATCTCTACTATATGTTTGCCTTCCCTATAGATTTGTGCTACTTTGCTGTTTAAAGAAGACCTTATAATATTTCTTTAAGGGTAGGTTTTGTATTACTTAAAAAATACTCAGTTCATATCCTGAGACAAATGCAAGTGTATAAAGAAAGGAAGGAGATTGTGGCCCATCATTGGGAAGCTTTAGAATGATGAATTCACCTGGGTCAGGAAAGAATGAAAGTGCATTATCAGGCAACCACAGTAGTACAAGGGTAAGGTAAACCCGCTGCTTTGACAATAACAGAGATATCAGGAGTGATTTCAAAATGATGGTGTATAGGATTTGGTACCTAACTGGAAATGAGACAAGGGAGAGCCAAGTGGAAATAAGTACTATTCATATCCTGGTTTGGGTGCTGGGAGTGACAGACACCAAATAAAGATGAGGACTATTCAAGGGAAGAGCCAGTAATATACATGCCCTATGCTGCCCCAACCATTGACAAGGAGATAGCTAGGCCAGTCTCATGTTTGACCACATGAAGGGTAAGTCTCCGTCAGGAACCATGCCAAACGGAAGCAGAAGCCCAAATCAAAAATGGTGTAGCAGATTCCCATGACAAGCAGGCAGGCCCAGGAGGCCATGAAGAACCCAGAGCAAAGCAGCACAAGACCTGACATGACGGCAAAGAGGGCGGGGCACGGGTCGGGGAGGTAAAAGCTCAAACCATGTCCAGCCCCTGTATCTGTGGTCTGCCCCACAGCCCCTGCCTTATTATTTTTGTTTTTCATTTCATGGTTTGGCAATTTTTTTTTTTTTGTAGTATGTTGAATGAGTTTGTTTTTGTTTTTGTTTTTATTTTGTAAATCTATTGTATGTTTTTGATTTGTGGTTGCCATGTAGTTTGTAGATGCTGATCCATAACTATATCTACTTGCTTTAAACTGATAGTCATTCAAATTCAAACACATTGTAAAATAATCTACATCTTTATATTTCTTTCTCCTACATTTTATGATTTTGATGTCCTATTTTAAACCTTCATTATTACCATTTTACTATTATAGTTATAATCAGTTTTACAATTTTAAAATCATTTTTCATCCATATACTTGCTTACTTAAGTGATCTTCAATCTCTACTATATGTTTGCCTTCCCTATAGATTTGTGCTACTTTGCTGTTTAAAGAAGACCTTATAATATTTCTTTAAGGGTAGGTTTTGTATTACTTAAAAAATACTCAGTTCATATCCTGAGACAAATGCAAGTGTATAAAGAAAGGAAGGAGATTGTGGCCCATCATTGGGAAGCTTTAGAATGATGAATTCACCTGGGTCAGGAAAGAATGAAAGTGCATTATCAGGCAACCACAGTAGTACAAGGGTAAGGTAAACCCGCTGCTTTGACAATAACAGAGATATCAGGAGTGATTTCAAAATGATGGTGTATAGGATTTGGTACCTAACTGGAAATGAGACAAGGGAGAGAGCCAAGTGGAAATAAGTACTATTCATATCCTGGTTTGGGTGCTGGGATGATGACAGCATCACTCACCAAATATAAAGATTTGGGGGGAGGACCATGAATTCAGCAGGTGGGTGTCAGTGAGCCACCCAGGGGAAGTATAGCAAAGACAGAAGATTTTCGGTTTTGCTTACCTGAGAATTTTTTGATTAAATCTCTCCTTCTATTCTGAATGACCATCTTGCTGAGTAGAACATCCAAGATTTCAGATTTTTCCTTTTCAGAACTTGGAATATATGTCTCTCCCTTCTGGTCTGCAAAGTTTCTGTAGTGAAATTGACTGATAGCCTTATGGGGATTCCCTTGTAAATAACTCTTTGTTTTTCTCTTGCTGTCTTGAGAATCCTCTCTTTAGCTTTTGCCATTTTAATTATAGTATGTCTTTGTGTGGGTCTGTTTGAGTTTATCTTGTTTGGGACCTTCTATGCTTCCCACAAATGGATTCTGTTTCCTTCTTTAAGTTTGGGAAGTTTTCAGTCATAATTTCTTCAAATGCATTTTAGATTCCTTTCTCTGTCTCTTCTCCTTCTGGTACTCTTATTATGCATAATTGGCACACTTTATATTATTCTATAGGTCTTGTGTGTTTATCTCATTTTTCTTTTTCATTTGTGTTTTTGTCTACTGTTCTGATTGGAGATTTCCATTGTTCTGTCTTTCAGATAACTTATTTTTCTGTGTCATTGTTTATTTATTATTTGTCTATGTCATTTAATTGACTAGATATTACTTTCTGCCTTAGAAACTGAATTACATATTTTTATTGGTCATGTTTATAGTTTCTAGTTCCTTTATACAGTTATCTGCATTTGTATTGATAATTTTTCTTAATTCAGTTGACATTTTATTACCACCCTTTGAACTCAGGATTTGGTAGACAAGTGAGCTCTGGTGAAGTTTTTTAGAATGATGAATTCACCTGGGTCAGGAAAGAATGAAAGTGCATTATCAGGCAACCACAGTAGTACAAGGGTAAGGTAAACCCGCTGCTTTGACAATAACAGAGATATCAGGAGTGATTTCAAAATGATGGTGTATAGGATTTGGTACCTAACTGGAAATGAGACAAGGGAGAGAGCCAAGTGGAAATAAGTACTATTCATATCCTGGTTTGGGTGCTGGGATGATGACAGCATCACTCACCAAATATAAAGATTTGGGGGGAGGACCATGAATTCAGCAGGTGGGTGTCAGTGAGCCACCCAGGGGAAGTATAGCAAAGACAGAAGATTTTCGGTTTTGCTTACCTGAGAATTTTTTGATTAAATCTCTCCTTCTATTCTGAATGACCATCTTGCTGAGTAGAACATCCAAGATTTCAGATTTTTCCTTTTCAGAACTTGGAATATATGTCTCTCCCTTCTGGTCTGCAAAGTTTCTGTAGTGAAATTGACTGATAGCCTTATGGGGATTCCCTTGTAAATAACTCTTTGTTTTTCTCTTGCTGTCTTGAGAATCCTCTCTTTAGCTTTTGCCATTTTAATTATAGTATGTCTTTGTGTGGGTCTGTTTGAGTTTATCTTGTTTGGGACCTTCTATGCTTCCCACAAATGGATTCTGTTTCCTTCTTTAAGTTTGGGAAGTTTTCAGTCATAATTTCTTCAAATGCATTTTAGATTCCTTTCTCTGTCTCTTCTCCTTCTGGTACTCTTATTATGCATAATTGGCACACTTTATATTATTCTATAGGTCTTGTGTGTTTATCTCATTTTTCTTTTTCATTTGTGTTTTTGTCTACTGTTCTGATTGGAGATTTCCATTGTTCTGTCTTTCAGATAACTTATTTTTCTGTGTCATTGTTTATTTATTATTTGTCTATGTCATTTAATTGACTAGATATTACTTTCTGCCTTAGAAACTGAATTACATATTTTTATTGGTCATGTTTATAGTTTCTAGTTCCTTTATACAGTTATCTGCATTTGTATTGATAATTTTTCTTAATTCAGTTGACATTTTTATTACCACCCTTTTGAACTCAGGATTTGGTAGACAAGTGAGCTCTGTTTAATTATTTGTTCTTTTGGGGGATTTTTCTTTCTGTTTTCATTGGAATTAGTTCCTCTGCCTTTTAATTTCATTTAAGTTTCTCTATATCTATTAATTTAGTAGAAACAACTATATACTGTGGTTTTTCTTTTCTTTTTGGGGGGGAGCCACTTATATTGGTCTTTCATTTATTTGTTTTCATCCATCTTTGTTCTTTGGCCTGTGTGGGCCTCCCATTACAGTGGCCTCTGTTGTCGCAGAGCACCGGCTCTGGGCGCATGCGCTCCAGAGCTCCTGCTCGGTAGTTGGACACATTGGTCCAGCCACTCCACAGCACGTGGGACCTTCCTAGGCCAGAAATTGAACCAGCACCCCTTGCACTACAAAGTGGTGTCTTTACCCACTGGACCACCAGGGAAGCCCTATACTGTGGTTTTGAAGGAATGTTTTTATATGTGAGAGCCCCTGTGTAGACTGTGTGCACTGAATGTCTTCGGTGTGAGGTCTGGTTTTGACACAGACACCAATCAGGTCTTCTTTCCTCAGGCTGTGCTGGCCATTATCACCTTGATAGGTTGATGTTGTGGGACCTAAAGCCTGTGCAGGATGTGAGGCAGGACTCTCTCTCTCTCTGTCTCCCTCTCTCTGTCTCTGCTCTTTGGCAGTTGCTGCTTTGTTGTGGGTGGCATGCTCCCCAGTTGTTGGAGGAGAAGCCCTGAGGGTCAAGCTCTGTCAGGCTCTGTTTCTTTCAAATGCATTTTAGATTCCTTTCTCTGTCTCTTCTCCTTCTGGTACTCTTATTATGCATAATTGGCACACTTTATATTATTCTATAGGTCTTGTGTGTTTATCTCATTTTTCTTTTTCATTTGTGTTTTTGTCTACTGTTCTGATTGGAGATTTCCATTGTTCTGTCTTTCAGATAACTTATTTTTCTGTGTCATTGTTTATTTATTATTTGTCTATGTCATTTAATTGACTAGATATTACTTTCTGCCTTAGAAACTGAATTACATATTTTTATTGGTCATGTTTATAGTTTCTAGTTCCTTTATACAGTTATCTGCATTTGTATTGATAATTTTTCTTAATTCAGTTGACATTTTTATTACCACCCTTTTGAACTCAGGATTTGGTAGACAAGTGAGCTCTGTTTAATTATTTGTTCTTTTGGGGGATTTTTCTTTCTGTTTTCATTGGAATTAGTTCCTCTGCCTTTTAATTTCATTTAAGTTTCTCTATATCTATTAATTTAGTAGAAACAACTATATACTGTGGTTTTTCTTTTCTTTTTGGGGGGGAGCCACTTATATTGGTCTTTCATTTATTTGTTTTCATCCATCTTTGTTCTTTGGCCTGTGTGGGCCTCCCATTACAGTGGCCTCTCTCGCTGCAGAGCACCTGCTCTGGATGCATGCGCTCCAGAGCTCCTGCTCGGTAGTTGGACACATTGGTCCAGCCACTCCACAGCACGTGGGACCTTCCTAGGCCAGAAATTGAACCAGCACCCCTTGCACTACAAAGTGGTGTCTTTACCCACTGGACCACCAGGGAAGCCCTATACTGTGGTTTTGAAGGAATGTTTTTATATGTGAGAGCCCCTGTGTAGACTGTGTGCACTGAATGTCTTCGGTGTGAGGTCTGGTTTTGACACAGACACCAATCAGGTCTTCTTTCCTCAGGCTGTGCTGGCCATTATCACCTTGATAGGTTGATGTTGTGGGACCTAAAGCCTGTGCAGGATGTGAGGCAGGACTCTCTCTCTCTCTGTCTCCCTCTCTCTGTCTCTGCTCTTTGGCAGTTGCTGCTTTGTTGTGGGTGGCATGCTCCCCAGTTGTTGGAGGAGAAGCCCTGAGGGTCAAGCTCTGTCAGGCTCTGCTCTCCTTGAAAGTATGCCCTGCATCTTGGTGGGGGGAATGCTCAAGCAAGTGAGGCCCATGTGCTCACAGAGGACTTATGCATCACCTGTGTAGGCATCTAAGGCAACTAAGCTCTACTTAGTTGTAGCCCAAAGTCACAACCCTTTCCCTGTTGTGCTTGTTGTAGATCTAGTTCAAGTCTGTGATATTCAGTGTGCTGGGGCTGGGGGATCAGAGCCTTGTGCTTGTAGGAAGTGAGTTGAGATGGCTATGCTGCCACCTGAGATCTGGGCTGTCCTGTAGCAGTCTTTTCTCAGAACCCATCTGCCCCAGATGCAGGGCTAAACTATGGTATAGAGTACGTGGAGCTGGAGGCCTCTCACTCACCTGGGAGAAGAAATACCAAGTCTCTTGTGGCACCACTTCAGCACGTGCTGGCAACGGTTGCCACCTTCTCACCTGGATCTCACCCTAGACCCCCCAGTCCAAGTCTTTTCCCATGGTCCATATGGTACTAATCTCCCACCAGGCTGTGGTGTGGAGTGAGCGGGGCCAGGGCGTTCACCCCATTTGGATTGGGGATTTCAGCCAGGTGGCAGCCACCATTATAAGGCTCTATTTATCCTTATTGTCAGCAGTTCATTCCTCTCATTTTTCATGAGTCTAGGCTTCTCCAGCCCTTCTGTCTGTCCCAGCAGTTCTCCCAGGAGCCAAAGGGTCTCTGGTGGGTGAGGTGGTGGCAGCCATTGTGAGTGAGTATAGGCAGTGGATGCATAGTTTTGTCTTGAACACGTCTCTGCCAGCATACCTTAGCTTTGACCTGTGACGTCTGCTCTTGGCTGATCCAACCTTGAACCACCATTCAGCACCCACATTGCCTTCTTTATTTAATCTTTGTAATATAGCCTAGTAGGAATCATAAACCCAACACTAAACTCCACAAACCAGAACTGCCAGAGTAGAGCAGTATTAACCCACCTGAGCCAAAATTATTGCACTTTCTTCAGCTCTACACTAATGAAGAAATGTGTCAAATGTTTATTCTGGAAGAGAAATTGAAATCAAGTTAATAGGAAAGAAAGATGAATGATTGCATTCTGATATTACCCTTCCTGCTTTTGATGCTGCTAACGAAAGCAATAAAACCTTATTTGTGCTGTTAATTTTCATACTTTCATGCTTACATTATGGTTGAAAGGAAACTCAATTCTGGCTCCAGATGAAACATCTCTGCCTTGAAAAGGAACACTTTGTCCCAGAGCCACCACTGGCATGGTCCTGCAAAATAAGCTTACACAACAAGGTTAGGGGAAAAGTTGAACAAGAGAACTAAAAGGAGAAAGAGCCCAACACAGGAGGTTTTTTTAATTTATTAAAGCTTTGCAAAGTCAACATCTGATTTGATAATAATAGATTAGTATGTAAAATCTTCCTCTGACCTGGTGGTCACTTCCCAGAGATCACCATGGATGGTATTTTGAGAAGGAATCCTTGAGCAAATCACAGACAGACACGGACCACAAGAAAACTCCAGTGTGGGAAGGAGTTCATGCTGCGTAAAGTTTAGCTCTAGGAGTACCTTTTCCTTTCTAAAATGCTAACATGGCAGATTAACGTTGATTATATTTTCATGGGTATGTATGTATGTGTGCAGTAAAAATCAAAGTAACAGAATCAAGGAGCCAGCAGACTTGGTGTTTTGTGAGGGTTCCCTCCTGGTTCATAGATGGCTGACCATCTTCTCACTGTCTCCTTATATGGCAGAAAGGAATGAGAGAGCTTTCTGTGGTCTCTTCTGCAAGGGCACTAATCCCAATCATGAGGGCTCCACCCTTATGACCTAGTTACTGCTCCACGATTCCACCTCCAAATACTGTCATATTGGAGATTAGGTTTCAACAGGTGAATTTGGGGATGGAAGATTATCAAGTCATGATGAGACTCAGTCTATCAAGGGCTCACTAGTGTTCCTAATATGTGCACTGCAATGTATTGACACCATGAACTAAAAGAAATAGAAGGTTCTTACTTACAGTCTCTATTGGGCCAGTGGTGTGTTGATGTCAGTTCACGGTTCCTCATGAGGACAGGGTGTTAAATATTCAGGAGGTTCTTGAGCAGGTTGTTATATCATTTTCAATTTGAAACCAGCCACAAAAGTAGTATTTATACCAGTGAAATACGACAAATGCTACAAATTAGGACGTTATTTTCAAAGAAAAAATCAACACAGTAGAGATGCTCCCCAAGTTGAAGATGATCACCTTACAGTTAGAAGGAATGTTATGATTGACAGGAGGAAGAGTGAGTTGGTTGCTATTGTGTCAGCTTCCAGAAGAAGGCAAAGCCTTCTGGTGTTTTGAGGAGGCTCCTATTGAAAGAAGAACTTGAGTAAAGGGGAGGAAACAAGCATCTGTGTTTTCTCCTAGCCAGTCTTAATGACTGTCTGCAGCTCATCCCTAACCAGAGCTGTCCCATCAGCCTACTCAGTTCCTAGTGAGAGGCAAGAATAACACAAAGAAAAGAAGACAGTAGAAAAGGTGCTGAAGCATACAATTCATTGATTTCTAGGATGGAAAGGACCTTGAAAATTACTCAATCCAACCCCTAAGCATAAACCAATTCATTGATCACACAGCAAAGTGGTCACTTCCCAGAGATCACCATGGATGGTATTTTGAGAAGGAATCCTTGAGCAAATCACAGACAGACACGGACCACAAGAAAACTCCAGTGTGGGAAGGAGTTCATGCTGTAAAGTTTAGCTCTAGGAGTACCTTTTCCTTTCTAAAATGCTAACATGGCAGATTAACGTTGATTATATTTTCATGGGTATGTATGTATGTGTGCAGTAAAAATCAAAGTAACAGAATCAAGGAGCCAGCAGACTTGGTGTTTTGTGAGGGTTCCCTCCTGGTTCATAGATGGCTGACCATCTTCTCACTGTCTCCTTATATGGCAGAAAGGAATGAGAGAGCTTTCTGTGGTCTCTTCTGCAAGGGCACTAATCCCAATCATGAGGGCTCCACCCTTATGACCTAGTTACTGCTCCACGATTCCACCTCCAAATACTGTCATATTGGAGATTAGGTTTCAACAGGTGAATTTGGGGATGGAAGATTATCAAGTCATGATGAGACTCAGTCTATCAAGGGCTCACTAGTGTTCCTAATATGTGCACTGCAATGTATTGACACCATGAACTAAAAGAAATAGAAGGTTCTTACTTACAGTCTCTATTGGGCCAGTGGTGTGTTGATGTCAGTTCACGGTTCCTCATGAGGACAGGGTGTTAAATATTCAGGAGGTTCTTGAGCAGGTTGTTATATCATTTTCAATTTGAAACCAGCCACAAAAGTAGTATTTATACCAGTGAAATACGACAAATGCTACAAATTAGGACGTTATTTTCAAAGAAAAAATCAACACAGTAGAGATGCTCCCCAAGTTGAAGATGATCACCTTACAGTTAGAAGGAATGTTATGATTGACAGGAGGAAGAGTGAGTTGGTTGCTATTGTGTCAGCTTCCAGAAGAAGGCAAAGCCTTCTGGTGTTTTGAGGAGGCTCCTATTGAAAGAAGAACTTGAGTAAAGGGGAGGAAACAAGCATCTGTGTTTTCTCCTAGCCAGTCTTAATGACTGTCTGCAGCTCATCCCTAACCAGAGCTGTCCCATCAGCCTACTCAGTTCCTAGGGAGAGGCAAGAAGAACACAAAGAAAAGAAGACAGTAGAAAAGGTGCTGAAGCATACAATTCATTGATTTCTAGGATGGAAAGGACCTTGAAAATTACTCAATCCAACCCCTCACTTAGAGTCATGGAAACAGAGCCCAAAAGGTAAAATAGCATTAAGATCACACAGCAAATGACACAGCCAAGTCTGGAACAGTGTCTCATCCACTACCGCTATGATGTGCCAGGTTCTGTGATGGTTCCTAATCCTTGCTTCTCCTGCTTCCACCTTAAGTGAAACTTACAAGTAGGGAGAAGCAGTGTATATTAAAGGAAGAACTGAGACTTATTAATCTCTCCCTCCCAGACAGCACCTTGACTTTGTAATGTTTCAAGAAGAATTAGCTTTATTAATTCCAACCACATAGGACCTGCCAACTTAGAAAAGGGAAGTGAAGTGAAAGTTGCTCAGTTGTGTCTGACTCTTTGCGACCCGTGGACAAGCCATGGAATTCTCCTGACAAGAATACTGGAGTGGGTTGCCTTTCCCTTCTCCATGGAATCTTCGCAACCCAGGGATCAAACCCAGGTCTCCTGAATTGCAGGCAGATTCTTTACTGTCTGAGCCACCAGCAAAGCCCAAGAATACTGGAGTGGGTAACCTATCTCTTCTACAGGAGATCTTCCCAATGGAGGAACTGAACAAGGTCTCCTGCATTGCAAGCAGATTCTTTACCAACTGAGCTACAATAGTGGGGCTTAATCCAAAGACGTGACTGGGTAACTATGGAACCTCAGGTGTTTCTGAAGGGCTATTTGACTAAGAGGCATTTTCACCACAGGCTATGGCCCCTTCACTCACCCATGAAGGGTCGGAATATGGGGGAAACCAGAATTCACTGTAAGAAGCCTTACAGTGTGCAAGACATGGTGCCAAGTGCTTTCTGTAGATTTCCACATTTATTTCTCACAGCACTGTGCACTGCACATTGTTAATCCAATTTCACCATAGTAGAACCAGAAGAGATTAAGTCATTGGCAGAAGGGGCAGAGTCAGGATTTGAACTCAAGGGTATTGATTCTCATGTTACATCTCAGTGTTGCCTCCCTGTAAGTTTAGCTCCTGTGTATTTTCCAAGAAGAACAGAATGCCTGAGAAAAGGGATGCGTGCTTAAAGAGCTGGTAATGAAAGTGCTGTGTATGTACCATCTGGTGTAATTGGGAAAAAGGCATCTTTTATGTTAAATTGAGTTCCAAATTACAATTTCTTAAATCACAACCTACTCTCTAGGAAACTACTAAAAATGAACTGGTGATTTCAGTTCTTTCCAGGTGGAAAAAGGTTGATATCATCCCAAGCATTGCTCCTGCAAGTGTCATTTATTCTGCCTGGTATAATTGGGCAAATGAGGTGGAGTCCCTGAGACTAAACAGGCCCCTCTAGAGCTATCTCCTTCCTATTAGGATTGCACCTCTCAGACCTGGGGGGAAAACTGGTGCTGCAGCTACACCAGATGAACCTTCTGAAGACCTAGGAGATTTGGTTCTGTACTTGCTATCCCACCCTTGTCATCAGCATTAAACTCATATCGTATTTTAAGAAGAGAGGTTCTTATTAAGCTAGTGTAAATACAGCCTTTGTGAGAGAACAGTTCCATAGTGGTCCCCAGTGCGGTGGATAGAATGTATAGCTTGATTGATCCTCTGCTTCTCTGACTGCATTGATCACTCCAACAGAAGTAGTAAGAGAATCACTCTGCCTTTGGCAAGGACTTTCCATAGCAAGAATATTAGAGTTTTTCTACAGAGTCATCTGGGGACCTTGTCTACGGGAAGATGGATTCGATCAGATCAGTCTTCAGAATTCTTGCTTTGTGCCTAATAATCGCATTAGTGAGATGACTTAAAAGACTAACTCATCATCCACAGATAGCTGGTCATAAAACAGAACTGAGTAGCATAATGCATACTTAGGTCCCTTTGGGCTCTTTTGGGGATTGTAACCATCCTTGGCAGTCTTGCCTCATCTGCAGATTCCTCTGAAGATGAGCTAAGACCAATATTTGGCCTTGATCCAGGTGGTCCTCTTTGCTCTTATCCACTCAGGTTGGCAAATTCTAGAGGCATGGAGCAAAGCAAAACTGACCACTCAATCACACTACTCTGAGGACAGCAATCCATCTAAATGAGATGCATTATTAGATGATATGTGAACTTCATAACAATTCTGCTTGGTTGTATGGTGACCAACCACTCCAGTATGCTCAGGACTGAGAGGGTTCCTAGGATGCAGAATTTTAGTTTTAAAATCAGGATATCCTCAGATGAACCAGGAAGGTCTTGTAACACCCTTAAACCTCGGTTCCACGTAGCCTCAAAATCACGCATTGTGAAACTAAGAGTCCAAGAAATTAAGAATTTGCTCAAGATCATAAACTATTTGATGGCAGAACTTGAACAGTCTGACTTGAAAGACAGGATGTCCTTTCAGCGGCCTATAGGGATTTATATTTATTGACAGAATAATATGAAAATATTAAACAGGCCCCTCTTATCCTTATTAGGATTGCACCTCTCAGACCTGGGGGGAAAACTGGTGCTGCAGCTACACCAGATGAACCTTCTGAAGACCTAGGAGATTTGGTTCTGTACTTGCTATCCCACCCTTGTCATCAGCATTAAACTCATATCGTATTTTAAGAAGAGAGGTTCTTATTAAGCTAGTGTAAATACAGCCTTTGTGAGAGAACAGTTCCATAGTGGTCCCCAGTGCGGTGGATAGAATGTATAGCTTGATTGATCCTCTGCTTCTCTGACTGCATTGATCACTCCAACAGAAGTAGTAAGAGAATCACTCTGCCTTTGGCAAGGACTTTCCATAGCAAGAATATTAGAGTTTTTCTACAGAGTCATCTGGGGACCTTGTCTACGGGAAGATGGATTCGATCAGATCAGTCTTCAGAATTCTTGCTTTGTGCCTAATAATCGCATTAGTGAGATGACTTAAAAGACTAACTCATCATCCACAGATAGCTGGTCATAAAACAGAACTGAGTAGCATAATGCATACTTAGGTCCCTTTGGGCTCTTTTGGGGATTGTAACCATCCTTGGCAGTCTTGCCTCATCTGCAGATTCCTCTGAAGATGAGCTAAGACCAATATTTGGCCTTGATCCAGGTGGTCCTCTTTGCTCTTATCCACTCAGGTTGGCAAATTCTAGAGGCATGGAGCAAAGCAAAACTGACCACTCAATCACACTACTCTGAGGACAGCAATCCATCTAAATGAGATGCATTATTAGATGATATGTGAACTTCATAACAATTCTGCTTGGTTGTATGGTGACCAACCACTCCAGTATGCTCAGGACTGAGAGGGTTCCTAGGATGCAGAATTTTAGTTTTAAAATCAGGATATCCTCAGATGAACCAGGAAGGTCTTGTAACACCCTTAAACCTCGGTTCCACGTAGCCTCAAAATCACGCATTGTGAAACTAAGAGTCCAAGAAATTAAGAATTTGCTCAAGATCATAAACTATTTGATGGCAGAACTTGAACAGTCTGACTTGAAAGACAGGATGTCCTTTCAGCGGCCTATAGGGGATTTATATTTATTGACAGAATAATATGAAAATATTAAACAGCTGGGTGCTTCCATGTAGATCTCCATGTTGGAGGCCTATTTAACAAGACAACAGGCTTAAAAACCAGGTTTGGACAAGAAAGGTCTCCTAAATTTCTCTGGGAACATGAGAAACTCAGATGATAAAGTATCTCCCTTATTTTATAGATAATACAATTTATGATTATGAAGACTAGAAAAAGAGTTTTCTGGGACAGTCCTGGTTTATTCTTGTTATCCTGATGGATAATTAAGAGTACCTCTTTCACTCTCAAAAAGTCCTTGTTTGGATGATAAATCGTACGGTTCTCTTACCCAAGAGGTTTACCCCTCCATAATAGAAGGAGGATGTAATATATCGAAAAAAAAAAAAAAAAACACTCTTTATGGTTAAGAAATTGTAGGAAGAAACAAGTAGATAAGGGAGAAGGAAACAAAGGTAGATGAAGCAAGGTTCCAGGTAGCTGGATGCTGCTGTTTATACTGGCTAGCAAGGTCACTTTTTAAATTCAGAAAATTTCTAAGCAGGTTGTTAAATCATTGATAGCTTGAGATTAGCCATGGTGGGAGTTTTACCACAGCAAACCAGAGCCCTTTTCTTCCTCACATATCCAGTACACTCCTGGCTTCAGAGAACTCATTTTCTGTCTCACTCACTCTTGTTCATGCACATATGTACACAGATCATGAGCTGAAACGGCAGAATGAATTCTAAGGAGAGAATAAAGATTCTAGGAATTCTAAGATTCAAGAATTCTAAGGAGAGAATGAAGATTCTAAGGAGCAGAATTTTAATTCTGGCTCCTCACTTGGGGCTCTGGAAGAAGATGATTTCCTATGCTACTCTTGATCAGCATGGAGTGTGTTAATTTAAGGCACACCAAGGGAAAATCAGGATATCCTCAGATGCACCAGGAAGGCCTTGTAACACCCTTAAACCTCGGTTCCACGTAGCCTCAAACTCACGCATTGTGAAACTAAGAGTCCAAGAAATTAAGAATTTGCTCAAGATCATAAACTATTTGATGGCAGAACTTGAACAGTCTGACTTGAAAGACAGGATGTCCTTTCAGCGGCCTATAGGGGATTTATATTTATTGACAGAATAATATGAAAATATTAAACAGCTGGGTGCTTCCATGTAGATCTCCATGTTGGAGGCCTATTTAACAAGACAACAGGCTTAAAAACCAGGTTTGGACAAGAAAGGTCTCCTAAATTTCTCTGGGAACATGAGAAACTCAGATGATAAAGTATCTCCCTTATTTTATAGATAATACAATTTATGATTATGAAGACTAGAAAAAGAGTTTTCTGGGACAGTCCTGGTTTATTCTTGTTATCCTGATGGATAATTAAGAGTACCTCTTTCACTCTCAAAAAGTCCTTGTTTGGATGATAAATCGTACGGTTCTCTTACCCAAGAGGTTTACCCCTCCATAATAGAAGGAGGATGTAATATATCGAAAAAAAAAAAAAAAAACACTCTTTATGGTTAAGAAATTGTAGGAAGAAACAAGTAGATAAGGGAGAAGGAAACAAAGGTAGATGAAGCAAGGTTCCAGGTAGCTGGATGCTGCTGTTTATACTGGCTAGCAAGGTCACTTTTTAAATTCAGAAAATTTCTAAGCAGGTTGTTAAATCATTGATAGCTTGAGATTAGCCATGGTGGGAGTTTTACCACAGCAAACCAGAGCCCTTTTCTTCCTCACATATCCAGTACACTCCTGGCTTCAGAGAACTCATTTTCTGTCTCACTCACTCTTGTTCATGCACATATGTACACAGATCATGAGCTGAAACGGCAGAATGAATTCTAAGGAGAGAATAAAGATTCTAGGAATTCTAAGATTCAAGAATTCTAAGGAGAGAATGAAGATTCTAAGGAGCAGAATTTTAATTCTGGCTCCTCACTTGGGGCTCTGGAAGAAGATGATTTCCTATGCTACTCTTGATCAGCATGGAGTGTGTTAATTTAAGGCACACCAAGGGATACCAAGGGATGTAGCTGAGCAGAAAGTGAAAAAGTGAAAATGTTAGTTCCTTAGTTGTGTCTGACTCTGCAAGCCCATGAACTGTAGCCATCCAGGTTCCTCTGCCTATGGAATTCTCCAGGCAAGAATACTTGAGTGGGTAGCCATTCCCTTCAGCAGGAAATCTTTTCAACCCAGTGATCAAACCCAGGTCTCCTGCATTGCAGGTGGATTCTTTACCTTCTGAACCACCAGGGAAGCCCAGGTGAGCAGAAAAAGCATATAAATTTAGCTTTTCTAAGCTACCTTCTTTCACCCATGGCATGTAGAACTCAAATGTGGCTGAGAATCTATCTGGAGAATTTGCCAAAGAGAGTTTGCTCACCTGGGTGGGGTGATAGTACAGAGGACCACCTGGACCAAGGTCAAATACAGGTCTTAGTTCAACTCCAGAGGAACCTTCATATGAGGCAAAACTGCCTGAATGGCTATAATCCCCAAATAGCCCAAAGGGACCTAAGTACGCATTATTGCTATTCATTGACGTTAGTCATGAATGGCTGAAAGCCTAGTAGTGACCAGCTGGACAAAGGACATCCCTGTGTGGCCCAGAAGAGCAGAGGGTCTAGAATAGTAAGCACTTATGGATGTGTGTTCAGTTGCTCGGGCATGTCTGACTTTTTGCAATGGCATGGACTGTAGCTTGTTTGGTTCCTCTGCCCATGGGATTCTCCAGGCAAGAATACTAGAGTGCATTGCTATTCCTACTTCAAGGGATCTTCCTGACCTAGGGATCAAACCTGGATCTCTTGTGTCTCCTGCATAGGCCGATGGATTCTTGGAGGGGGCGGGTTGGGGAGGGAGGGGGATGGGCGGGCCACTTCTATTGGTCTTTCATTTCTCTATTTTCATCCATCTTTGTTCTTTGGCCCCTGTGGGCCTCCCATCGTGGTGGCCTCTGTTGTTGCAGAGCAGTGGCTCTGGGTGCATGTGCTCCAGAGCTCTGGCTCAGTAATTGGACACATCAATCCAGCCAGTCCGTGGCACATGGGATCTTCCCAGGCCAGGGATCGAACCGGCGCCCCTTGCACTGCAAGGTGGTGTCCTTACCCACTGGACCACCAGGGAAGCCCCGATGGATTCTTTACCACTGGTGCCACCATCAACTCTCCCCAGTATATGTTTCATTTTCTTTCCTCACTGTTAGCACTGGTAACCCCAGGTGTAACGTCAGACATGGAAGTGTAGACTTAGACTGCTTAATCAGCCCCCATGGCTGTGCAAGGCCTAATCCCTGTTATAAGTCCTTACTCTCTGTCATTCATGGTTCTGCTGCTCTGATCAAACCCTGACTAATACAGAAATTACTAACACTGTACGTGATTTCAGAGAAACATAGCTTTAAGGACGAATTTTCTGAATTGGCTTTGGGGTTTGGGGTGTTTCTTTTATCTGATAAGATTTAAGAGCATGGATTATTCAATTTCCAGTGGGAAAGGAAACCATGGTAGCCCGTTATCACCTGTTCAGTTGCCAATAGAAGTCAAGACTTCTTTGTGACAAAACAGCCATGTCATAGAACATTTTAGTAAGAATAAGTATAATGGAGCTAGTTATATGCTAGTTAGTATGCTGGAGTGATAGGGACAGAATAGAATAGTTAGGTAGTTGTAAAGTCCTACTAGGGGACTGTAGGTAGAAAGGTAAAACCTAAGAAAAGCTGGGAGGCCAGTAATTTAACAATAACTCAAGAAAGCTGCTCCTTACTCAGTAAAGCAGGTTTGATTAAATATATTACATAGCTAATGAAAGAAGATCTAGCTAATGATGTATGCCTTACATCTGCATCTACGTCTACTTGAAGAAGGCAGTTTTCTACCCTCCCATATATATATATTGCTGCTCACCCAATCGTGGGAGCAGAGCTTTCCCGCTTGTCTGCTTGCACCTCTTACAAGCGTCCTATCCTAATACATCCACGTCTTGCTTATCACTCTGCCTCTCACTGAATTCCTTCTGCGTTGAGGTACAAAGAACCTGAGCCTCAGTGGGTCCAGATGTTGGGTGAGTGATTTTAATTCAAAGATTGCTCGAGACTAACTCGGGTGCATGTGCTCCAGAGCTCTGGCTCAGTAATTGGACACATCAATCCAGCCAGTCCGTGGCACATGGGATCTTCCCAGGCCAGGGATCGAACCGGCGCCCCTTGCACTGCAAGGTGGTGTCCTTACCCACTGGACCACCAGGGAAGCCCCGATGGATTCTTTACCACTGGTGCCACCATCAACTCTCCCCAGTATATGTTTCATTTTCTTTCCTCACTGTTAGCACTGGTAACCCCAGGTGTAACGTCAGACATGGAAGTGTAGACTTAGACTGCTTAATCAGCCCCCATGGCTGTGCAAGGCCTAATCCCTGTTATAAGTCCTTACTCTCTGTCATTCATGGTTCTGCTGCTCTGATCAAACCCTGACTAATACAGAAATTACTAACACTGTACGTGATTTCAGAGAAACATAGCTTTAAGGACGAATTTTCTGAATTGGCTTTGGGGTTTGGGGTGTTTCTTTTATCTGATAAGATTTAAGAGCATGGATTATTCAATTTCCAGTGGGAAAGGAAACCATGGTAGCCCGTTATCACCTGTTCAGTTGCCAATAGAAGTCAAGACTTCTTTGTGACAAAACAGCCATGTCATAGAACATTTTAGTAAGAATAAGTATAATGGAGCTAGTTATATGCTAGTTAGTATGCTGGAGTGATAGGGACAGAATAGAATAGTTAGGTAGTTGTAAAGTCCTACTAGGGGACTGTAGGTAGAAAGGTAAAACCTAAGAAAAGCTGGGAGGCCAGTAATTTAACAATAACTCAAGAAAGCTGCTCCTTACTCAGTAAAGCAGGTTTGATTAAATATATTACATAGCTAATGAAAGAAGATCTAGCTAATGATGTATGCCTTACATCTGCATCTACGTCTACTTGAAGAAGGCAGTTTTCTACCCTCCCATATATATATATTGCTGCTCACCCAATCGTGGGAGCAGAGCTTTCCCGCTTGTCTGCTTGCACCTCTTACAAGCGTCCTATCCTAATACATCCACGTCTTGCTTATCACTCTGCCTCTCACTGAATTCCTTCTGCGTTGAGGTACAAAGAACCTGAGCCTCAGTGGGTCCAGATGTTGGGTGAGTGATTTTAATTCAAAGATTGCTCGAGACTAAGGTTTTGGGTGGATTAAGTCCTGGCCACATGGGTTCAAGTCCCAGACAGAGGTTTTTGGCCCAGATTGAGTTCCAGCCGCGTGGGTTCAAGACCGGGGTTTGGCTGGATTGAGTCCTAGCCACATGGGTTTAAGTCCCAAGTAGGGTTTGATCGGGTCTGAGCCCCCGCCACGTGGGTTCAAGCCTCAAGCAGGGTTTTGGCTGAGGTTAAGCCTCAGCCTCGTAGGTTCAAGTCCTAAGCAGGGTTTTGGCTGGGGTTAAACCTCAGCCATGTGGGTTCAAGTCCCAAGGAGCGTTTTTGGCTGAGATTAAGCCTCAGCCATGTGGGTTCAAGTCCCAGGCAGGGTTTTGGCTGGGGTTGAGTCCCAGCCGCGTGGGTTCAAGTCCCAGGCAGGGTTTTAGCTGGATTGAGTTCCACCCACATGGGTTCAAGTCCCACACAGGGCTTTGGCTGGATTGAGTCCTAGCCACATTTATTTAAATCCCAAGCAAGGTTTGATCAGGTCTGGGGCCCAGGTTTAAGTCTCAATCCGAGGTAGAACACTTTCAGGAGAATTTGAAAGAAAGAAAAGGGTGAGTTCAGGGCTTTACCTTGCCAATGCACATTTTAATGGGGACAGATGGACAAATCCTGACCTTAAACTGCTAAATTCATCTGAGTCTTTCTTGCAAGGAGCATTCCTTCCTCTCATTTCTAAGGAGATTAATCACCCCTCATCTGAAGGACCTGAAATGGAGAATCCTGAGGTATTTGCCTTGAAGAAGACTGTTGGCCTTTCAGAACTACCCTCATGCATTCTCACTGCTTCTAGACTGAGAACCAGACTCAAGTCCCAGCAGGCCCAAGGGTAATATAGAGTTGATGACCCATGAGAGGATGCAACATACACAAAAAGGATTGTACAATTTTGCCCATTTTTACTGACAAAACCCTCAGGAAGTCTATGGGAAAGGATCCTAGGGGTGTTGGATCAAGGTGAAAGGATTATAATGTTGGACACAGCCTAATGCATTGTGACAAGTGGCATTAAATAGAGAATCTGGAGTCAAAGTACCAGCTCAAGCAGCCCAGAGCAGTTGGGAAGAGCTCTAATGTGGGTTGTTGATTGAATTCTGGAGGCAAAATTGGCCTATCCTAAATAAAATGCCAGAACTTCTTTGATATACGATAGAGCAAAAGTTTTAAAAATGTAGTCCATTGAGCCCTGGAGGTCCCCATCAGTCACAAGGTCTGTAAGATCAGAACTGTTTTTGTAATAATACTATGATGTTATTTGTCATTTTAAAATATGTTAGTAGTGCCACTAATGGTGAAAAAGCAACAGTGGGTAAAGTTGGTAGCGTGTAAGCAAGAACTAGGCAGGATCACAACTATACTAGTTGTCATCATAGTCTTTACTGCCACACACTCACAATAAAAAGGAAAATATCAGTTGTACTTAAGAATATCCTTGATGAAGTAGTAAAAATATTAAACTTCACCCTTGAATGCACATCTTTTTAATATTCTGTTTAATGAAGTGAGAAGTACATACAGAGCATTACAGTTGTCTGAGAAAGAGCCCTTGTGTGACTGAGTTGTAAATTGAACTGGCCAGTTTTCTTTTCTCCTCATGGGATACATTATTTTACTTGACAACATGACTGACAGACAAACTATCAACATTTTTTTTAACATATTCATGGCACTTCCATGAAAACAGTTGGCAGAATTTATTAATAGTAAAAATTAGAAAATTCCCTTGAAAGTTAGTTATGAAAAATTTGTACCTACCACCCTATGCTCAACAATTTTTCAATTTCTGATATTAACAAGTGTAATTTTTCATATTTTAAAGTAAAATGTGTCAACATTTAGAAGATCTGCAAAGTCAGTAACCAATATTTTGCAAATGATATTGTAATAGCAGAAGATCCATTCAAAGGTCAAGATAGACCAATGGATTTAAGCAAGTTAAAAATATTTCACGACGATGGAAAAACAGGCATGGACAGTAGACATATGGCCATTGTGGGGAATGAACAGTAGGTGGAAGGCGTAAAGGAAGTAGCATGAAAACTTACACTATCATATGTGAAAAATAGCTATTGTCATTGCGCTGTGAGAAAAGGGATCCTGTAGGGCACTGTGTGACAGCCTGGAGGGTGGGAAAGGATCCTAGGGGTGTTGGATCAAGGTGAAAGGATTATAATGGACACAGCCTAATGCATTGTGACAAGTGGCATTAAATAGAGAATCTGGAGTCAAAGTACCAGCTCAAGCAGCCCAGAGCAGTTGGGAAGAGCTCTAATGTGGGTTGTTGATTGAATTCTGGAGGCAAAATTGGCCTATCCTAAATAAAATGCCAGAACTTCTTTGATATACGATAGAGCAAAAGTTTTAAAAATGTAGTCCATTGAGCCCTGGAGGTCCCCATCAGTCACAAGGTCTGTAAGATCAGAACTGTTTTTGTAATAATACTATGATGTTATTTGTCATTTTAAAATATGTTAGTAGTGCCACTAATGGTGAAAAAGCAACAGTGGGTAAAGTTGGTAGCGTGTAAGCAAGAACTAGGCAGGATCACAACTATACTAGTTGTCATCATAGTCTTTACT
Organism: Tragulus kanchil; assembly: GCA_022376925.1. Taxonomy (NCBI): domain Eukaryota; kingdom Metazoa; phylum Chordata; class Mammalia; order Artiodactyla; family Tragulidae; genus Tragulus; species Tragulus kanchil. The sequence goes on from JAIOJX010000028.1 coordinate 177,108,784, forward strand.
GCCACACACTCACAATAAAAAGGAAAATATCAGTTGTACTTAAGAATATCCTTGATGAAGTAGTAAAAATATTAAACTTCACCCTTGAATGCACATCTTTTTAATATTCTGTTTAATGAAGTGAGAAGTACATACAGAGCATTACAGTTGTCTGAGAAAGAGCCCTTGTGTGACTGAGTTGTAAATTGAACTGGCCAGTTTTCTTTTCTCCTCATGGGATACATTATTTTACTTGACAACATGACTGACAGACAAACTATCAACATTTTTTTTAACATATTCATGGCACTTCCATGAAAACAGTTGGCAGAATTTATTAATAGTAAAAATTAGAAAATTCCCTTGAAAGTTAGTTATGAAAAATTTGTACCTACCACCCTATGCTCAACAATTTTTCAATTTCTGATATTAACAAGTGTAATTTTTCATATTTTAAAGTAAAATGTGTCAACATTTAGAAGATCTGCAAAGTCAGTAACCAATATTTTGCAAATGATATTGTAATAGCAGAAGATCCATTCAAAGGTCAAGATAGACCAATGGATTTAAGCAAGTTAAAAATATTTCACGAGCGATGGAAAAACAGGCATGGACAGTAGACATATGGCCATTGTGGGGAATGAACAGTAGGTGGAAGGCGTAAAGGAAGTAGCATGAAAACTTACACTATCATATGTGAAAAAAATAGCTATTGTCATTGCGCTGTGAGAAAAAGGGATCCTGTAGGGGCACTGTGTGACAGCCTGGAGGGGTGGGATGGGGAGATATACATATGACTAATCTGGGATTATACATATTTGTAAACAACAAAACTCTGTAAAAGTAAAAAGTAAAATAAAAATTTTTAAAAAACATAAAAAAAATATTTCCCTGATGAAATTTATTTCGTACTATAATTAGCATTTATCAAGTTTTGGTATAGTATCAAAAGAATATTTTTTAAACTTCTCAGTTTTAGGTTCTAATATGATGCAGAACAGTTGATATAACTGAAATAAAAACTCTTTGGAGTTCCCAATAATTTTAAGGGTGCCAGGGAGTCTGAGATCAAAAGTTGGGCTGACAAAGAGAAAGGTATCCAAAGATTTAATTTGAATGCTAGAATGGATTTATCTTGTAAAACCTGTGCCTTCCAAATATGTCCCCCAAGACAGAGGACATTCCTTTTAGCAACTCCATAAAAAGTATATTCATGAAGGGAACTCTAGCATCCTTGATCTGCTCTGTGTTGCCATCTAACTGTTCTCCCCAAATTCAGTGGGATGATGAGATCCAGGAATGGCAGGAGCTAAGTGGCAGGCGATCATGAAAGACAGGTGGATATAGTTACTATAATGGGCAACAGAGCTACAACAATAAACAGAAGGGTTTGAACCTCAGAGGTCAAATACATAAGCTAGTTAATTGTGGTTAATGGTTAATCTCTAGAACTAGATACTCAATAGATGGACAGTCTACTAAAAACCTATTTGATTTGTAAAAGCAGAAAAGCCCTAGGTTTTTTCAACAGAACTCTGACTTGGATCACCACAATTTATTAATAGTAAAAATTAGAAAATTCCCTTGAAAGTTAGTTATGAAAATTTGTACCTACCCTATGCTCAACAATTTTTCAATTTCTGATATTAACAAGTGTAATTTTTCATATTTTAAAGTAAAATGTGTCAACATTTAGAAGATCTGCAAAGTCAGTAACCAATATTTTGCAAATGATATTGTAATAGCAGAAGATCCATTCAAAGGTCAAGATAGACCAATGGATTTAAGCAAGTTAAAAATATTTCACGACGATGGAAAAACAGGCATGGACAGTAGACATATGGCCATTGTGGGGAATGAACAGTAGGTGGAAGGCGTAAAGGAAGTAGCATGAAAACTTACACTATCATATGTGAAAAAAATAGCTATTGTCATTGCGCTGTGAGAAAAAGGGATCCTGTAGGGGCACTGTGTGACAGCCTGGAGGGGTGGGATGGGGAGATATACATATGACTAATCTGGGATTATACATATTTGTAAACAACAAAACTCTGTAAAAGTAAAAAGTAAAATAAAAATTTTTAAAAAACATAAAAAAAATATTTCCCTGATGAAATTTATTTCGTACTATAATTAGCATTTATCAAGTTTTGGTATAGTATCAAAAGAATATTTTTTAAACTTCTCAGTTTTAGGTTCTAATATGATGCAGAACAGTTGATATAACTGAAATAAAAACTCTTTGGAGTTCCCAATAATTTTAAGGGTGCCAGGGAGTCTGAGATCAAAAGTTGGGCTGACAAAGAGAAAGGTATCCAAAGATTTAATTTGAATGCTAGAATGGATTTATCTTGTAAAACCTGTGCCTTCCAAATATGTCCCCCAAGACAGAGGACATTCCTTTTAGCAACTCCATAAAAAGTATATTCATGAAGGGAACTCTAGCATCCTTGATCTGCTCTGTGTTGCCATCTAACTGTTCTCCCCAAATTCAGTGGGATGATGAGATCCAGGAATGGCAGGAGCTAAGTGGCAGGCGATCATGAAAGACAGGTGGATATAGTTACTATAATGGGCAACAGAGCTACAACAATAAACAGAAGGGTTTGAACCTCAGAGGTCAAATACATAAGCTAGTTAATTGTGGTTAATGGTTAATCTCTAGAACTAGATACTCAATAGATGGACAGTCTACTAAAAACCTATTTGATTTGTAAAAGCAGAAAAGCCCTAGGTTTTTTCAACAGAACTCTGACTTGGATCACCACAACAGAGACTTGTGGTCCCTTGTTCAGTTTTTAGACTTGAGCCAGTTCACAAATCCAGAGCCCCTTAAATGAAGAGGCACTGAGCCCTTTTGAGCAAATCCTCTTTACACAATCAAAAATATATGTGTAAATTATATTCCTAGGCATCCCTTCCTAAGAAGAGGCCCATACTCCAGCTCTCCAGGGACTTAAAACTATCCTAATTAGTTATCATTTTCCCATCCAAGTCATTCCAGGCTAGCAAATCATTGACTGGTGCTGCAACACCCAATCAGGCCAAGAAAGGGAAACACAAATCTCTACAAACACTAGGCCCCATAACATCCACAGGATCCATGCTGGACCACCCCCTACCTTCATGAGCGTACTTCACTTTGTCTCTATCTCCTCTCCCCCACAATCTCTCTGCTTTATTTTCTCAATGCACTCTTTTGCTTCTGCCTTCTCTCTGCCCTCAGGGATTTTTTCTGTTAGCTTAGTTGGTGGCAGGTCTGTCCCCGATGAAAGGGGAGTCTTATATGCTTGGAATTGAGAAGGTGCAGACAAAATATATCTAGACCATCAGGGTCATGTCTTTATCAATCTCAACTTCACCTTCCATTCCAAAATGAAGCTACGACATAAAACTTTCCAACTTACTCAGGACTTGAGGGTCTTGCTGTAGTCCTACTAAGGGGCTGGCACCACATCTCACTCATGAAAGTGCTGGCTCATAGGAGCTCAGGAGATGTGTGTTGTGTGAATGCGTGTGCATTCATTCTCAGTCTTGTTGGATGTGAACATTGAGAGATCAGTACCCAGAGTATCACTGCCCAGAGTACCTGAACACTTCAGCTCGTAGCTGGATGAGATCCAGGAATGGCAGGAGCTAAGTGGCAGGCGATCATGAAAGACAGGTGGATATAGTTACTATAATGGGCAACAGAGCTACAACAATAAACAGAAGGGTTTGAACCTCAGAGGTCAAATACATAAGCTAGTTAATTGTGGTTAATGGTTAATCTCTAGAACTAGATACTCAATAGATGGACAGTCTACTAAAAACCTATTTGATTTGTAAAAGCAGAAAAGCCCTAGGTTTTTTCAACAGAACTCTGACTTGGATCACCACAACAGAGACTTGTGGTCCCTTGTTCAGTTTTTAGACTTGAGCCAGTTCACAAATCCAGAGCCCCTTAAATGAAGAGGCACTGAGCCCTTTTGAGCAAATCCTCTTTACACAATCAAAAATATATGTGTAAATTATATTCCTAGGCATCCCTTCCTAAGAAGAGGCCCATACTCCAGCTCTCCAGGGACTTAAAACTATCCTAATTAGTTATCATTTTCCCATCCAAGTCATTCCAGGCTAGCAAATCATTGACTGGTGCTGCAACACCCAATCAGGCCAAGAAAGGGAAACACAAATCTCTACAAACACTAGGCCCCATAACATCCACAGGATCCATGCTGGACCACCCCCTACCTTCATGAGCGTACTTCACTTTGTCTCTATCTCCTCTCCCCCACAATCTCTCTGCTTTATTTTCTCAATGCACTCTTTTGCTTCTGCCTTCTCTCTGCCCTCAGGGATTTTTTCTGTTAGCTTAGTTGGTGGCAGGTCTGTCCCCGATGAAAGGGGAGTCTTATATGCTTGGAATTGAGAAGGTGCAGACAAAATATATCTAGACCATCAGGGTCATGTCTTTATCAATCTCAACTTCACCTTCCATTCCAAAATGAAGCTACGACATAAAACTTTCCAACTTACTCAGGACTTGAGGGTCTTGCTGTAGTCCTACTAAGGGGCTGGCACCACATCTCACTCATGAAAGTGCTGGCTCATAGGAGCTCAGGAGATGTGTGTTGTGTGAATGCGTGTGCATTCATTCTCAGTCTTGTTGGATGTGAACATTGGAGAGATCAGTACCCAGAGTATCACTGCCCAGAGTACCTGAACACTTCAGCTTCGTAGCTGGAGAACCCCAACTCCATACCTCATATGAGAAGATACAGTACATGTATTTCTAAAGCAAGCTGGAAAGATGTATGCCCAAGTATATGGTTAGGATATATAATGACAATAAATTGAAAGTTCATACACCCCCCACACTAGGGCCCTCAGTTCAAGTACCCTGTAATGAGTTTTTGATGCAACTTAGGATGTATCCCTTTAAGTATCAAATATTTTCATTGAGCTATTTTGAAATGATAGATATATTTATTTTCATATTTCATATATATTTTCATTTGCTATATATGAATATATATATACCTTCTTAAGCAGAGCCCATTCTGATTAAGCCTGCACATAACTGTATATTCTGAACATCAAATTATGATTGTCAAATATGGTTTAATGTAGTAGTCTAGTTCCTATAGCAATTGGGTATGTCCACAAATTAGTCAAGGGTGAAGTACTGTCTCACAGAATAATTCTACAGGTAGGCACCAAAATGAGCTAAATGTCAACAATTGAAGACTCTGTCTATTCTGTGGCTACTTCATGTCAGGCACTGTGCCAGGGGCTCAATACAGAGGAGTTATAAGACCTGGAAAGAGATCTCAGTCCACATGGAAGTTTCTGTATGAGAGAGAGGGTGGGAAGTGTTAGTCCTGGAAGCCTTTTCCACTACAGTCAGTTTGTCCTCTACCTCGTCCAAATGGAAATGTGACTAAATGTCTTTCCAAGATTCTCTTTCATTGCTCTGTTTTTTTTGGAGAAAAAGCTTTTGTGTCAGCAGCAGCAGCAGCAACTCTTTCGATGTGTTGAGTGCTTATGCTAATCAGTAATCTGGCACCAGTTTACTGATTCTTTTGCCTGATTATTTATTATTTATAGAGTGTGGTAAGTGCAGATGGCATTTTGCAAAAGCACAAAACTCTGAGAATGAAACTCCAGCCTCAAGGCGTTGACTGTCTGATTTAGACATAAACAAAGCACTGAATAAACAGACATCTCCTTGAGCTGATGTGGCTGCAAAAGAGGGAAAAGCTGGGAGACCAAGAAAAAGAAGTGAGGTTTATGGAAGGATGTGAAGAAGGAAAAAGGAACATGAAAAATGTGAGCCATTTCAAGAAGTATAAAAGCATGATTACCAAACTAAGGAATTAAAAAAGAAACAAAAGGAGCATTGAGGACAGAGTCCCCGGAGAAAGTTCTGTGAGATTCCCTGGTAGCCTCTTTTGGTTGCAGAGATGAGTTCTAGGGATGTCTGAGTGAAGAAAACCTTTATGATCCTCTAAAAAGATGACAAGATCATGAACCTAGTGTTTAAGATCCAAAGAGGAAGAGATGAAGATGTCAATCAAAAGTGTGAGAAGAGGGGCTTCCCTGGTGGGACAGTGGGTAAAGACACTGCCTTGCCGTACAAGGGACATTGGTTCAATCCCTGGCCTGGAAAGATCCCACGTTTCACAGAGCAACTGGACTGGTGTGTCCAATTATGAGCCAGTGCTCTGGAGCACGTGCACCCATAGCCAGTGCTCTGCAACGAGAGAGGCTACTGCAATGGGAGGCCCACACAGACCAAAGAACAAAGATGGATGAAAATAAATAAATAAAAAAACAATAAAGGGGGCTAAAATTAAAAAAAAAAAAAAGAGTGTGAGAAGATTTGGAGGGAGTCTTAATGAGAAAAGATAGGAAAATAAATGGAGAGTTCAAAGAGGAGGTTTTAACGTGGATCTAGGGAGCTGACCACTTCCATTAACTGGCCATCTACACCTAACTTAAACATTTTAGGTTCAGAAATTTCCTCTCATTGATTCAACCAAGATGATCCTACTTTCAATATCTTATCAAATTAATGAAATTCATAAAAGGCTTGTATGTAGACATGAATTTAGTTGTACTGATCATGAGTGGATGATAAAGGTTGAAATGATTGGATAGGAAAAATAAACCACGCAAGGAGTAAGTATAAGAGGATTGGAATGGCTATTTAATATCCCATAAAGTAGAATTCAAGACTAATATTTCCAGAAATAAAGAGAGACATCCTATAATGATAAAAGGAGTCTACCATACAGGAAGACATGAAATAAGAATGAAAATATACAAAGCAAAAATGGATGGAATCAAAAGTACAAATAGACAAAATCCACAGTCATCATTGGAGATTTTAATGCATTTACTTGAACTAATTTCTGTTTCCTTTCTCAGCACTTACTAGAATACAAAAAGTTATTAAAGACATAGACCACTTTAAGTAAACTATTGACCACCTTAAGTAAATTAATGTTTTGGAACACTTCACCCAACATCTAAAGAACCCACACTTTTTTTTCAAAAATGGATAATAGTTTTTACCTCAAAGCTTATACAGGCTACCTAAATACATTTTGCCCATAATGTGGCAAAACATTCGTATCTAAGGTCCCCGCATTCGAAGTGATTATAGTTTACCTTACATTTGTTTCACTCTTTCTGATTTTCTGGTAATAATTCTAGGTTCCTTAGTAAAACCTGAGAAATATTCTTATCAAATATACAAATTTTCTTTGAGAGTGAATTATTTTCAGAGACTATACTGCTGATTTTAATTTCTTCTATAAACAGAGAATTCCTTTTCTAGCACCTAGAAGACCTGGGTTCTTGTCACTCCCTACCATCTCCCCAAACATACACACACAACTTCCTAGCTATGTGACTTTGGACACATGACCTCTTTAAGCTGGATTCAGTTTCTTTTTTTTTTTTTTGGCCACTTCTGTTGGTCTTTCATTTATTTCCATCTTTGTTCTTTTGGTATGTGTGGACCTCCCATCGCAGTGGTCTCTCTCGTTGCAGAGCACCGGCTCTGGGCACATGCACTGCAGAGCACAGGCTTGGTAGTTGGACACATCAGTCCAGCCGTTCTATGGCACGTGGGATCTTCCCAGGCCAGGGATCAAACCGGCACCCCTTGCACTGCAAGGCAGTGTCCTTACCCACTGGACCACCAGGGAAGCCCCAGATTCAGTTTCTTTGTCTGCAAAGCTCTTAGGACTATAGTGAAATTCAGCTGATAGTCTGTATGAAGCTTTTTATAAACTCCGAAATATTATCCAAATATCATGGAGCAATATTTTCTTTCTGCTAATACTAGTTGGGATAACTCTTCTTCCAAGAAGGGGAAATTGGGAGAGGGGTATCCTGCTTCTGCCTTTGAATACATGTGCATCAAGCCTAGTATGAGCAGAATGATGAGAGAATAAAGTGACGATTGCAGGGTTTATTTGGAAGTAAAGTCTGTGAGAACATTAGCTTTCATATAACAGGAAAGATTATAAAAAATATAATGGACAGCTTCTTCAGTTTGCACAAGGAGACAAGGAGAACACTTGAGCATGAAAACAAGAATAAACCACTGGAAATGTTGTGGAAGGGCATACTGGATGACATTGGTCTTACAGAAACATGGGTGGATTTCAGCTTAGGAATGATCAATTTTAGACCTTAGTCCACCCTGGAATTTCTGAGTAACTGGAAATTTCTGAGTAACCTTGTACTAGTGATTTAATTTCTCCAGACTGGTTTCTTAATCTGAGACCTAAGGGTAATAACAGAGGTCACCTACTACTGTCCTGAGGCTTGAATAATGTTTGCAAAATGCTCTGAGCAATTTGGCAGGACAGAGTTTTTAAGAATACAACATATTAAATTATAAAAAGTGAAAGAACATGATTAGAGAAATCTTGGGGCATCTCCTTCCATGTAGCATTTTCATGAGATTCCTTTTTGTCTTATAAGGAAAGAAAACCAAGTTGGGAGATGACTAATTCCACAGGCTAATCTCTTCCTTTAATGTTTTCTGGACATTCTTCTCCTAAACGAGTGAGTTGGGATGTTGTCGTTTGGATTTCCTCATGAGTATAAATGCATTCTTTCCTAGAAATACGATAGTGAGTTTTGCGAGCTGCTGGCTGTGGGCCCGGCAGTCAGATGTTTTTGATCCCTGGCTTTACCTTGGGCTTTGTGCAAATCACAGTGCTGTTCAACTTCCTCTCCTCATATGTATAAGTAGAATAAAAACGCCACTCTCTGGGAGGTCAAGTGAAAATTAATTAGCTGTGTTTTCTTTAAGTTCCTCTCCATTGATATTTCGGCACTCTCTGTGTCATTAATTGGAACAGTGGTTTCAGACGTTCTATCCTGTGACCACAAAGTGGTCAATGGAAAAGGATATGAAAGAATCTGGGAAGTTTACTAATCACTGCAGTTCAGGGATTCTGATGACATTTTCTAAGCTTTACATTTTTAAAATGCACTAGAGACTTTTGCTAGATCTGTTAGACACTTCCAGCTGAGCGTTAAATTAAAAAAACCAAAAATTTTATATCTTTTCTCTCCTTTCTTTGTTGATACTTTTTTCTGAATCTCTCTTGAGTTTCACTCTTTCTCTGTTTCTCTCTGATTTCCCTAAACTTTAGGGAACCTGTGAAAATGAAAACTTAGTTGAGTGTTTTAGCAAAGTTAGCCATCTCTCAGTCTTGCTGGAAAATAAAGAACTTTTAAATAAGAGTGTCATCCGACTCATTAGCGTCCTCCTCCCCTTACCTCCTTCGCATTGGGTCACTAACAAGTTGCACTGTTTTTTTCCTTCCTCTCCAGTCGCCCTTGTTTGGGGTTTTGTTCTCTTCCTCATTTCTGCCTTGCTCGCTCCTCTTAGAAACCAGGGCTGCCCCGCTGCCACCACTGTCAGCACTCCCAGCAGACAGAAAGGCTTAAACATCCAGGAATAATGTTTGAAAATGCTTAGGGCAGGACAGAGTTTTTAAGAATACAACATATTAAATTATAAAAAGTGAAAGAACATGATTAGAGAAATCTTGGGGCATCTCCTTCCATGTAGCATTTTCATGAGATTCCTTTTTGTCTTATAAGGAAAGAAAACCAAGTTGGGAGATGACTAATTCCACAGGCTAATCTCTTCCTTTAATGTTTTCTGGACATTCTTCTCCTAAACGAGTGAGTTGGGATGTTGTCGTTTGGATTTCCTCATGAGTATAAATGCATTCTTTCCTAGAAATACGATAGTGAGTTTTGCGAGCTGCTGGCTGTGGGCCCGGCAGTCAGATGTTTTTGATCCCTGGCTTTACCTTGGGCTTTGTGCAAATCACAGTGCTGTTCAACTTCCTCTCCTCATATGTATAAGTAGAAAAAAAACGCCACTCTCTGGGAGGTCAAGTGAAAATTAATTAGCTGTGTTTTCTTTAAGTTCCTCTCCATTGATATTTCGGCACTCTCTGTGTCATTAATTGGAACAGTGGTTTCAGACGTTCTATCCTGTGACCACAAAGTGGTCAATGGAAAAGGATATGAAAGAATCTGGGAAGTTTACTAATCACTGCAGTTCAGGGATTCTGATGACATTTTCTAAGCTTTACATTTTTAAAATGCACTAGAGACTTTTGCTAGATCTGTTAGACACTTCCAGCTGAGCGTTAAATTAAAAAAACCAAAAATTTTATATCTTTTCTCTCCTTTCTTTGTTGATACTTTTTTCTGAATCTCTCTTGAGTTTCACTCTTTCTCTGTTTCTCTCTGATTTCCCTAAACTTTAGGGAACCTGTGAAAATGAAAACTTAGTTGAGTGTTTTAGCAAAGTTAGCCATCTCTCAGTCTTGCTGGAAAATAAAGAACTTTTAAATAAGAGTGTCATCCGACTCATTAGCGTCCTCCTCCCCTTACCTCCTTCGCATTGGGTCACTAACAAGTTGCACTGTTTTTTTCCTTCCTCTCCAGTCGCCCTTGTTTGGGGTTTTGTTCTCTTCTTCCTCATTTCTGCCTTGCTCGCTCCTCTTAGAAACCAGGGCTGCCCCCGCTGCCACCACTGTCAGCACTCCCAGCAGACAGAAAGGCTAAAATGTCAAACAATGCCTCAGTTGCCTCTGACAAAAGTGCAGATCAGCTCTGAAAGGGAATAAATATGATAGGGGGCACAATAATAACAGTGTGCACTTGTTAACTACAAAAATCCAGCAGGAGCTGGGAGCAGGGAGGGAGGGTACTGTGGAGAATAGAAGCGGCCTGGGCAGGGCCCCTGGGAAGGAGTGGAGGGGCCCTCCAGCAGCCACCATCAGTTCTGTGGGCTGGTTTGGTTTTGTTTTGTGAGGTCTGAGCTGAGGCTCAGCTGATGGGGCAAAGGGGTGGCAGGGGGGTGAATAGGGGATTTTACCCAAACCAGTGACTCTGAATGGAGGTCTTGGGCTCTGTTGAGGGGGCCTTGGCAGTGGGAGCTTGAAAAGAGGCCCTTTGGGTTGTTGGGGTGGGTGGGGGCTGGGGAACATTTTGAGGTGGGAGGGGCAGGGAGAAGGAGGAAAATAGCACAATAATGGGGAAAAGGAGGCCAGCTCCGGAGCTCTCATTTCTGACAATGAGTCCCATGTGGTTCTCTTTATCTTGGCCATTCAGGAGTCAATAGAGAGAGCTTTTTTATTTTCAAGTCTGAGTGTACAGCCACCCCTAACTCTCATTTCTCACACACACACACACACACACACACCCCTAAAAGTGCAAGACATAGAGCAAGACATTTGAAATACCTAAAAAGCTATTTCCTTAGCTGCAAATTTGCTGCATTTTTTGTCCCCTGGCCAGAATTACACATGTGGGACATTCAGTTCACAGTTCTTCCTGCCACTGTGCTTCCTCTCTTCTCCTGGCATCCCCACATTCAGCCTCTAACTCTTCTTTCCTCTGTCATGCATCCTGCCTCTCCTTTTTCCACGGAGTCCTCAGCCCTTGACTCTTTAGGAAGACATGAGTCATAGGATGACAGGTAAAGCAGAGCTCCATGATGGAGAGATGGTTACTTTTAATCAAAACAAACAAAGATGGGAGCAAACCCAAGCCTAAACTCTATAGACTGTTTTCATGTAAAGCAAACAACAGACAACAAACAATTTTGATGGTGAACTTCTGTGAAGTGATAATCCCTAATTAGACAGATCTGTATCAGTATGTTCCTATGAGTATCACTGATGCAACTGCGGCTTGTGAAGTTAGTCTGATGGAAAACAATTTGTCCAGTTTTCAATGGATTCTCATGGGTGATGGGAGTGAATAGCTACGACACTCTTAATCAAGGATGGAAGTTTTAAAAATATAGGTTCCAGGCCTCATCACTGCAAGAATTCTGACTGAGGAGCTCTGAAAGGGGGGCTCAGGGCTTGTGAGTTTTCGCGCGCGTGCGCGCGCTTGTGTGTGTGTGTGTGTGTTGAATCAGAGAGGCATTAGTGGAATGATAGTCACTAGGCAATAGTGCCAGGCAGATGGTTAATTGCTTGACCCAAATTCATCTGACCAGGGGAAGGCTCTCTGCTACCAAGCAGTGTGACTGAATGAAAGGAATGGGAAGGAGGAAATGATCGTTTTCATTACCAAACAATGAAGACAAGGGGAAGGAGTAATTGAAAATGACAATAACACCAAGCAATTGCCCAGTGCCACACGGTTCCTCCAAGAATTAGAAGGGGAAATGAGACTCAGTTGTCTCAAGTTTCTTGCTCGAGGTCACATAGCTGGTGAGTGGCAGAGCCAGAATGCCTCTGGACGGTATGCTCCGAAGTGGGAGGAGACGCCGGGAGTGGGATGGGAGTGAGGGAGCACTGGAAAGCTGACTTCTGCCTGGCGCACAGGGATTCCCTATGAGGGCTGGTGATGCATTCAATGGCTGTGAGCTGTTAAGTGCCTCCTGGCGACTGCCTTCTCTTCAAGGATTCCATAATATCTGTCCCTAACAATACTCTATTGTATATTTGAAAGTTTCGGGAGAATAGATCTTAGACGTTCTCCTCATGAGGGAAAAAATTATAACTACGTGGAGTGATAGATGTTAACTAATCTTGTTGTGATGATCATTTTGCAGCATAATGTTGTATACTTTAAACTTTGCTGTAAGTCAATTATGTCTCAGTGTAACTGGGCAGAGAGGGGAGAGTAAATAATTTTCTTAAAAAGTCCAAATTTCTCAACTCTCATAAATCTCACTTCTTCCTCTTAATACAACTTGCTCTGCCGAGCGAATTATTCCACACCAGGCGTGGAAGGAAGACTGAGTATTGCTTTTAAATCTGTCTAAGCAGGGAAATTGGCATAGCTTTCAGGTATGTCACACATGATGAGGAAATCAGTTACCCTTTCCTTGGCTCCATTTTCATTGTCCTGAAGGTGCTCCCATGTGATGTATCCATGAATATTGGGGAGAATGTAAAGAAGGTAGGAGAAGGGACAACTCCTATTCTTCTATCTGGCTTTTCTTAACCAGCTATCCTCCAACCAGCTCTCCTCAATGTCTGAAGTCCTAACTCTGCTGCACAATGTGGATGTGCTCGCTCCGAGGGATCAGATGTGCTCGTCCCTCCCTCTGACTACACTAAGGTTCTGGGAAGGCAGGAGCACTGCCTTATCCTTCTTCTGCACCCCCAACTTGCCCAAGCTAGTGCAGAGCATATACTACTTAGTTTGTTGGATTCCCAACAAGTGCCTTTTAAACTGGAATGCTCAGCATAGCCGCCCAGTTGTTTTGTTCATGATTCCAAGTCATCTTCCTCTTGTTGGCATGCTTTAGTGTCTGATTATCCCAACTGAGATCTTTTAACTCCATATGGACTTGGCCAGCAGCTTTAGTGCTGGGGCCCACTTCGCTTTCCCCAGCCTGTTGTGTTAGTTTCACACTCCAAGTCAATCCCGCTATCTTTAGGTGTGTATCTGTACTTACTTGGTGTATTCATGCTCATCTCAACTGTTGTTTAGCAATGCCTCTTATGCATGCATGCAAACTTGCTTCAGTTATCTGGAGTGAGGGGGCACTGGAAAGCTGACTTCTGCCTGGCACAGGGATTCCCTATGGGCTGGTGATGCATTCAATGGCTGTGAGCTGTTAAGTGCCTCCTGGCGACTGCCTTCTCTTCAAGGATTCCATAATATCTGTCCCTAACAATACTCTATTGTATATTTGAAAGTTTCGGGAGAATAGATCTTAGACGTTCTCCTCATGAGGGAAAAATTATAACTACGTGGAGTGATAGATGTTAACTAATCTTGTTGTGATGATCATTTTGCAGCATAATGTTGTATACTTTAAACTTTGCTGTAAGTCAATTATGTCTCAGTGTAACTGGGCAGAGAGGGGAGAGTAAATAATTTTCTTAAAAAGTCCAAATTTCTCAACTCTCATAAATCTCACTTCTTCCTCTTAATACAACTTGCTCTGCCGAGCGAATTATTCCACACCAGGCGTGGAAGGAAGACTGAGTATTGCTTTTAAATCTGTCTAAGCAGGGAAATTGGCATAGCTTTCAGGTATGTCACACATGATGAGGAAATCAGTTACCCTTTCCTTGGCTCCATTTTCATTGTCCTGAAGGTGCTCCCATGTGATGTATCCATGAATATTGGGGAGAATGTAAAGAAGGTAGGAGAAGGGACAACTCCTATTCTTCTATCTGGCTTTTCTTAACCAGCTATCCTCCAACCAGCTCTCCTCAATGTCTGAAGTCCTAACTCTGCTGCACAATGTGGATGTGCTCGCTCCGAGGGATCAGATGTGCTCGTCCCCTCCCTCTGACTACACTAAGGTTCTGGGAAGGCAGGAGCACTGCCTTATCCTTCTTCTGCACCCCCAACTTGCCCAAGCTAGTGCAGAGCATATACTACTTAGTTTGTTGGATTCCCAACAAGTGCCTTTTAAACTGGAATGCTCAGCATAGCCGCCCAGTTGTTTTGTTCATGATTCCAAGTCATCTTCCTCTTGTTGGCATGCTTTAGTGTCTGATTATCCCAACTGAGATCTTTTAACTCCATATGGACTTGGCCAGCAGCTTTAGTGCTGGGGCCCACTTCGCTTTCCCCAGCCTGTTGTGTTAGTTTCACACTCCAAGTCAATCCCGCTATCTTTAGGTGTGTATCTGTACTTACTTGGTGTATTCATGCTCATCTCAACTGTTGTTTAGCAATGCCTCTTATGCATGCATGCAAACTTGCTTCAGTTATCTCTGACTCTTTGCAACCCTACTGACTGTAATTCACCAGGCTCCTCTGTCCATAGGATTCTCCAGGCAAGAATACTGGAGTGGGTTGCCAGGCCCTCCTCCAGAGGACCTTCTGGATCCAGGGACTGAACCTGAACCTCATATGTCTCCTGCATTGGCAGGTGGGTTCTTTTTTTTTTTTTTTTTTTTTTGAACTTTAACACAATGCTTTATTGATACAAATAAATCATGGAGAACAATGGCAGCAAGCATTTGCCTTGGAAAAAGAAAAATCTCAAGGTCTTGAAGAAACTATGGTTTGAGCTCAGCATCAAATAAAGGTATTCTAGGCTAATGAATTACATTGCCAGTAGTCATACACAGATGTCAGAGTTGGACTATAAATGTGGGGCTCTGAATTAAAAGAGGACTGTTTTAAGCATAAAGAAGCTTAAGCACATGTTTGCAGTTTGGAGCTAAGATGGCGCCTACAGGGAGGGGTGTGGGAGTGAAAAGAAGCTTAAGCACATTGTTTCAGCTTGGAGCTAAGATGGCGCCTACAGGAAGGGACATGGAAATGAAGGGAAGCTTAAGTGCATTGTTTAAAGAAGCTTAAGCACATGTTTGCAGCTAAGATGGCGCCTACAGGAAGAGACAGGGCGTGATCTAAATTGTTAATTGATGGTCAAAATTTCTGATTGGTTCCCCTGGCTGCCGCGCTCGTGAATGATTGCTTGGCCTTTAGCTTGATTGGTGTAATCTATAGGAAGTCCTGCAAAACCTCCTTCACTTGCCTATAAAAGCTGTGGATCTTCATTAATAAAGCGGAACTACTTGATGGAATGCTCAGCATAGCCGCCCAGTTGTTTTGTTCATGATTCCAAGTCATCTTCCTCTTGTTGGCATGCTTTAGTGTCTGATTATCCCAACTGAGATCTTTTAACTCCATATGGACTTGGCCAGCAGCTTTAGTGCTGGGGCCCACTTCGCTTTCCCCAGCCTGTTGTGTTAGTTTCACACTCCAAGTCAATCCCGCTATCTTTAGGTGTGTATCTGTACTTACTTGGTGTATTCATGCTCATCTCAACTGTTGTTTAGCAATGCCTCTTATGCATGCATGCAAACTTGCTTCAGTTATCTCTGACTCTTTGCAACCCTACTGACTGTAATTCACCAGGCTCCTCTGTCCATAGGATTCTCCAGGCAAGAATACTGGAGTGGGTTGCCAGGCCCTCCTCCAGAGGACCTTCTGGATCCAGGGACTGAACCTGAACCTCATATGTCTCCTGCATTGGCAGGTGGGTTCTTTTTTTTTTTTTTTTTTTTTGAACTTTAACACAATGCTTTATTGATACAAATAAATCATGGAGAACAATGGCAGCAAGCATTTGCCTTGGAAAAAGAAAAATCTCAAGGTCTTGAAGAAACTATGGTTTGAGCTCAGCATCAAATAAAGGTATTCTAGGCTAATGAATTACATTGCCAGTAGTCATACACAGATGTCAGAGTTGGACTATAAATGTGGGGCTCTGAATTAAAAGAGGACTGTTTTAAGCATAAAGAAGCTTAAGCACATGTTTGCAGTTTGGAGCTAAGATGGCGCCTACAGGGAGGGGTGTGGGAGTGAAAAGAAGCTTAAGCACATTGTTTCAGCTTGGAGCTAAGATGGCGCCTACAGGAAGGGACATGGAAATGAAGGGAAGCTTAAGTGCATTGTTTAAAGAAGCTTAAGCACATGTTTGCAGCTAAGATGGCGCCTACAGGAAGAGACAGGGCGTGATCTAAATTGTTAATTGATGGTCAAAATTTCTGATTGGTTCCCCTGGCTGCCGCGCTCGTGAATGATTGCTTGGCCTTTAGCTTGATTGGTGTAATCTATAGGAAGTCCCGTGCAAAACCTCCTTCACTTGCCTATAAAAGCTGTGGATCTTCATTAATAAAGCGGAACTACTTCGATGGAACCCCTGTCGCGTCTGATTGTCCCCTGCCTCAGCCAAGGGGGCTGCGGGGCGGACAGTTCAAGGTTTGCCTTTCTCCGAGATCTCCCGGTTCAGCCGGGGGTAATCCCCGCTGCCTTCCCTTTCTGCGGAAGGTCCCCGCATATAAAGAAAGCTGAGTGCCAAAGAATTGATGCTTTTAAACTGTGGTGCTGTCAGAGAAGACTCTTTAGAGTGAGTCCCTTAACACTGCAAGGAAATCAAACCAGTCATTCCTAATGGAAATCAACCCTGAATAGTCATTGGAAAGACTGTTGCTGAAGCTGAAGCTCCAATACTTTGTCCATTTAACGCAAAAAGCCAACTCATAAGCAAAGACTTTGATGCTGGAAAAGATTAAAGGCAAAAAGAGAAGGGAACAGCAAAGGATGAGATGATTAGAAAGCATCACTGGCTCAATGGGCATGAGTCTGAGCAAACTCTAGGAGGTAGTGGCAGCCAGGGAATTTGATATGCTGCCGTCTATGGGGTTGCAAAGAGCTGAACGTGAGTTATCAACTGAACAACAACAAGAAGAAGACATGCACAGAGTCTCTGGAGAATGCACAGAATGTTTGGGTTGGGGGTAGGTAGTTTAAGGTGGATATATGTTGATGGTAGGTGGGTTCTTTACCACCCACTTCTTAATACAATGGCCAGTCCAACCCTTTCCCATTCTTCCACTTTATCTCCAGACCCAGAACTTGAAAACAATCCCACATGCTACTTTATTGAGGTGGTGGGGTCCCCATGAGCCTCAATATTCCATCTCTGCACCCCTGCTCTCCCAGATATGTGGAAGCAGAGTTGTTTGGGATTGCTATTTGGTTTGGAGGGGAATTTTCGATATTTATAGGATTCAATAAAATGCAATGAAAACACTTGGCTTTACATTCCCCTTCAGTTTCCTAATTTCCCTTTTATCTACAGGATAAATTCTAGCTTTGTTATGACTTGGTCCCTCCTTAATCTTTTGTCATCTGGTTTCCTCCCTTTTGCTCCGTGTGGTTTACACTGGGAAAAGCAACAGTAACTTTGACAAGTCTTCCCTTGACCTCCTCCTGCTCGCGCTTGGTTCTCTGCTGCATTTGGTCCTGTGGCCACCTCCTCCTGGCACTTCTTTAACACTCCTCGTGCCTCTGTTTCTTCTACTACTACTCTCTCTCCATTCAGGCCACACATTGGACATTTCCTAAGCTTCAGCCTCTGTACACTTTTCCTTGGCGATGTCTTTTACTTATAAGGCCTCTACTTATGACCACATCTCAGTAGGGTCACACTGTCACACTTCCAGCTGTTTGTTGGATTTTTCTACTTGCTCATCTTACTATTACCTAAAACTTAAAATATCTCAAATTGGATTTCCCCTGTAAACTGTCCATTTTCCATGCTACTAACTTCAAGCCTTAAGATCACTGGCTTTCTACTAACTATACTGCCCCATCAGTTATTAACATCTATAATTCCTTTATCAACCCTCCACCCAGCTATTCAGTTCCCTTCACCACTATCCTAATTTTGGCCTTTAGCCCTGACACTTGAACTATGGGAAATTAATCTATTAAAACACTTTAAAATATTTTTAGTCTGTTAAAATGTATTTTTCTGCTCAGTACATCCAGTGATCCCATATAATTTATGGAATCAAGTCCAACCTTAGTCCATTCCAGACCTTTCTTAATCCAATCTCATCACTGTGTTCCCTCCTGTTTCTCTGTTTACTGTATTTCCTTTCAACAAACACATCACTCTAACAAGCTGTTCTGCTCATAAGCTCTCAAGCAGTATCTTCTCTTATATCCACACAGTTGTTTTATCCTTCCTGAGGCACTCATCTCTCTTATTCCCATCTCACCTGGCCTAACCTTTCTTCAGATTCCAGTTCAAATTTGGGTTTCCAGGAAATCTTCCTTGACCGTCTCAATCTAAATTCATCTCTTCTTTCCTTAAAGTCCCTTTGGCTCTCATAAACTTTGGCTTTCATAAAGTTTATGAAGTTATGTCAAATTTCATTTTAGACTCAAGATTTTGCTTAGTTTTTTAACTGTCTTCCTAACTAGATTGTCTGCCCCATTTGGATCTGGATCCCCAACTGACAACATGCTCAGACTTAGGAAATACTAACTGTTCTCTTCTGAGTTCTGTGGATTTATAAACATAAATGACCTCTGTAAATTAAGTTCCAAGCCTGTGTGTTTATGAGAGCAGACATCTTTGATAGGATTAACTATGTGCTGGAATGGGGATTTTGTTGTACTTCTTTTCAGGCCACACATTGGACATTTCCTAAGCTTCAGCCTCTGTACACTTTTCCTTGGCGATGTCTTTTACTTATAAGGCCTCTACTTATGACCACATCTCAGTAGGGTCACACTGTCACACTTCCAGCTGTTTGTTGGATTTTTCTACTTGCTCATCTTACTATTACCTAAAACTTAAAATATCTCAAATTGGATTTCCCCTGTAAACTGTCCATTTTCCATGCTACTAACTTCAAGCCTTAAGATCACTGGCTTTCTACTAACTATACTGCCCCATCAGTTATTAACATCTATAATTCCTTTATCAACCCTCCACCCAGCTATTCAGTTCCCTTCACCACTATCCTAATTTTGGCCTTTAGCCCTGACACTTGAACTATGGGAAATTAATCTATTAAAACACTTTAAAATATTTTTAGTCTGTTAAAATGTATTTTTCTGCTCAGTACATCCAGTGATCCCATATAATTTATGGAATCAAGTCCAACCTTAGTCCATTCCAGACCTTTCTTAATCCAATCTCATCACTGTGTTCCCCTCTGTTTCTCTGTTTACTGTATTTCCTTTCAACAAACACATCACTCTAACAAGCTGTTCTGCTCATAAGCTCTCAAGCAGTATCTTCTCTTATATCCACACAGTTGTTTTATCCTTCCTGAGGCACTCATCTCTCTTATTCCCATCTCACCTGGCCTAACCTTTCTTCAGATTCCAGTTCAAATTTGGGTTTCCAGGAAATCTTCCTTGACCGTCTCAATCTAAATTCATCTCTTCTTTCCTTAAAGTCCCTTTGGCTCTCATAAACTTTGGCTTTCATAAAGTTTATGAAGTTATGTCAAATTTCATTTTAGACTCAAGATTTTGCTTAGTTTTTTAACTGTCTTCCTAACTAGATTGTCTGCCCCATTTGGATCTGGATCCCCAACTGACAACATGCTCAGACTTAGGAAATACTAACTGTTCTCTTCTGAGTTCTGTGGATTTATAAACATAAATGACCTCTGTAAATTAAGTTCCAAGCCTGTGTGTTTATGAGAGCAGACATCTTTGATAGGATTAACTATGTGCTGGAATGGGGATTTTGTTGTACTTCTTTTCAAACAAAATCTTACCGATTGGCTACTGGTGGAACCATATGTACGTTACCCTATCCTTTCCTTTTGCCTTTTCTTTAGCAGATGGAAAAGAAGTAAGGTAGACAGCTATCATATTCTCTTTCAAGTAAACCCATTTTTCATTCAATGGCTAAAGTCTCTCTTTATGCTAAAATAAGTCCACTGTTTAAAGGAAAGAAAGAAGGAAAGAAGTTTTGTAATAAAGTCTGATTCAAGTATGGTAAAAAAAAAAAAAATGGAAATTTATACCAGACAAATAACTTTAGTATATCTAGATCATGAGTTAATTTACTATTTTCAAGTACCACCTACATTCATTTTCCAAAAAGGAAAGATATGAGAATCACAGATATAAATACATCTTTTTTCCTTATGTGAGGAATCAAAATCTTTTTTAATGAGACTTCACTTCTTTAATTCAGGTTAGAGTTGGTCCATCTTCACAAAACTCTCTGTATTTCTTGCAAAGTTGGTGAAGTTCAGTCTTGTGATTGAATCAGTGTGTCGGTGGACCAGGGACAAAGGCATCACCAGAGAACTTGTGATTTCGAAATGTAGACTCTCAGGATACTCCTCAAACTGGCATCTTCCCAAGATTACCAGTTGATTCACATTCAGTGGAAGCTCGAAAAGCACTAAAGTAAAGCAGATTTCATGATCAGACAGCTTTGGAAATTCATCTCAGGTGGAATGAATGAGATGCTTGTTTCTGCAGGAATCTTAAAGCAAATATGTGAGTACAAGGTAACCTCATCTTGCAGACCAGAGTGCTGAATAATGCCCAGCCATGAAAAGAAATGCCCATACCCTTCCTATGGGGCTCAGGAAATCCCTGCAGGGTTTAGAGTCCACCCTCCAGCCCTTACTCATTTCTTTCACTTCATTCTCCTCCTGGACCTCCCCTCTCTGCCTTTCTACAGATGTCTTCTTTAGATGGGCTGGTGGTAGTAGTTCCTGCTGCTGCCCTCTGGATGCCTCTCAACACCCTGAATGAGGCCAGGGTCTAAGAGAGGAAGGACCTGAAAGTCTGTGTAAATCCAGGCATGAATTGTCCTCAAGAGCTTTTTTCTCTAGTACATGGGTCCCCAACCTCCAGGATCTAATGCTTGATGATCTGAGGTGGAACCAATGAAATAATAATAGGAATAAAGTGCACAATAAATGTGAGTGCTTAAATCATCCTGAAAGTGTTCCCCTGCTGCTGTTCTGGTCCATGGAAGAACTGTCTTCCACAAAGCCAGTCCTTAGTGCCGAAAAATTTGGGGACTGCTGCTCTGGCATATCACCTGCTGCTGTCTTTACTCTGTCATCTTTCTCAAACCCATCTGGAGAAATGTATTTATTTCCTGTTGGGATCTGTTATTTTCCTATTAGGCTTTTCCTAAGTGTATCTTCAGTTTGAATCATAAAGAAAGACCAGCACTCATATAAAAGAACAGAAACCAGGAACAGGCAAACCATTTCAGTGTGATGCTGGGTTCTCCTTAACCCTGAGAACCACCAGTGACTTAACTAATTCATTTTTCAACAAATATTATTGAGCTCGTTACTTGTGCCAGATGCTGTTCTATGGACTGCCAGTATTTCGTGAGTGAAACGAAGTCTCTTTGTCTTTCCATGATAGATATTTCGGGTGGGTACGAAATGAAAGAGAAAGAACAAAATGTGTAAAACAAAACCCCTGGCCTCAAGCCTCCAGCATTAGGTGGAATGATCTTGGCACAGACATGAGGAGAAAGGAGAAATGTGAACAGAAAGGAGAGTAAGACAAGAAGTAGTCAAACAAAAACATGAGGAGAAAGGAATCTTAAAGCAAATATGTGAGTACAAGGTAACCTCATCTTGCAGACCAGAGTGCTGAATAATGCCCAGCCATGAAAAGAAATGCCCATACCCTTCCTATGGGGCTCAGGAAATCCCTGCAGGGTTTAGAGTCCACCCTCCAGCCCTTACTCATTTCTTTCACTTCATTCTCCTCCTGGACCTCCCCTCTCTGCCTTTCTACAGATGTCTTCTTTAGATGGGCTGGTGGTAGTAGTTCCTGCTGCTGCCCTCTGGATGCCTCTCAACACCCTGAATGAGGCCAGGGTCTAAGAGAGGAAGGACCTGAAAGTCTGTGTAAATCCAGGCATGAATTGTCCTCAAGAGCTTTTTTCTCTAGTACATGGGTCCCCAACCTCCAGGATCTAATGCTTGATGATCTGAGGTGGAACCAATGAAATAATAATAGGAATAAAGTGCACAATAAATGTGAGTGCTTAAATCATCCTGAAAGTGTTCCCCTGCTGCTGTTCTGGTCCATGGAAGAACTGTCTTCCACAAAGCCAGTCCTTAGTGCCGAAAAATTTGGGGACTGCTGCTCTGGCATATCACCTGCTGCTGTCTTTACTCTGTCATCTTTCTCAAACCCATCTGGAGAAATGTATTTATTTCCTGTTGGGATCTGTTATTTTCCTATTAGGCTTTTCCTAAGTGTATCTTCAGTTTGAATCATAAAGAAAGACCAGCACTCATATAAAAGAACAGAAACCAGGAACAGGCAAACCATTTCAGTGTGATGCTGGGTTCTCCTTAACCCTGAGAACCACCAGTGACTTAACTAATTCATTTTTCAACAAATATTATTGAGCTCGTTACTTGTGCCAGATGCTGTTCTATGGACTGCCAGTATTTCGGTGAGTGAAACGAAGTCTCTTTGTCTTTCCATGATAGATATTTCGGGTGGGTACGAAATGAAAGAGAAAGAACAAAATGTGTAAAACAAAACCCCTGGCCTCAAGCCTCCAGCATTAGGTGGAATGATCTTGGCACAGACATGAGGAGAAAGGGGAGAAATGTGGGAACAGAAAGGAGAGTAAGACAAGAAGTAGTCAGAAAAGTCAGAAAGATCTGGGCATGGTAGGGGATGCCAGCCACAGCCACTGCCCAAGCCATGGTCATCACAGTGTAGCAGGCTCCCACCCAAGTGACCAAAGAGTGCATTTCTCCTTTGGAGGGAGGAAAAGACACTAATAAGCCGGAGGCAAAAGAGGCACTTAGTAACAAGAAACCTTCCCAAGAAAGGACATTAGGAATCAGATTATAGCAAAGAAGTAAGGTGGAATTTTAAATCTCAGTAATTTACATAGGTTGTAAGAAAATGTCAGAACCTTCTGCTCTGAGAGTTCTCACAGTCCTGTGCAATGGTCACTCAAGCACGTTGGGGTGTGAACATAGGATCCTATGTGTATATGATGTGTGTTGGGATCGTGGGGGGCTCAGTGCTTGGGCAATGAGAGAAAAAGAAGGGAAGACCATTAAAAGCCTTGCTGAGAAAGGTATTTCTTGTGCACAAAAAAGAATCAGGCCCCTCGCTCCCTACCGAGCCCACTTCTCCTTCCTTTGCCCGAGCTGTCAGGCATGAATCCCTGTAGCATTCCGTAACTAATTGACAGTAATGGGGGCCATTGGGAGTCTAAGAATACATGGCATTGCCCGGCATGCACTGGAAAGAAGGGAGGGCTACCTCGGGGGGCAGCTGTGGGGAAAATAAAGGCTGTCTTGTAAACTTATTTTAATGTGAAGGTAGGAGGTAGAAAGTAAGGAGGAGCAGATTTAGGCAAACTTCTACTTTAGCCTAAAAATAAAAAGAATTATAAATCTCCTATCTTATCCTGAGCTAACATCCCAGGATACTAAGTTTTCCACAGAGAAGAAACAGATGGAATTTCAATTAACCCCAGGGCCCCCTGTGAAATCTATATTGTACCCTCTGGATTTACAACATATTGTAATGTATGACTGCAGGCTCCAGAGATTCCATCGCAAATCAACCCTCTTTATTCCAGGGGTTCAGAAAACAGCTACAAAGGCCCACTTCAGAATCAAAAGTGGCCAATTGTTTATAACTTCATGCTCAGAGTTAGAAATCAAATTTTTATTTTTACAACAGATCTTATTTATGTGAGCAGTCTCATGTTTTTTTAAAGAGGGGACATTTATTTTTTCCTTTCTATTAATGATAATGTTTATATGCTAAAACTGTTTAGCAGAAGTAGAAAACTGGAAAAAAATACGCCATTATCACGTCTTAAAGAATGATTCACCACAGATCTGTAGTGAATTATCTCCCAAGAATTTTTACCTTTCTAAAATCCAGTTTTTCATAGTAAAAATATTCCAAATAGAACCAGTTACCTCTGCTGTGAATAGCACGTGAAGTTGTAAACATTGAAATAATTTTTAAAAGAATTCCAAGTTGTTTACCAAAGCCAGAATTATTTATCATGCATGTGTGCGTGCTCAGTCACTCAGTCACTCAGTCATGTCCAACTCTTTGGACATGACTGAGCCCGCCAAGCTCCTCTGTCCACGGGATTTTCCAGGCAAGAATACTAGAGTGGGTTGCCATTTCCTGTTCCAGGGGTTTTGCCCAACCCAGGGATCGAGCCCCTGCGTTGGCAGGCAGATTCTTTACCGCTGTGCCACCTGAGAAGCCCCATCAGGCACTTGTAGACTTAACAACTTTGCTTTTCTTGTATTCTTGGCCTTGCCAAGAATGTGTTCTTCAGGGCTTCCCTGGTGGTCCTGTGGGTGAGGACACCACCTTGCAGTGCAAGGGACGCCGGTTCAATCCCTGGCCTGGGAAGATCCCACAAGCCGCAGAGTGGCTGAACCAATGTGTCCAATTACCGAGCCAGAGTTCTGGAGCACATGCGCCCAGAGCCCATGCTCTGCAACAACAGAGGCCACCGCAATGGGAGGCCCACACGGGCCAAAGAACAAAGATGGATGAAAATGGACAAATGAAAAACCAATAGAAGTGGCCCACCTGCCCCCCTCCCTCCCCAACCCACCCCCCAAAATAAATAAATAAATAAATCTTAAGAATGTGTTCTTCATTTCAAAAATAATATTTGCATAAGCATTCACCTTTTCATATGCAAAAGTAACTTTCCAAATTGGTTTTGACTTTTTGATATTAGGGTTAAGTTTTCAGCACATTTTTCTCAGCAGAGTACTTTTCTTTAAAATTGAACTTCACCTCAAATCTTTATGACCTTCTGCAGAGATGAGGTTCTTCCATGCAATAGCGCAAACTCTTTCTCTCCAGGTTACTTCTATGTTGTCCAGCATCAGTTTATAGATGATTTTCCCCTGAACTCTTGGAGAATATCTCTAGGAATCCAGATAAGCAAAGACTTGTGCTTCAAGAAAAGTCATTTTGGAGAACTGAAATGTATCCTTTTAAAAGAAGACTAAGGGTTGAAATGATGTCAATGGTCTTCCTCTCTAAGGTCACCATGGGGAACTGAGAACCAAAAGGTTGTCCTTGGAAACACTGTCTAGGGACTCAGATGCCGAGAGCTGGAAGGACTAGGGAAAAGATGTCGTTTTGGCAGCAAAGACATTGTGTGTCTCCTCTCTTCAGTTTCGTGGAAGTAAATAAGCAAAATCCAGTGAGGCAGTGACAGGGATATTCATCTCCAGGTTGTCGGGAAGGCAGAGTTCTCTAACTAGCTGCTGTCTTTCTCCACCAAAGTCACAGTCTTGGAGGATCACATCAGGAAGCCTTTTTCCCTTTAGCCACCAACATACAGCAAAGGCTGTTACATGGGAGGACATCCAGATCAAGCAGAGAGCCTTCACGTGGCACAAGGACTCTTATGGGGGCCACCAGGGACACTTAAGAGACCGGTCAACTCACTCTTCCACAGGTCTGGAACATGGCTTCAATGTTGGAAGAGGATCCTTTTAGTGAATAAGTTCCTATTTCTAGTGACATTGGTTTATCACCTTAAAGAACTCTTTGCACTACTATATGTAATAGAAAGATAGTGTCCGTATATATATATATATATACATATACATATATACACACACACACATAATGTGCTTAACCACTGCCTTTTAAAACTTTAAATAAAACATTGGGGTTGATTCAAAAAAAAATTATAAAAAAAAAAAAAAGATAGTGTCCAAAACACACCGGTTTTGGACCTTAATATCAGGCAATCAAAGGTCTTTTTTATTTTACTGATTTATTTATTTTTGGCTGTTTTAGGTTTTCATGGCTGCCACAGGCTTTTCTCTAGTTGCAGGGAGTGGGGGCTACTCTCTAGTTGAGGTGAGCAGGCTTCTTGTTGCAGGGACTTCTCTTGTTGTGGAGCTCGGGCTCTGAGACACACAGGCTTCAGGAGCTGCAGCACACGGGCTCCACAGCTGCAGCTCCGAGGCCCTAGAGCACAGGCTCCATAGTTGTGGCTCGCAGGCTTAGTTGCTCCACAGCATGTGGGATCTTCCCGGATCCGGGATCGAACCTGTATCTCCTACATTGGCAGGCAAACTCTTCACCACTGATCTACCAGGAAAGCCCAGTCAGAGGTCATTTTAGTGTAATGTAATTATTAGGGCTTTATTTCCTCACTGGAACAAAAATATGGATTTGTTATTAAATCCAGACCAACATTCATTTAACCTGTATCATTTCGATACTAGATATCATTTATTTTGAAAACAGCAAATATATGGTTACTTAAAAGTAATATACCAACCAAATATTAAGAATGATTAAGTTTCTGTTTGCTTTTTTTACCCCTTTGTGTGTATAAAGTCACTGCTGTAGTCCTAACAGTGAGCCAGGCACTGTTCCGAATGCTGTATGTGTATCAGTTATCCAACTATCACAGTTCTCTCTGAGGTATTATTATTATCCTTTCCAAAGAGAGAACATTAAGCTGTCTTTCTCCACCAAAGTCACAGTCTTGGAGGATCACATCAGGAAGCCTTTTTCCCTTTAGCCACCAACATACAGCAAAGGCTGTTACATGGGAGGACATCCAGATCAAGCAGAGAGCCTTCACGTGGCACAAGGACTCTTATGGGGCCACCAGGGACACTTAAGAGACCGGTCAACTCACTCTTCCACAGGTCTGGAACATGGCTTCAATGTTGGAAGAGGATCCTTTTAGTGAATAAGTTCCTATTTCTAGTGACATTGGTTTATCACCTTAAAGAACTCTTTGCACTACTATATGTAATAGAAAGATAGTGTCCGTATATATATATATATATACATATACATATATACACACACACACATAATGTGCTTAACCACTGCCTTTTAAAACTTTAAATAAAACATTGGGGTTGATTCAAAAAAAAATTATAAAAAAAAAAAAAAGATAGTGTCCAAAACACACCGGTTTTGGACCTTAATATCAGGCAATCAAAGGTCTTTTTTATTTTACTGATTTATTTATTTTTGGCTGTTTTAGGTTTTCATGGCTGCCACAGGCTTTTCTCTAGTTGCAGGGAGTGGGGGCTACTCTCTAGTTGAGGTGAGCAGGCTTCTTGTTGCAGGGACTTCTCTTGTTGTGGAGCTCGGGCTCTGAGACACACAGGCTTCAGGAGCTGCAGCACACGGGCTCCACAGCTGCAGCTCCGAGGCCCTAGAGCACAGGCTCCATAGTTGTGGCTCGCAGGCTTAGTTGCTCCACAGCATGTGGGATCTTCCCGGATCCGGGATCGAACCTGTATCTCCTACATTGGCAGGCAAACTCTTCACCACTGATCTACCAGGAAAGCCCAGTCAGAGGTCATTTTAGTGTAATGTAATTATTAGGGCTTTATTTCCTCACTGGAACAAAAATATGGATTTGTTATTAAATCCAGACCAACATTCATTTAACCTGTATCATTTCGATACTAGATATCATTTATTTTGAAAACAGCAAATATATGGTTACTTAAAAGTAATATACCAACCAAATATTAAGAATGATTAAGTTTCTGTTTGCTTTTTTTACCCCTTTGTGTGTATAAAGTCACTGCTGTAGTCCTAACAGTGAGCCAGGCACTGTTCCGAATGCTGTATGTGTATCAGTTATCCAACTATCACAGTTCTCTCTGAGGTATTATTATTATCCTTTCCAAAGAGAGAACATTAAGGACATGAACAGTGTTCAGAGTATATAGATGTTTCTCAGCCTTTATAGTTTGTGGCAAGGTATCAGGTTTTCTGATGGCCTGATCATTTGCAGAGTTGAAAGTGACTTATCTTTTAAAACATAGTCAATATGGTTCTTCTTCACTTTTTCTTCCCTAACTTCTTTAAGTCAGCACTGAACTCTGTACTATTTAAAACCTATTTAAGACTCCCACATTTATGTTTGGAAACTTTACTTTTGGCCCTTATATTTTATTTTTGTCCTGTTTATTTCCTATTCCAACACCCACAGAAATTAAAACAAGATAGAGGAAAAGGAGAGGATAATACAAGAGGTGTTCTGGAAACACATGGTTTAAACTTCATGATCAGATAATGTAGGAAAAGAAAAACCTCATGATCAGATAATGTAGGAAAAGAATTCTAAATAACTCAATTAAAAAATATGCTTGGGCGTCCCTGTTGGTCCAGTGGGTAAGGACACTGCCTTTGCAGTGCAAGGGGGGCCAGTTTGATCCCTGGCCTGGGAAGATCTCATGTGCCGCAGAGCGGCTGGACAGGCATGTCCAATTACGAGTCAGCACTCTGGAGCACATGCGCCCAGAGCCAGTGCTCTGTGACGACAGAGGCCACTGCGATGGGAGGCCCACACGGGCCAAAGAACAAAGATGGATGAAAATAGATAAATGAAAGACCAATAGAAGTGGCCTGCCCACACCGCTTCCTCCCCAACCCCCCAAAATACATGCTTAGTGAAATTTTTGCTATTATTTTACTTTTTTTCCTTGTGTGTTCTGGGTTATACTATTTTATGGTATCTTTTCCTGAAGACTCAAACCATGATTGTTTTTAATGTCTTTGCTAAATGAAAGAAATTGAACACATTAGATCAAACAAGCTTTCTATTAGCTCTTTTTTTTTTTTTAAAGATTTATTTATTTATTTATTTTGGGCGGGGGTCGGTTTGGGGAGGGAGGGGAGCAGGCGGGCCACTTCCATTGGTATTCCATTTCTCTATTTTCATCCGTCTTTGTTCCTTGGCTCCTGTGGGCCTCCCATCGCGGTGGCATCTGTCACCGCAGAGCGCCGGCTCTGTGTGCACGCGCGCCAGAACTCCGGCTTGGTAATTCGACACATTGGTCCAGCTGCTCCGCGGCACATGGGATCTTCCCAGGCCAGGGATCGAACTGGTGCCCCTTGCACTGCAAGGCGGTGTCCTTACCCACTGGACCACCAGGGGAAGCCCTCTATTAGCTCTTACACACTAATTTCCTCCAAAAATCTTCACTGACGAGCCTTTCTCAAAGGTATCTATTCCTTTCTTTGAATTCTCTTGGCATTTACATTTACAGACAGGACCTTACCACCAAGCTTTTGTCTATTAATTTGGGGTTATTCTCTCTCTACTTAACTGGCACACATCTTAGCTTCAGAATCAAGTTCCAAGGAAAAGAACTATTCTTTTTCCTTGCAGATTCTGCAGAGCCTGATTTTATAAGTTAGACAGTTTGTTGAGCTGAATTAGGGAGAGTGCTATATATAAATGATTTCCCTGAAGTGTGATTGCTGAGCCCTGAATTGATTAAGAAACTGGGCCACATAGATAAAGTATCATAGTGAGACGAGGAGAAATGTTGGTCTGGACTATGGCAGATTCTGGCAAGTAGAAAGATAGTCTTAGGTGAGGACAGGAGCCCAGACAGCAGCAGAGACGGAGCTGGAGTCCAGCTTGGGCACCTCTGTGGTAGAGGGACCAAAGGAGGAAGACAGGGCGGGATATGGGAAGATGTGGAAGTCAGAGACCAGAAGTAAGACAGGGTTTTCCCTAAACAAAAGAAGAGACATTCTCTGTAACATTTGTATAGAAGAGTCCAGGAGAAACATCTGCACTGAGAATGGAAAGCCAACCCATGGGACACCAGAGACGAAGATGTTCAAAGAAAAGCATTGATGTGGCTGAGTGACTTGCCAAGAATGTTTGACTGGGCTGTTATGAAAAACTGATTCCAGGATCTCATTTTTGTGGTTTCAACAACTCTATCCATTCTCTGCAGATTGCCCTCTTTACCATAAGTATGAGTTTTGACTTTTCATTCTCTTTATCTTTGAAAGCTCCAAAGAAATCATTGTTTAAGGAGGATCAGACTCTGCTTGTGAGAGCAGCCACACCACGTGGACTGTCCTGAACTTGCCACTGACACCATGGCAGTGACAGCTACTTGGGCCCAACAGTGTTGCTGTCTCTACTTGTATCTTTTTCTGTTTATTAGGGAGCTGTTTTTATGTCTTCAGAAATCATTTCCACCTGTCATGAAGGCTGAAAAAATAAATTGGTATTCATCTAGGATCTCTGCAACAAGCACTGTAACTCAATATTGACAGAAGAATCTCTCTTTCTCTGGTTGGCTTTGTTTTTTGAGCCCTTTTACATCTACGGAACATTGAATGGAAAGAACAGAGAGTTCCCATATCCTCTCTCTTCCTCACATTCCCTTATCTGCCTCCTCCACATTCATCAACAAGTTCCTTTTTTTTTATTTAACTGGCACACATCTTAGCTTCAGAATCAAGTTCCAAGGAAAAGAACTATTCTTTTTCCTTGCAGATTCTGCAGAGCCTGATTTTATAAGTTAGACAGTTTGTTGAGCTGAATTAGGGAGAGTGCTATATATAAATGATTTCCCTGAAGTGTGATTGCTGAGCCCTGAATTGATTAAGAAACTGGGCCACATAGATAAAGTATCATAGTGAGACGAGGAGAAATGTTGGTCTGGACTATGGCAGATTCTGGCAAGTAGAAAGATAGTCTTAGGTGAGGACAGGAGCCCAGACAGCAGCAGAGACGGAGCTGGAGTCCAGCTTGGGCACCTCTGTGGTAGAGGGACCAAAGGAGGAAGACAGGGCGGGATATGGGAAGATGTGGAAGTCAGAGACCAGAAGTAAGACAGGGTTTTCCCTAAACAAAAGAAGAGACATTCTCTGTAACATTTGTATAGAAGAGTCCAGGAGAAACATCTGCACTGAGAATGGAAAGCCAACCCATGGGACACCAGAGACGAAGATGTTCAAAGAAAAGCATTGATGTGGCTGAGTGACTTGCCAAGAATGTTTGACTGGGCTGTTATGAAAAACTGATTCCAGGATCTCATTTTTGTGGTTTCAACAACTCTATCCATTCTCTGCAGATTGCCCTCTTTACCATAAGTATGAGTTTTGACTTTTCATTCTCTTTATCTTTGAAAGCTCCAAAGAAATCATTGTTTAAGGAGGATCAGACTCTGCTTGTGAGAGCAGCCACACCACGTGGACTGTCCTGAACTTGCCACTGACACCATGGCAGTGACAGCTACTTGGGCCCAACAGTGTTGCTGTCTCTACTTGTATCTTTTTCTGTTTATTAGGGAGCTGTTTTTATGTCTTCAGAAATCATTTCCACCTGTCATGAAGGCTGAAAAAATAAATTGGTATTCATCTAGGATCTCTGCAACAAGCACTGTAACTCAATATTGACAGAAGAATCTCTCTTTCTCTGGTTGGCTTTGTTTTTTGAGCCCTTTTACATCTACGGGAACATTGAATGGAAAGAACAGAGAGTTCCCATATCCTCTCTCTTCCTCACATTCCCTTATCTGCCTCCTCCACAGCTTCTCCTGTCATTAACATCTTGTGTTGGTGAGGTACATTTCTTACAACCTATGAGCCAATATTTATACATGTTTAGTAACTAAAGTTCATAATATATGTTGGGGATTCCCAGGTGGCTCAGTGGTAAAGAATCCACCTGCCAGTGCAGGAGACACAGGAGACACGGGTTTGATCCCTGAGTTGGGAAGATTCCCTTAGAGGAGGAAATGGCAACCCACTCCAGTATTCTTGCCTGGGAAATCCCATGGACACAGGAACCTGGTGGACTACCGTCTATAGGATTCCAAAGAGTCAGACATGATTTAGTGACTAAACAACTTAAAAGAAGCTTCTCAAGATTCTGTATTCCCACACTTCCCATCTAGCTCATTGACTGGCTGGCTCCTAGACTCTGGAAATTGACGGCTCATAACTGCTCTTGGTCGTCCTTCAAGCTCACTGTGGCAGAGGTTAAGGTCATAGTTATGTCCAAACAGCCAGATGGCTAATCCCAGCCCAGGGCAAGGAGAACTCTAAGGTATCACCATTGTGGAGGAGTGGCAGTCTCAGCTAACCCAAAGGAAACTATGCCACCTCTGCCTCTGACCCTTGGAACTTGGATTTCTGTCTGAGACGTCACTTGGAGATGCCATTTCCAGCCACATGTCTCAGACAGACCACTTTCGTTTTCTGGACCCAGTTCCCAGCTAACTAGATGCTACAATTACACCCCACCGTTAACGCTGTCCCACCTGTGTGTTTTTAAAACCTGCTCCAGCCTCAGACAAATAACCATGAAGTTCTATTTATTTGTTTGACCATGCCAGGTCTTCATTGGGCATTCATAATTAGCTGCAGGATGTAGGAATTTTGTTGTTGTTGTTCCAGCATGTGGGATCTTGTTCTCTGAGCAAGGATCAAAACTGGGCCCCTTAAACTTGGAGCAAGAGTCTTATCCACTAGGCCACCAGGAAACTCCTCTGTTTTGCTTAAAAGAAGAGGTTCTTATGCTATCAAACTGAACCTGGGTCTGCTCACCCACTCTACACAGCAAAACCAATCTACTGACACTGGTTGTCATGAAGGAAAGTACAGTGCTTACTGCACCAAGCAAAGAGAACAGGTAGCTCATGCTCAAAAGACCGGAACTCCCCAGTGGCTTTCAGAGAAGGGTTTTTAAACGCAGTATTTGGGGTGAAGGTTTTAGGGGGTATGACTGTCTTCTTATTGGTTAGTGGTGAGGTAACAGGATGATGTTTCAGGAAACTTAACCACCAACATTTTGGTTCCAGCCAAGCTGAGGCTTACGTGCTTGTGGTCAGCATATAGTCACCATACTCCACCTAGATTGGGGTCTTAGTTTCTGCAGAACAATTCAAAGATATATGTCATATTGTTGTCTGTGTTCCTTGAGAAGGAACTAGGACTCTGTTTTTTCACTTAACTATTTAAGCTATCATTACTTTTCTTTTTTGCCTGTTTTCCTTTGGTTTCTGCATTCCCTCACTTCCCTAACTAGTTAACTGCTTGAGTCTTCTCTCTGGAACTCAGGAAAGGTCTAGGAAACTGAAGTCTTTTTTTTTTTTTATTCTTTACAAACAAGAAATGGGCATACAGAAGGGCTTTTGTACTTGGGAGAACGCCATAGGGTCCTGCTTGGTTTTAATCTTCTCTTTTCTTTGATACTCCTCAGATACTCCTGAGAGTAACAGTTGAGACAAGAAAGGGGATCCAGTTTTAGGTAGAGAGGTTCATTTTAAACTTAGCACGGGAACTCAGGTTTAGGGGGACTTGTGTTCAGTTAGAATCATCCACTTTAGATTTCTTCCAATGGTTTCTCTCCCGTGTTCCTATATTATCCTCTTGACTTCTACATACACTTAAAATGCACTTGGGTTCTTTCCCAGGAACATGGGGGCTTCCACAGCAAAGTTGCAGAGGTGGTCTGTCTTCAGCAGCTCCTCTCTGGGCCACTTCCTTCCTACTCATCCACTGGGGCCTCTGTGCTCACCACAATGCCACCCTCAGCAGTCACAGGATCACCCACAACCTGCTCCCAGGCTCTCTAGGGCCTCCCATCATCCAAGCAGTAAGAGGCTGAAAACAGCTTAAGCATTTTCATAAAAGGATTGCCAGGATCTGCCAGGAGTAGAGTAGACAGGTGAAGCTTCAAGACACCAGGCCCCACCTCAAGGCAAAGGCACTGTGGCCCTCCTGAGGGGAGAAAGTGAGGAGAAAGGAGGCCCTCCAAACCGCTTAACAGCTTCCTCTCCAGGTTAGCTGCTCACTTAGAGCTGCCTGTGACTCACCTCTCAAACATTCCCTGAAGGAACGCCGATTTTCAGTTTTCTTGGCATGATTCTTCAGAGTCCACTGCCTTTAGAGTTCGTACTCTGCTCTCGTACAGAGATGGTTCCATGCTGGATGTCGACGGAGGGGGCTTCTTCCAGCCAGGCCTGAGCGCCTCTCTCTACCTTGTTTAACTTTCTGTGAAATATGGCCGATGGCACTCAACACGAGAGTACCCATGAGAGTCACCTTTGCACTAGAAGAGAGGCATGGCTACTCTACTTGTCCAGGCAGTGAATGGAGGGCAGGAGGAAAGGGTCTTGCTGTGACAACACCTGAGGAAGGAAAAGAAGCAGCAGAAACTGGGCATGGGATTTTGGTGGTCCTGAGGAAGAAGGGGAGGACAAAAGGTGAAGAAGCAGGGAGAGAGAGTTGAGTGAGGTGGTTACATTATGATGAATTTGTTGTGCCCAGATCTCTATGGATATGGATGTAAAGACGGCAGCCTGCTCTTAAGGTCTGATCTGACAATGAAAAACAGTTCTCTGTCATTCAGATGACAACACTGGGTTTGAACTGGGAGAAAGTCACTGATTATCCTCCTATCAGGAAACTCTTGAGTCAGCACTGTCTTGTTTCATAAACAGAATAAACAAGGACATAGGCTATGTTTGCAGTGTCTGCCATGTTTGCTGAGCCATACTTCAAAGGGATTTACGTGCATTACCTCCATTTAGGGAGGTATCTCTATCTTAAATAGGAGTCAATGAGAGCAAGAAAAGTTAAGTGACTGGCACAAGGACACGTGCCGAGTAATTTCATTGTCTTGGTCCAGCTGTTTCCAAACACTGTTCTGCTATGTAGGTGATTGGAATTCAGCCCCCCTACTCCAGACCCGCCTCCCACTAAGAGAACCATTGTCTCTGAGGCAGAGGAGCTGAAAATGGAAGAATTAGAGATGTATCCTTTATCTAAACATTTTATTCTTCAGTAAATTTCTGCTGAGAGGAATGAGCCGCGTTGACAAGCTTCGCATTAATGTCTGCCTTATGGAGACTGTATTTATGAGAGAATTTCAAGGACATTTTGGTTGTGTGCGTGTGAAAGGAGTAGCCGTCAGAAAAGGAGTAAAATGAGAGATACGGAAGGAGAAGGCGGAGATGGGAGACATCTTTGCTTACTCCTCAAATTCGTGTGAGCTCTGTGCTACCTGGGAGAAGCCCTGGCCCTTCTAGTTTCTCTCCCTGCTCAGAGAACATGAGGGTAACTGGTTTGTTCACCCCATAGGATCAGAGCTGGGCAGAGGCCAGAGAGAGAAGGGCGGCAGGAGCAGAGACGGAGGGGAGGAGGAGTGGTTGGGAGGAGACAAAGGGGGAAGTAACTTTTTAAATAAAAAATGATAAGTGATGAATAGAATGGCTAATCCTGGGGAGCCCTGAGAATGCTGGACCGCCAAGCAAGGGCTTCTCTTTTTTTAACTTTCCTTTCTCTTTTCTTTTTAATTTTCTTTTATTTAATTTCGCTGCAGCACGTATAATCAATTACAGCCTGAATCAGGATAAAGGGAGGGGAAGCACTTTAATTCATAAATCAATTTTATACGGTCATCAGTCAGGTTGTGAATGCAAATACCTCTGTCGGTTTAGGTTATTCAGAATTAATTGACTCCCACCGGGCTGGGCTGCAGATGGAGCTGGGTTTCTCACAGCGGCTCCCTGGGCCCAGCATGGGGGCCGCCGGCTTCCTCCCGCCCCCTCAGGCCCTCAGCCTCCCCCCGTGCTCCTTTACCCTCTGGGCCCCAAACGTGGAGGTGGCGGGGTGGGCGTCCAGCAAAGAAGCTGGGTGGATAAGAGCCCAGAAAGATTGTCTGAAGAAGGAAGGGGATACACAGGAAGATGAAAGAAAACCCCCAAACAGACCCTCTTCAGCCCAGGCCCTGCAGAGACACCTTTATGTGATTAGAAATGCTTAGCTTTCAAGGGTCTGCTTTTAAGTTCTCTTGAGCTTCTTAAATAAGAAAGAAAAAAGAAAATAAACAGAAAAGCCAGAGCTCCTGGGCTGAAACTGAAGGGATATCATTCAGAACCCACTGGGTTGCACGGGTTTGCGGGGCTGCCAGATTTGAGCAGCCAGAGAACAGCTCAGGAGAGGGGGCAAAGCAGCTGCAAGACTCAGCACCTGAGAGCAAGGCCCTGCCCAGAGCACCTTGGGCTGATGGCCCAGACAGCCTGGGGCTGTGGCCCGGAACCGCAGGATGGGGGAGAGAATGAGTACACTGGGTCTAGGAGAGACTGGGCGCCTGGCGGGCAGCACCTGTTTCCTGAGTTAGGGTCTTTCATCACAGGAGTTGATTCTGACTTGGAAAAGACACAACTGTCTGCTCATAATATTCAGCATACCTTGCCCTCTGCTTAGCTATCTATACCCCAGAGTGTGTTCCTCCGAAGCAGACTGTTTTTGTGGTTTTCACCCGTGGCCCCCATGTTAGACTCACTCAAGGAGTTTTTATTTTGTGTTTTGCCATTCATTTGTTACTGCTGATATGCAGTAACATCTTTAAAAGTCTGCTTTAATCAACCTTGAATAGAGCTCAGGGAATTCATTTTTTTTCATCTCCATGTGAATCCAGTATAACACGGACCCACTGAAGTATCTGAGAACCACCCCGACTCCCAGGCTCCAGGCTGTGCTCACAACCTAGCAGCGGTTCTCAAAGCGTGGCAGTACATTCGAATTGTATGGGCAGGAAACAAAATAATAAGGAAAAAAAAGAACAAAATAAAATTGGAGATTACATGTGTTACACATATGTAATCCCTCATCCTCTCCAGATACAGTGAATCTCTGGAAAATTCTGTAACCTATACAAACTCCCAGTAAGTATGAGGACCACCTGCTGGAGCAAAGCACCGGGTATCAATATTTGCACTGGTTTTATTTAAAAGCTAATCCTGGCCTGCTCTCAGTTAGTAGGCCTCACATTTTGCCTTCACATATTAGTTCTGCGTCTGTGGATTTTGCCAGAGCTCTCCTGAGAGACCCAGACCTGAATCTAAATACAAAAGGAAAGCAGTCTGTTTGATGAAATGATCTTAAATATTGTTATTTGGTCACTAAGTCATGTCTGACTCTTTTGTGACTCAATGGACTGTGGCCTGCCAGGCTCCTCTGTTCATGGTATTTCCCAGGCAAGACTACTGAAGTCTGTAGCCATTTCCTTCTCCAGGGGATCTTCCCAACCAAGGAATCATGATAACGCAAGTCGCCTGCATTGCAGGCAGATTCTTTACCATCTGAGCCACCAGGGAAGCCCTACATACTTTTTAACCAGAACTCAAATATTCAGCCCTTGATCTTTTTTTTGTTTAATTCTTTATTTTGAAGGTTTTACAGAGTTTTGTTGTTCACAGACATGTATGTTCCCAGATCAGTCATATGCATATCCGTGGTCCCCACCCCGCCCCTATCCAGACCATCGCCCCATGCCATTGTGAGCACTCCTATTCCCTTTTCCCCCAGATCAAATACCTTGCCCTCTGCTTAGCTATCTATACCCCAGAGTGTGTTCCTCCGAAGCAGACTGTTTTTGTGGTTTTCACCCGTGGCCCCCATGTTAGACTCACTCAAGGAGTTTTTATTTTGTGTTTTGCCATTCATTTGTTACTGCTGATATGCAGTAACATCTTTAAAAGTCTGCTTTAATCAACCTTGAATAGAGCTCAGGGAATTCATTTTTTTTCATCTCCATGTGAATCCAGTATAACACGGACCCACTGAAGTATCTGAGAACCACCCCGACTCCCAGGCTCCAGGCTGTGCTCACAACCTAGCAGCGGTTCTCAAAGCGTGGCAGTACATTCGAATTGTATGGGCAGGAAACAAAATAATAAGGAAAAAAAAGAACAAAATAAAATTGGAGATTACATGTGTTACACATATGTAATCCCTCATCCTCTCCAGATACAGTGAATCTCTGGAAAATTCTGTAACCTATACAAACTCCCAGTAAGTATGAGGACCACCTGCTGGAGCAAAGCACCGGGTATCAATATTTGCACTGGTTTTATTTAAAAGCTAATCCTGGCCTGCTCTCAGTTAGTAGGCCTCACATTTTGCCTTCACATATTAGTTCTGCGTCTGTGGATTTTGCCAGAGCTCTCCTGAGAGACCCAGACCTGAATCTAAATACAAAAGGAAAGCAGTCTGTTTGATGAAATGATCTTAAATATTGTTATTTGGTCACTAAGTCATGTCTGACTCTTTTGTGACTCAATGGACTGTGGCCTGCCAGGCTCCTCTGTTCATGGTATTTCCCAGGCAAGACTACTGAAGTCTGTAGCCATTTCCTTCTCCAGGGGATCTTCCCAACCAAGGAATCATGATAACGCAAGTCGCCTGCATTGCAGGCAGATTCTTTACCATCTGAGCCACCAGGGAAGCCCTACATACTTTTTAACCAGAACTCAAATATTCAGCCCTTGATCTTTTTTTTTGTTTAATTCTTTATTTTGAAGGTTTTACAGAGTTTTGTTGTTCACAGACATGTATGTTCCCAGATCAGTCATATGCATATCCGTGGTCCCCTCCCCCCAGTTCCCTCCATCCCACCCCTCCAGACCATCGCCCCATGCCATTGTGAGCACTCCTATTCCCTTAGCACAATGACAATAGCTGTCTTTTCCACACATGACAGTATAGGTTTCCATGTTACTCCCTCCATGCCTCCCCCTCCCTGTTTTTTCCCCACAATGTCCATATGTCTATGCTCTGTTTTTCCATGAGTACACTGTGTGTGTTATCAAGACCGTCCTACTAGATTCCATATATGTGTGTTAGTATACTGTATTTGTCTTTCTCTTTTTTTGGAGGTGGGGGTGGGTTGGGGAGGGAGGAGGGCAGGCGGGCCACTTCTATTGGTCTTTCATTTGTCTATTTTCAGCCATCTTTGTTCTTTTTTTGGCCCATGTGGGCCTCCCATTGCGGTGGCATCTGTTCTCGCAGAGCACCAGCTCTGGGCGCATGCGCTCCAGAGCTCCGGCTCGGTAATTGGACACACCGGTCCAGCCGCTCTGCGGCACGTGGGATCTTCCTAGGCCAGGGATCGAACCGGCGCCCCTTGCACTGCAAGGTGGTGTCCTTACCCACTGGACCACCAGGGGAAGCCTGCCCTCGATCTTTAATACAGCCCTCAATCTTCTGTTTGTATGCAAATAATTTATTTATTGTAAAAGGCTAAGAGGAATTCTTGGAGAAATGTTCCAGTTAGTCATGCATTTGTATAGCCATACGTTACTGGAAGCAATAAAACTATCTTTCTTTAAAAATCTCAGTACTTCAGGCTTCATTCCCAAGTCAGACTAGACTTCCTTTCCCAAGAGTCTGAAGGCCTTAATGGAGATTAAATGTGTGTTTTCTCCTGCTGTACTTAGCCAGCAGCAATGAGAAATTGGGGGAGGGGTCAGGGTTCAGAATAAAAGGGCACCTTGTTTGCAAAGCTTCATATTTCTAAGGTTGAAAACAAAGACATCCATGTGAGGAAAAAAAATTCTCAGACCATTAGGGCAGCATGGCAGGATGATTAAACACACACGCTTCAGAAGCAGTACTGCCCAGCTTTGAAACTGCTGTACCACTTACCTTAGGTAAGACGCATAACCTGTGTGCCTCAGTTTCTTCCCCTTTAAGGTGGGAATATTAATGGGATCTACCTCATAAGATGGTTGTGAGGATTGAATGAGATAAACTATCAAAAAAGCTAAGTAAATGGCATCACTTATACGGACTGAGAGAAAGCAGGGATGAGAGATTTTCAAAGAGTGGATCCCTGGGCCTATTGGTCTGACTTGGTCCCCCCCTCACCCCCCTGCCAGTAGTATGGGCATCCCTGTGAACTTGTTAGAAATGTGAAATGCACAGCCCTGTCCCAGAACTCCTGAGCAGAAGCTCTGGGCATGGGGCTCAGCACCCTGGGTGCTAGCAAGCCCTCTGATGATTCTGGACCACACTACAGGTGGAGAACCACATGATGTGTGACGGCTGGACCCTGGGTTTCTGATTGGCAAAGGGGCTCAATTCTCTGTATAGGAAGATAGCTCACTTTCCGCCCATGTGGGCTTGGTGGCATCTGTTCTCGAGAGCACCAGCTCTGGGCGCATGCGCTCAGAGCTCCGGCTCGTACTTGGACACACCGGTCCAGCCGCTCTGCGGCACGTGGGATCTTCCCAGGCCAGGGATCGAACCTTCACCCCTTGCACTGCAAGGTGGTGTCCTTACCCACTGGACCACCAGGGGAAGCCTGCCCTCGATCTTTAATACAGCCCTCAATCTTCTGTTTGTATGCAAATAATTTATTTATTGTAAAAGGCTAAGAGGAATTCTTGGAGAAATGTTCCAGTTAGTCATGCATTTGTATAGCCATACGTTACTGGAAGCAATAAAACTATCTTTCTTTAAAAATCTCAGTACTTCAGGCTTCATTCCCAAGTCAGACTAGACTTCCTTTCCCAAGAGTCTGAAGGCCTTAATGGAGATTAAATGTGTGTTTTCTCCTGCTGTACTTAGCCAGCAGCAATGAGAAATTGGGGGAGGGGTCAGGGTTCAGAATAAAAGGGCACCTTGTTTGCAAAGCTTCATATTTCTAAGGTTGAAAACAAAGACATCCATGTGAGGAAAAAAAATTCTCAGACCATTAGGGCAGCATGGCAGGATGATTAAACACACACGCTTCAGAAGCAGTACTGCCCAGCTTTGAAACTGCTGTACCACTTACCTTAGGTAAGACGCATAACCTGTGTGCCTCAGTTTCTTCCCCTTTAAGGTGGGAATATTAATGGGATCTACCTCATAAGATGGTTGTGAGGATTGAATGAGATAAACTATCAAAAAAGCTAAGTAAATGGCATCACTTATACGGACTGAGAGAAAGCAGGGATGAGAGATTTTCAAAGAGTGGATCCCTGGGCCTATTGGTCTGACTTGGTCCCCCCCTCACCCCCCTGCCAGTAGTATGGGCATCCCTGTGAACTTGTTAGAAATGTGAAATGCACAGCCCTGTCCCAGAACTCCTGAGCAGAAGCTCTGGGCATGGGGCTCAGCACCCTGGGTGCTAGCAAGCCCTCTGATGATTCTGGACCACACTACAGGTGGAGAACCACAGGATGTGTGAACGGCTGGAGGCTTGACAAGCAGTCAGAAGGTTCTGCAGGTCAAGCAGTTTGTGGCAAAGAGGCTGGACTCAATTCTCTGTATAGGAAGTAGATAGATAGCTCACACGATGGTGTTTGGGGTGGGAAGGAAAGGCATCTTAAAGGGACTGCCACCTGGAATCCAATCCAAGGATGAGACCTCATGGCCTCCCCTCCTCCTCGCACCCAGCCCCTCCCTGGATTCTAAAATCCAGCAGTTGTCTGATCACAATGTGCCTTGGAACTTAAGCAGACTACACTGCCCACTCTGCTGCCCCGTGAGAGCAGCGGGAAGTCTGAGGCTCCCGCCCTAGACATTTGCAGAGAGGGCAGCTTTGCCAGGAACAGGGTCCTAGAGGGCCAGTCTCAGCCATGCGGCTTTGAGGTG
Source organism: Tragulus kanchil (assembly GCA_022376925.1). Taxonomy (NCBI): domain Eukaryota; kingdom Metazoa; phylum Chordata; class Mammalia; order Artiodactyla; family Tragulidae; genus Tragulus; species Tragulus kanchil. The sequence continues at coordinate 177,150,232 of JAIOJX010000028.1, forward strand.
CCCGGGAATGCCTTCTCCCCAGCGCTCTCCTTGTCCTACAATAGGAAGCAAAGAAATTTGGAAGCCATCTGTATAAAGGTAGTTTTTTTTTTAAAGGTATTCAAAAAAAGAGAGAGGTCAAGAGAGAAACCATATATTCAGATCTACAAGAGACTAAAGAAGGGAAATCAGGCACAAGTAGGAGCCAAAAGGATGGTTAAAATGCCCTGTTAAAGATTTCTACTCCTTCCAGTTACACAAAGGATGATTGAATACCTATTAGGTCCCAGGGGCTCTGAGAGAAAGAAATCATAAGATGCCGTTCCTGCCCCCCAGGAGTCCTTGTTTTTTATTAAACATTTGACTTAAATTTGAGATTTGGAGTTCAGCTAACAGGTGGATTGCAAATTATCCATGCTCAACCCCTCACCTTTACACACAAACACCTACATGCACTTACACATGCACATACACACTTCAGTAGTAGTCATGTCTTGTGGAGCTGGCCGTTGAAGTGACGGTCAGCCTGGCTGCTGCTGGCCCCGCCCTGGACTTCAGTCTTGATCAGAAAACCACTAGAAGGTCATTAAAGAAACAAATCCTAGCAGTTTCTGGTACATAAGCCAGCTCCAACCTACCCTCCCTTCAATGAGGTAAGGGTAAAGGAATCTGACAAACACCGATTTAATTTCCTGTGAAAGGCACGGGTTTAGAAACTAGGAGAGGAGCAGGATTTAGACAAATGCATTTTGTGTTTTATCAAGACACATAAAACTCTTTTCTTGTGTTTGCCAGGGCCCCTTGGTTTCACCCATCCTTGACTTGCACCACTTCGTCTGTTGCAGCGCAGCCCTTCAGCTCCCCCTCCTTTTGGGCTACCCTTCCTTGGGGAAGAGAAGTTAAGGCAACTTTGTTGGCGTGGGGGCTGGGACTTAGGTCACGTGCCTCTTAGCATATCTGTCCTGAGGCCACTTTCCCACCTTCACACTTTCCTAAATGTGAGCTAGTTAGTTACTAGGCTGGGGCAAAAAGAAGACTCAACATGGGGCCCTGTTGTTATGTTTCATGCATCAGCCTCTAGGTGCTCCTGGGTTCTGTTCTCTTGGTCGCTCAAGGAAAGGGGAATGAGTTTTTATTCCCGCCCAGGCCTCTGCTGATATTTATTTCCCATGTCAGTTTCAAACAGCCAAATGAATTTTTCAGAAAAACCACAGCTGGAGTGTCGGGGTCCAGGTAACAATATTAAAATAATCAAGAGAGGAAAAAAAATCTCAGAATCCCTTGGGTCTTTTCAGAGTTTTCTTCCGGGCATCCTTACAGGCTCAGGGTTATTCTTTGTTTCCCTTCTGTTGTTCTCCATGGCCATTATCTTCTGCCACTTCTTTTTCCGTCTGTATTGCTCCCCAAAGCATGAGTTCTGTGTCTATGATGCCGAACAATGCTGATTTTGAAAGTTTGGGGATTTTTTAATTTAAAGAATGTTCCTTAGACAAAACACAGCCCTGGCTGCAGCTGGAGGCTTCTGAGATTTCTGTGCCTTGTTTCATGCATGGCCCCTTTCATGAAACCCGGGGGAATTCATGGGGGTGGGGTGAAGGGAAGGGAGTAGGAGGGGGAAGAGAGGCGTGAACCTTTACACCCAGAGTGGGACTTCAGAAGAATTTACAGCCGCCTTTTCTGCAGACCGTTAAGATTTTATTGCCCTAGTACCAGCAGTTACAATGCTCCACGGAGCTCAGAGTTGAGCCCATGCCAAAGATCTCCTAACTCACTCACGCTGGCAAGAGGCCAGCTCTAAATGTCAAGAAGAGAGGGAGCTAGCTTAAGGGGGAGGTGGGTTGGAGGAGAGAGTCAAGACACATAAAACTCTTTTCTTGTGTTTGCCAGGGCCCCTTGGTTTCACCCATCCTTGACTTGCACCACTTCGTCTGTTGCAGCGCAGCCCTTCAGCTCCCCCTCCTTTTGGGCTACCCTTCCTTGGGGAAGAGAAGTTAAGGCAACTTTGTTGGCGTGGGGGCTGGGACTTAGGTCACGTGCCTCTTAGCATATCTGTCCTGAGGCCACTTTCCCACCTTCACACTTTCCTAAATGTGAGCTAGTTAGTTACTAGGCTGGGGCAAAAAGAAGACTCAACATGGGGCCCTGTTGTTATGTTTCATGCATCAGCCTCTAGGTGCTCCTGGGTTCTGTTCTCTTGCTCCCTGAAGGAAAAAAAAATGAGTTTTTATTCCCACCCAGGCCTCTGCTGATATTTATTTCCCATGTCAGTTTCAAACAGCCAAATGAATTTTTCAGAAAAACCACAGCTGGAGTGTCGGGGTCCAGGTAACAATATTAAAATAATCAAGAGAGGAAAAAAAATCTCAGAATCCCTTGGGTCTTTTCAGAGTTTTCTTCCGGGCATCCTTACAGGCTCAGGGTTATTCTTTGTTTCCCTTCTGTTGTTCTCCATGGCCATTATCTTCTGCCACTTCTTTTTCCGTCTGTATTGCTCCCCAAAGCATGAGTTCTGTGTCTATGATGCCGAACAATGCTGATTTTGAAAGTTTGGGGATTTTTTAATTTAAAGAATGTTCCTTAGACAAAACACAGCCCTGGCTGCAGCTGGAGGCTTCTGAGATTTCTGTGCCTTGTTTCATGCATGGCCCCTTTCATGAAACCCGGGGGAATTCATGGGGGTGGGGTGAAGGGAAGGGAGTAGGAGGGGGAAGAGAGGCGTGAACCTTTACACCCAGAGTGGGACTTCAGAAGAATTTACAGCCGCCTTTTCTGCAGACCGTTAAGATTTTATTGCCCTAGTACCAGCAGTTACAATGCTCCACGGAGCTCAGAGTTGAGCCCATGCCAAAGATCTCCTAACTCACTCACGCTGGCAAGAGGCCAGCTCTAAATGTCAAGAAGAGAGGGAGCTAGCTTAAGTGGGAGGTGGGTTGGAGGAGAGAGAGAGAGAGAGAAACCCAGAAAGTAAATAAGGCATTATAAAGTCACGGCTTTGGCTCCACAGTGAAATAAAGCTGACTTTGGGTGACTTTTCACTATTTATTGGCTTCTGATACTAAATGAGTGATTTAACCACTCCAAGACTGAAGTTTCCAATCTGTAAACCAGAGCTCATGAGAGCACCTAATTTATTGGATTATTGTGAGAATTAAATAAGCCAAATCCTACAGAGTTTACTATGGTGTCTGGTTCACAGTAAGAGCTTAATGTATATTGTTTTATACTGATATTATAAAGAATGGTATTGCAAAAGAGGAGAGGCCACCAAGGTTACACTTTTTCTAAAGATAAATGCGTATAGTAAGATATAATTTCTTTCTTACTACTAAACATTCCCTTCTATGGTGATTCTTCCAGCCAAGCCTGCTTGGTACCTTGAGTGTGAGGGCAAAGACCAGTAAAAAAATAAGAGAAGTGAGAGAAAAAAGAGTTGATGATAATAAAGGAGATTTATAGGGAAAAGTAATTGGAAAATGACTCAAGAAAAAACTAAGTGAGAGAAAATAAAATGGAAATTGTCAAAGATGGAAAGAAGTTTTGCAGCTGGACGTAGACTAAGCAGGAAGTGTGGACAAGAGGTAGAGGAGTCTGGAAACATGCAGGGTTTGGCTTGCCGGTCAGTGTGTCCTCTGGGGAGGTAAGGACTCCTAAAAGCCATGAGCCTGTTTAAACGGAACCCAAGCCGCAGAGTAAACCTTCCTGCAGAGCCTATAACCCCTCTGTGTACGTTCTGTCAATCACAATCCTCCTTTACAGCCCTCCCTCACCTCTAGCTGCACAGCCTCACACTTGTGGACTTAACTGTAATCCTAAAAGAGGCTGGGCTCTCCAAGATAATGTTTGACATTTTGTGCTGTGGGTGCCTCTGCCACAAAGCGTAGGATTAAATTATCCTGTGCCTGGAGCTTGCCGAATGCTCCACAGTGTCTGTTGAATGAGTGAGTAAATGAATGAATGAATGAGTCATGCTGAGGCAGAACTATGTGACTGCTAAAGGCCACAGTTTCTTCATTAGAGGTGAGGGTGGTGAAATGTTTCAGAATTAGATAGCCCTGGTGGCTATACAATCTTGTGAAGGTACTAAAATTGCTGAATTGCACACTTAAAATGCTGAGTGTTATGGCATGTGAATAATATCTGAATAAAATGAATAAAAAAGCATAAACTACAGCCTTAGAAAACAAACATCATGACAAGCTTGTCTTCCAAGTTTTTTTTTTTTTTTTTTTCCAATTTTCTCTTGATGTTGGGTCCTTGCTGCTTCTCAAAACATAAAGATAGAATAATTACTTTAAAAAGTCTTTTTCAAATTTTGCTTGGATTTTCAAGTTCCCATGAAATCTAAGTGAGCCAAGGATGATTAGATCTCAGAGGAAATGAGGTGACTTAGTAGGAGGGTCACAACTTCCTCTAGAACATTTCTCTAGGAACCATGTAAACCGTGTTTTGTTCTTGAACAGAAAGATTCACTGTCTTAGCAAATCTTTTCATGTTGTTCCGATCACTAAGGCTCAGCCAGTAAGAAATTCTCAGAAGTCAATGGCAGTGTCATCCCATCTTAATGAGTGTTAGCCTGTAGGTGCTTTTATGAAACACCTGATCTTCTCTGAGCATTAGGGGCATTCAGGTGAGCAGAAATTACTTTCCAGATGGGCTGAAGTAGAGCAAAGTCTAACAACAGATTCTCCTGCTCTTTTATCCTCCCCACACAGAGGACCTGTATACAGGGAGACGTCTTCCTGGAAGTTACTGTTTGCTGTGGACACTGCAGTTTTGTGAGCTTGTGTGGTTAAGTTAAACACAGTACAGTTCTCAAAGGACTTTGGGTGGAGCTTATTTCAGTGGCTTGTCTAGTACTGGCAAAGGGAACTCCTAAATCTTAAGCACCATTTAATACATCAGTAGCAGACTGCTTAAACAAACAGGATTTTAGGTTTGGGGGCTGCTGTCTGCTCTATCTCTGTAAATTAAAGAGAACGAGTCCATACATGTCTGCATCCTGCTCTAAGGTTTGGGCCAAGTACTGTCTTCTGTTTCAGATTCCTTCTCCAGCATTGTCATGAACAAAAGAAAAATGCAAAAAAGCGAAATGCTACTTACTCAAAGCTAATCTTCAACTAAACAAATGTTAACATCTTCATTCATTCAGAGGCTTTATATGAATGGAGGGACTTTAAGAATTTCTGAAAACTCCACCCAGTCATTCATAACTTGTCACAACTCACTGAAAATCTGAGTTACCACAAAGTGAGCTTTGATCTTGATCATGGATTCCTGGTGTCACTACCAAGGGACCAAATTCCTATATTTTGGAATGATGTCATCAACCAACCAGAGCCTCAAATCCCCGCGAGCTCTCAGTGCTAACAACAGACATCATCATCAGTTGGGGAGTTTGTTGGAAGTTGAGTGTGTGATTTCTTTTAAACCTATTGAAGGAAAGCTTTCAGAGCCGCCATTTTTGTCTGTGTGTATCCTCCACCACCTGTTCAGGCACACCCAGATTGGAGTTTCTGACCAGTAATCTGTGAGTCCCTTCCCAGCTTCAGGATTCTTTGTCTAGCTTGCTTCACTTAGTATGATCATTTATGTATCACATCGTACTTCTTACTTTGTCCACCTTGGAGTACCCGTTTAGGATCGTACGTGTTGCCATGTGCTCATCTCCTTTGCTGCTTCTAATTTTTGCCTTGCACTTCAGGGTGGGCCTCCACTCTACTCTGTCTGTCCAGATCCCTGACACTCAGAGGGTACTAAATAAGCACCCTCATGTCCATCCCCTACAACATATTGTAAGCACTTCACTGGAATAGTGGCAAAGTCTAGAGGCAAAGTTGTTGGATTATTAGGCTTGTAAATATTTATTGACCAAATGCAGCTAGATTGCTTTCTGGAATGGCTACACTATCCATGTGTCATCATGGCTCAAGGGTCCTCTGAGCCCACATTCCAGCAAACAGGCTTGTCTAGTACTGGCAAAGGAACTCCTAAATCTTAAGCACCATTTAATACATCAGTAGCAGACTGCTTAAACAAACAGGATTTTAGGTTTGGGGCTGCTGTCTGCTCTATCTCTGTAAATTAAAGAGAACGAGTCCATACATGTCTGCATCCTGCTCTAAGGTTTGGGCCAAGTACTGTCTTCTGTTTCAGATTCCTTCTCCAGCATTGTCATGAACAAAAGAAAAATGCAAAAAAGCGAAATGCTACTTACTCAAAGCTAATCTTCAACTAAACAAATGTTAACATCTTCATTCATTCAGAGGCTTTATATGAATGGAGGGACTTTAAGAATTTCTGAAAACTCCACCCAGTCATTCATAACTTGTCACAACTCACTGAAAATCTGAGTTACCACAAAGTGAGCTTTGATCTTGATCATGGATTCCTGGTGTCACTACCAAGGGACCAAATTCCTATATTTTGGAATGATGTCATCAACCAACCAGAGCCTCAAATCCATGAGCTCTCAGTGCTAACAACAGACATCATCATCAGTTGGGGAGTTTGTTGGAAGTTGAGTGTGTGATTTCTTTTAAACCTATTGAAGGAAAGCTTTCAGAGCCGCCATTTTTGTCTGTGTGTATCCTCCACCACCTGTTCAGGCACACCCAGATTGGAGTTTCTGACCAGTAATCTGTGAGTCCCTTCCCAGCTTCAGGATTCTTTGTCTAGCTTGCTTCACTTAGTATGATCATTTATGTATCACATCGTACTTCTTACTTTGTCCACCTTGGAGTACCCGTTTAGGATCGTACGTGTTGCCATGTGCTCATCTCCTTTGCTGCTTCTAATTTTTGCCTTGCACTTCAGGGTGGGCCTCCACTCTACTCTGTCTGTCCAGATCCCTGACACTCAGAGGGTACTAAATAAGCACCCTCATGTCCATCCCCTACAACATATTGTAAGCACTTCACTGGAATAGTGGCAAAGTCTAGAGGCAAAGTTGTTGGATTATTAGGCTTGTAAATATTTATTGACCAAATGCAGCTAGATTGCTTTCTGGAATGGCTACACTATCCATGTGTCATCAGCTGTGCTCAAGGGTCCTCTGAGCCCACATCCCAGCAAACACTTGGCATTATCTAGCTTCCTCATTTTACATTTGAGAAAAGGAAATTTGGCATGAGTGGATCCTCCTCCCTTTACCAAGAAGAAGTAAATATAGCTAGACTATACCAAGATGCCTCTGTGGCCACATTGAAGAATCATGTGGTTTCTTCATCTGCATTTCTTCAGTCATTTAAGAATGCCCCTTACTGTCTTTGGACATCAGTGTTCTCATCCCTTAATTAAAGAAGTAGTATTTCATGATGTCCAGGGCTCTTTCCAAATCTACACTTCTCTAACTGTGAACACTCTTTTGGCTGTCACTAGCAATTGCCTCTGATGTCATCCAGGTGTCTCTGTGAGCTTTAAGACATTGGCAATTACAGACTGTTCTTTGCACCTTTTCATCTAAGTAATGAAAGCACCTAAGGAATAACCAAACCTCCACACTCAGTGCTGAACCTTTTCATATGAATCTCCTCTCCCAGTCTCCTTGCACCCTCCACTGAGACAATGCCCAGAAATAAAAGACACAGTACGCAGTGTACTTTTGCAAAGGCCAAGAGTATGTTAGATTAGGATTTGTTCCAGTCTGAAAAGTATTATTTCCCCTGTTCTAGTGAGGGATGGATCACATTATTTCTAAAGCAGGGCCCAAATATGGAAATGACATCACCCAAACTAGGAGAAGCCAAAGGTCTCTCTTCTGGCATTTTCTGAATAAGGATGGAGAACTGACATGAAGTTGAAGGTCACTTTGGGAGCCTTTATGGCTAACTGCTCACTCCCTACTTAGTTTTCTTTGTGCTGGATGAGGTTCTGCAGGCCCCTCTGGCTTCCAGCCACTGCCCGAGAGAAGCGTTAGTGCGTGTCCATGTAGACCAGCCTCACCAGGATTCGCTTCCAATAGCTCCCTCAGCAAGACCAGCCCTTCTTGAGCCTCAGAGATGGGCAGTCACTTTCCACCAGCAATCCCCACATTTAAAACTCTCAGCCCCTTCCCCGTCACATTCTTGTCAGGTTTCCAAATCCCAGAGACCTGGAGAAGGCTGTATTTTGGACTGAGTTTCAGCTCACCCTTCTCAGGAAGAAAGAGATGAAATGCACCACTTGCCTCCGAGAAAATCTCCAGGGTGAGATGCCCTGGGCCCTAGGAGCCTGTCCTCAGAGCTGGTGTCTCTCCTGCCTCTTCTGTCTCCTGAGCCCGTGTCGTTCCACTGTGAACACCCAGCACACCTCTGTCTATCCCAGGGCAGGAAAGGGCACAAGTCTTACTGAGGGATACATAACTAGATGCTCATGTGTAATTCAAAACGCTTGTGATCCTAAGCAAAGGACATGGGCTGGTGGTTTTGCTCGAGTGTCCCAGTGAGCCCTTCTGTCAGGAGCAGGATTCAGTCTTCTTCCTTCGATGGCCAAGTTGGGAGATTTATTTTACTTTGCTGTGACCCAAAGATCTGCTTTTTGGGAAGAGCTGCCTAGCCAGTTTGCATCAGCTCTGTTGGGACCTGGATGGGAAATTCAGTTCAGCCCACAAGAAATACTGTTGTGGCTTTGCTGCAGGATTAGGGCTCCCAGTGCCAAGGTGCTTGTCTGCTCTCCCTCTGCAGGGCCATCTCTAGGACATGTGGGCCCCTGCGCCACTCAGGCTGGTGAGGGAGTACTCGGATCTGGGGTTATTGCTTTATTCTTTTACTTTAAGTAATAGAACATTATAGCAGAAAAAGCAGGGCCCAGACTTTATTGAAGTCAGTAACTGCAATAAGTAAACATTACAACCAGCCTCATCAGTTCACGGCAGGGCTTTGATAAAGAGTGTTTTGAGAACAAAACATTTTATGATTTTTAGAACTCCTTTTCAGATGTGAAATCCTTTATCGCAGATAAAGGATTATGGAGCTAATTAATGGGAAAAGCATAGTAGACTTTCAGCACCAGAAGGAGATTCAAATCCTTTCAGGCTGATTTTGGGGAAGTCACTCAGCTGCTCTGAGGTTCAGTTTCCTCATCTGTAAAAATACAGATTTTTGCAGAAGTTTTTCCTTTAAGTCTGACTGACAGCACACACCACTCCAGTGCACCTCCTCACTGCTGATGGCAAGAGTTTTCTATGAGAGATCCCTAAGCTCTCAGACACGGGATGGGGACGGCTGCAGGGGTGCAGCTGTGCTGGGAAGGACTCCGGCCCCTTCACCACAGTCCTTGCTCTCCACTGGGCCCCGCTGCAGGCTGACACACACCAGGCTCAGAAGGCGCAGGGATCACACAGTCCATCTAAGGGCCTGCAAAAATGTTTTAATTTATCATAAAAGCTGAATCCACAAAGGAATATAGTGTATTATATTCAAAGAAGTTATAAAGGATAATTTTAAATACTTTTATGTGGTGAAAAGGGCACACAGAAGGCCCATGAAAACCATAATGTACATGGTCCTGCTTGCTTTCTTAAATAATCTAGAAAGTATATGGTATGTAATTGCAACCCTTGTGTAGCACTGCCTCCTCTTTCGTTCATTTGGGGTGTTATATCATTCTAGAATTCTTTAAGTAGGAAACATGCTTTTCTTGGCAGACTGTTCTTTGGGGCTAACATAAAAGTTGATGCAAATATATCCAAATACTCAGATACACAAATGTGAGCAGATATTTAAAGTTTAGTATTCCCAAGTTATACCCAAGACTTGTGTACCCCAACTTGTCCATGGATATAAATTCACAAGCACCAGGGGGCAGCCCTAGAACATTTACTGTAAACATAATCACACACACACACACACTTCTCCAACAATAAAACAAATAGACAAGGAGCCAAGAAGATCAAGTTACTATCCCTTGAACGGTTAAAAAGAGAAAGCTCCCAGATTTAGAGTCCAATCTGCGGTAGGTAAATAAAGGAGTAGGGGCAAGGGTGGGAAAATAGAATAAGGCTGTGCAGACTGAGCCAATACATTTGGCTTATTATTTTTCAAGGTCCCAAACCGGAGCACGTATTAATGATGGCTCTCAGAGTTTCCCCAATTAGGCATCCCTGCTCTCTGTGGGATTCCAGAGGTGCACAAACCAGTAATAACATCAGATTTGAGGACTGAGTTGGGGGTCAAGACGAGGGGAGGAAGGGAGTGGGTAGAAGCTTTATGAGGGGTCCCACAGTTAAAAACAAGCTCAGGAACGCCTGAAAAGCCAAAGAAGCTATCTCCTTAATTGGACCCCTTTCACCTCTTTCCCCATTCCACCCACAGTTCTCCTCCCTCCATAGAATATACCTAGGCAAAATAGTTGAAAGGGATTATCTGCTCTGTTCTTCAAAGCCACGTTATTTTTGGTTAATTGGGGTAAAAATGTGAGGCAACCTCTGAGCAAAGATATCCTCAAGTCCTGTGTGTTTGGAATCAACAAATCTCAAACCTGCAGGGATCACACAGTCCATCTAAGGGCCTGCAAAAATGTTTTAATTTATCATAAAAGCTGAATCCACAAAGGAATATAGTGTATTATATTCAAAGAAGTTATAAAGGATAATTTTAAATACTTTTATGTGGTGAAAAGGGCACACAGAAGGCCCATGAAAACCATAATGTACATGGTCCTGCTTGCTTTCTTAAATAATCTAGAAAGTATATGGTATGTAATTGCAACCCTTGTGTAGCACTGCCTCCTCTTTCGTTCATTTGGGGTGTTATATCATTCTAGAATTCTTTAAGTAGGAAACATGCTTTTCTTGGCAGACTGTTCTTTGGGGCTAACATAAAAGTTGATGCAAATATATCCAAATACTCAGATACACAAATGTGAGCAGATATTTAAAGTTTAGTATTCCCAAGTTATACCCAAGACTTGTGTACCCCAACTTGTCCATGGATATAAATTCACAAGCACCAGGGGGCAGCCCTAGAACATTTACTGTAAACATAATCACACACACACACACACTTCTCCAACAATAAAACAAATAGACAAGGAGCCAAGAAGATCAAGTTACTATCCCTTGAACGGTTAAAAAGAGAAAGCTCCCAGATTTAGAGTCCAATCTGCGGTAGGTAAATAAAGGAGTAGGGGCAAGGGTGGGAAAATAGAATAAGGCTGTGCAGACTGAGCCAATACATTTGGCTTATTATTTTTCAAGGTCCCAAACCGGAGCACGTATTAATGATGGCTCTCAGAGTTTCCCCAATTAGGCATCCCTGCTCTCTGTGGGATTCCAGAGGTGCACAAACCAGTAATAACATCAGATTTGAGGACTGAGTTGGGGGTCAAGACGAGGGGAGGAAGGGAGTGGGTAGAAGCTTTATGAGGGGTCCCACAGTTAAAAACAAGCTCAGGAACGCCTGAAAAGCCAAAGAAGCTATCTCCTTAATTGGACCCCTTTCACCTCTTTCCCCATTCCACCCACAGTTCTCCTCCCTCCATAGAATATACCTAGGCAAAATAGTTGAAAGGGATTATCTGCTCTGTTCTTCAAAGCCACGTTATTTTTGGTTAATTGGGGTAAAAATGTGAGGCAACCTCTGAGCAAAGATATCCTCAAGTCCTGTGTGTTTGGAATCAACAAATCTCAAACCTGTACTGATAAGAAGATGTGTACTCATAATGGAACCTCAGGCTTCAGCATAATTCCTATAATATTCGTGTATCTAGAATGTTGGGAGATTTAGGTGTTCTGTTTCACTAATTCATTCCACAAAGATACAATGCCACCTATTGAGATAATAATTAAGTGATAACTGTGTGCTTGTGCTAAGTGAAAACTATGGCACTATGTTAACTACCTGCAATGATCTCATTTAATTCTTACCGCTCCATGAATTCATTAGGCACTGTTATTATAGATAAGGGATTTTGCAGACAAGGAAACTGAAGCTTGGAGATGTTAAATGATTTACCCAAGTTCTCACAGATAGAATATAGATCAGATGCATTGTAACTCAGATCTCTTATTGTGTAGTTTGCATTATATTTTTTCCTCTTTGCTATTCATCATTTAGGGTTCTTTCCAAATTTGAACTACTAGAAACAACATGGCAATGTACTACCTGTACATGGAGTTTTTCTCTTATTCATGATCTTTTTCTTAGAATAAATTGTCTGAATCAAATAGTTTAATTGTTTGTTGGTTCTCAAAAATGTATTGCTCATTTACACTGGGAACATCACCATACAAATGACCTGTTTTTGTCAGATCCTGTCTGACACTATTTGCTGACAAGATGTGGCTACTCTCTGACCACCTTTCCACAATCAGTTGCCAAGGTTTTCAGGAATGCTCTTCAGTGGCCAGTAGGATCCCAAGGCTGTAAGTATGCTAGATTATGATGGGCTCTATGAAAGCCTTTACCTTTTACCCCGCCTCCCATCCTTTGGCCAATACCTGCAATTCTACCATTAGGGGTTCATCCATTCAACTTTAGAGTTTTTCTAAAATGTCTCCAGGTGTTCTTTTAAATGGCTTTCAGTTGTTTATGGTCTGTTGTGAAGGAACAGAACCTGATTATTTTGAGAAGGGAAGGACGCAAGAGACAGTGATTGAAGTTCTGGGACACAGGGTGGGAAAGGGGTTTGGGGAAGGACTGGGAGCCGAGAAAGAAGGTGCAAAGCTGTTCCCTCCCCGGCTAACCAGGGGTTTACTTTGTTTTTCCCTTCCAATGCTGTGAAAAGGAAGGTAGTTTCCATTTATTCATTTATTTGTCCATTCCACAAAAATCATTTTGAGTGCTTACTATGATGTAGACAGCATTACAGGTGCTGGAGAGGAATACCTCTGTGAACAAAATAAAGTCCTTGCCCCAAGGATGCTTATGTTTCAGTGACAGGAGACAAACACATAAACATGTAGTATGTCAGGAAGTAATAAATGCTGTGAAGAGTTGTCTTTAAAGAGGAAAATTGTCAGAAGCCAGTCTCTGACAAGGACCCTGGGGATAGATAATCTATAGACTAAAGGGTTTGGGATATGTATGTGAGACTGAGGGATATGGCAGGAAAACAAAAATTTCAGACAAATCACCAGCAAACAAGGCAGCTCTCTGGCTCTTATTAGACAGTACTCTAGATCGCCTTCATTTCTCCCAACAAAGATCCATGATTTTAGTCACCAGGTTCCTCAGTTGGCTGTGAGAATGTGAAGGATGTGTGTAGGTAGAGTGGTATTGTTCTGTGTCTGGATCCAGTATATTGTTCTACAGCAAGAGCAGCAGAGCTCTTGCAGGCTTCCTTCTGGTGAGGAGACTGAGAAGCCTTGGAAGTCAAGACTGTCGCTAATCTGCTGCGGCGGAGCTTGGACAAGGCCCCTAACTGCTCTGCCCTGGGCCTCAGTGAAGCCCAATTAAGCAAACCGAGGAATTTAGACTCTAAAAAGAAGGTCTCCATGGTTCCTTCCAACCTAGTCCTTGTCCCCTAAACCTCAGCTTGCATTTCTGTCTGTGAGCCTTCCAAGTAAAGTGCAGGATTAATTCATCAGCTCAGTGGGCAGGGAGAGGAAGGGAGGCAGGCGGAGGAAGTATCAATGCTATTGCACTCCAGTGAGCACTGGAGAGGCTGCATTCATGGACCAACAAAACCTGGGAGAAGCCTCGGACTTAATCAGCCAAGGAGGCTCCAGCAGTAGGAACAAAGGAGATCACAGCCTTATTTGGCAATCCAGTCACAGCTTCTGTGTTCTCCCTGAGACATGAGCCCACCAGCTCCCCCAGTGCACGTGCATGCACGCACATGGACACACACACACACACACACAGTGGGATTACAGGTTTCCAGAAGGAAAGGGGAGGACAAAGAGGCAAATACAAGGCACCCGAAGAATTTGGTGATAACTGATATCATGCCCTCATTTTAGCACTGCCTTTTAGACCAGACTTTAGGAGCATATATAGCTTAATTTTATAAAATTAAGATCCTTTTTATACCAATTAACCAAGGAGCACTTTTTTTACTTTTTTGGTTTGTTTGTTTGGCCACTTCTGTTGGTCTTTCATTTATTTCCATCTTTGTTCTTCGGCCTGTGTGGGCCTCCATTGCAGTGGCCTCTCTCGTCGTAGAGCACCGGCTCTGGGCACGTGCGCTCCAGAGTTCTGGCTTGGTACTTGGACACATTGGTCCAGCCACTCTGCGGCACATGGGATCTTCCCAGGCCAGGAATCGAACCGGCACCCCTTGCACTGCAAGGCGGTTTCTTTACCCACTGGACCACCAGGGAAGCCCACCAAGGAGCGCTTTGATGAGGTTCAAAATGAAACTCATTCATGGACTTCCGTATGAAACCTTTTAAGGTCCTAAAGTAATTTACATTTCTTAAGACATTATGGCAGTTGCAATACTTTTTACCATGCCTTTCCATAGGACCCCCTAGCTAGGCATTGAAAACTATTCCAACATCCTTCTAGTGAAGTAAGTTGGGAATAAGCACAGTCCCATTTTATAAGTGGAAAAACTGAGGTCATGTTTCTTATGGTTTCTCATTATGCCGACAGTGTGCTGCTGCAGTCACCTGGGCCAGCTTCCTCCACAGTCAAGATCCCTGACCCTGAATGGATGGTGATGAGAATGAGCAGACTGCATCTCCCTTCCAGGCAGGAGGGTGGGCAATTAGGACGCCACACAACCAGTAACCTTCCTGGAATGAGGGGCATGATGCTACCCTTCTCCATGCTAATCTAAATGTCACACTGTTTCTGTCAGCTGCTGAAAGTATCTGGGAGATTATATTGTTAGGATGACTCATACAATTAAATAATAACTTGTCTTTGTTTTGTTTTGTACTTATGTTTTTCTTCATTTGACCTTGTGCTGCCCTATGCTATCATAAATTGCATCTTTTTGAGGGCAAACTTCCGTACATGAATATATATATTTGTAGCACTTCAACTTATGGGCATTGTCTTTAAAAGGGGGCTGGAGCAGTCTTTTGTGGGATCTTCAACTAAGATATTTGATAAATATCTTGAGGGCATATATTTTTAGCTAAAAATCTAGTAGAAAAATGAAAAGAAAATGAAATGAATTCTGCAAGCAAAGAATATAGCTTATTGTTCAGTCGCTTTTCCACAAGGACTAGAAAAGGGATGTGACATTAAACATTATTGTTGAGTCATGACCAGTAGATGACTGACATGGTTTCTGTTTTAAAAATGTGGTACCGGTGGCCACAACTGATTGTAGGAAAAACCATGGAGAGTTTCTATTCATCTGTTTTCCTTTTATGTGCTGTTCCCCTACTAGTGGCTTGTTTTTACCTAGTGGCTTGTTTTTACCTATGAATTCAATGGGCCTTGTCATTCCATC
This sequence comes from Tragulus kanchil, assembly GCA_022376925.1. Classification (NCBI taxonomy): domain Eukaryota; kingdom Metazoa; phylum Chordata; class Mammalia; order Artiodactyla; family Tragulidae; genus Tragulus; species Tragulus kanchil. The sequence goes on from JAIOJX010000028.1 coordinate 177,165,535, forward strand.
AAGATGTTTTTGACCCCTACCCTACCCTTTGATGTTTCTCCTGAGTAGCATCTCTTGCTTGTGACCAAATCCATTTCCTGCCTTCAGTACTTTCCAGTCCAGGTATGACTTCCTGGTAATCAGACGATTGCAGGCATATCCCAAGAACAGGGGGCGCTGGGGGCCAAGGAGCCTCCATGTAGCCCTCTTCTCTAGCTCCCCGTGGAGAGTCTGCTCACTGGCTAAGTATGGCCCCTTCAGACCTCTCTTCTCTGTTCTCACAGGAGTCAAGACTCATGGCCAGGTTTCTGAGCAAAACAAAGGAAGCTGTTGCAGCTCTAAAACTACTTTGAAGCTCTTTGTGAGGAAAGAACTTCTGGTGGCCCTGTTGCTTCCTAAGAGTTCTTCTCCCATTCTCAGTGGTGTGAGCATAAATTATCCAGAAACCTCCAAGTTTCTTCATCATCACAGATCTCACCTTCCCACTCCGCTCTCTTCCCAGATGAAAACATAACCTTAAAAAAATAGCCTTTGCAGAGCTTCCCTGGTGGTCCAGTGGGTAAAGACACCGCCTTGCAGTGCAAGGGGCGCCGGTTCGATCCCTGGCCTGGGAAGATTCCACGTGCCGTGGAGCAGCTGGACTGATGTGTCCAATTACCAAGCCGGAGCTCTGGAGCGCATGCGCCCAGAGCTGGAGCTCTGCGACAACAGAGGCCACTGCGATGGGAGGCCCACACAGACCAAAGAACAAAGATGGGTGAAAACAGATAAATGAAAGACCAATAGAAGTGGCCCGCCCGCCCCCCTCCTTCCCAACCCGCTCCCCTGCCGCAAAAAAAAAAATAGCCTTTGCAGACCTGTGAATCCCATATAGTTGACCTCCCTGTCTCCATATACGAAGTTACTTCCTGTTTTGGTGGCATCTGTCAATAGAAGGGATTGGAGGTGTTTTGCACAACTGGCCCACAGTGAGCACAGTCTATATATTGGCAGAGTAGAACAGACTGCCAAGAAAGGGACATGCCCTTCTGCCATCAAACTCCAAGAGAATTTGGCTGACATTTGGGACAGCGATCCTCAAAGGGTGTCGGAGGCTCAGGGCAGGCAAGCAGGATCTGCCTTGTGAGCTTTATAGGGTTAAAGTATGTCTTTTGTCGGGCGCACAAATCTTCATATGGTAGATGATGGAGTAAGTGAGCCATGGAGCTTGTCGTCATAGTCAAAAAAAATCTGAGAGCATTGGATAAAGGTACAGTCATGCCAGGAACAAACGGATGGCCATTGTCATTTGAAGAGTGTCTTCTGTTGCACCTGAACATGGGCAGCTCAGCCTGTGACAAACAGGGATGCAGAGAAGGTCAATAGATGGTCTCAGCCTCAGAGACTCATCACCATCCTTTCACGTTCTGAATCCTGAAACTCCTGACATCATTAGAATAGCATTCCATACCGCTAAGAGCTGACATTTCAAGCCTGTGCGCATCCAGATATTACACACACACGATGCCAGTTTGTTAATTGACCCTGATAAATACAACCGGTAAGAGTTCATTTCAGTTCAATTCAGTCACTCAGCTGTGTCCAACTCTTTTCTACTTCATGGACCGCAGCATGGCAGGCTTCCTTGTCCTCCCCCATCTTTCAGAACTTGCTCAAACTCATGTGCATTGACTCAGTGATGCCATCCAACCATCTCCTCCTCTGTTATTCCCTTCTCCTTTTGCCTTCTATTTTTCCTGATATCAGGCTCTTTTCTGATGAGTCGTTTCTTCACATCAGGTTTCCAAAGTATTGGAACTTCAGCTTCAGCATTCGTCCTTCCAATGAATATTCAGGATTTAGGATTGACTGGTTTGATCTTCTTGCAGTTCAAGGGACTCTCAAGAGTCTGATCAGCAAATTCCTTAGGAATGAAGGATGTGAGTTGAGTTCAAAAGCATGTTGCCTTGAAGAAGCTTAGGCCCTCTTACAAGGTCAGGGGCTGGGAAAACCTCTGTCCAGGGTAGTGCCTCTGCAAACCTCCTTTTCTTTGACTCTTTTTTTTCCCCTTTTCCTTGACTCTTAAAGCTGATCATTTTCCCTCCCCACCCTACTCCCCAGAGAGATGCATTCTGCTCAGGGGGGTTCTTCAAACAGTATGCGTTCAGTTGGTTGAGTTCTGAGTACTGTCTTACTAACCTTCTCCCTGAATTACCTCATAGTTCACCTTGTATCTTAGGTATTCCCAAGCTCTTGTCTCACATATTTAGGGACTTCCATAGGTAGTTAATCGCAGCTTCTGTGAATGAATTTTAGTAGTTTAATTCTTATAGGAAACCATATTTCTAGAGTCTTAGAACATATCTAAGCCCTCCAATGTATTCTCATCTGTGATCTGTTGGAAGGAGCAAACTTCCCCAAGTGCCAGCTCCTCGGGCACAGAGATGGACACTGAATTGGTGTATTCCATCTACCATCCGTCCTCTGACGTGGGCATTCACCTTGACCTCTTGAGTGAAACTGGCTCTAGACATTCTCCCCACACTGCACACAAAGAATGGGAATGAGAGTTGTCTGAGTCACTTAACAGCAATTTTTGGAACAGCAATGGAATTAAATAAGAGATGAAAAGGTAGTTGCAAATAAGGATGTGTGAACTAAGAAGTTAGCAATCTGGACCCTCAAGCAGAGCAGGGGGCAGAAGGTTAATTCTCCTCTCTCTCGGTCAGTTTATTGGTTGTAGGTTTCAAAATGGCTCCAGCTCTTCAAGTCTCATTTAGCAAACGCCTACTAGCAGCCTCCAGTGTGCACAGTACAGAGTGTGGGTGGAGGATGAATAAAAGATGAACAAGACATGGTGCGTGCACTCCAGGAACTTACAGTCTAGTGAAGACAGGAATACTGGCTTCTTGGCAAGTGGTTCCTGGAATAAGTTATGGGGTAATGACTGGCAAGAAGGAGAAGGAACATTAGGAATTGCCTGGAGAGGCATCTAACCTCACAGTCCTTCCTGTAAGCACAGGCTGTTTTTCTGCACTGGGAGCCCCGCTCCCCATCTTCCTCCTTCTCCTGCCCTCCCACTCTTTCCTCCTGTGGAGTCTGGCTGTTCTCCCGCCTGAGGGCTGAGGAGCTGCTTTACAGGATGAGTCAGTCATCCCCACCTACCCCCGCACACAGAGCTGCACCCGCTCCAAGAAAGGAACAAAGATCTTCACGGTAGGCTCAAGTCTGAGCTGGTATATTTACTTATTTTAAGGAGGTTAAAGAGTGAAAACTCTTATTTGAATGTGAATGAGTTTTGACACTCCTTTTTAAAGCACAGGGATATGCTAGATTTTAAAAAATGTATCTACCCTGGTAACATGAGAGCCCCAGAGCTAGATACTTTAGATGAGTGGGTGAAAAAAAAAAAAAACTAGGAAGTAAACTAGCCTCATTCAAAAAGCTAACAAGGAGTGTTCATCCCTACAGAGTCTATTGTTCATAAAATGATAATCCAAAACATTATGAACTTGGCAAATATTTGCTGTCAGTCACTTTAGTGAGCACTGGAAATACCGACAGCCTCAGCCCTCATGGTTCCTTGATGATGTTTCTCCAAAGTAAAAGGCATGGTTTCCTGAAAGCTCTTTGCTTTCTCTCACTTTCTTGCTCTCTCTTTCCCACCTTTCTTTCTCTTTGTCCCCTCTCCCAACTCTCTATTCCTCTCCCTCTGACTTCCTCTCTCTTGCCACACTGGTGATAGTCATGAGCAGAGTCTATTGGCAACTATCAAACTAACATCCAAGCACTGCTTTGTATCATCTATACTTTGCTGCATGGCTGTATTAGTCAGGATAGACAAGGTTATTTTATAGTAACAAACAACTCCAAAATCACAGTGGCTTAAAACAGCGAAGGTTTCACTCAAGTCACATATTCATTACAAGTTAGCATATATCATTGTTTTTCGTATCACTTAGAGACCCAAACTGATGGAGCAGCTACCATCTTGAATGTTGCTAGTGATTGTGGAAAGGAAAAGAATATTTGGCAAAGTCTCAAAAACAGGCTTCAGGCCATAGGTTAAAAGTGTCACATGTTGCTTCTATACAAAATTCAAAGGCAGTATAACTAGTCTTAATACTCCCTTTCAAACATAAAGAATCCAAGAAGTTTAATCTTAACTTCGTGCCAGAATAGAGAAAAATGAAATATTTGGCAAATAGCACTAGTGACTCCCACAGTGGTATGGAGCAGTGCTGAACCAAACCCTCAGATGCTAGGCCACTGGGCAATTTCAACCTCATCATGGTAATTCTGCCTCCTCGGCCTCAAAGGAAAGTAGGAAAGCACAGATCCCACTAGATCCTTGGAACAGTCTCATCCCAAGGTGACCTTTCATACCACTCTCCAACCATGCAGATAAACAAACACCAAGGCTCTCTCCCACACAAAGAGGAGGAAAGAGGGGGAGGCTGGAGTGATGAGAGGAGCCAGTGCAGAGGTTTCAAAATCAGACAAATTGGATTGGGTCTGTAACCTGCTTTCACCATCCATTGTCCATGTGAGCTTGGGCAAGTGTCTTGACTCTTTTGTGTCTCAGTTTCTTCATCTGAAAAATGGGACTCAATAAGGCTTAACTTATGTGTTTATTGTTGGGATACACTGAGAGAAATCAAGCAAATCCCTTACCCCAGTGCTGGTAATTGACAAGTCCTCAATAAGTGGTAACTATTTGTTAGTGTTAGGACTGGAATAATAAGCAAATACCAGTGCAGTGTCTAAAAGAAATCAGGTAGCAGATCTGAAGGATATTTTAAATGTTTGCCTTTTCCTTTAGATGCTCTACTAAGTGTCAAGAAAAAGAGTGTGGGAGAGATATGCACAAACAACAACAAATAATGCACGTGGAGAAGCCAGGGGTGTGATAACAGCAGGTATGCATTTCCAAACATATAGTCCTTCGGAATTTCATGTGTCTAGCACTCCTAAATTTCTCATAAGGTTAGCATGTCTACTCTAATCTTAGATATTTATTGAGAGCCTACTATGCATAGGTACCTCACAAATATCATTCATTTAATCATTGTGATAAACCCATCAACTCAGATTTGGATCCCCATTTTATGAATGGGGTAAGAGTAGGTTAGAGCATAGGCTCTGGCGTTGCACTGCCTGGATTAAAATCCAAACTCTACCAAAACCCAGCAGAGTGTCCTCAGGCAACTACTTCACCACTTGCTTGTCTGTAAAATGGGAATAATAATTGCATGTTACCAGGATGCTGTGTTAATTAGATGAGATAATGTGTGTAAACTGCTGAGCTCAGTGCTTGACATGTACTAAGGGCTCAATGGATGTTAGAATTACCAACAATGAGGAAATAAAGTCTCCAAAAATGTAAGTCCCTTGCCTGGGATCACACGGTTAGTAATTAGGACAATTTAAACTCTAGTCTTTCCAAATCCAAAGCACATGTGCCTGTGTTTAACCACATCATTTCATTATTTACAGTCAAATAATCGCCCTTAGGACTGCATTAATCTTCTGAAATTTGGGTCGAGCAATTATCAGGCATAGTTGAAGAAAGCAAGAAATTGTGCAGTGGGCTGGCTCCGACAGTGACAATAAGAAAATGGAGTTGCCTTATTTTCAGTATTGGTCCAGACTGGCTCCGAAAGATGCTTATACTCTAAGAAAGTGGAGAAGTTCCTTCCAATTCAGGCTCTGTGCTAGGTGATTTCCGTGTCTTCTCATTTAATCATGGCACAGACCTGCAAAGAAAGTACATACTTACTGTAAAAGGAGAGGAGACCAGGATTTAAAGGACTAAGTAACTTACCCAAGGCCACACAGGTAGAAAATGGCAAAGCCTCTGAAAGATGAATTAGGTTGAAAACAACCTTTACTGACTGAAAATGTACTCATATTTTTAAAAAGTTTTAGTGTGTTCCCACACCATCAGAGTAATAAATGGTCATCATAGAAAGTCTGGAAAGTACTGCAAAGTGCAAAGAAGCAGGAAAAATTATCCATGGCTCTATCACCCAGAGTCAGTCACTCTTAAGTCTTTTAGTATAGTTCCTTCAGGTTTTTTTTCTGTTTTTTTTTCTTCATTGAGATTATACTACAACAGTTTGCAATGCTATTTTTTAAGAGATCAAGAATGAATTCAGTAGTCATTTCTAGTTAATACAATAAAATCTTTGGCTATAAGAATTCATGAATTGATAATTATCGCTGGCTATGTCTCTATGCAAAATAGCTTTAACTAAAGTATCTCTTTGTATCTAAACCTATAAAGTAAGCATTAAATCATCAACACTTCAGAATATTTATGCAACCAGTATTTTAATGCACTCTACTTTTTTAAGAGAAAGAAGTAAAAGACAACAAATAAGCTGGTAGATCTTATTTATTTTAAAAAGCCTAGATAAAAACACCGCCAGGCTGTGGCCTGTGGTCACCATGAATTCTCTTCTGTTTTCCATCCCTTTTCTCTCTGCAGCACAGGGAGGCTCAGTGCCTGTGATGATGACCATAGTGATGACTCACAAGCAGCACAGATTAAAGGGGTCTAACTATATGGACTTCCTTCCCTAAGCTTCTACTTGGATAGACCTGCACTTGAGCAGCCCAGGTTATAAGACCACTCAGTGGACATCAGAAACAGGAAACGAACCACATCTCCCTAGTGTGGCCTGTATCATGTTCCAATTTCCTCCCTCAGGCATTTTTGCTGCCTCTACTGAGGCCTCTCATCCCTGAGACAAGATCCGAACTGTGTCCTCAACGTCAGGACTACTTACTGCAACCCTCGAAAACTTCCTTAACTAGACACAAACTGGGTGGGAAATGATAGCTGGACTACCTTTGAGGGGAGTCATTGCCCTGTGGGATGGGAAGACAAGAAAGGAGAGAAGTGTCTTTTGAGGTGAATGGAAGTGCTCTCAGCCAACTAAACTCTGAAAATAGTCTCCATGTTGTACTGACCCACATGGTCATCGACATGACCCTTAAGGGCCCCGGAGGGAGATGCTAGGGGAGGCTCTGGCTGCAAAGATGATGAAGGTCAGGACTGGACTTTGAGGATTTGCTGTTTTATGTTTAAAGACTAGGTCTGTGTTTTGATAAATGAATTTGCTAATAGCCAATATTTGAATTGCTGCTTCCAGCTCTCTGTTTAAATAAAGAGATTCAACTGGTAGTGATGGGAGGAGTTGCAAATGACTTTCCGGTTGGGATTTTTTAACTGGTGTGCAGGCTGCACTCACAGACTCACACATCTGGGAGGAGGTTGCAAATGGATAATTATCGCTGGCTATGTCTCTATGCAAAATAGCTTTAACTAAAGTATCTCTTTGTATCTAAACCTATAAAGTAAGCATTAAATCATCAACACTTCAGAATATTTATGCAACCAGTATTTTAATGCACTCTACTTTTTTAAGAGAAAGAAGTAAAAGACAACAAATAAGCTGGTAGATCTTATTTATTTTAAAAAGCCTAGATAAAAACACCGCCAGGCTGTGGCCTGTGGTCACCATGAATTCTCTTCTGTTTTCCATCCCTTTTCTCTCTGCAGCACAGGGAGGCTCAGTGCCTGTGATGATGACCATAGTGATGACTCACAAGCAGCACAGATTAAAGGGGTCTAACTATATGGACTTCCTTCCCTAAGCTTCTACTTGGATAGACCTGCACTTGAGCAGCCCAGGTTATAAGACCACTCAGTGGACATCAGAAACAGGAAACGAACCACATCTCCCTAGTGTGGCCTGTATCATGTTCCAATTTCCTCCCTCAGGCATTTTTGCTGCCTCTACTGAGGCCTCTCATCCCTGAGACAAGATCCGAACTGTGTCCTCAACGTCAGGACTACTTACTGCAACCCTCGAAAACTTCCTTAACTAGACACAAACTGGGTGGGAAATGATAGCTGGACTACCTTTGAGGGGAGTCATTGCCCTGTGGGATGGGAAGACAAGAAAGGAGAGAAGTGTCTTTTTGAGATGAATGGAAGTGCTCTCAGCCAACTAAACTCTGAAAATAGTCTCCATGTTGTACTGACCCACATGGTCATCGACATGACCCTTAAGGGCCCCGGAGGGAGATGCTAGGGGAGGCTCTGGCTGCAAAGATGATGAAGGTCAGGACTGGACTTTGAGGATTTGCTGTTTTATGTTTAAAGACTAGGTCTGTGTTTTGATAAATGAATTTGCTAATAGCCAATATTTGAATTGCTGCTTCCAGCTCTCTGTTTAAATAAAGAGATTCAACTGGTAGTGATGGGAGGAGTTGCAAATGACTTTCCCGGTTGGGAGTGCCTGCTTGTTTTTCCATCTGCCTGGGCATTGCTGGTGTGCAGGCTGCACTCACAGACTCACACATCTGAGGAGACAGCCCAAGGGAACCCTTGATCTGTATATTTATATAGGAGATACGCGTTAATATATGGGAGTTCAAATATCAAAATACTTAGGTAACCATGGTTGAAAAAAGGGATTCTGTGGCAAGAATTTAAATCTATAGTTTTCATATATTCATTTCATTCTTCACTCATTTGACAAACCTTTGCTGAGCACCTACTGTGAGAAGCACTGTGTGATTTGCTCTGAGACATACTATTATTTCTAAAAGATGGAAATTATTCCTCTCCCTTCAGAAGCTTACCACTTGATGGGGGTACTATCTGATCATGAAGGAAAGCATACAAGTCACCCATAGTGAAAGATAATTTAGGATAAATGCCTGAGGAATGATAATGAAGCTAGATGATATAGGAATCCAGAAAAGTTAAATCTTCACTGCTGGCCCAGAAGACACTCAGGAAGAGAGGCAGAGGTGGAATGGAGAAGCATTTATCCAGAGGCAAAGAAAATGATCTAGCATACTAAGAGTTGCAAGCAGACTGGTGTATCTGGAGAGAGTAATCACACAGCAAAGTGTATGGAAATGAAATTGAAAGTTGGGGTCAGATTGGGAAGGACCTCCCAAGGTCTCAGAACTTCAGGAGATAGGCTGATATTAGAGCAGAGAAGAGCTCTTCACTCTCTGAGTGTCTGCTAAGCCAGCAAGCCATCACAGGATGTTAAGGAAATAAATTCCTACAGAATGTGGCAAAGTTGTGGAAAACATAGCCTCTGAATAAAAGGTAGCTCTTTAAATTTAACCAATAAGGAAAATTAAACTTGATTATCTTTTTCACCATGGCCCAGTAGAAAGGCCATCACAAACATTGATACAGCTAAGTTTTCCTTACTCCAAATCCAAGGTCACCAGGGAAGCTATAGCCATCATTTAAGTCTACAGGAAAGGAAGGCTACTTTGGTGAGCTAGCTGCCATTCTGGCCTTGCATGTCAATCTCTTTAGAGCTTTGCAAGCACCAGTAAGTGTCCTCAGTGGGGTCTGCTCTTGGGACACTGGCCAAGTTTTTAAAGCTCAAGACTAGACCCTGGACTTTGCTGAATTCACCACAGTCAGTGGTCCTTCCTCAAGTCCCATACGGGCAGCTCACCAGATTGCCCTCTGGGCCTCCTGAGGGAATAATACCTCATCATTCCAGTTTTGGGTAATGGAAAAGTTTAGTTTATAGACTTGACTGTGTAAAGCATATGTAAATCATCAAGAAGTGAATAGAATAAAATAGCCTTACACTAAAAGACGCTAAATGTTTACATTTTTTGATGATTCAAAAACTACTTTATCAAAATATCCAGAATATATTGGAACTCTTAAAACACAACAAAAAACAAATAACCCAATGGAAAAAATAATTGGGTAAGATAATTGAACAGGCACCTCACCAAAGAGGATGTCTGGATGACAAGTGGGGACATAAAAAGCTGTCAACAGCACTAGTGCTGATTAAAGCCCGATGAGTCCCCACTGACTATAATGGATCAAAGACAAAACACTAACAATGCTTCGTGCCAACAAAGATGCAGAGCAACTCGAACGCTAGGTGTTGCAGGTAAGAATGCAAAAAGGTGTGCTGGTTTTTTAAGAAGTTAAGCATGCACAAACTGTATGATCCAGTAACTCCACTCCTGGGTATTCACCATAGTGAAATGAAAACTTATTTTCAGATAAAAATGTGTACATGCATGTCTATAGCCACTATGGTCATAATCAGCAAGAAATTGAAACAACCCAAATGTCCTTCTGGGAAAGACTGAAGGCAAAAAAAGAAGAAGGTGGCAGAGGATGAGATGGTCGGATGGCATCAGTTGACATGAATTGGAGCAAACTCCAGGAGACAGTGGAGGTCAGAGAAGCCTGGTGTGCTGCAGTCCATGGGGCTGGAAAGAGTTGGACACAACTTAGCGAATGAACAACAAACAAAACTTCAAAATTTTACAGCAGTTTGGAGGCAACAAATATTATGATCAATCAGTATCATGAGGTGGTAAAATAGGAGGAGTATGGTCCTATGTTTTCTTCTACATATTAAGATTCCAGATAAAGTGAGGATTTTATGCTACTACAAACATCAGAAAACATGCAAGCTGTTCGCTGATGCTTCTGTTAGCCATGCTGTGTATGTATGCGTGCCCTGTGTCTAAGCATGTAGGTATTCAGTATGAAATGTAGGTTTTGAAGGAGCAGAAGGGTGGCGTATGTGAATGGGAGGAGCAAGAGGAGGTCTGCATTTGAAATAAATGAGTCTCTGTTGGGGTTGGCTTCATCCCCGGAACCAAAGGAGGCAAGTGTCTTCATAGGTGTTGGATTAAAAATTTTATTACAGCTTAGAATCACTGAGTGTCTTTAAAAATGGTCTCTTTAAGTGGGCTTACCTTGTTGTCCAGTGGGTAAGGACACCGCCTTGCAGTGCAAGGGGCACCGGTTTGATCCCTGACCTGGGAAGATTCCATGTGCTGCGGAGTGACTGGACGGATGTGTCCAACTACAGAGCCGGAACTCTGGAGCGCATGCGCCCAGCACTGGTGCTCTGCGGCGAGAGGGGCCTCTTCGATGCTCGGCCCACATGGGCCAAAGAACAAAGATGGATGAAAATGGATAAATGAAAGACCAATAGAAGTGGCCCCCAAAAAATGGCCTCTTTCGGGATGCAGAAGGTACTGTTTTCTGGATGAACTTAAGAAACTTGACAGACTTAGAGAACTGGCAGGGCAGGAGATGCTGCAAGAGGAAGCTGACTCCTCACTCCTCCTTTGTCATTTGCCGTCCTCCATACCCAGGCACTTGTCTTGGTGCGACCCAGCCTCTCCACTCTGACACAGCAAAAGTTTTTTGGCTGCAAATCCATCTCTATATTCCCGAAAGTGCTAACTATGGATGGGAAAGCCACCAACGGAATTAAACGAGACATCAGTTTACCAGCAGGTGGCAATAGAGGTAACTGTGTCTCCAGAAGGATTCAACTTGTATTACTTCATAAACTAGAGATAGGAATCGTCAGAAATTGATTTGGCCCCAGCTTCACTTCCCCTTGCCTTACATAAAAATGTGTACATGCATGTTTATGGCCACTATGGTCATAATCACCAAGAAACTGAAACAACCCAAATGAGTTGAAACTGTTCAAGCCAAAATACTGTAGCCAAACACATCTTTTCCTCACTGAACTGCTGCTGCACTCCGGGTCCTTCTCTAAGAGTTTGATGTATTAGCTGAAAACTTAGAAATAATGGCAAAATCATGTTTAGTATCATAAATTAGATTTATTCATGGGGAAGCTCAAAAGGTGAAATAAAACACTGCTTTCAAATATAACCTCCTGACACTATTAAACAAACTAACCCAGACTCTCAAAGAGCAAAGATGAAGCAATCAGACTGATTTTGAATGTCAAAGGCATACCAAGTTCCTAAGCCAAATTCTCTGACCTTTGTTAATTTCTTTCACACAGGAGAAAACCTATAGTTTTAGATGGAAAAATGAACTTTTTTATTCACACCCAATAATTTCAAAGGCCAATAGAACAAGATAGTGTGCTGTATTTACAGCGGACAGCAAAGTGTTGCAAGAATGTCTGACCTGACTATTCTCACCCTAAAAGTTACCAACTGCCTGCACTTCTTCCTGTTTTGCCAACTTCAGTTCCTAAGCTTCTCTCTAACTCCCAGTTTCATCTTCCACAATCTCTCAGTTCTCCTGTGGTTCCTCATTCCCTTACTTTTTTTTTTTTTTTTGATAACGATCTCTTATGACTGAAAGGAAACTTGGAATATTTAGAAAAATAAAAACCATGCTGTATTTCTTGGTAAGGCTCATCTAGCCCCATATTTCAAAAAATCAGAAATAAATTTAAAATTTCCATTATTTAACTTAAAAGTTTTGTGTGATTCAAAAGTCCAGTGGTACAAAAGGGTTAAAATATTTTTTACCCCTTCTTCCAGCCACACAGTGCTCTTTGGAAGCACCTAATGCTACTATTTTATGATAAATATTTCCAGAGACATTAAATGCATATACAAGCAGTTAAATGCATATATTTCTCTCTGTGTATGTATATATATATGCATGTATATACATATATGTATGTGTGTTTATACATTCTTTATTTTTCCTTTTTTCTACACAAATCATAGCGTACTTTCTGCAAAAGCACCCAGCTTCTTTTATTATTTTCACATAGCTGAATATTTTGGCAATCATTCCCTATCAATCCAGAAACTATTCTCCTTTTTCACGTGTCATTTTGAATATAGGACCATATGTTGGAAGGATAAATTCCTAGAAGCAGGATTGCTAGATAAAAAGACATGTTCATTTGTAAGTTTAGTAAATATTGTAAGATGGCCCTTCCTAGGAATTGTACCCCAGCGATATGAGACGGCCTCACCAGCCAGCCCTCTTCATTCCTGTTTTTTCACAATTCTTCTATTCGTACTTTTATTTCTATATGCACTTTAGGATAGATTTTGTCCCCAAAAAACATCATGTAGGAATTTTTATTGGAATTGCATCAAACATTAAAGTTGACTTAGAATAAATATCTTTATGATGGTTGAGTCTCTGTACAGATGCTTTTTATTTGGTAAAGGATTCATTTCCATCCTTAGTCGCAACTGGATATTTTCTTCATAAAAACTCACGTGTTTCTTCTTAAGTTCATCTCTTGGTGTTTTTATTTATTTTTATTGCTGCTATTTCAATGGGATCTTACCTTCTGTCTCTTCTGAGTGGTTGCTGTTATATAGCTTTGATTTTTGTACCCAGTTTGTATCTCACCACCTCAGTGAACTGTCACATCATTTGTAACAGGGTCACTTAAGTTTAGGGGGTGTATAACCATATTGTGCACTATCCCAAATGGCACAGTGGTAAAGAATCCCAACTACCAATGCAGGAGACACTAAAGATATGAGTTCGATCACTGGGTTGGGAAGATCCCCTGGAGTCAGAAATGGCAACCCACTCTAGTATTCTTGCCTGGAGAATCCTATGGTCAGAGGAGCTTTGTGAGTCAATAAATGATAATTTCATCTCCTTTGCATAGCATATAGCTCATATGGATTGAATGTGTGCTCCAAAAAATCGTATGTTGAAGGCCTAACCCCCATTGTGACTATATTTGATCATCAAATGTCTAAGGAAACGTGAAAGTCTCTCAGTCATGTCCATCTCTTTGCGACCCCATGGACAAGCCATGGAACTCTCCAGGCTTCCCTCCAGGCTAGCCCTTCCCTTCTCCAGGGGATCTTCCCAACCCAGGGATTGAACCCAGGTCTCCCACACTGCAGGCAGATTCCTTACCATCTGAGCCACCAGTAAAACCCTCTAAGGAAATAATTCAGGTTAAATGAAGACATAAGGGTTGAGAGGGCCCAGATCCGATAGGATGAATGTCTTATCAGGAGAGACACCAGAGAGCTCTCTCTTTACCATGTGAAGACACATGAAAAACCATCCATCTGCAAGCCAGGAAGAGAGGCCTCACCAGAACCTGACCCTACTGGGCTTCTAGCCTCCAGAACTGTGAGAAAGTTAATTTGTTGTTTAAGCCACCCAGTCCATATTGTTATGGAAGCCCTAGAAAACTAATGCACACTCTACTTATTCGAAATTTTTTTTTCCCCTGTAGGAATTTTTATTGGAATTGCATCAAACATTAAAGTTGACTTAGAATAAATATCTTTATGATGGTTGAGTCTCTGTACAGATGCTTTTTATTTGGTAAAGGATTCATTTCCATCCTTAGTCGCAACTGGATATTTTCTTCATAAAAACTCACGTGTTTCTTCTTAAGTTCATCTCTTGGTGTTTTTATTTATTTTTATTGCTGCTATTTCAATGGGATCTTACCTTCTGTCTCTTCTGAGTGGTTGCTGTTATATAGCTTTGATTTTTGTACCCAGTTTGTATCTCACCACCTCAGTGAACTGTCACATCATTTGTAACAGGGTCACTTAAGTTTAGGGGGTGTATAACCATATTGTGCACTATCCCAAATGGCACAGTGGTAAAGAATCCCAACTACCAATGCAGGAGACACTAAAGATATGAGTTCGATCACTGGGTTGGGAAGATCCCCTGGAGTCAGAAATGGCAACCCACTCTAGTATTCTTGCCTGGAGAATCCTATGGTCAGAGGAGCTTTGTGAGTCAATAAATGATAATTTCATCTCCTTTGCATAGCATATAGCTCATATGGATTGAATGTGTGCTCCAAAAAATCGTATGTTGAAGGCCTAACCCCTATTGTGACTATATTTGATCATCAAATGTCTAAGGAAACGTGAAAGTCTCTCAGTCATGTCCATCTCTTTGCGACCCCATGGACAAGCCATGGAACTCTCCAGGCTTCCCTCCAGGCTAGCCCTTCCCTTCTCCAGGGGATCTTCCCAACCCAGGGATTGAACCCAGGTCTCCCACACTGCAGGCAGATTCCTTACCATCTGAGCCACCAGTAAAACCCTCTAAGGAAATAATTCAGGTTAAATGAAGACATAAGGGTTGAGAGGGCCCAGATCCGATAGGATGAATGTCTTATCAGGAGAGACACCAGAGAGCTCTCTCTTTACCATGTGAAGACACATGAAAAACCATCCATCTGCAAGCCAGGAAGAGAGGCCTCACCAGAACCTGACCCTACTGGGCTTCTAGCCTCCAGAACTGTGAGAAAGTTAATTTGTTGTTTAAGCCACCCAGTCCATATTGTTATGGAAGCCCTAGAAAACTAATGCACACTCTATTTTCTTTATTTTGTTTAGTATATTGGCCAGAACCATGTTAAGTAATAGTGTCAATTGTGGACATTTTTCTCTTATTTCAGAATTGATAGAGAATGTTTCTAGTGTTTCCCGATTAATGCTGTTTTGGGTTGAAAAAATATAATCATTTTAAGTAAGGAAAGCTGTTTCTATTTTTGTTACATTTTTCCACTTAATTGTGGTATTTATTGGAAATTTGACAAATAACAGACTTGTCAAGTACCTGATCAGTAAAATGGGTTCTTTGATCATTATAAAGTTCAAAAGGAGTTTGCTAGGTAGGGACGTATCCCCATGTCTCAGGGTCCAGTTGCTGACTGTAAAATCCTATGGATCGAATGTGGCCAGACTGTTCAGGGATGGGTATACCAGGGGCACTGCCTTCCTTTTAATACACGAGGACATGCCTAATCATTGGAATGCCCAAGGGCAGGTGGCTTCAACAAACTCTCCTTCAAAGTCTCCTTCAAGGTCACAAAGAGCTGGACACAACTGAGCAACTGAGTATACACACACACACACAGAGAAGTTTGGCTATAAAAAAGAAATTTGGAATCCAGTTTCAGCAATAACCCAATAGCCTGAGAAATCTTGCTGTTGGTACTTAGTTTAGGGTTTGGGGAAACTTAGGACACCACAAAAACTATCTGTATGTAGCCCTTGTTCCAGTATCAGATGCCCTAAATATCAAACCTGCATTTGGGGAAACTGCAATTTTTCTTAAACAACTGTATGTCCCTTTAAGGCTAAAAGCTTTACCAGGTGGGTGCTCTCTTCCTGTGAGGAGAGGAGGCTTGAGGAGAGCAAAGAAGCAAAGCACATATTGCAACAAAGTAGAACATCTAGGGAACTTAGTATTTACCAGATCAGCCTTCAGGGTTTGTGAGCAATGGGAAGGACTGTCAATACAACAGTGAAGAATTACTATCTAAGTGAATTATTTTTCTCCCCTAATGAAGGCAAAAAGGTATTGACTAGCTTTATCAACTGGAATACTAAAGAATGCACTGCATAAATCAATTACAGCAAAGAATTTGCTTCCACTGAGAATGGATGTTTAACAGAGTATGGGGGCTAAAAACAACAAGGTGTTGAGGAATAACAATGTTAATTCCTTGGAGGCCTTGGACAACTTACACTCTGAGTTTCTTACGTTTTCTCACTGGTGTGATACTAGTATTACAGGGACTAGTACAAGGGATAATGAGGCCTTGAGCTTTGTAATCCTCTATTACAGGTTTTATTCCTTGAAGTGCTTCTTTACTTGTAGGATATTGATTAATTCTGGGAAGTGGTTTTGAGGAATCTATTTGAATCATGATGGGGGCTGCACTGCGAATTTTGCCAGTTTCATTTGGAGAGTTTGTGTGTAATATCAGTTGGTGATGGCTGATGTAAAAGGAACAAATAGTCAGCTCTGGTACTGAGAGACAGAACATATAAAAGATGTAAAAAAGTGTCATTTAACTCATCTGGTTGATTACTTTGATTGACCACTTTCAAATTCTAGAATTATTTCCCTCTTTTGGAGAAAGAAATTCTGGCATGACACTTCCCTGAGACGTCTTAGCCTAATAAATAAGGAGACAAGGATACGCAGGCCCTAAACAAAAGGTTCAGAATAGGAACCTCTTGAGATGCATCAGAGATACCTGTGATTTAAACTGTGCTAGTACTTTGAGGTAGGGGCTGCTTTATAGTTGTGCTGTTGAGCAGCAAGAGTGTGGTTCCAGTGTTAAGTCAGGACTGGAAGAGATTCATCCCCTATCTGGAGAAGTGTTTCTTCAGGCCAATTAAGAGGGAGAATTGGGAAGAGTTTCCATAGCTCCTGGAGCCCTGTCACTGATGACTGGAAGGACATTGGAGAGGCTATTAGAAGGCTGATGGTGTCTGAAACACTTAGATTTGTGACAATGTCTTCTCCAACGTCCTAGCTCTTTCAGACATCTTCCTACTTATCAGTTTTCATCCAATACTGGGCCTGGCCTTCACCAACAAGCACATGAACTAATTGATGTAAGTCAGAGAAACCAGGCTGATGAGTTTAAATCACTATATTTAAATTTCTCAGGGCTTCCCTGGTGGTCCAGTGGGTAAGGGCACCACCGCCTTGCAGTGCAAGAGCCACCAGTTCGATCCCTGGCCTGGGAAGATCCCACATGCCGCGGAGCGGCTGGACCGATGTGTCCAATGACTGAGCCAGAGCTCTGGAGCACATGCGCCCAGAGCTGGTGCTCTGCAACGAGAGAGGCCACTGCAATGGGAGGCCCACACAGGCCAAAGAACAAACATAAATGAATGAAAGATCAATAGAAGTGGCCAAGAAAAAAATTGCTCATCTAATCTGTACGGATCTTAAATTATTTTGGGAAAATCTGGCACTACGGTTTGCAATGCAGCTTTAGCCCAGAAAATATAAGAAAGTAAGAGTTTAGCTTCTAAATCCCTTTTGTAAAGGAATGGGCCACAGTCTTCTCAGCTAGTTTCAGCTGCAAGAGTCTGATCTCAAAATCAGATTGAAATACCAAACAAGTACTTGTACACAGAACAAGACCTTAATCAGAAAGAATGAAACCTTGAAAAAGATCCTATATGAAGCCTGGAGAGCTTCAAAAACAAAAGGGGGCCTAAGTTTAGATCCAGAAGAAGACATGCCTTTAAACTCTAGGTGCAGTGAGAAAAACAGTGAACCCCATGGGCTCAGTCATGGACATCAGTCATACCTGCTTACTCTTGGGCTCCTAAATTGTCAGGGGTCTACACTGGTCCCTGTACCCAGGCCAACAAAATGTTGACCTTAAACAGACAGACTGTCAGTTTTCCTCCAGGAAAAAAAATGGGGTGGGGGGGCGCTTATTCAGGGTCAGCAGAGAATTGCAACTTTGTGTCTGCAACCATGGTGAGCCATGTGCCAGTCCCTACACTGGAAGGGAAAAAGAGCCTCTGATACAGAGAAAAGGAAGCTGAGGGGCCTGTAGTAAATCGAGCCCCTGGCTTTTCATTGGCTGAGTCCCTGTCAGGAAATAAGAGTTTTTCTTCTTCCTGTTGGGCTCTGCTATGGTCACAGGGCGTGAGGGCTCCCCCTTCTGGTCTGCCAGCTCTATTTAATTGAGGTTTCTGTTTATTAGTTTCTTACAGGGTACTGATATCAGAGATGAGATGTTCTTCTTTTTCAATTTCCCAGAAAAAAAATTTAAGAGCATTGGACTAATCCATTCCTTAATGATGTAATAGAATTTCCTGTGATCAACTGGTCTTGGTGCTTTCTTGTTTTCCAGTTCTTTGAAGGATGTTACTTCTTTAAAATTTTTATTATTTTTTTAAAATGGTAATTTGTTTGTGTAGATATCCTATTGTCTTCTAGAGACCACTTTTAAGTAACTTTTATTTTTATAAAATTATGCATTTACTAGGATTTCAGATTTGCATAATTTTGAGAGATTGGCTCTGTGTTTCTGTGAACGTACCTTATTTTAATTTGCAGTTACTGTCATCCTCTACAATTTTTTTGATTTTCTTATTGTATGTATTTGTATTTTTCTTTAAGTACGTTATTTTTTTCTTCAAGGAACTTGCTCTTAGATGTAATGTACTCTACTCTTTGTTTTGGGTTAAGGAATTTCTGCTTTTATGTTCATTAACTTCTGCTTTCCACTTTTTTTAGTTGTATTATTATCCCTAGTATCATTCAGTTCATTATTTTTTTCATTTTTAGCCTCTTTGTATGTTATAATTTGCCATATGTAAGGCTATAAACTTTTCTCTGAGCAGTGACTTAATTGCACACTATAGGTTCTGTTGAGTAATTATTTCTGAATGTTTTTGGCACATCAAGTGAATTAAACATTGTCTTGATTTATGGCATACTGTCATCATCAGTCAATGCATAGCCTTCTTTTATTTACTTAATTGCTTATTCTGCTAGCTTTTTCAATGTTATCATGTTTATAATTATGGACCTACCATCCAATATAGTCTTGAGAACTGCCTGTCTACATATATGGTCCTTCCCAAGCCCTTTCTCTGCCCTTCATCCCCCAGCTCAATCAGAGAGAAGCATTATTCTGAATTCTCTGGTTTTCATTACCTTGATTTTCTTTCTGTATGGTTTTATAGCATCTATCTATCCCATATTTGTTCTTAAAATATATTTTATTGTAGATTTAATTTTTTTCATTTTTTCTGACTGTTCTGTAATTTTGATATTGATTTCCTCTTTGGCTCAAGAATTGTTTTTAAAAAAGTTTCATTTTCTCTTTATTTTTCAGGTCTTAGGGTATTTTGTTTATTTTGCTATCTTGATTCATTATTAAGATTCTAGGGTTTTTTTTTTTAAGATTTATTTATTTATTTATTTTGGGCGGGGGTTGGGTTGGGGAGGGAGGGAAGTGGGCAGGCCACTTCGATTGGTCTTTCGTTTATCTATTTTCATCCATCTTTGTTCTTTGGCCCATGTGGGCCTCCCATTGCAGCGGCCTCTATTGTCGCAGAGCGCCGGCTCTGGGCGCATGCGCTCCAGAGCTCCGGCTCGGTGATTGGACACATGGGTCCAGCCACTCCATGGCACATGAGATCTTCCCAGGCCAGGGATCGAACCGGTGGCTCTTGCACTGCAAGGCAGTGTCCTTACCCACTGGACCACCAGGGGAAGCCCAAGATTCTAGTTTTATAGATTCATGATCACAGACTGTTCTCTGCACTATTTTTAAGTTTTGGAATTTATTAATGTTTTTCTTTGGCATGAAATATGGTCAATTGTTGTAACTGCCACACAACTCATGCTGTCTATGTCTAGTGTATAGTTTGATATTTAGCAATCAGATGTACCTCACCAATTATGTTATTAGTTATTATGCTTTTTTGTTTCTGCTCTATCTGTCACAGGGGACAGAATTAAAATATCCTGCCACTGAAGTATTTTTTTTCACCCCATCTTCCATGGTCTTTGCTTTATAACTGTTGATTGGTTGGTGTTCTAACTTTTTGAAAATCATACCATTAAAACATTATAAAGTATCATTCCCTGACTTCCTTAAGCTTTTCTTTTTTAAATACTAGGGTTATGACCCATTGCATTTGCCAGTATTACTCTGCCCACCCTTTTTTTCTCAACTGTTCTGATTCCTTCATTTTAGATAGGTCTCTATATAGCCTATAGGAGAATTTTGCCTTGTGATCCAACTTAAAAATCTTTTCCTCATCTTTGACTTCTGTTATGTGTTGAATTATATTTCCCAAAATATGTATGTTGAGTTTCTAACACCCAGTTCCTCAGAATGATTGGAAACTGGGTCATTGCAAATGTAATTAGTTAAGATGAAATTATACTGAAAGGTAGGCCCCTAATCCAATATGACTGGTGTCGTAACAAAGGAGAAAATGGGGGCACAGATACACAGGAGTAATGCCATGTGAAGAATGAAGTTATGCTGCCACAGGCCAAGGAACTACCAAAAACTGCTCATAAGGCCTAGATTAGATCCTTCTCTAGAGCCTTCAGAGGGAGCATGGCCCTGCTGTGTCATTGTGCATTTCCAGCAGCCGTGTTTGAGAGTTTCTGTTGCTCCATATCCTCACCAGCATTTGATGTTGTCAGCGTTTCAGATTTTGGTCATTCTAGTAGGTGAGTAGTGGTGTCTCATTGTTAATTTAATTGCAGTCCTCTGATGACATATGTGGAACATCTGTTCATATGCTTATTTGCCATTTGGATATCTTCTTTCATGAGGTATCTTTGAGTCTTTGATCCATTTTTGGCTGTGCTGGGTCTTTGTTCCTATGCCAGGGCTTTTCTCTAGTTCTGGCAAGCAGGGGCTACTCTGCAGTTGTGGTGTACAGGGTTTTCTTTGCGGTGGCTTCCCTTGTTGCGGAGCATAAGATCTAGGGAGGGCAGGCTTCTAGAGCTTTCCTGAGCTCTAGAGCACAGGCTCAATAGTTGCGGTGCAAGAATTCCTTGCTCTGTGGCATGTGGGATCTTCCTAGACCATGGATAGAACCTTGCTTGCATTGGCAGGCAGAATCTTCCCTGCTGAGCCATCAGAAGCCCTGGTCCATTTTTTAATGGCATTGTTTGCTCTCTTATTGTTAAATGTTAAGGGTTCTGTGTATATTTTGGACTACAGTCCTTTTTCAAAGGTCCTCCACAACTATTTTCTCCCAGTCTATGCCTTGTCTTCACAGTCTCTTCACATTTTCTTTCTCAAAGTAGAAGTTTTTAATTTTAATGAAGTGGCTTACTAGTTATTTCTTTCATGGACTTGTCTTTGGTCTTGGATATAAAAAGATGTCACTATACCAAAGGTCACCTAGATTTTCTCCTATACTATCTTCTAAGAGTTTTAGAGTTTTGCATTTAACATTTAAGTCTACAATCCATTTTAAATTACTATTGTGAAAGGTGTCTATGTCTAAGTTCATTTTTTACACAGAGATATCCAGTTATTCCAGAACCATTTAGTTTGTCAAAGATCAGTTGGCTGTATTTCTGGGGATCTATTTCTAAACCCTCTATTCTGTTTCATTTATCTATTTGTCTATTTTTTCCTCAATACAACACTGTCTTAATTAATGTAACTTTACAGTAAGTCTTGAAGTTGGGTAATGTGTCAGTCCTCAAATGTGTTCTCCTTCAATATGTCGACTATTTGGGCCTTTTGACTCCCCATATAAAGCTTAGAATCAGTTTTGTCAATATCCGCAAAATAATCTTCTGGGATTGTGACTGAGATTGCATTGAAACTATAGACCAGACTTGTAAGCATAGAGTTGTTTATAGCATTTCTTTATTATTCTTTTAATGTCCGTGTGGTGATGCTTTTTCTTTTTTTTTTTTTAATTTATTTATTTTATTTTTGGGGGGGTTGGGGAGGGAGGAGGGCGGGCGGGCCACTTTTTTTTTTTTAATTGGTCTTTCATTTATTTTCTTTGTTCCTTGGCCCGTGTGGGCCTCCCATTGCAGTGGACTCTGTTGTCGCAGAGCACCAGCTCTGAGCGCGTACGCTCCAGAGCTCCAGCTCAGTAATTGGACACATCAGTCCAGCTGTTCCACGGCATGTGGGATGTTCCCAGGCCAGGGATCGAACCGGCGCCCCTTGCACTGCAAGGCGGTGTCCTTACCCGCTGGACCACCAGGGAAGCTCCTTCTTTCATTTTTTATATTATTAACAGCAGATGTTAGTTCTCTCTTTTTTTCTTAGTTAACCTGGCTTGAGGTTTACTTATTTTATTGATCTTTTCAAAGAACTAGCTCTTGGTTTTGTTGATTTTCTCTATTGATATTCTGTTTTCAATTTAATTGATTTATGCTCTGATTTTTGTTTATTTCTTTTCTTCTGCTTGTTTGTAGCATTCATTTCATTTGTATATAAACATACTTAAGCATACGTACATATACATAAGCATTCATAATCAAATAGTTGGAGCTATTATTTTGTTTGTTAAATTGTTACTTGTTGCATCAATTAAGAATAAGAAAAATAAAAGTTTTTATTTTTCCTTCATTGTTCATTCTCCAGTACTCTTTCTTTATACAGATCCACGTTTCTGACTTGTATTGTTTTCCTTCTCCCTGAAGAATTTCTTTTAATATTTCTTGCAAGGCAGATCTACTGGCCGCAAATCTTTCCAATTTTTGTTTGTTTGATAAAGTTCTTTTTTATCCTTTACTTTTGAAGGACAGTTTCATAGAGTACAGAATTCTGGTTGGTGACTTTTTCTCTCAACACAAAATATTTCATCCCACTTTCTTCTTGCTTGCATGGTTTCTGAGAAGTCAAGTGTAATTTTTGTTTTCTTTCTGTAGACACAAGGTATTTTTCCCTCCAGCTTCTTTATCTTTTTATTTTTCCTGTAATTTGAATATGATGTGCCTAGATATAGTATTTACTTAATCTGCTTGGTGCTCACTTAGCTCCCTGGGTTACTATTTGGTGTCTATCATTAATTTGGTGAAACTCTCAGTCATTATTACTACAAATATTTCTTCTGTTCCTTTCTCTCTTCTCCTTCTGGTATTCCCATTGAGTACTTGGTATGCCTTCTGTAGTTGACCTATTGTTTTTGGATTTTCTGTTCTGTGTTTTTTCAGCCTTCTCTCCTCTTTGGTTTTCCGTTTTGGAAGTTTCTGTGAACATATCCTCAAGCTCAGAGGTTCTTTCCTTAGGCACGTCCAATCTACTGGTGAGCCCATCAAGTATATTCTTAAATTTCTTTTACAGCATTTTTGATCTCTAGCCATTTTTTCTAACTCTTTCTTAGAATCTCCATTTCTGGTTACATTACCCAGCTGTTCTTTCATGTTGTCTACTTTATCTGTTAGAGCTTTTAGCATATTAACCACAGTTGTTTTGAATCCATGGTCTGATAATTCAGATACTCCTGCCACTATCTGAGTCTTTTTCTGGTACTTGCTGCATCCTCAAACTGTATTTTTGGCCTTTTAATATGTCTTGTAATATTTTTGTGTGTGTGTCAAAAAGGTAGATATGACGTACTGGGTAAAAGAAACTGCAACAGGGCTTCCCTGATGGTCCAGTGGGTAAGGACACCACCTTGCAGTGCAAGGGGTTCTGGTTCAGTCCCTGGCCTGGGAAGATCCCACATGCTGTGGAGCAGCTGGATCGATGTGTCCAACTACCAAGCCTGAGCTCTGGAGCAAGAGAGGCCACTGCAATGGGAGGCCCACACAGGCCAAAGAACAAAGATGGATGAAAATGAATAAATGAAAGACCAATAGAAGTGGCCAAAAAAAAAAAAAAGAAACTGCAACAGATAGGCCTTTAGTAATGTAGTGCAGTGTGCAGAGAAGGGATGTGTTCTATAGTTCTATGTTTAGGTCTCAATCTTTTGGTGAGCCTGTGCCCCTGGACTGTGAAATTCACCAGTGCTCAATGACTAGACGGGCCCTTCCTTCATGAGGAAGCCCAGAGGGAACTGGAGTTGGATATTTCCTTTCTTCCATGTGGATTAGGCTCTGATTATCCAAGCAGGTTAGGCCCTGCCAAAAAAAAAAAAAAAAAGTTTCTACTGAGAACAAGAAGACAGAATGCTGTGTACTTGTCTTAGAATGGTTATTTTCCTTTCCCTGTGCCTAAAGTGCAGGAGATTATTCTCTGATCTTCACTGTGAGCACCTGGTAGAGCTACTGGAGTTCAAAGTCACAAAAGACAAAAGTGTGAGGGTTACTTTCCTCCCTGCCCACACCCCATGACTAGATCCCTGGAGTTCTTCTCTCTTGAACCATCTTTGGTTTTCCGTTTTGGAAGTTTCTGTGAACATATCCTCAAGCTCAGAGGTTCTTTCCTTAGGCACGTCCAATCTACTGGTGAGCCCATCAAGTATATTCTTAAATTTCTTTTACAGCATTTTTGATCTCTAGCCATTTTTTCTAACTCTTTCTTAGAATCTCCATTTCTGGTTACATTACCCAGCTGTTCTTTCATGTTGTCTACTTTATCTGTTAGAGCTTTTAGCATATTAACCACAGTTGTTTTGAATCCATGGTCTGATAATTCAGATACTCCTGCCACTATCTGAGTCTTTTTCTGGTACTTGCTGCATCCTCAAACTGTATTTTTGGCCTTTTAATATGTCTTGTAATATTTTTTGTGTGTGTGTCAAAAAGGTAGATATGACGTACTGGGTAAAAGAAACTGCAACAGGGCTTCCCTGATGGTCCAGTGGGTAAGGACACCACCTTGCAGTGCAAGGGGTTCTGGTTCAGTCCCTGGCCTGGGAAGATCCCACATGCTGTGGAGCAGCTGGATCGATGTGTCCAACTACCAAGCCTGAGCTCTGGAGCAAGAGAGGCCACTGCAATGGGAGGCCCACACAGGCCAAAGAACAAAGATGGATGAAAATGAATAAATGAAAGACCAATAGAAGTGGCCAAAAAAAAAAAAAAGAAACTGCAACAGATAGGCCTTTAGTAATGTAGTGCAGTGTGCAGAGAAGGGATGTGTTCTATAGTTCTATGTTTAGGTCTCAATCTTTTGGTGAGCCTGTGCCCCTGGACTGTGAAATTCACCAGTGCTCAATGACTAGACGGGCCCTTCCTTCATGAGGAAGCCCAGAGGGAACTGGAGTTGGATATTTCCTTTCTTCCATGTGGATTAGGCTCTGATTATCCAAGCAGGTTAGGCCCTGCCAAAAAAAAAAAAAAAAAGTTTCTACTGAGAACAAGAAGACAGAATGCTGTGTACTTGTCTTAGAATGGTTATTTTCCTTTCCCTGTGCCTAAAGTGCAGGAGATTATTCTCTGATCTTCACTGTGAGCACCTGGTAGAGCTACTGGAGTTCAAAGTCACAAAAGACAAAAGTGTGAGGGTTACTTTCCTCCCTGCCCACACCCCCATGACTAGGATCCCCTGGAGTTCTTCTCTCTTGAACTCATTCACTCTCAGCTTCCAGTGGTGTATCTGGTCCTGGCTCCCTCAAATGGAGGTTTCTGTCCAGTTGGGGGTTTTATGAGTCTCTGTATCTGTTTGTTTGCCTCTCAATTTGGAAGGCAGACGTTTGCCCTGTGATCTTATTTCTCTGATTGATCTAACAAGAATTGTTGATTGTCCAGTTTGTTAAGCTTTATTGATTCAGTTATTTTTGGCTATTCTCGGTTTTCTCTACTGCCACAGGCTCTTCTCTAGTTGCAGGGAGTGGGGGGCTACTCTCTAGTTGAGGTGAGCAGGCTTCTCATTGCAGTGACTTTTCTTGGGTAACTCGGGCTCTAGGGCACATGGACTTCAGTAGCTGTGACACATGGGCTCAATAGTTGCAGCTCCGAGGCCCTAGAGCACAGGCTCAATAGTTGTGGCTCATGGGCTTAGTTGCTCCACAGTATGTGGGGTCCTCTCAGATCAGAGATCAAACCCATGTCTCTTGCACCGGCAGGCGATCTCCTTACCACTGAGCTACCAGGGAAGCCCGAGTTTGTTAAGCTTTTGACTTGTTAGGACTGAGTGGTGACTTATAAGCTTCTTTCATGCTAGACAGGAAAATGCAAGTCCTTAGCTCAGTATTTTAAAATTGGTACAGAAGTAATAATTGGTTCATCCTGACAGAACACCTGTTGGGCAAATCAGCGTGACTTTGAGCTGATGACTCAAAACCCAACTGGCACAGAGATGTTAAGCAGGTTACCCAAGGCCACAGGGGGCTTCCAAGGTGGTATAGTAGTAAAGAATCCAACTGTTAATGCAGGAAACAAAAGAATCGAGTCCCATCCCTGGATTGGGAAGATCCCCTGGAGAAGGAAATGGCAACCCACTCCAGTATTCTTGCCTGGAAAGTTTCATGGACAGAGCCACCTGGAGGGCTCCAGTCCATGGGGTTGCAAAGAGTCAGATATAACTGAGCATACACACACAAGGCCACAGATCAGGTTAGAAACTGAGCAGGGATTAGAGGTCTGAAGAGCCTGACTCCCAGTCCTGTATGCAAACTATATCACCTGTAAACTAACTAGCTAACAGCCAAATCAGAATGTGCCTCAAGTGAGTCACTTGTGGCTGCCAAACTTGGCCTCTTTGCATAGTTGGTAAGCTAAGGATCCAAAAGTCAGGGCCTTTTGCACTCATATCATTACAAGAACTCATCCCTGAGGCCAAGCTCCAAGGAGCAGGGGACTGAAGATCTTTGGTGGTCATCACAGCGATTCTCCATTGCGTTTGTATGGTCTTTCTCAATTTTTGAAACACTTTTATGTGATTTATCTCATATGTTCCTCCCAATTACATTAGGAGACTGTAAAATATCATCTTTGTTTTGGTTTTAAAAACTTTGTGGAGCTCCCTGGCAGTCCAGTGGTAAGACTCCATGTAAGGGGTACAGGTGTGACCGCTGCTTGAGGAATTAAGATCCCACATGCAGCATGGCATGGCCAAAAATAAAAAAGTAAAGTAAAAAAACAAAAATTAAACATTTCATGAGCCAAGGAGGCCAACAGCCTGGTTCTGGGAGTTAAATCTTGCCTCCAGTGGGTATGAAGAAATAAGCAGAAGGCCTTGTCTCCAGATGGACATAGGAGGTGATCTGTGAGATCATATCTAAGTAGGTCAGGCAGCACTGCCCTGGCAGGAGGCATGCTGGACACGCAGCATAGGTGAGGGAAGTGTGTGCCTCTTGGTTACCAATATTGTCATCATAAATTGGGAACTTCCTGGGAGACATGTAGTATTAGGGGTATAATATCTTGGTCATGACTGGGGTATTATTAAGTCCTTCTCAGACCCCAAATGAACTTCCTGTTTCTTCCTGTCTCAGTCTTCTGCCCCTTTCGCTACTGTGATTAACCTCCACCTCGGGCCCAGACCTCACCCTCCCAGTCACCTCTAGCCTCCTGCACTCAGTCTTCTCCAGTCCTCTGAATTTATCCTTGGCCAGGATGCCACCTCTTGGGTCTCTCTCATCACTTAGCCCTAAGTTCAACCCCTGAACTAGAACCACACACTCAACTATCGGTGGTCATCCAACAACAGAACTGAGCAGTTTCAGAAAAATTATAGAAGTTAAACTAGGGCTGCAAACAACAGTGGTAAAAAATAGGAGTAGAATTATGCTGTTGTGTCAGTCTACAAGGTATCCTCCCCCAACCTCCACCCCCACTGTTGGACACATGGCTAGGCTAGGCTGCCCAGTCTTCCTTGTGGTTAAGTAAAGTTGAGCCATGTAATTAAATTCTTTCCAATGCATTGAGTGGAACTGTTGTATATTTTTTTAAAGGCCTGGCTGGTAAAAATTCTCCTCTGAACTTCCACACATTTTCTGTGGGCTGGAGAATGTGGCCCTAAGGGTTGGCAGAGTCACAGGGGTCTAAGGAGCCTGGGTTTATTAACCACCTTATTGAAAAGAGCTCTGCTCCAGGCAGGAGCACCTGCCTTGAACAGTTGTATGAGAAACAAACTTCCGTTGTGCTCAAGCCTTTATACATTTAGGGTGTGTTTATGATAGTAATTCAGCCTGCCGTAAGTAATAAACCCATCAAATGAATTAAAGAAGGTAGGACCATTACTCATTTCTTACCAGACTCCATAGAGTTATCATCGAAAAGGAAAAAATACCTGCCTAATAACAAATGGGAAAAAAGCCATAGGTGAATATGGGTTGCATTTGTATAAAATAGGATGGGAAACTGTGTGTGATAAAGGTTTTTGCGACAAAAAACCTTTGAGGTTTTTAACAGCTAACAGTCTCACTGTGAGCTACCGTTACCCAGTGGATGAAAAACAATTCCTTCAGGACAGGTTTCTTGTTAATGGATGGACCTAACACGTACACGTACACTGTAAATAAGAAACACTTAATTAACTTCAATCAAATCAATATCAAAGGAGGGTAGAGTCCCAACACCAGCACATTCCTAGAAACATTGTCAACCTGGAGGGCCAGACTTTTTCAAAGATATTAACAAAGTTCAACGTCCAGAGAAAGAAAGGAAATCAAAGCGAGCATTCCTAGTAAACATTGGACAGGATGCCACCTCTTGGGTCTCTCTCATCACTTAGCCCTAAGTTCAACCCCTGAACTAGAACCACACACTCAACTATCGGTGGTCATCCAACAACAGAACTGAGCAGTTTCAGAAAAATTATAGAAGTTAAACTAGGGCTGCAAACAACAGTGGTAAAAAATAGGAGTAGAATTATGCTGTTGTGTCAGTCTACAAGGTATCCTCCCCCAACCTCCACCCCCACTGTTGGACACATGGCTAGGCTAGGCTGCCCAGTCTTCCTTGTGGTTAAGTAAAGTTGAGCCATGTAATTAAATTCTTTCCAATGCATTGAGTGGAACTGTTGTATATTTTTTTAAAGGCCTGGCTGGTAAAAATTCTCCTCTGAACTTCCACACATTTTCTGTGGGCTGGAGAATGTGGCCCTAAGGGTTGGCAGAGTCACAGGGGTCTAAGGAGCCTGGGTTTATTAACCACCTTATTGAAAAGAGCTCTGCTCCAGGCAGGAGCACCTGCCTTGAACAGTTGTATGAGAAACAAACTTCCGTTGTGCTCAAGCCTTTATACATTTAGGGTGTGTTTATGATAGTAATTCAGCCTGCCGTAAGTAATAAACCCATCAAATGAATTAAAGAAGGTAGGACCATTACTCATTTCTTACCAGACTCCATAGAGTTATCATCGAAAAGGAAAAAATACCTGCCTAATAACAAATGGGAAAAAAGCCATAGGTGAATATGGGTTGCATTTGTATAAAATAGGATGGGAAACTGTGTGTGATAAAGGTTTTTGCGACAAAAAACCTTTGAGGTTTTTAACAGCTAACAGTCTCACTGTGAGCTACCGTTACCCAGTGGATGAAAAACAATTCCTTCAGGACAGGTTTCTTGTTAATGGATGGACCTAACACGTACACGTACACTGTAAATAAGAAACACTTAATTAACTTCAATCAAATCAATATCAAAGGAGGGTAGAGTCCCAACACCAGCACATTCCTAGAAACATTGTCAACCTGGAGGGCCAGACTTTTTCAAAGATATTAACAAAGTTCAACGTCCAGAGAAAGAAAGGAAATCAAGGGTAGTAAAGTCTGAAAGCATATCAGATGAGGAACATTAAGGGAATGTAAATGTCTAACCTAGAGGGGTGACTGTGTGTGTGTGTGTGTGTGTGTGTGTGTGCATGTGTGACATGGGGAGGGAGACCAGGAGAGGGGGAGTGAGCACCACAGCTGCCTTTCAGTAATTTGAAGAGTTGTCATGGAGAAAATGAGCTGTATTTCACACCCCTTAAAATGTAAAACTGGAACTGAACTTCTACTTTACATAAAAAGAGCTTTCCAACAAGTACAGCTGTTGGACAATGCAACAGGCTGCCTTGAAAAGAACCAAACTTCCCCTCAGAGGAAGTATTTCATCCAAAAGCTGGCTGCTGCCAATGGAGGATGTTGTAAAAGGTCATCCTGCACTGGGTGTTAGATGAGACAATGAAGTTCTCTTCCAAAGGCTTTGTTGTCCAATCGCTAGGTTGTGTCCAATTCTTTCCAACCCATGAACTGCAATACACCAGGCTTCCCCATCCTTCACTATCTCCTAGAGATAAGTTTACTCAAACTTATGTTCACTGAATCGGTGATACTATTTCACCATTTCATCCTCTGCCTACCTCTTCTTTTGCCTTGGATGTTTCCCAGCATCAAGGTCTTTTCCAGTGAGTAGGCTCTTTGGATGAGGTAGCCAAAGTATTGAAGTTTCAGCATCAGTTCTTCCAATGGATATTCAGGATTGATTTCCTTTAGGCTTGACTAGTTTGACCTGCTTGCTGTCCAAGGGATACTCAAGACTCTTCTCCAGCACCACAATTCAAAAGAGTCAGTTCTTCAGTGCTCCGCCTTCTTTATGGTCCAGCTCTCACATTCGTCTGGGACTACTGGAAAAACCATAACTTTGACTATATGGACCTTTGTTAGCAAAGTGATGTCTCTGCTTCTTTATACACTGTCTAGATTCGTCATAGCTTTCCTTCCAAGGAGCAAGTGTCTTTTAATTTCGTGGCTGCAGTCACTGTCTGCAGTGATTTGGAGCCTGAGAAAATAAAATCTGCCACTGCTTCTACTTTTCTTCCTTCTATTTGCCTTTAAGTGACAGGACTGGATTCCATGATCTTAGTTTTTTGAATGTTGAGTTTTAAGCCAGATTTTTCACTCTCTTCTTTCACCCTCATCCAGAGGCTTTTTAGCTCATCTTTGCTTTTGCTATTATAGTGGTATCATCTGCATATATTAAGAGATTAGAAGAAAGGCTAACTTTACCTTGTAGATTCCTTATGATAATGAAGCTCAGTTAATGACAACTGAAGGTCCAAAAAGGGCAGTATGAGGGCTGGGGGCATTCAGGGTATTGGGGAATTGCAGGGATGGGAGAAAAGGTGGGAAGAGTTTTGTCTGCTTTGCAGTTTAGTCTGAGGCCTTGTTGTATTTCTGAGAACTTTCTGGACTGATAATATTTTTTGCTAACACTCAAGTTGGGGTATCAGGATATATGTATAAACCACTAACACCTTTCTACAGCTCTGCCTAGTCTGCCTCATCTAGGTCAGTCTGGTCTCCTTGCTTTCAAGCCTGGGTCTTTTCGTTCCTCCTCTGGGAGAAAGAAGGGAAAAGGAAAAGAAGGATGCTCTCTGTGCTATATATCTTCCCAGGAAGGAAGATCATATCAGTTATCCATTCTCATGTAGCCCCCAGCCCCACAATTTGTCTCCTCCACATCCAGTATAATAACTCCACAGGTTCTCTGTCAGGGGAGTTACAGGACACTGGCTGGCCCCTGAACACCCAGAAACTTAGCAAAGAGGACTGGCTAGCACAGAAACCTACAAAAGAGCACAGTTATTGAAGGGAAAATGGTGGCAAGCTACTTAGTCAAGGAAGGCTTCACAGAAGAAGAGGAAACAGAGTGAGTCTTGAAGAATGAGCAGAACTTAGTCATGCAAAGAAATGTGAGAGAATTTCAGGTTGGAGAGACTATATGGGGGGAAGAGAATATAAGAGAGTGTTAGGAGCCAGCGTGTGGAAGAGTCAGGCTGGAAGGCTTGGAAGGGAAAGAAAACTATTTGGGAGTAGGGAGACGGTAGCAGGTAGATGAGGGAATCAGTGGCTGCAGTCACTGTCTGCAGTGATTTGGAGCCTGAGAAAATAAAATCTGCCACTGCTTCTACTTTTCTTCCTTCTATTTGCCTTTAAGTGACAGGACTGGATTCCATGATCTTAGTTTTTTGAATGTTGAGTTTTAAGCCAGATTTTTCACTCTCTTCTTTCACCCTCATCCAGAGGCTTTTTAGCTCATCTTTGCTTTTGCTATTATAGTGGTATCATCTGCATATATTAAGAGATTAGAAGAAAGGCTAACTTTACCTTGTAGATTCCTTATGATAATGAAGCTCAGTTAATGACAACTGAAGGTCCAAAAAGGGCAGTATGAGGGCTGGGGGCATTCAGGGTATTGGGGAATTGCAGGGATGGGAGAAAAGGTGGGAAGAGTTTTGTCTGCTTTGCAGTTTAGTCTGAGGCCTTGTTGTATTTCTGAGAACTTTCTGGACTGATAATATTTTTTGCTAACACTCAAGTTGGGGTATCAGGATATATGTATAAACCACTAACACCTTTCTACAGCTCTGCCTAGTCTGCCTCATCTAGGTCAGTCTGGTCTCCTTGCTTTCAAGCCTGGGTCTTTTCGTTCCTCCTCTGGGAGAAAGAAGGGAAAAGGAAAAGAAGGATGCTCTCTGTGCTATATATCTTCCCAGGAAGGAAGATCATATCAGTTATCCATTCTCATGTGCGTCCCCCAGCCCCACAATTTGTCTCCTCCACATCCAGTATAATAACTCCACAGGTTCTCTGTCAGGGGAGTTACAGGACACTGGCTGGCCCCTGAACACCCAGAAACTTAGCAAAGAGGACTGGCTAGCACAGAAACCTACAAAAGAGCACAGTTATTGAAGGGAAAATGGTGGCAAGCTACTTAGTCAAGGAAGGCTTCACAGAAGAAGAGGAAACAGAGTGAGTCTTGAAGAATGAGCAGAACTTAGTCATGCAAAGAAATGTGAGAGAATTTCAGGTTGGAGAGACTATATGGGGGGAAGAGAATATAAGAGAGTGTTAGGAGCCAGCGTGTGGAAGAGTCAGGCTGGAAGGATCTATCAAGGGAACTCAGTGCTTGGTGCAACACTTCTCACAACCTTCTGCTTCCGTGTGCCATTCCAACCCATCCATGATTGTTTGGGAGCCCCTAGACAGGAGTATGTATGCCGTGGTTGAGGCAGGTAGATGAGGGAATGCATAGAAAAGGTTTATCTGCAAAGAATCTGACAAAACTACCATGAAATTTTCAAATCAAATGGGAAAAGTTGACTGGCTAGAAGTATGGTTAAATAAATTTATAGCTGATTCAGTCTCTGAACAAAAATTTTACTCATCTCTTGCTGCTATCTGCCACTGCTCATGTTTTCCTTGTCTCTATCATTGGCCATTCACCCAGTGGAAGTGGTAGAGGGTCCTTTAAAAAAAGGTCACCTCACACCCAGATCAGTGCACCCCTAGACTTTCTCATGGCTTGAGTGGTCACAGCAGAGGTACTTGGTGGCCTTAAAGACAGTCAGCTTTCTCTAGGACCTACATATAGGTCATAAAGCACCATGGTCCTATATAGTTCATATAGAATGTGGGACTCTTCTAAATTTTCCAGTTTTAGAGTATTGAGAATCTTTTATT
This sequence comes from Tragulus kanchil, assembly GCA_022376925.1. NCBI lineage: Eukaryota > Metazoa > Chordata > Mammalia > Artiodactyla > Tragulidae > Tragulus > Tragulus kanchil. The sequence continues at coordinate 177,198,867 of JAIOJX010000028.1, forward strand.
CAAATTGATATCTGAGTATTCTCAACTGTTTAAATCAATTAGTATTTCTATTTAGACCAACTCATGTGGTAAGAATAAGAAGTTCAATTATCAACACCGTACATAATATGCTTGCTGTTGTAAAAAATGAGTTTATGTAATGTTTTCCTACTAACATTCACTGACTAGCATAATCATAGTGATTGGTCTACATCTAGCATTTTGTGCAAAATATATAAATGAAAAGACAATAAGAGAAAGTTTATAGATGTGAGCACTGCTCATAAGATAGAAAGAAAGGTGGGAGATGTTTTACAGATCATCAAGACACAAATAGAGATGCCTTATCTTTTTTTTTAAGGCAGTGGGTCTTCAGATAAATAAGTAAAAAATCTGAAAGATTATGTAATCTAAAGAATGACCTGAAAATATGGAACATAATGGACCAAAAAGTACTAAACCAGCAGAGTAAGCACACAAAATTATAGAGTACTAAGGCATCTTTTATTGAAACGAGTCTGGAAGGATATATCAAGGGAACTCAGTGCTTGGTGCAACACTTCTCACAACCTTCTGCTTCCGTGTGCCATTCCAACCCATCCATGATTGTTTGGGAGCCCCTAGACAGGAGTATGTATGCCGTGGTTGAGGCAGGTAGATGAGGGAATGCATAGAAAAGGTTTATCTGCAAAGAATCTGACAAAACTACCATGAAATTTTCAAATCAAATGGGAAAAGTTGACTGGCTAGAAGTATGGTTAAATAAATTTATAGCTGATTCAGTCTCTGAACAAAAATTTTACTCATCTCTTGCTGCTATCTGCCACTGCTCATGTTTTCCTTGTCTCTATCATTGGCCATTCACCCAGTGGAAGTGGTAGAGGGTCCTTTAAAAAAAGGTCACCTCACACCCAGATCAGTGCACCCCTAGACTTTCTCATGGCTTGAGTGGTCACAGCAGAGGTACTTGGTGGCCTTAAAGACAGTCAGCTTTCTCTAGGACCTACATATAGGTCATAAAGCACCATGGTCCTATATAGTTCATATAGAATGTGGGACTCTTCTAAATTTTCCAGTTTTAGAGTATTGAGAATCTTTTATTCAAATTGATATCTGAGTATTCTCAACTGTTTAAATCAATTAGTATTTCTATTTAGACCAACTCATGTGGTAAGAATAAGAAGTTCAATTATCAACACCGTACATAATATGCTTGCTGTTGTAAAAAATGAGTTTATGTAATGTTTTCCTACTAACATTCACTGACTAGCATAATCATAGTGATTGGTCTACATCTAGCATTTTGTGCAAAATATATAAATGAAAAGACAATAAGAGAAAGTTTATAGATGTGAGCACTGCTCATAAGATAGAAAGAAAGGTGGGAGATGTTTTACAGATCATCAAGACACAAATAGAGATGCCTTATCTTTTTTTTTAAGGCAGTGGGTCTTCAGATAAATAAGTAAAAAATCTGAAAGATTATGTAATCTAAAGAATGACCTGAAAATATGGAACATAATGGACCAAAAAGTACTAAACCAGCAGAGTCAAGCACACAAAATTATAGAGTACTAAGGCATCTTCTGTAGCATTACTTTGAAAGGTTGAGAATTATGTTGCTGGTGAGTCTTAAAGAATAAGGACTCAGCAGCAGTCTGACCTGGAAGTCAAAGTAGGGAGATTTAACTACTCTCAAAAGGCCTTCTCTGCCCAATGTCTTGGGATTTCTGTTTGAATCAATGGGATAGAAGTTTTCCAAATCACAGGAATGTGTGAACTATGGATGATCAAGGACACCATTTCTAGAAGACAGATGCTTCCATGAGCAAGATGAGGCTGCCGCATAGCTGTAATCTGCCAGTCTGAGGAGATAGTGACAGAACCTATCTGACAATTTGATCAGGAATTTCTTCCTAAAGGGGGCAACATCCTTGTCTTTTATTTCAAAGTCTGTCTTTTTCCCCCTGAAATACTTAAAGCAGTCATAATGATTCTTTCCTAAAGGAAAGTTGCCATTCTTGCTAGCCTGTTCTTTGAAGTGACTTTCTGCCTAGTCCTTCAGGCAAAGAAGAGTTGTTACTGAGTCAATGAAGTGAATGAGCTAGACAAGCACAAGGGAAGGCCAACTTGAGATACTGAGGGAACTTGAGGCTTGTTTTTGTGAGATACTGACAGTGCACAGGACTCAGTATAATGTATAGGGTGGTGCCATAAGATAGCAGGGCAGCCACTTGTTTTCAGACTGAGAGACAGGACACAATTGAAAACAGAGTTTCCACTGGCCCCCTTTATGGGTCTGCCTGGGTTTCAAAGGTCATGTTTTTTTAGGGTGGTGTTACAGTCATAATAGTCAAAAATGAGTTTATGTAATGTTTTCCTACTAACATTCACTGACTAGCATAATCATAGTGATTGGTCTACATCTAGCATTTTGTGCAAAATAAAAAAAAGAAAAAAATTTATAGATGTGAGCACTGCTCATAAGATAGAAAGAAAGGTGGGAGATGTTTTACAGATCATCAAGACACAAATAGAGATGCCTTATCTTTTTTTTTAAGGCAGTGGGTCTTCAGATAAATAAGTAAAAAATCTGAAAGATTATGTAATCTAAAGAATGACCTGAAAATATGGAACATAATGGACCAAAAAGTACTAAACCAGCAGAGTCAAGCACACAAAATTATAGAGTACTAAGGCATCTTCTGTAGCATTACTTTGAAAGGTTGAGAATTATGTTGCTGGTGAGTCTTAAAGAATAAGGACTCAGCAGCAGTCTGACCTGGAAGTCAAAGTAGGGAGATTTAACTACTCTCAAAAGGCCTTCTCTGCCCAATGTCTTGGGATTTCTGTTTGAATCAATGGGATAGAAGTTTTCCAAATCACAGGAATGTGTGAACTATGGATGATCAAGGACACCATTTCTAGAAGACAGATGCTTCCATGAGCAAGATGAGGCTGCCGCATAGCTGTAATCTGCCAGTCTGAGGAGATAGTGACAGAACCTATCTGACAATTTGATCAGGAATTTCTTCCTAAAGGGGGCAACATCCTTGTCTTTTATTTCAAAGTCTGTCTTTTTCCCCCTGAAATACTTAAAGCAGTCATAATGATTCTTTCCTAAAGGAAAGTTGCCATTCTTGCTAGCCTGTTCTTTGAAGTGACTTTCTGCCTAGTCCTTCAGGCAAAGAAGAGTTGTTACTGAGTCAATGAAGTGAATGAGCTAGACAAGCACAAGGGAAGGCCAACTTGAGATACTGAGGGAACTTGAGGCTTGTTTTTGTGAGATACTGACAGTGCACAGGACTCAGTATAATGTATAGGGTGGTGCCATAAGATAGCAGGGCAGCCACTTGTTTTCAGACTGAGAGACAGGACACAATTGAAAACAGAGTTTCCACTGGCCCCCTTTATGGCTCTGCCTGAGTTTCAAAGGTCTATGGAGCTTTCTCAATTTATTATATATGTGGGGACTGCTGGATCATCAGGAGAAAGCAGTTCATTAACCAACCACAAGTCCAAATTCTCTCAACATTTTCACAATATTCACCAATCCCAATGGACAGCAAAGTCTAAAGGCAGCACTTTTAGGTGGAAAAAAGTCTATAATTAAAATAACTTTTGAAAAATCCCTTAAATTTCCTGTTATACCATCTTTCAACAAGCTGTTACATGATCTTTATACATCTTTCATTGTTATACCATCTTTCAACAAGTATAATACAATTTTGTCGATGTTTCCCTTCACAAGCTGGGTAGGAGTTAAAGTAGTATACTTTTGTTTAAAGGATCATGTTTTGTAAAATAAATTCTTTAAACCCAATCGTATCATATTATGAGATACATCTAGGAACCAAGATCAGAAAGGACCAAGGGAAGACTGGATCCACATCTCTCATTTCAGTTCATCTGACACTGCTTACTGAGTTGGCAGTTGACAGATGGGCAAATCATCCTCACTATTTAAATGGCCCTCTCTCCTTTCCTTGTTTCTTTCTTTCTTTTGTTTGCTTTTGTCTCATCTTTTCCTAACACATATTGTTAAACTAGTGGCTCAGATGGTAAAGAATCTGCCTTCAATGTAGGAAATTTGGGTTTGATCCATGGGTGAGGAAGATCCTCTGGAGAAGGGAATGGCAACCCACTCCAGTATTCTTGCCTATGAAATCCCATGGACAGAGAAGCCTGGGGTTGCAAAAAGTCAGACACAACCGAGTGAATTTCACTCATACTCACTCATTGTTAAACTCTAGTCAGTTGAAAACATATGGCACTCAACTCATGGACATGGACGTATCCTCTCCCAAGAATCTAAGTAAGAGCCAGAAATGAAAAGTAGGGTCTAACACTTGAGGCTTTAGTTTCAAAACCAACTGGCCTCTGGAAAGTTCCTTATAGTTCACTGCTGTCTTTCTAAGTGTGTATCCTAGATTCAGCCCTTACTTATCATTCTTTTCCCACTGATACTACCTTTTCCTCTCTTTGTGTTCTTTACACAATTCTTGGATGATACCTTTAGTCCAGAAGATTTTAATTAAGAAGAAAATACGAATTTATGGGAAAGAGACCTGGAAAATCTCAAACAGACACATCTTTATTGCAGCCCTCTGGATCTGTGAGAGAGAACAGGGCCCAGAAGGATCAGCTCTGGATTTGCTCCAACTCAAGGCTTTCAGTCACTCCCTTCTCTTTAAGCCTTCCCACTCAGGCCAACATTTTAATCTTTCAATCTCTCTCCCCTGTTTATTCACCGTTTCCATTCCCTTGTCTCATTTTCTCATTCTTTCTGATTGCTCGGCTCTCTCACGGTCATATCCCCTTGCAGATCATCTTTCTGTTGGAGCCTGTACTGATGGCCTCTTTCCAAGAGCAGCAGGTTTGAATCAGCTCCAGTTTAAATGAAGGCAGGAGGTGGGGGGAGCGAGGCCAGCAGGGGATATCAGCTCTCTCATGTCCATTGTTCTGCATGTGCAGCCTTCACCCTGGCCTCCTGGTACCCTTATCACTCTCTCTCCCTCCCTCTTTCCCTCTCTGCCCAGACATCCCCCCAGCCCCAACCCCAACCCCAGTGCACAAGAGAAGGCACACACAAGGTATGCACAAGAGAAGGCTTCATGATCCCTTGCAGGCAAAACCAAAGACCCTCCATCCCCACCCGCAATCAGGCAGCTGGTTTTCATTAGATGTTCCAAGATCTATAAATATTCTCTTTTATCACTTATCTCTTATTATTTTTCCTTTCCCTTTCTCGTATTCCCCTCTCTGCCTCTGGATTCCCTCCTGGGAGGAGGCTGAATTAAGAAGGGAAGGCATGCCAAACTTTGCATTAACCATCTTGTCTTGCCCCAGCTCCCTGGCAGAGCAGAACCCAGAAATAATGGCTTCCTGTTTGTCCAGGTTTCTGCTCCACACATGAAAGGGTGAAATCTTGTGGAAGAGTTGAGCTCAGCCTGAGCTTGAGGGTGCTGCCGGGGTCACCCCATATCTGTGCTCTCATCGCACTGCTCAGGGAACCTTCTGATCCTCGGTCTGGTGCCTTGCACTGAATGGTGTGTGGTATTTGGGGCACAGGTCTAGAGAGGGACATTGTGGGTTCAGATCCCAGACTCTCAGTACACAAGTAACACAACCCCAGGCAAGTTACCTAACCTCCCTCATTTGTAAAATTCTGCTGACAATGCCTACCTCAAAGGACTGCTAGGAAAATGAAAATGAAGTAACTAATGGGAAAGCACTTAGCTCAGGTCTACACTTAGCACACAGCAGTTCTCTCCTCATTCCCCTTCCAATAAGCTTGACTGTGGAAAAATCCACCCTCCTTTTTTACCTCCTTCTACACTTTCCAAGTAATTAACTGAGTAATTACAGAAGAATTAACCCCTAAATGCCCAAGGTATGAGTTGGAGAGTGTAAAATGTTTGCTTCTTTTTAAAATGTTTGCTCTCTAAGGTAAAGAGATGGAGAAAAGGGACTTCCCTGGTGGTCCAATGAGTAGAGTCTGCCTTGCAGTGCAAGGGGCACCAGTTCCATCCCTGGCCCAGGAAGATCCCATGTGCTGCCGTGGAACGGCTGGACCGGTGTGTCCATTTAGGAGCCAGCTCTCTGGAGCACATGCACTCAGAGCTAGTGCTCTGCAAGGAGAGAGGCCACTGCAATGGGAGGCCCACACATGCCAAAGAATAAAGATGGATGAAAATAAATAAATACAAAAATAAACCAATAAAAGAGGCCAAAATTAAAAAAAAGAGAGAGAGAGAGATGGAGAAAGAGTGAACATAAAAGACTTAAACTAGAACAATATTTACAGTTGTTAGTACTTCATATAAACCAGGCAGCAAGAAGCAATGTCATTGTTGAGTCAGTGACCCCAGAGCAAAAGTTCCTCCAGGAATGGGTGGGAGGAAGTGGGGGAATCCAGACACCTCATTCTAAGCCATGAGGTTAAGAATGCAACCCCCAGGATCAAACTGTTTCTGATCCTGGATGCAAGCTCCAGTCTTCCCTAGCTGTTGAGCTTCAATGAGTTATTGATCTTTCTGTGCTTCATTTCCTCTTCTGTGAATGAGGGTAATAATATAACGATGTCATAGGGTTATTGCAAAGACTGAATGAGCTAAGATGGTTCACTGTCCTTCAAACAGTGCCTGGCAGAGTAAGTGAGCAGTAATAAATGTTAGCCATCCTACCCATACAATGAATCAGCTCTGGTGTCTCATAACTTTGCTGTTCCATCATGGCTGTTCCCAAACTGACCCTGCCCTGGGCACTGAGCCAGCAGGCATATGCTCCATTCTGCCCTGACCTCTGCACACTCCTCAAAAGGAGTCCAGCCACTTGCATGGGTCTGGATAAATTCCAGTCCTCACTGTAGAACAATTTTGGAAACTCCTTACGTGGCCTTCCTATGGGTGGTGGTCTTTAGGAGGACATGCACTGTGAGCATGGAGGTGCCTTTTCTGAGCCTCAGCCAGCCACACCCACCGACTGCGTGGCCTTCCTCAGACCAGGGTCTTTGTCTGGAAGTGTAGCCCATGACACACAGCAGAGACCAGTCCAAGCAAACCAAAGGTCTTCAGACTGCTTCAGGGGGTCAGTGGTGCTGGGTATGCCCACTCTGCTGGTCTCTTGGACTGAGGGAGAATAGAGAACACTGCCCTTCTAGCTCAGAATCAGGTATAACACAGAATTCCAATGCCTAAATCCAGGGGATTGAATTCCCTGTCTTCTGACACAAATCTATCTAGGTGGAGACTGGATAAGGTTGTTTGTTTATTTGTTTTGGCTAATGTCTTTGCTCAATAAATCAGCCTTGTCATACGCTGGAGTCAGTTAGACCTGATTCTGTCACGTCCTCTACTATGTGACCCTGACAAATTGCTTAGCCTCCCTGAAACTCCATTCCTTAATCTAGAGAATGGGGCCCACCTTACAGATGTATCACATCTTTTTTTTTTTTTTTAATTTTATTTACTTATTTATTTTTGGCTATTCTGGGTTTTCACTGCAGCCACAGGCTCTTCTCTAGTTGCAGGGAGTGGGAGCTACTCTCTCGTTGAGGTGAGCAGGCTTCTTGTCACAGTGACTTCTTTTGTTGTGGAACTCAGGCTCTAGGTCTTCAGTAGTTGCGGCACATGGTCTCAATAGTTGCAGCTCCAAGGCTTTAGAGCACAGGCAGGATCTTCCCGGATCAGGGATCGAACCTATGTCTCCTGCATTGGCAGGCGAACTCTTCACCACTGAGCTACCAGGGAAGCCCTAGATGTATCACATCTTTCTTAACAGACTTTAGCCATGGCCACTCACTTTTATCATTATTATTGTGTCACTTTACTATAGTTTAATTCTACTTCCTCTATGCATTCTATCCTTAGTGCAGTCAGAAAAGCAGCTGGTCACCATCATTCCTATAGATAACTGCCTTCCAGAGACCTGAGAACAGTTAATACATTATTCTTCAGCCTCTAATCTTCAGGCTACACAATACCAATTTCATCTTCCGTCAAAAGTCCCATATGAAAATTCTGAATAATTCCATTTTTGCCTTATGATCAGTCTCCAGATTATTTTGGAGTGCCCAAACATGAGTGTATAATTTTAATAAGGGCCTGATAAAATGTTGAGCATTGTGAACATAAAATTTAATTAATCTAATTCATGCTTAACTTAGGTGCCCACTAGTATCCTATATAGAGAGTAATATATACATGTATATAGGTATTTGTTGTTGTTTTGTCACTAAGACCTGCCTGACTCTTTGCAACCACATAGACTATAACCCTCCAGGCTCCTCTGTCCATGAGATTTCCCAGGCAAGAATACTGGGATGGGTTGCCTTTTCCCTCTCCAGGGAATTTTCCCAACTCAGAAAGTGAACTCTAGTTTCCTGCATTGCAGACAGGTTCTTCACCATTGAGCTACCAAACATGTATTCCCTCGTGATTCAGTGGTAAACAACACATCTTCCAATGCTGGAGATGCAGGTTTGATCCCTGGGCTGGAAAGATTCCCTGGAGAAAGAAATGGCAACCCGCTGTAGTATTCTTGCCTGGGAAATCCTATGGACAGAGGAGCCTGACGGGCTGCAATCCATGGGGTCGCAGTGTCCAACTTTACAACAGAACAACAACCAGGGGAGCCTGTATACATGTATATATATATATATATATATACATTTATAATATATATGTATATAAATGTTAATTCAAATATGAAATGGAGAAAGGTCAGTGTTGGTTCCTTTCAGAAGGCAACCCCACAACTTATTTGCTGAGCTTCAGCCCATTTGCTGGAGGAAATAAAAGAGAAAGAACTACCAAAAGGAACTGTGAAGGAAATCATTAAAATAAGAAGCAATGCTCTTGAGAAGAGACTCTTTCTGCCCTATGAACCTCCTAAGCTCGAGCCCGTTCTCCCATGGTGACAGAGCAACTCATAGAAGTCTGTGCTTCCCTACCCCTGTGAGCAGGGCTGGGGTAGGACAGGAAATCACCACTCAGAAAATAAACGTCCCACCTGAGATAACTGCCTTCCAGAGACCTGAGAACAGTTAATACATTATTCTTCAGCCTCTAATCTTCAGGCTACACAATACCAATTTCATCTTCCGTCAAAAGTCCCATATGAAAATTCTGAATAATTCCATTTTTGCCTTATGATCAGTCTCCAGATTATTTTGGAGTGCCCAAACATGAGTGTATAATTTTAATAAGGGCCTGATAAAATGTTGAGCATTGTGAACATAAAATTTAATTAATCTAATTCATGCTTAACTTAGGTGCCCACTAGTATCCTATATAGAGAGTAATATATACATGTATATAGGTATTTGTTGTTGTTTTGTCACTAAGACCTGCCTGACTCTTTGCAACCACATAGACTATAACCCTCCAGGCTCCTCTGTCCATGAGATTTCCCAGGCAAGAATACTGGGATGGGTTGCCATTTCCCTCTCCAGGGAATTTTCCCAACTCAGAAAGTGAACTCTAGTTTCCTGCATTGCAGACAGGTTCTTCACCATTGAGCTACCAAACATGTTTTCCCCTCGTGATTCAGTGGTAAACAACACATCTTCCAATGCTGGAGATGCAGGTTTGATCCCTGGGCTGGAAAGATTCCCTGGAGAAAGAAATGGCAACCCGCTGTAGTATTCTTGCCTGGGAAATCCTATGGACAGAGGAGCCTGACGGGCTGCAATCCATGGGGTCGCAGTGTCCAACTTTACAACAGAACAACAACCAGGGGAGCCTGTATACATGTATATATATATATATATATATACATTTATAATATTTTTTGTATATAAATGTTAATTCAAATATGAAATGGAGAAAGGTCAGTGTTGGTTCCTTTCAGAAGGCAACCCCACAACTTATTTGCTGAGCTTCAGCCCATTTGCTGGAGGAAATAAAAGAGAAAGAACTACCAAAAGGAACTGTGAAGGAAATCATTAAAATAAGAAGCAATGCTCTTGAGAAGAGACTCTTTCTGCCCTATGAACCTCCTAAGCTCGAGCCCGTTCTCCCATGGTGACAGAGCAACTCATAGAAGTCTGTGCTTCCCTACCCCCTGGTGAGCAGGGCTGGGGTAGGACAGGAAATCACCACTCAGAAAATAAATGACCTGTCCCAGAGTCTTTTGTTAATGAATCCAGGGCATAATAAATCAAGGTGACCCAGTCTCAAGAAACACAAGCCTGTTTAAAAACAAAAAAAAAACCCTGAAAGCCCCAAGCCCCAGAGGTGAAGAAGAGGAGAAGGGAGAGACGGGACAGCAGGGAGTCCTAATAAATCACACCCAAATGAAATTATTGCAGATGTTTTCCCGTTCCAGACCCACTCAAGAGGCAGAGAACCAGACCCATGTGGCTTGAATGGAAGGGGCTATCCGTTAGGGAGGGAGACAGGAGACGGCAGGCCCCAGGGACACAGCCTCTCCTCTCGCAGCATCCCCAGGGCTGTCAGTGGCACAGGTCTGCAAGCTCCTTCTTAGTGTCTTCTAGTTGTCATGGGCCTCTTGGCTTTTTCATCTTGTCCCAGATGTCCCTCTTAATCAGCATGGTGGAGTGTCTGGAGTAGTGGCCTGCCTAAAGCCCCTTGGAGGAAAGAAGCAAGAGTTTCTTGTGTCACATGAGGGTCCCAGCTTCCTAGAATGGCAGGCTCCGTAAGATTGGAGTGGTCTGGTAAACCATTGCTGGGCCTTAGCTTACCAAAAAAACTACCAGTTCTCTAAAGGTGAAATTTAACAATAGGATACAAAGAATGTCGGGCTTCCCAGGTGGCACAGTTGTCAAAGAATCTGCCAACCAGTGCAGGAGATGCAGGAGAATGGGTTTGATCCCTGAGTCAGGAAGATCTCCTAGACTTGTCAGAAGGAAAAACTTGGCCAACCAGCTTGGGGAGGAGAACTGAAAAGAGCAAGTGAGCATAAGAAAAATGGGTTATCCCGTGGATAGAAAGCCCCAAATAGACTAGTTGCTGGAGGAAATAAAGAGAAAGAACTACCAAAAGGAACTGTGAAGGAAATCATTAAAATAAGAAGCAATGCTCTTGAGAAGAGACTCTTTCTGCCCTATGAACCTCCTAAGCTCGAGCCCGTTCTCCCATGGTGACAGAGCAACTCATAGAAGTCTGTGCTTCCCTACCCCCTGGTGAGCAGGGCTGGGGTAGGACAGGAAATCACCACTCAGAAAATAAATGACCTGTCCCAGAGTCTTTTGTTAATGAATCCAGGGCATAATAAATCAAGGTGACCCAGTCTCAAGAAACACAAGCCTGTTTAAAAACAAAAAACCCTGAAAGCCCCAAGCCCCAGAGGTGAAGAAGAGGAGAAGGGAGAGACGGGACAGCAGGGAGTCCTAATAAATCACACCCAAATGAAATTATTGCAGATGTTTTCCCGTTCCAGACCCACTCAAGAGGCAGAGAACCAGACCCATGTGGCTTGAATGGAAGGGGCTATCCGTTAGGGAGGGAGACAGGAGACGGCAGGCCCCAGGGACACAGCCTCTCCTCTCGCAGCATCCCCAGGGCTGTCAGTGGCACAGGTCTGCAAGCTCCTTCTTAGTGTCTTCTAGTTGTCATGGGCCTCTTGGCTTTTTCATCTTGTCCCAGATGTCCCTCTTAATCAGCATGGTGGAGTGTCTGGAGTAGTGGCCTGCCTAAAGCCCCTTGGAGGAAAGAAGCAAGAGTTTCTTGTGTCACATGAGGGTCCCAGCTTCCTAGAATGGCAGGCTCCCGTAAGATTGGAGTGGTCTGGTAAACCATTGCTGGGCCTTAGCTTACCAAAAAAACTACCAGTTCTCTAAAGGTGAAATTTAACAATAGGATACAAAGAATGTCGGGCTTCCCAGGTGGCACAGTTGTCAAAGAATCTGCCAACCAGTGCAGGAGATGCAGGAGAATGGGTTTGATCCCTGAGTCAGGAAGATCTCCTAGACTAGAAAATGGCAACCACTCAGATATTCTTGCCTGGAAAATCCGTGGATAGAAGAGCCCAGTAGGCTACAGTCCTTGGGGTCTAGGAGAACTGAACACAACTGAGCAAGTGAGCATAAGAAAGAATGTCACATTGAAAATAAATATTCCAGTCTCTAGTAGAAAACCTGCACCCTGTTGATATTGAAAAAGCAGTTCTAAGAGGGAAATTTATAGCAATACAATCCCACCTCAAGAACCTAGGAAAATATGGGCTTCCCGTGGTGGTCCAGTGGGTAAGGACACCACCTTGCGGTGCAAGGGCCACCGGTTCGACCACTGGCCTGGGAAGATCCCACGTGCCGCAGAGCGGCTGGACCAATGTGTCCAATCACCGAGCTGGAGCTCTGGAGTGCATGCGCCCAGAGCCGGTGCTCTGCAACAACAGAGACCACTGCGATGGGAGGCCCACATGGGCCAAAGGACAAAGATGGATGAAAATAGACAAATGAAAGACCAATAGAAGTGGCCCGCCCATCCCCCTCCCCCACCACCCCACCCCCCAAAAGATAAATAAATAAAAAATTAAAAAAAAAAAAAGAAACTAGGAAAATATGAAGCAGATGACCTAAACCTACGCTTAAAACAATTGGAGAAAGAAGAACAAACACTCCCCAAAGCCAGTGAAGAAGAGAAATCATAAGGATCAGAGCAGAAATAAATGATAAAGAAACAAAGGAAACAATAGTAAAGATAAATAAAACAAAAAGCTGGTTCTTCGAAAAGGTAAAATCGACAAGCCACTGGCAGATAAATTAAGAAAAAGAGAGAGAAGAACCAGATCAACAAAATCAAAAACGAAAAAGGAGAGATTACAACAGATAATGCAGAAACCCAAAGGATTCTAAGAGACTATTATGAACAACTCTACGGCAACAAACTGGACAACCTGGAAGAAATAGACAGTTTCTTGGGGAAGATTAATCTCCCAAGACTGAGCCAGGAAGAAACAGAAACTTTGAACAACCCAATCACAAGCTCAGAAATCGAATCTGTGATTAAAAATTACCCAAAAATAAAAGCCCAGGGCCAGAGGGCTTCACAGCCGAATTCTACCAAACATTTAAAGAAGAGCTAATGCATGTCCTTCTAAAACTCTTCCAAAAAATTGCACAGGAAGGAAAACTTCCAAACACATTCTACGAGGCCACCATCACCCTGATACCCAAACCAGGCAAAGACAACACAAAAAAAGAAAACTATAGGCCAATTTCACCGATGAACTTAGATGCCAAGATCCTCAACAAAATCCTAGCAAACAGAATTCAACAACACATCAAAAACTCATACACCATGATCAAGTCGGGTTATCCCAGGCATGCAAGGATTCTTCAATATCCAGAAATCAATCAATGTGATACACCATATCAACAAATTGAGAGACAAAAATCACACGATCATCTCAATAGATGCAGAAAACGTCTTTGACAAAGTACAACATCCATTTATGATAAAAACTCTTCAGAAAATGGGCATAGAAGGAACCTATCTCAACATAATAAAAGCCATATATGAGAAGCCCACAGCGAACATTATCCTCAACGGTGAAAAACTGAAAGCATTCCCTCTAAGATCAGGAACAAGACAGGGGTGCCCACTTTCACCACTACTATTCAACATAGTCCTGGAAGTTCTAGCAACAGCAATAAGAGAAGAGAAAGAAATCAAAGGAATCCAGATTGGAAAGGAAGAAGTCAAGCTCTCTCTTTTTGCAGACGACATGATATTATACATAGAAAATCCCAAAGACTCTATGACAAAGCTACTAGAGCTAATCAAGGAATTCAGCAAAGTCGCAGGATACAAAGTCAACACACAGAAATCACTGGCATTCCTATACACAAACAATGAAAAATCAGAAAACGAAATCAAAGAGGCAATCCCCTTCACCACTGCAACCAAAAGAATCAGATACCTAGGAATAAACCTACCCAAAGAAACAAAAGAACTGGACACAGAAAATTACAAGACACTCATGAGAGACATTAAAGAAGACTTAAACAGATGGAGAGATATTCCATGTTCTGGATCGGAAGAATCAATATTGTGAAAATGACCATACTACCAAATATCATCTACAGATTCAATGCAATCCCTATTCAACTTCCATTGACATTTTTCACAGAACTAGACCAAAGAATAACACAGTTCATATGGAAGCACAAAAGACCTTGAATAGCCAAAGCAATCCTGAGAAAGAAAAACGGAGCTGGAGGGATCAGCCTCCCTAACTTCAGACTCTACTACAAAGCAACAGTCATCAAGACAGTATGGTACTGGCACAAAAACAGAACTATAGACCAATGGAACAAGATAGAGAACCCAGAGATAAACCCACACACCTATGGGTACCTTATTTTTGACAAAGGAGGCGAAACTATAAAATGGGACAAAGACAGCCTCTTCAACAAGTGGTGCTGGGAAAATTGGACAGCTACCTGCAAAAAAATGAAGTTGGAACATTCCCTGACACCATACACAAAGATCAACTCAAAATGGATTAAAGACCTAAATGTAAGATCAGAAACCATCAACCTCTTAGAGGAGAATATAGGCCAAACCCTCAAGGACATCAATCAAAGCAAGATCTTCTCTGACCCACCTACTAGAATAGCGGAACTGAAAAGAAAAGTGAACATGTGGGACCTCATGAAACTTAAAAGCTTTTGTACAGCAAAAGAAATTTTAAAAAGCTGGACACCCCACAGAGTGGGAGAAAATCATATCAAATGAAACAACAGACAAAGAATTAATCTCCAAAATCTACAAGCAACTCAGACAACTCAGCACAGGGAAAACGAACAACCCAATCAAAAAATGGGAAAAAGATCTAAAGAGACATCTCCCCAAAGAGGACATACAGGTGGCCCAAAAGCACATGAAATGATGTTCAACCTCGCTTATTATTAGAGAAATGCAAATTAAAACCACAATGAGATACCACCTCACACCTGTCAGAATGGCCATCATCAATAAATCGACAGACAATAAATTCTGGAGAGGGTGCAGAGAAAAGGGAACCCTCTTGCATTGCTGGTGGGAATGTAAATTGATACAGCCTCTGTGGAAGACAGTATGGAGATTCCTTAAACAACTAAAAATAGAAGCACCCTATGACCCAGCAATCCCACTATTAGGCCTATATCCTGATGAAGTCAAAACTGAAAGAAGCACCTGTACTCCAATGTTCATTGCAGCTCTCTATACAATAGCCAGAACTTGGAAGCAACCTAGATGTCCGTCGACAAATGAATGGATCCAGAAGCTCTGGTACATATATACAATGGAATACTACTCAGCTGTTAAAAGAAATGCAGAAGACTCAGTCCTAATGAGGTGGCCAGCTCTAGAACCTATCATAAAAAGTGAAGTAAGTCAAAAAGAGAAAGACAAGTACAGTATACTAACTCATATATATGGAATCTAGTAAGATGGTCATGATAACACACGCAGTGAACTCATGGAAAAACAGAGAATAGACATAAGGACATTGTGGAGAACGAACAGTGAGAGGGAGGCATAGAAGAGTAACATCAAAACCTATACTGGCACGTTTGGAAAAGATAGCTATTGTCATTGTGCTAAGGGAATAGGTGTGCCTACAGTCACTTGGGGCGATGGTCTTGAGGAGTGGGGAGGGGAGGGGCAGGAAAAAAAACCCTTAAAATAAAGGAATACGAATGAAAAGCAAAAGTGAATCTTCTCTGACCCACCTACTAGAATAGCGGAACTGAAAAGAAAAGTGAACATGTGGGACCTCATGAAACTTAAAAGCTTTTGTACAGCAAAAGAAATTTTAAAAAGCTGGACACCCCACAGAGTGGGAGAAAATCATATCAAATGAAACAACAGACAAAGAATTAATCTCCAAAATCTACAAGCAACTCAGACAACTCAGCACAGGGAAAACGAACAACCCAATCAAAAAATGGGAAAAAGATCTAAAGAGACATCTCCCCAAAGAGGACATACAGGTGGCCCAAAAGCACATGAAATGATGTTCAACCTCGCTTATTATTAGAGAAATGCAAATTAAAACCACAATGAGATACCACCTCACACCTGTCAGAATGGCCATCATCAATAAATCGACAGACAATAAATTCTGGAGAGGGTGCAGAGAAAAGGGAACCCTCTTGCATTGCTGGTGGGAATGTAAATTGATACAGCCTCTGTGGAAGACAGTATGGAGATTCCTTAAACAACTAAAAATAGAAGCACCCTATGACCCAGCAATCCCACTATTAGGCCTATATCCTGATGAAGTCAAAACTGAAAGAAGCACCTGTACTCCAATGTTCATTGCAGCTCTCTATACAATAGCCAGAACTTGGAAGCAACCTAGATGTCCGTCGACAAATGAATGGATCCAGAAGCTCTGGTACATATATACAATGGAATACTACTCAGCTGTTAAAAGAAATGCAGAAGACTCAGTCCTAATGAGGTGGCCAGCTCTAGAACCTATCATAAAAAGTGAAGTAAGTCAAAAAGAGAAAGACAAGTACAGTATACTAACTCATATATATGGAATCTAGTAAGATGGTCATGATAACACACGCAGTGAACTCATGGAAAAACAGAGAATAGACATAAGGACATTGTGGAGAACGAACAGTGAGAGGGAGGCATAGAAGAGTAACATCAAAACCTATACTGGCACGTTTGGAAAAGATAGCTATTGTCATTGTGCTAAGGGAATAGGTGTGCCTACAGTCACTTGGGGCGATGGTCTTGAGGAGTGGGGAGGGGGGGGAGGGGCAGACCAGGGATGTGCATGTGGATGATCTGGGAACATACATGTCTGTGAACAACAAAACTCTGTAAAATCTTTAAAATAAAGAATTAAAAATTAAAAAAAAAAAAAAAGATAACCGGCACCCTGTTGATCTCAGGTAAGCTGTAATGTGAGACTGTTATAGGCAGAGGACTTTAATCTAGAGCCATTAATAGCCTGATAAGATAGATGAGGGTCCCAGTTTCATATGCTGGACCCACTTGTCCCTATTTGACTAATACAGAAACTAAGGTCAAAAGAGGCCAAAAAATCAATACAAAAGGCATTTGTAGGGCTTTCTTGGTGGCCCAGTGGGTAAAGGAGTCTGCTTTGTAGTGCAAAGGGCGCTGGTTGGATCCCTGGCCCAGGAAGATCCCATGTGCCATGGAGCAGCTGGGCCAGTGCGTTCAATTATGAGCCGGCACTCTGGAGCTCATGTGCCCAGAGTTGGTGCTCTGCAATGAGAGAGGCCACTGCAATGGGAGGCCCACACATGTTAAAGAATAAAAATATGGATGAAGATGAATATAAATAAAAGAGGCATGATGGGGAAAAGAAAAAAAATGTATTAAAAAAAAAGGGCATTTGTAACACACTTGGCAGTTTTTAAAGAGTGTGCAGCCAGTTAAACAGGTTGTTCTTCCCTTTGCTAAAGATGAGGAAACCTGGGATGAGAGGGATGGGAAAAAAACCTCTCCAGGACACACAGTTAATGTGTGGAGGTACTCCTGCCCACACCCAAGTTCTGGAACTTGTCTGTTGTCCTTTCTGTTCAATACATCTATTTGCCAAGGTCCCATGATGAACACAGGGACTTCCCTATTCGCTCAGTGGAAAAGAATCCATGCACAATGCAGGAGATGAAGAAGCCCCAGATTTGATCCCTGGGTCAGGAAGATCCCTTGGTGAAGGAAATGGCAACCCATTCCAGTATTCTTGCCTAGAGAATCCCATTGACAGAGGAGCCTGATGAGGTCGCAAACAGTCAGACTCAACTGAGCAAATGAGCGTGCATCCATACATAAAAAATCGTGTACAATGAGTACTATGCTATTAGGGAAAGGATAATGAAACTAGGAGACTAAACTTTGGCCAAGGTTCATGACAATGTAGTGTTAAGAGGTAGCTATAAAATAGATGAATGGATAAGAGGAAACTGGTGAGAGATTTTTTCCCATTCTCCTTGATGTATAAACTTGTCATCCAGTCATTTCCCTTCCTCTTTATAAGCATGAACTCTCTGATCACTCCTCATGCTTATGGTCATTTCAAAGGAAATAGCATCACACCAACTGCTTCTTTTTAAAATTATCAGCATAATGAATTCAATTTCAGTGACCATCATTACCACTACTAGTTTGCATGGTGTGGTTCAGTTGCTAAGTTATGTCCAACTCTTGTGACCCCAGGGACTGTAGCCTTATAGGCTCCTCTGTCCATGGGATCCTCCAGGCAAGAATACTAGAGTGGGTTGCCATTTCCTTCTCTAGGAGATCTTCTTGATCCAGGAATCAAACCTGGGTCTCCTGTATTGCAAGCAAATTCTTTACTAACTGAGCTACAAGGGAAGCCTACTAGTTTATATAGTACTTTGTAAGTTAACCAAATTCCTTCATATCTGTTCCTACCTCTGAACCTCCTAATAAGGATTGTTATTTACCCTTGGATAAACTGGGATCAGAGTGATTTTCCCAGAACCACACCACAGATTAGAATGGAGATGTTCTCCCTAGCCTGCTCTGCTTCCAAAACAAATACAAGTAACCAGATGCCTTTTTCTATCTCATTTATTTATTTATTTTTTAAATTTTGGCCTCTTTTATTGGTCTTTCATTTATTTATTTTCATCCATATTTGTTCTTTGGCCTGTGTTGGCCTCCCATTGCAGTGGTCTCTCTCGTTGCAGAGCACTGGCTCTGGGCGCATGGGTTCCAGAGCACTGGCTCCTAATTGGCACACCAGTACAGTCACTCCATGGCATGTGGGATCTTCCCAGGCCAGGGATCGAACTGGCGCCCCTGCACTGCAAGGCAGACTCTTTACCCATTGGACCACCAGAGAAGCCCTCCATCTCAGTTTTGGTGTGTGTGTGTGTTTTTATTTTTTTCGTTTGTTTTTTTTCGTATTCCCCCAGTTCTGCAGTGAGAGATGTCAGTGTCTCCCTCCAGGGTTCTCCATAGACCTTCTATACTAGCTCTGCTTCCTTTAAAAATAAGATAATGAGCATTATGCTCTAATCCAAATAAGAATCCCAAGTACTGCTCAACCAAACATAGTCATCAGTCATAACAGGAAGATGCCACAGCAGGCTACCTAAACAAACCAAAATAAACCCATAACTTTAAATTGGTCCAGGACCTAAATCTCAGGACAGCAGGCACACCCATTAAAATTAGGACTATTCCAAGTATTTCAAGCAGAATAGCAGCCTCCTGCCAAGGCAGAATACTGCTTAGGTTTCCTTTTCTTGTTTTTTGTTGGTTTTTGGTTTTCTTGTTTTGGTTTGACTTTTGGTTCTGCTTTACGAGTTCAAATCTTTCACACTTAGATGTGGACTCTCAGCTTGGTACCCAGAGCCAAGAAGCCCAGGATGTGGGCATTTTGGTGAATTCTGGCATATCAATTTTCTGTTATGAAAGTCAGTCCATTATTCAACAGATTAGCCTGGCTTCCTACTATGTACCAGGGGCTGTGTTAGGTGGTGAAGAAGATTGAGACTTATATTTATACTATCTTGGCCACTGAATATCTGGGAGACCTTGGGCCAGAAACTCTGCCTTTAAGGATTGAAACTCCTGCCTCTGTCAAGTGTAAAAGTAGATTGTTCTGCCTCTAGGTTCTTTCTAACTTTGCTGTCCTACAGTTCACAGGAAACTGCGCTTGCTCGCAGTGTAGAGGCCTAAGAACAGCACCTAAGAAGAAGAATATGGTCCTTTTGATTTACTTATGTAAAAAACTGGAAAAGGAGGTATTCTACAAAGAAATCAGGCTTTGTCATGTAAGATGGGGCTGGAGGGGCAGCGCAGGGAAGAATGGCTACCAAGTCTTAACAATCCATTGTATATTACATCAAAAGAGAATTCTAAAATACAAATATGCATATCACTTTATGCTCCTTTCTGATACAAGTTTTATGTAGCAGTTCTTGCATAATATTTTTTATCTGTTATTTTGTGTATACATTCTGTATATCAAAAAGTGTATGATTTTCTCATTGTTTTTAATAGATGAGAGCATTCCATCCTATCATATCATAGGTTTCTTATTTATTCACAAATGGTGGGACATTTGGAATACATTGGGTTTTTCTTCTTTTATTAATATCACTGGTATAAATTTCCCCCTAATTATTTCCTGTGGACATTCATGGAAAAAATTAAATTTCTAAATCAGTGATGTGATCTGTTTTCAAAGCTTCAACTCATTGATAATAATATCAGCAGGTTATGAACATTTTTGGTTTTCTATATCCCTATCTAAAGTGCATATAATAATTTAAATTTCTTTTTGGTAATTTAAAATTGTATAATGTTTCTACTATTATAACATGAAATTGCTTATATTTTAATTTCTTTCACTGTTACTGAGGCTGATCTCTTTTCCATGGGTTGAATAATTTTCCATATTATGTGAATAATATATTCTCGTCTTTTGACCCCATGCACAATGATATTTGAAAAACATGTTAAGGTTTTTGTGGGCCAGATTCTTCATCATTATTGATGTTGTGGATACCCAAATGTGGAAACAATCATCATGAAGGAAGTGGAGATTTTTGTCTTATTTTGTTCACTGAAGTATCCCAAGAACCTAAAATAAAGTATATAGAAGGTGCATATCATGTGAGTACTCAGTTAGTGGAAATTTAATACTATGTATTGGGACAAATATGAAACTCTGACTTTGAGGATTGAAACTCCTGCCTCTGTCAAGTGTAAAAGTAGATTGTTCTGCCTCTAGGTTCTTTCTAACTTTGCTGTCCTACAGTTCACAGGAAACTGCGCTTGCTCGCAGTGTAGAGGCCTAAGAACAGCACCTAAGAAGAAGAATATGGTCCTTTTGATTTACTTATGTAAAAAACTGGAAAAGGAGGTATTCTACAAAGAAATCAGGCTTTGTCATGTAAGATGGGGCTGGAGGGGCAGCGGGGGAAGAATGGCTATCTAGTCTTAAAAATCCATTGTATATTACATCAAAAGAGAATTCTAAAATACAAATATGCATATCACTTTATGCTCCTTTCTGATACAAGTTTTATGTAGCAGTTCTTGCATAATATTTTTTATCTGTTATTTTGTGTATACATTCTGTATATCAAAAAGTGTATGATTTTCTCATTGTTTTTAATAGATGAGAGCATTCCATCCTATCATATCATAGGTTTCTTATTTATTCACAAATGGTGGGACATTTGGAATACATTGGGTTTTTCTTCTTTTATTAATATCACTGGTATAAATTTCCCCCTAATTATTTCCTGTGGACATTCATGGAAAAAATTAAATTTCTAAATCAGTGATGTGATCTGTTTTCAAAGCTTCAACTCATTGATAATAATATCAGCAGGTTATGAACATTTTTGGTTTTCTATATCCCTATCTAAAGTGCATATAATAATTTAAATTTCTTTTTGGTAATTTAAAATTGTATAATGTTTCTACTATTATAACATGAAATTGCTTATATTTTAATTTCTTTCACTGTTACTGAGGCTGATCTCTTTTCCATGGGTTGAATAATTTTCCATATTATGTGAATAATATATTCTCGTCTTTTGACCCCATGCACAATGATATTTGAAAAACATGTTAAGGTTTTTGTGGGCCAGATTCTTCATCATTATTGATGTTGTGGATACCCAAATGTGGAAACAATCATCATGAAGGAAGTGGAGATTTTTGTCTTATTTTGTTCACTGAAGTATCCCAAGAACCTAAAATAAAGTATATAGAAGGTGCATATCATGTGAGTACTCAGTTAGTGGATAAATATTTATGAGATGCCTACTATGTATTGGGACAAATATGAACATTCAGTTTTGGCATGGAGAATGAGAAGTAAATAAGGTCGAAATAGAGTAAAAGAAGGGGTGTTTCTCACTTCAGAATTTTAAAAATTTATTCAAGATGAATGGCAAGGGATCTTGCCAAGGTAACTATTGAGAAGTTCCTCTAGTTAATGCCTTAATATTACCAAAACATGGCACCGGTATTTGTACGTTTTGTATGCTCCCCCCTCTTCTGTGTGCATTAATACAGCAGACCAACTTCAATATTATCATACTGTGAGCCTAATTCAAATAACAAACACTTTCTCAGCCTTTACTTTAATAAGCTGACACTGAAGTAGTCACAGGATACTTATCCAAAGAACAGAGTTCCTGTATGTGCATGCAACAGAATACTATATATCAAGAAAAAGGAGCAAACTACAAACTACCGTATGTATAAAATTGAAAACCTCATTAGGTGAAACTAACATACAAAAAATTACTCATTGTATGACTCCACTTACATGAAATGCCCAGAAAAGATAATCTATCAAGTTAGAAAGTAGATTACCGGTTGCCTGGGACTGGGGAATGGGGTGACTGCAAATGGGCACATGGGATCTCTTTGGGGTGGCAGAGGTGTTCTAACACGGTGATGACTACACAAGTCTGTAAAATTACTGAAAATCCAGTGTGGTGGCTCAGACAGTAAAGAACCTGCCTAATATCAGCAGGTTATAATTTTGGTTTTCTATATCCCTATCTAAAGTGATATTTTTTTGGGCTTATATTTTATTTTTCTTTCACTGTTACTGAGGCTGATCTCTTTTCCATGGGTTGAATAATTTTCCATATTATGTGAATAATATATTCTCGTCTTTTGACCCCATGCACAATGATATTTGAAAAACATGTTAAGGTTTTTGTGGGCCAGATTCTTCATCATTATTGATGTTGTGGATACCCAAATGTGGAAACAATCATCATGAAGGAAGTGGAGATTTTTGTCTTATTTTGTTCACTGAAGTATCCCAAGAACCTAAAATAAAGTATATAGAAGGTGCATATCATGTGAGTACTCAGTTAGTGGATAAATATTTATGAGATGCCTACTATGTATTGGGACAAATATGAACATTCAGTTTTGGCATGGAGAATGAGAAGTAAATAAGGTCGAAATAGAGTAAAAGAAGGGGTGTTTCTCACTTCAGAATTTTAAAAATTTATTCAAGATGAATGGCAAGGGATCTTGCCAAGGTAACTATTGAGAAGTTCCTCTAGTTAATGCCTTAATATTACCAAAACATGGCACCGGTATTTGTACGTTTTGTATGCTCCCCCCTCTTCTGTGTGCATTAATACAGCAGACCAACTTCAATATTATCATACTGTGAGCCTAATTCAAATAACAAACACTTTCTCAGCCTTTACTTTAATAAGCTGACACTGAAGTAGTCACAGGATACTTATCCAAAGAACAGAGTTCCTGTATGTGCATGCAACAGAATACTATATATCAAGAAAAAGGAGCAAACTACAAACTACCGTATGTATAAAATTGAAAACCTCATTAGGTGAAACTAACATACAAAAAATTACTCATTGTATGACTCCACTTACATGAAATGCCCAGAAAAGATAATCTATCAAGTTAGAAAGTAGATTACCGGTTGCCTGGGACTGGGGAATGGGGTGACTGCAAATGGGCACATGGGATCTCTTTGGGGTGGCAGAGGTGTTCTAACACGGTGATGACTACACAAGTCTGTAAAATTACTGAAAATCCAGTGTGGTGGCTCAGACAGTAAAGAACCTGCCTCCATTGCAGGAGACCCAGGTTCGATCCCTGGGTCAGGAAGATCCCCTGAAGAAGGGCATGGCAACCACTTAAGTATTCTTGCCTAGAGAATTCCATGGACAGAGGAGCCTGGGAGACTACAGTCCATGGAGGTCACAGAGAGTCAAACACAACTGAGCCACTAACACTTTCGCTTTCAATGAACTGTACACTGAAAATGAGTGGATTTTATGAGATTTTTAATTATACTTCAGGAAAGCTGATTAAAAGAGGTGAGTGACTATCATAATCTTTACCCTTTCAAAAAAAAAAAAACAGTCCCCAGAGCAGGCAGGCAGTTAGAACACTATCAGTTAAAAGCTGCCAAGAAAGGGAGCCCGGGGGCTCTGGGAGCGCTCAGGCCCCTAACCCAGTCCCGGTGCTCAAGGGAAGTTTCCTGGAGGAGTTGATGTCTGGCTGGGAGGAACTACTGCATGCAGAATAAGTGGAAGTGACAGAGTGGAAGAGACACCACACCAAGTCAGTCATAGCTGTATTCAGGTGCACGGGAGGTAGTGCAGAGGCCAATTCGCACCTTGTTCTGAGTTTATCAGGTTTCAGAGGAAGCTAATCACTGGGAAAAGCTTTGTATGTGGATGACAGCTGTCTTCTACCAAATACCTTGCCATGAGAAAAGAACTGTACATTCAGTAAAAATAATCCTGCATGGCAGGATTACGATGCAGAAACAGGCAAAGAGAGGCTCCTTGGTAGGAGTAACTTCCCTAATACAAGCAGCCGAGGTGGGATTCAGATGTATGTCTGGGTATGAAGTCATACTTTTCCCATCCCACCATCTCCTTTACCACTACACAGCCACGAGACGACTGCCAGTGTGGAAACAATGACCTTGGCTGGGAAGGACATAAGTTTTGCTGATTTACTCTGAAGAATTCATAAAACTCACCTGCAAAGAATTTTGCAAACATCTCAGAGCCACAGCCTTTGCAATTTATCACCATCCTTAGCGCACTGCTCTGTATAGAGCAGGCAGACGTGTGAAATGTACTGCTCCCTATTCAGCTTCAGCTGTGTGAGTAAAATCCAATAACCTTGGTTAAGATAAGTTAAAGGATATTGACCTCCTAAAAGAACTAGCTAGAAAACTTTTAAAGGCCACAAAAATCTTATTCGTTAACACATAGCCATAATCCAAAATCCTCATTAAATGCCTTTCAATAATAATTTTAGATGCTCACACAAAGAGCTTAAAATGGTAAAACCTAAACAATTTCTTTTTAAAGAAAAAATTTGATCTCTTTAAAAATGTGTTTTAGCTTTTTAATTATACTTCAGGAAAGCTGATTAAAAGAGGTGAGTGACTATCATAATCTTTACCCTTTCAAAAAAAAAAAAAACAGTCCCCAGAGCAGGCAGGCAGTTAGAACCCTCTCAGTTAAAAGCTGCCAAGAAAGGGGGCCCGGGGGCGCTGGGAGCCCCCAGGCCCCACACCCAGCCCCGGGGCTCCAGGGAAGTTTCCTGGAGGAGTTGATGTCTGGCTGGGAGGAACTACTGCATGCAGAATAAGTGGAAGTGACAGAGTGGAAGAGACACCACACCAAGTCAGTCATAGCTGTATTCAGGTGCACGGGAGGTAGTGCAGAGGCCAATTCGCACCTTGTTCTGAGTTTATCAGGTTTCAGAGGAAGCTAATCACTGGGAAAAGCTTTGTATGTGGATGACAGCTGTCTTCTACCAAATACCTTGCCATGAGAAAAGAACTGTACATTCAGTAAAAATAATCCTGCATGGCAGGATTACGATGCAGAAACAGGCAAAGAGAGGCTCCTTGGTAGGAGTAACTTCCCTAATACAAGCAGCCGAGGTGGGATTCAGATGTATGTCTGGGTATGAAGTCATACTTTTCCCATCCCACCATCTCCTTTACCACTACACAGCCACGAGACGACTGCCAGTGTGGAAACAATGACCTTGGCTGGGAAGGACATAAGTTTTGCTGATTTACTCTGAAGAATTCATAAAACTCACCTGCAAAGAATTTTGCAAACATCTCAGAGCCACAGCCTTTGCAATTTATCACCATCCTTAGCGCACTGCTCTGTATAGAGCAGGCAGACGTGTGAAATGTACTGCTCCCTATTCAGCTTCAGCTGTGTGAGTAAAATCCAATAACCTTGGTTAAGATAAGTTAAAGGATATTGACCTCCTAAAAGAACTAGCTAGAAAACTTTTAAAGGCCACAAAAATCTTATTCGTTAACACATAGCCATAATCCAAAATCCTCATTAAATGCCTTTCAATAATAATTTTAGATGCTCACACAAAGAGCTTAAAATGGTAAAACCTAAACAATTTCTTTTTAAAGAAAAAATTTGATCTCTTTAAAAAATGTGTTTTAGCTTTTCTTTTACATCAAGAATTGCTCTTCCCCCTCCCTCACCTTTGACCCAAGTGTATCTCTTCCTTTTGGGAAACTGTGAGTTGACTTGGGTGAGGCAAAGACACACATTCTTCTCTTAAAAGAACAGACTTGCATTCCTTTGAGTAAAATAAATTAGGCTCAGTTTCTCTGTCCATTAATTATGTGGAATAAACAACCTTCCAGTGCTCAGAAAGCTGCCCAGGAGACCAGCACAAATTTCCTCCTCAGACTCAGGGGAAAGATCACTTGACTATCCAGGAGAACGCCTGTGGTCTGAGAGGACTCAGAACTTTGGAACAGGCAAGGCTTTGCCGCCAGATGTTTGTAAGAAATGCACTGGTGGAGACAATCCCATGATACAATCCACAGAGGACTGCTGTGTTGCGGGGAGGGGGCTCGAATTGCACAGGAGCAACCAAGTGAGAAGGAATTTGCATTCAATGCTGCCCCTCAGGAATATCCAGCCCTAACCCTGAAAATGGCCCCTGGAGTCAGGGAGTGTACCCTCCCCCTCAAGTACTTATGTTATTTCAGTTAGTCTTAAAAGAAGTCAGGAACATCACTCCATGAAAGAGGGTAGCTAAGAGGAAGGTAATGCAGAGCCTCTGACATTCAGTAGTCAAAATGAACTGGCTGGGATTTGCAAGAGCGTCCACCGTCACCACTGCAAATCTACAGACAAGGAGAAACATGGTTAATGAGAGGGAGGTTTCAAAGTTGGAAATATGTTTGTATTTTTGGCCATTATGCATTGACCAACACTCCCATTCATTATCCCCTTCCTCCATACCAAGAGAGCCTTGATTTTATTATAAGCTGCAGCAGTGCTGTCCATTAAACCATTCAACTTCCCAGACTCCATTGCAGCCAGGATGGGCCGTGAAACTGTACTGCTCCCTATTCAGCTTCAGCTGTGTGAGTAAAATCCAATAACCTTGGTTAAGATAAGTTAAAGGATATTGACCTCCTAAAAGAACTAGCTAGAAAACTTTTAAAGGCCACAAAAATCTTATTCGTTAACACATAGCCATAATCCAAAATCCTCATTAAATGCCTTTCAATAATAATTTTAGATGCTCACACAAAGAGCTTAAAATGGTAAAACCTAAACAATTTCTTTTTAAAGAAAAAATTTGATCTCTTTAAAAAATGTGTTTTAGCTTTTCTTTTACATCAAGAATTGCTCTTCCCCCTCCCTCACCTTTGACCCAAGTGTATCTCTTCCTTTTGGGAAACTGTGAGTTGACTTGGGTGAGGCAAAGACACACATTCTTCTCTTAAAAGAACAGACTTGCATTCCTTTGAGTAAAATAAATTAGGCTCAGTTTCTCTGTCCATTAATTATGTGGAATAAACAACCTTCCAGTGCTCAGAAAGCTGCCCAGGAGACCAGCACAAATTTCCTCCTCAGACTCAGGGGAAAGATCACTTGACTATCCAGGAGAACGCCTGTGGTCTGAGAGGACTCAGAACTTTGGAACAGGCAAGGCTTTGCCGCCAGATGTTTGTAAGAAATGCACTGGTGGAGACAATCCCATGATACAATCCACAGAGGACTGCTGTGTTGGGGAGGGGCTCTGAATTGCACAGGAGCAACCAAGTGAGAAGGAATTTGCATTCAATGCTGCCCCTCAGGAATATCCAGCCCTAACCCTGAAAATGGCCCCTGGAGTCAGGGAGTGTACCCTCCCCCTCAAGTACTTATGTTATTTCAGTTAGTCTTAAAAGAAGTCAGGAACATCACTCCATGAAAGAGGGTAGCTAAGAGGAAGGTAATGCAGAGCCTCTGACATTCAGTAGTCAAAATGAACTGGCTGGGATTTGCAAGAGCGTCCACCGTCACCACTGCAAATCTACAGACAAGGAGAAACATGGTTAATGAGAGGGAGGTTTCAAAGTTGGAAATATGTTTGTATTTTTGGCCATTATGCATTGACCAACACTCCCATTCATTATCCCCTTCCTCCATACCAAGAGAGCCTTGATTTTATTATAAGCTGCAGCAGTGCTGTCCATTAAACCATTCAACTTCCCAGACTCCATTGCAGCCAGGATGGGCCACGTAATCCACTTCTGGCCAATGACATGTGAGCAGACTTTCGGGGGTCGGGGTTGACCATTGAGCAATTGCAACAAGGTGCACAAGTGCTGGTCGGCCACCTGTACACTGTGTGTTGGGTCTTGATTGCCTGCAGTCAAGCATAACCTCTGATTGCTAGCAATTTTAATGGAATTGAATTCAGCAGTGATCACCCATGATGTCTTAAGTTTGGGGATATGAGAATGAGACAGATAAAATCCACTGCCCTCAGAAAGTTTACGAACTAGGGCACAAGAAAAAATACATAAACCATTCTAATGTAGTGGATACCTTCTACAGTGGAGGCTTGTTTAAAGTGTTATGGGGGCTTCCCTGGTGGTCCAGTGGGTGGGGACACAGCCTTGCAGTGCAAGGGGTGCCAGTTCGATCCTTGGCCTGGGAAAATCCCACGTGCCGCGGACCGGCTGGACCGATGTGTCCAATTACCAAGCCGGAGCTCTGGAGTGCATGCGCCCAGAGCCGGTGCTCTGCGACAGCAGATGCCACGGCGATGGGAGACCCACGCGGACCAAAGAACAAAGATGGATGAAACTAGACAAATGAAAGACCAGTGGAAGTGGCCTTCCCACCCCCCTCCCTCCCCACCCCCACCAAAATAAATAAATAAAATAAAGTGTTATGGGAGTATCCATCGTTATTAATAAGGAAGCAAAATGAACTTGTGTGACATTATAAGTTATTTTCACCTCTTATATAATATATATATATATTCACACATATAGGTAAATCCAATAAACTCGCCAAATATCCACAATTCATATTATTGATATTGCCTGTCAAGTCATGAAGTCACAGTTATTTTTTTCCTCCCTAAGTACCACTTTACCCTTGTTTATTTTCTCTGGAGGGGTCAGAGGACCTCCATGTTTCCTAAGTAAATTTCTCAAACCTTTGGCAATTCCTTATATACAAGAGAAACCCCAAGAAGTCCATGAAAAAATAAACTCAGACTCAAAGAGCAGTAGCAACAAAGGACAGTTGGTCTGAAACACACCCGGAAGTGGATGCCATAGTGCAGTAGCCACATTTTCACCCAGGGCAGCACCTACTACCGGAGCGGCTGCCCCTGCCCTTGCCTCTCTCCCTGATTTGTGATTCTCTCTGTGCTTTCCTCTTTCCTTGTCGTCCCCTGCCTCATTCCCCATCATCTCTCCTTAGTTGCTGGATGGCATCCCTTCACTCCACTTTCCAACAACACTCTCCATCTCTCTCTGCCTTATCCAACTGTGAGTTAAGAATAATGATGTTTTAAAATGTTATTTGCAGCTTTTATTGAAGAGCTTTTTATCCAAGATTTTAATTTTTTATAAGTTGATAAGATTAACTATTTTGCAAAAACAAAAATAAATTGCTTTAAAATTTTTGAAGAGGAATACATTCACATGGTTCAAAATTTAGGAATTTTGAAAGTATATGTGTGAAATATCTGCCACCTAAGTCATTTGCTCAGGGAAACCAACATTACCATTTTTGTGTGTATATTTACATGATTATTTTATGTGCAGGTAAGTATGTACACTCATTTCCCCACTCTGTTGTTTTTCTCCACAAAAGGCTTGCATATACTACATACCTCGGGGCTTCCCAGGTGGCACTAGTGGTAAAAAAAAACCCATTGCCTGCCAATGCAGGGGGACTTAAGAAATGTGTTTTGATCCCTGGGTGGGGAAGATACCCTGGAGGAGGGCATGGCAACCCACTCCAGTGTTCTTGCCTGGAGAATCCCATGGCCAGAGGAACTTGGTGGGCTACAGTCCACAGGGTCGCAAAGAGTTGGACATGTCCGAAGTGACTTGGCACACACACACTACATATCTTTTTTTTTTTTTTTTGCTTAATATATATTAAAAATCTTTCATATCAGCACATAAAAAATTTTGTGTTCTGATTCCTTTTTAAGAAGGAAATGGGTTTTTTCCTAGAAATTTAGCATAATTTAACCCCCTATTGATGGACATTTGTTTCCAACCTTTTATTATTAAAATAGTGATACAATAAGTAGTATTATTCTGCATCATTTCACAGATAAGAGAGTATTGTTGGATAAAATTCCAAGAAGGGAGCTAAATAGTATGAACACTTGTGATTATGATGATATTGTCTAATGTCTCTTCATAAAATATATTACTTTACACTTTACTTACAGTGTATGGAAATGTATATTTCCCTAAACCTTCAACAACTCAATTTATCAAACTTTTTGGACTTTGTCAATTTGATAACTGAAAGGATAGCATGTCAGTGGATTTTTAAGTAATACCTCTTATTATGAATACCATCGTTCATCTTTCACACATTTCAGAGCTATTTATGTTTTCTTTCTGCTAAAAATCTATTAATATCATTTACCCTTTCTTCTTTTGTGTTGGTAAGATTTTTTACTGATTTTTTCCGAGTTATTTATTCATGAGGAAAATTAAACATTTGTGATATAATATGCATATTTTCCTCCAGTGCGGCATGTGTCTTTTGATTCTACTTATCATGGACCTTTACCCTGAGGTCCATATATAGTCAAATTAATTAATCTTTTTACTTCTAGGCTTTTTTTAATGGCAAATGTCTCCATTATTATTATTATTGGTTGTGCTGAGTCTTCATTGTTGCTCATGGGCTTTCTCTAGTTGTGGCAAGCAGGGGCTATTCTTTGTTGCATGGACTTCTCATTGTGGAGACTTCTCTTATCACAGGGCACAGGCTCTAGACATAGAGGCTTCAGTAGCTGCAGCACAAGGGCTCAGTAGTTGTGGTATGTGGGCTCTAGGCCTTGCAGGCTTCAGTAGATGTGGTGTGGGGACTTAGTAGTTGTGGCCCACGCACTTAGTTGCTCTGTGGCATGTGGAATCTTCCTGGGCCAGGGATTGAACCATACATTGGCAGGCGGGTTCTTATCCACTGCACCACCAGGGAAGTCTAGTTTTCTAGCCTGCTTGGGAATGCCTTCTGATGAAAAAAGTGGTTTTTTTACAATTACCTTCTTCATCATATGTTATACTAAAAATCAGTCAGTAAGTTGTTTCTTATATGACTGAGGCAAATTCGAGAATAATCAGGAATAAAAGGCAGATGGGAGACCGGGTGCAAGTGGTAAGAACCTGGGTTCAGATCCTCTCCACTCTTGGTTATGTTGCTAGGTAAGAGAGCTTATTCTGACATCCACTCCATACATTTGTCTGCTGTAGGTGAATGAACGTGCCCAAAGCTCCAGAGGCTAGGTGTATGTGAAAGGAGCATTCTAAGGTGCTTTGATGACATGTGTACATAAACATTTGATTTTCTTCACCCCTGCATATTGTAGTGTCATGTCTTCTGTTGGACATATCAGTGCTTCCTGTCTACATAATTTTGCTGTTGTTGCTTTTCCTCAAAGATAAAGATTCTGGCATGGGAATTATATAAAAACTCATTATAGGTAAAAAGAAAAAAAAAAAAGAAGACTCCCCAATACTTTGCATTTTAGTGAAAGTGGAGGTGGGTGGGGTATCAGCCACCACTCTTTGGTTGAGCAGGGCTTAAGAGGGAGCCAAGCTCTGATGTGTGTAATAAGGTGCTGTAATGAGATAGAGCCATCCTGCCTCTTCCATCTGCTCTAGTTATAGCCTCCATCTCATACATCTGAGCTACCCACTTCAGATGAGGCCAGAATTCCAGACAGGCACCTAAATAGAAGTTGCACTTCTGATGGACTGGACGACTTCCATCAAGAAGATGGAAGAGAGGGTGCTTTTCCCAAGATGGCAGCACCTGAGATTGCAGAAGCAACACTGTCCCTTACCCCACCCCCCCTCAGTGTCCTTACAGTCTCAGAAGAGCAGTGAAGCTGGCCACTTAAGAACCGAAACTTGTCTCCAGAGCACCTTGACTGACTTCCAAGAAGCACCATTCATACTTTATGAATTTATCCTTTGATTTTTCTCATTTTTAGGGCATTTTGAGGTAACGTCCTGGGTACATAAGGTTCTACACTGAAAGGAGTGGTCAAAAGCTCTGCTGCCATTGGATCACACATGGTGAGTCATTCTGAGGATATTGGGCTCAGTTATTAGGTACTTCCAGAGGGAGGTGAATGCTTGAGGTCCATCAGGACAGAGTGATGGACTGCCAGAGAGATCAGAATTAGGAGATGTGGGTACCAGGGGGTCAGGTCTCCTCAGGTCATTCTCATAGACTGCATCATGGACACAGAATCTTGGGGCCAGGGTTAGGTTGGGGCTGAAGGATAGAGGAGGTTTGTTACAGTTGTTGCAACAGCTCTGTGTGAGAGCCAAGATGATAGCCACTCCATACATTTGTCTGCTGTAGGTGAATGAACGTGCCCAAAGCTCCAGAGGCTAGGTGTATGTGAAAGGAGCATTCTAAGGTGCTTTGATGACATGTGTACATAAACATTTGATTTTCTTCACCCCTGCATATTGTAGTGTCATGTCTTCTGTTGGACATATCAGTGCTTCCTGTCTACATAATTTTGCTGTTGTTGCTTTTCCTCAAAGATAAAGATTCTGGCATGGGAATTATATAAAAACTCATTATAGGTAAAAGAAAAAAAAAGAAGACTCCCCAATACTTTGCATTTTAGTGAAAGTGGAGGTGGGTGGGGTATCAGCCACCACTCTTTGGTTGAGCAGGGCTTAAGAGGGAGCCAAGCTCTGATGTGTGTAATAAGGTGCTGTAATGAGATAGAGCCATCCTGCCTCTTCCATCTGCTCTAGTTATAGCCTCCATCTCATACATCTGAGCTACCCACTTCAGATGAGGCCAGAATTCCAGACAGGCACCTAAATAGAAGTTGCACTTCTGATGGACTGGACGACTTCCATCAAGAAGATGGAAGAGAGGGTGCTTTTCCCAAGATGGCAGCACCTGAGATTGCAGAAGCAACACTGTCCCTTACCCCACCCCCCCTCAGTGTCCTTACAGTCTCAGAAGAGCAGTGAAGCTGGCCACTTAAGAACCGAAACTTGTCTCCAGAGCACCTTGACTGACTTCCAAGAAGCACCATTCATACTTTATGAATTTATCCTTTGATTTTTCTCATTTTTAGGGCATTTTGAGGTAACGTCCTGGGTACATAAGGTTCTACACTGAAAGGAGTGGTCAAAAGCTCTGCTGCCATTGGATCACACATGGTGAGTCATTCTGAGGATATTGGGCTCAGTTATTAGGTACTTCCAGAGGGAGGTGAATGCTTGAGGTCCATCAGGACAGAGTGATGGACTGCCAGAGAGATCAGAATTAGGAGATGTGGGTACCAGGGGGTCAGGTCTCCTCAGGTCATTCTCATAGACTGCATCATGGACACAGAATCTTGGGGCCAGGGTTAGGTTGGGGCTGAAGGATAGAGGAGGTTTGTTACAGTTGTTGCAACAGCTCTGTGTGAGAGCCAAGATGATAGAGGCCTGGAGAAGCAGTTCTACTCCCCCCCCTAGGTAGTCAGCAGCTGGATAAGGTCATTTAACATTTGGGGCGTAGTTATCATGCATGTGAGACATGGCTAGCCTCACAGGTTTTTAGAGAGCCCCACCTATTTCAGATGGGGTAGAAGGAAGAGGGGATTCACTGGAGTCAGGAGGCTCAGGATTGGTGAGGAAAGGGTTATATCCAATGGAAAGGCAGCTACATCCAGAGAAATTCTACAGGCAGATCCTTCCATTGTCCCCTGAGTTAGGATTCAGATGGTTTGAAGGCATTTTCTATCTGAAACTGGCAGTGACTTGAGACTTAAGTGTAAAAAGAAGAGATCAAGAGACATGAAAAAAATGACTCCAAGTTATGAGTCCATAGTCAAAATTTGACTGAAATTACTTTCAGTCAAAAGTAATCAGCCAGCTAGCATGAAGGGAAAGAATGGCCATTATTTATTCATCCCACCACTGTTCACTGAACCTTGTGTACACAATAGTGTCTAAGGTGCCAGGGATAGAGCAGTGGACAAAACAAATTCCCTGCTCTCCTGGTACCTATATTCTAGTGGAGGTGGCAGGTGATAAACAAAATGCCTATCTATCTGTATATTATAATTATATTTCTACAGTGATGTATTTATATTTACTCTCTCTCCATCACCTACCTATCTATCCTTTCCCTGGTTCTGTTAGCACTTTTCCTTATTGTTAATTGAGAAGCAATAGAGAGAGGATGCTTTTCTAGGTTGGATGGACATAAAATGCTTCAGTGGTAATAATGTGACATTTAGCAGAGCTAGAATGAAGTGAGAGAGAGAACCAGGCAATCAGGGCAAAGACCATCCAAGGCAAAAGACAAAG
This sequence comes from Tragulus kanchil, assembly GCA_022376925.1. Taxonomy (NCBI): domain Eukaryota; kingdom Metazoa; phylum Chordata; class Mammalia; order Artiodactyla; family Tragulidae; genus Tragulus; species Tragulus kanchil. The sequence goes on from JAIOJX010000028.1 coordinate 177,233,169, forward strand.
TAAGCCCGGATGAAAGCGGGAGTGTGCTGGTGCCACAGGGAAGCTCCTCAGTCTGGAAACAAGTGAGTTAAAGTGTCTTTATAAGGGTAAAGTTACAGAGATTAGAAGGAGTGTCACAGTGCAGGCCATGACTTTTTTAAAAAAAGCTTGGGGCCAGGGTTAGGTTGGGGCTGAAGGATAGAGGAGGTTTGTTACAGTGTTGCAACAGCTCTGTGTGAGAGCCAAGATGATAGAGGCCTGAGACGCAGTTTTACTCCCCCCCCTAGGTAGTCAGCAGCTGGATAAGGTCATTTAACATTTGGGGCGTAGTTATCATGCATGTGAGACATGGCTAGCCTCACAGGTTTTTAGAGAGCCCCACCTATTTCAGATGGGGTAGAAGGAAGAGGGGATTCACTGGAGTCAGGAGGCTCAGGATTGGTGAGGAAAGGGTTATATCCAATGGAAAGGCAGCTACATCCAGAGAAATTCTACAGGCAGATCCTTCCATTGTCCCCTGAGTTAGGATTCAGATGGTTTGAAGGCATTTTCTATCTGAAACTGGCAGTGACTTGAGACTTAAGTGTAAAAAGAAGAGATCAAGAGACATGAAAAAAATGACTCCAAGTTATGAGTCCATAGTCAAAATTTGACTGAAATTACTTTCAGTCAAAAGTAATCAGCCAGCTAGCATGAAGGGAAAGAATGGCCATTATTTATTCATCCCACCACTGTTCACTGAACCTTGTGTACACAATAGTGTCTAAGGTGCCAGGGATAGAGCAGTGGACAAAACAAATTCCCTGCTCTCCTGGTACCTATATTCTAGTGGAGGTGGCAGGTGATAAACAAAATGCCTATCTATCTGTATATTATAATTATATTTCTACAGTGATGTATTTATATTTACTCTCTCTCCATCACCTACCTATCTATCCTTTCCCTGGTTCTGTTAGCACTTTTCCTTATTGTTAATTGAGAAGCAATAGAGAGAGGATGCTTTTCTAGGTTGGATGGACATAAAATGCTTCAGTGGTAATAATGTGACATTTAGCAGAGCTAGAATGAAGTGAGAGAGAGAACCAGGCAATCAGGGCAAAGACCATCCAAGGCAAAAGACAAAGTAAGCCCGGATGAAAGCGGGAGTGTGCTGGTGCCACAGGGAAGCTCCTCAGTCTGGAAACAAGTGAGTTAAAGTGTCTTTATAAGGGTAAAGTTACAGAGATTAGAAGGAGTGTCACAGTGCAGGCCATGACAAGGATTTAGGAATGAATTAGGTTGATGAAACCTAATAGAAGAACTATGCAGAAAAGGTCTTAATAGCCCAGATAGCCTCAATAGTGTGGTTACTAACCTAGAGCCAGACATCCTGGAGTCTGAAGTCAAGTGGGCCTTAGGAAGAATTTTACAAACAAGGCTAAGGGAGGTAATGGAATTCCAGCTGAGCTATTTTTTTAAAAACATTTATTTATTTATTTATTTGGGGGGAGGTAGGGTGGGGAGGGAAGGGAAGGGGACGGGTGGGCCACTTGTATTGGTCTTTCATTTGTATATTTTCATCTGTCTTTGTTCTTTGGCTCTTGTGGGCCTCCCATCGCGGTGGCCTCTGTTGTTGCAGAGCGCCGACTCTGGGCGCATGCACTCCAGAGCTCCGGCTCGGTAATTGGACACATTGGTCTGTGGGATCTTCCCAGGCCAGGGATCGAACTGGCCCCTTGCACTGCAAGGCAGTGTCCTTACCCACTGGACCACCAGGGAAGCCCAGCTGAGCTATTTTTAATCCTAAAAGATGATATTGTTAAAATGCTACATTCAATATGTCAGCAAATTTGGAAAACTCAGCAGTGGCCACAGGACTAGAAATAGTCAGTTTTCATTCCAGTCCCAAAGAAGAACAATGGCAAAGAATGTTCAAACTATTGCACCATTGCACTCATTTCACATGCTAGTAAGATTATGCCCAAAATACCTCAAGCCAGGCTTCAACAGTACATGAACTGAGAACTTCCAGATGTACAAGCTGGGTTTAGAAAAGGCAAAGGAACCAGAGATTAAATGGCCAACGTTCATTGGATCATAGAGAAATCAAAAGAAAGGGAAAGTAACCAAATTGTGGGAGTACCAGGCTTCAGTGGTAATAATGTGACATTTAGCAGAGCTAGAATGAAGTGAGAGAGAGAACCAGGCAATCAGGGCAAAGACCATCCAAGGCAAAAGACAAAGTAAGCCCGGATGAAAGCGGGAGTGTGCTGGTGCCACAGGGAAGCTCCTCAGTCTGGAAACAAGTGAGTTAAAGTGTCTTTATAAGGGTAAAGTTACAGAGATTAGAAGGAGTGTCACAGTGCAGGCCATGACAAGGATTTAGGAATGAATTAGGTTGATGAAACCTAATAGAAGAACTATGCAGAAAAGGTCTTAATAGCCCAGATAGCCTCAATAGTGTGGTTACTAACCTAGAGCCAGACATCCTGGAGTCTGAAGTCAAGTGGGCCTTAGGAAGAATTTTACAAACAAGGCTAAGGGAGGTAATGGAATTCCAGCTGAGCTATTTTTTTAAAAACATTTATTTATTTATTTATTTGGGGGGAGGTAGGGTGGGGAGGGAAGGGAAGGGGACGGGTGGGCCACTTGTATTGGTCTTTCATTTGTATATTTTCATCTGTCTTTGTTCTTTGGCTCTTGTGGGCCTCCCATCGCGGTGGCCTCTGTTGTTGCAGAGCGCCGACTCTGGGCGCATGCACTCCAGAGCTCCGGCTCGGTAATTGGACACATTGGTCTGTGGGATCTTCCCAGGCCAGGGATCGAACTGGCCCCTTGCACTGCAAGGCAGTGTCCTTACCCACTGGACCACCAGGGAAGCCCAGCTGAGCTATTTTTAATCCTAAAAGATGATATTGTTAAAATGCTACATTCAATATGTCAGCAAATTTGGAAAACTCAGCAGTGGCCACAGGACTAGAAATAGTCAGTTTTCATTCCAGTCCCAAAGAAGAACAATGGCAAAGAATGTTCAAACTATTGCACCATTGCACTCATTTCACATGCTAGTAAGATTATGCCCAAAATACCTCAAGCCAGGCTTCAACAGTACATGAACTGAGAACTTCCAGATGTACAAGCTGGGTTTAGAAAAGGCAAAGGAACCAGAGATTAAATGGCCAACGTTCATTGGATCATAGAGAAAGCAAGAGAATTCCAGAAAAAATCTGCTTCTGCTTCCTTGACTATGCTAAAGCCTTTAAATGTGTGGATCAAAACAAACTGTGGAAAATTCTTAGAGATGGGAGTACCAGATCGCCTTACCTGTCTCCTGAGAAACCCATATGCAGGTCAAGAAGCAACAGTTAGAACCAGACATGGAACAACAGACTGGTTCATAATTGGGAAAGGGCTACAACAAGGTCATATATTGTCACCCTGTTTATTTGACTTCTGTGTAGAATACATTATGAGAAATGCTGGGCTGAATGAATCACAAGCTTCAATTAAGATTGCCTGGAGAAATATAAACATCCTCAAGATATATGCAGATGATTCCACTCTAATCACAGAAAGTGAAGAGGAACTAAAGAGCCTCTGAATGAGAGTGAAAGAGAAGAGTGAAAAGGCTGGCTTAAAACTCACAACATTCAAAAAAACAAAGGTCATGGCATCCGGTCCCATCACTTAATGACAAATGGATGGGAAAAAAGTGGGCGCAATAGCAGATTTTATTGGGCTCCAAAAGCTGATGGTGACAGAGGCCATGAAATTAAAAGATGCTTGCTCCTTGGAAGGAAAGCTATGACAAACCTAGACAGAATATTAAAAAGCAGAGACATCCCTTTGCTGACAAATGTCTATAAAGTCAAAGCTATGGGTTTTCCCGTATTCATTTATGGATGTGAGAGTTGGACCATAAAGAAGGCTGATCGCCAAAGAACTGATGCCTTTGAATTGTAGTACTAGAGAAGAATCTTCAAAGTCCCTTGGGCAGCAAGGAGATCAAACCAGTCAGTCCTAAAGGAAATCAACCCTGAATATTCATTGAAAGGTGCTGATGCTAAAGCTGATTTTGGCCACCTGATGCAAACATCCAACTCACTGGAAAAGACCCTGATGCCGGGAAGGATTGAAGGCAAAAGAAGAGGGCAGCAGAGAATGAAATGGTTGGATAGCATCACTGATTCAGTGGACATAAATCTGAGCAGACTGAGGAGATAGTAAAGGACTGGGAAGCCTCGCAAAGGACAAGGATACTTGGCATACTGCATTGCAAGGAGTCACAAAGAGTTGGGCATGACTTAGTGACTGAACAACAAGTGGGTGCAAAAGTAATTGCAATTTTGCATAGTTGAACTTTGCCATTTGATACTGGAATACATTCTTAAATAAATGTTTAAATTATGTTTTATAATATTTTTTATTTTAATTTTCTTGGAATATGTTTTGCTAAGTAAAAATGGAATCAACAGACTGGTTCATAATTGGGAAAGGGCTACAACAAGGTCATATATTGTCACCCTGTTTATTTGACTTCTGTGTAGAATACATTATGAGAAATGCTGGGCTGAATGAATCACAAGCTTCAATTAAGATTGCCTGGAGAAATATAAACATCCTCAAGATATATGCAGATGATTCCACTCTAATCACAGAAAGTGAAGAGGAACTAAAGAGCCTCTGAATGAGAGTGAAAGAGAAGAGTGAAAAGGCTGGCTTAAAACTCACAACATTCAAAAAAACAAAGGTCATGGCATCCGGTCCCATCACTTAATGACAAATGGATGGGAAAAAAGTGGGCGCAATAGCAGATTTTATTGGGCTCCAAAAGCTGATGGTGACAGAGGCCATGAAATTAAAAGATGCTTGCTCCTTGGAAGGAAAGCTATGACAAACCTAGACAGAATATTAAAAAGCAGAGACATCCCTTTGCTGACAAATGTCTATAAAGTCAAAGCTATGGGTTTTCCCGTATTCATTTATGGATGTGAGAGTTGGACCATAAAGAAGGCTGATCGCCAAAGAACTGATGCCTTTGAATTGTAGTACTAGAGAAGAATCTTCAAAGTCCCTTGGGCAGCAAGGAGATCAAACCAGTCAGTCCTAAAGGAAATCAACCCTGAATATTCATTGAAAGGTGCTGATGCTAAAGCTGATTTTGGCCACCTGATGCAAACATCCAACTCACTGGAAAAGACCCTGATGCCGGGAAGGATTGAAGGCAAAAGAAGAGGGCAGCAGAGAATGAAATGGTTGGATAGCATCACTGATTCAGTGGACATAAATCTGAGCAGACTGAGGGAGATAGTAAAGGACTGGGAAGCCTCGCAAAGGACAAGGATACTTGGCATACTGCATTGCAAGGAGTCACAAAGAGTTGGGCATGACTTAGTGACTGAACAACAAGTGGGTGCAAAAGTAATTGCAATTTTGCATAGTTGAACTTTGCCATTTGATACTGGAATACATTCTTAAATAAATGTGATTATGTTATATATCATTTTAATGCTTTATGTTTTTTGCTAATAAATTATTGCTTGCTGTTTATTTTATATCTATTTTAGCCTATGGAAATGATGTTGAACCAAAAGCAAATTCAATTGTTTTTCTTATTTGAGTTCAACATGGGTCAAAAGGAGTGGAGACAACTCGCAAGATTAGTAATGCATTTGGCCCTGAAACTGCTAAGGAACGTTCAGTGTAGTGATGGTTTAAGAAATTTTGCAAGGGAGATGAGAGCGTTGAAGATGAAGGTCATAGTGACTGGCAATCAGAAGTTGACAACAACCAATTGAGAGCAATCATCAAAGCTGGTCCTCTTACAACTACACAAGAAGTTGCCAAAGAACTCAATATCAACCATTCTGCAGTTGTTCAGCCTTTTAAGCAAATTGGAGAGTTGAAAAAACTTGGTAAGTGGGTGCCTCATGAGTTGACTACAAATCAAAAAGTCGTTGTTTTAAAGTGTCGTCTTCTCTTACTCTACTCAACAACAATGAACCATTTATCTATCAGATTGTGACATGCAATGAAAAGTGGATTGTATATGACAACTGTTGGACAACCAGCTCAGTGATTGGACTCAGAAGATGCTCCAAAGCACTTCCCAAAGCTAAACTTGCACCAAATAAATGTCGTGGTCACTGTTTGCTGGTCTACTGCTGGTCTGATCCACTACAGCTTTCTGAATCCTGGTGAAACCAGTACATCTGAGAAGTATGTTCAGCAAATTGATGAGATGCACCATAAACTCAAACTCCTGCAGCCAGCATGTTCAACAGAAATGGCCCAGTTCTCCACAATTCCTCAGTCATATTTCACAGCCAGTGCTTCAAAAGTTGAACAAATTGGGCTACAAAGTTCTGCCTCATTTGCCATATTCAGTGGACATAAATCTGAGCAGACTGAGGAGATAGTAAAGGACTGGGAAGCCTCGCAAAGGACAAGGATACTTGGCATACTGCATTGCAAGGAGTCACAAAGAGTTGGGCATGACTTAGTGACTGAACAACAAGTGGGTGCAAAAGTAATTGCAATTTTGCATAGTTGAACTTTGCCATTTGATACTGGAATACATTCTTAAATAAATGTGATTATGTTATATATCATTTTAATGCTTTATGTTTTTTGCTAATAAATTATTGCTTGCTGTTTATTTTATATCTATTTTAGCCTATGGAAATGATGTTGAACCAAAAGCAAATTCAATTGTTTTTCTTATTTGAGTTCAACATGGGTCAAAAGGAGTGGAGACAACTCGCAAGATTAGTAATGCATTTGGCCCTGAAACTGCTAAGGAACGTTCAGTGTAGTGATGGTTTAAGAAATTTTGCAAGGGAGATGAGAGCGTTGAAGATGAAGGTCATAGTGACTGGCAATCAGAAGTTGACAACAACCAATTGAGAGCAATCATCAAAGCTGGTCCTCTTACAACTACACAAGAAGTTGCCAAAGAACTCAATATCAACCATTCTGCAGTTGTTCAGCCTTTTAAGCAAATTGGAGAGTTGAAAAAACTTGGTAAGTGGGTGCCTCATGAGTTGACTACAAATCAAAAAGTCGTTGTTTTAAAGTGTCGTCTTCTCTTACTCTACTCAACAACAATGAACCATTTATCTATCAGATTGTGACATGCAATGAAAAGTGGATTGTATATGACAACTGTTGGACAACCAGCTCAGTGATTGGACTCAGAAGATGCTCCAAAGCACTTCCCAAAGCTAAACTTGCACCAAATAAATGTCGTGGTCACTGTTTGCTGGTCTACTGCTGGTCTGATCCACTACAGCTTTCTGAATCCTGGTGAAACCAGTACATCTGAGAAGTATGTTCAGCAAATTGATGAGATGCACCATAAACTCAAACTCCTGCAGCCAGCATGTTCAACAGAAATGGCCCAGTTCTCCACAATTCCTCAGTCATATTTCACAGCCAGTGCTTCAAAAGTTGAACAAATTGGGCTACAAAGTTCTGCCTCATTTGCCATATTCAGCTGGCCACTCGTCAACTGACTACCACTTCTTTAAGTATCTCAACAACTTTTTGCACGGAAAATGCTCCCACATCCAGCAGGAGGCAGAAAATTCTTTCCAAGAGTTTGTGGAATCCTGAAGCATGGATTTTTACACTGCAGGAACAAACTTATTTCTTGTTGGCATAAATGTGTTGATTGTAGTAGTTCCTATTTTGATTAATAAAGATGTGTTTGAGCCTAGCTATAATGATTTAAAATTTAGGATCCAAAGCCATAATTACTTTTGTACCAACCTAATATTCTGAGTGCAATGAGAGCCCATAGGAGGACCACATGCTCAGCAGGTTACTGGGCAGCCTGGAAGACACTTCACTGACATGTAGTGTGATTCTCTGGTGCTGTACTTGCTTCCTAGCCTGTGAAAGGTTGTGCCCCCTAAAGCCTCAACTATCAGGAAAACAGGTGTGTACTTGAACCACTGACTGTATAATTCTGGGCTGCAGAGAGGCCTGATGTGGGGACAAAGGCCTACAGATCTCAGGCCACTGGAGCAAAGCTTCCTAATCTGGATGATGGTGAATGCAGCCTTGCAGGTGGGGGTTGCCTTGACCTCCTACCTGAGTTGCATCTTGTGCTAGTAAGTGACTGGTGCTCCAGTGTTCAGAAAACAGTGTCTGCTTCCTGCTCCCTCTCTTCATCCTCCTAATCTCTCTATAGACCAGGCCTCTGCTTAACAGAGCCTAGGACACCTGCTATGTCCATCTTCTTCTGCTTCGGACAAAGAACTAGGCAGGCCTTTGTAAGCTTCTTCCTTGCATAGGAAGTGAAATATCCCCATAATTCCCCATATAGTTAAAGAATGAGCTTTGTGTAGAGAGTTTATAGTCTCAGCCTGGAAAACACCTCACTCCTCGTTAGGTTCAAATACATTAGCAGATATGCACAAGGAAGGAACTCAGATTTCATAAGCTGATTTCTTTCACAGGTGTCCTTCCTTGACAGGGATACTGGCCATACTGCAGTCCATGGAGTCACAAAGAGCTGGACATGAGTTAGCAACTGAACAAAAACTTCATTGGTCTCAGAAAATGTAGGTCCTCTTGTCATTTGTACATCTTGTTGTGTGTGTATGTGTATGTCTTTGACTTACAACACAAAGGTCTATTTCTTGCTCACGCTACATGTCCACTCTACATGGCTGTAGATCCATAGTGTCTTTTTTTTTTTTTTTATTTTTTTTTTTTTTTTTTTTTGGGGGGGGGGGGGGGGGGGGGGGGGGGATGGGCGGGCCACTTCCACTGGTCTTTCATTTCTCCATTTTCATCCGTCTTTGTTCTTTGGCTCCTGTGGGCCTCCCATCGCGGTGGCCACTGTCGTTGCAGAGCACCGGCTCTGGGCGCATGTGCGCCAGAGCTCTGGCTCGGTAATTGGACACATCAGTCCAGCCACTCCACGGCACGTGGAATCTTCCCAGGCCAGGGATCGAACCAGCACCTGTTGCCCTGCAAGGCAGTGTCTTTACCCATTGGACTACCAGGGGAAGCCCCCATAGTGTCTTAATTCCAGTGAAGGCATTCCTCCTTTACACTGAGGCTGAAGGTTAGTCTCTGTTGCAACATGCTCATTATGATCCTCAGGATCATTCCCAAACACTGATGATTTTTGCAAAATAGGGTACAACTTCTGCAGTTTCTTTGGCAAAATGAGCCTCTTTCTGCCCAGAAAGACATTCTTGCTCCCTTCTCCCTATTTCACTTTTATCATAAAGTTTTTGAACACAGTTGCACATATATGTACACACACACACATGATAATATGATAATATTGTTGAAGACTAATGGCCTAGAAAGATATTCAAGTGAAGCAGTATGCTCAGTATAATTGTGTCTGTTCTAATCATAGGTAATTATGCATAACTATACATACCAAAGTGATGGCATTATGGCCAATTTTTATTTTCAGCTTTTCTGTGTGCATTTTCAAATTTAAACATATTTTTAAAAATCTTACATCACATCTACGTCGATACACTATCAGAAAGCTACAGTCTCAACCTCCGTACTTTCCCTCTAACAGCTCTCTACAAGGGAGGGCCTTATAAGTCCTTCCAGCAAATCCTCTTCTAAATAGAGCACATGTGTGTGGTAAACATTCATGGACTGATCCCTTGACCCAATGACCAACTGCCTTTTGTTAGGTGCCCGCACGTAGTGTAGAACCATTCACACACAAGATCACAGAAATGGCAAAGATTTCGGAAGTGAACCTGCCTTACTGCCTGCTCAGGGCACAGCTCTCCATTCTGCATGCCTGCCTGGGAACTGTCCAGTCTCTGGGTAGTCATGTCCCCAGATGGGGACCGCAGTGTCAGTAGAAAACCCGTTGTTGGATAATGACCTTAGTTAAGAATGTTCACCTTACAGATAGGAGGGATCTAGCCCCACATAACATGCGCCCTCAGATCCTAGCCCCCAGATTTATGGCACTTCATAGTCTAAGAGTTCATCCCATGGGAAGTAAAAAGGGGTATGAGATGAAGAACTGACTTTTTCTGTTGTTTCTCTGTTTTTTTTTTTTTTTTTTTAACTTAACCAAACTCTCTTTTAATTCATCTATGTTTCTTTTCCATGCTGTCTGACACCATACAAAGATTTGCCTTGCTCTATTTCTCTTTTTATATCTGGGGTTTCTTTTCCTCCAGGTGAAGTCTCAAAGAGTTATTTTCTCCCTGCTTTATCCTGGCCACCTCTCTTTCGTGGCCATCCCTGCTCATTGATTTTCCACCCTACAGGTAACTGGCTTTCTTTGATTTTTCCACTCCTATTTCCCATCACCCTTTTCTTTTCTTCATTAGAATGTCTTACTCTCTCTTTCCTTTTTAAGGTCTTGTTATAACAGTTAGAGACATTATAATACCACCACTCCAAACATGAATTAAAACCAGCTAAAACATTATGGGAGATGTTTTTTATTTTATAAACTTTTACATTTTTCATAGGTAATTATGCATAACTATACATACCAAAGTGATGGCATTATGGCCAATTTTTATTTTCAGCTTTTCTGTGTGCATTTTCAAATTTAAACATATTTTTAAAAATCTTACATCACATCTACGTCGATACACTATCAGAAAGCTACAGTCTCAACCTCCGTACTTTCCCTCTAACAGCTCTCTACAAGGGAGGGCCTTATAAGTCCTTCCAGCAAATCCTCTTCTAAATAGAGCACATGTGTGTGGTAAACATTCATGGACTGATCCCTTGACCCAATGACCAACTGCCTTTTGTTAGGTGCCCGCACGTAGTGTAGAACCATTCACACACAAGATCACAGAAATGGCAAAGATTTCGGAAGTGAACCTGCCTTACTGCCTGCTCAGGGCACAGCTCTCCATTCTGCATGCCTGCCTGGGAACTGTCCAGTCTCTGGGTAGTCATGTCCCCAGATGGGGACCGCAGTGTCAGTAGAAAACCCGTTGTTGGATAATGACCTTAGTTAAGAATGTTCACCTTACAGATAGGAGGGATCTAGCCCCACATAACATGCGCCCTCAGATCCTAGCCCCCAGATTTATGGCACTTCATAGTCTAAGAGTTCATCCCATGGGAAGTAAAAAGGGGTATGAGATGAAGAACTGACTTTTTCTGTTGTTTCTCTGTTTTTTTTTTTTTTAACTTAACCAAACTCTCTTTTAATTCATCTATGTTTCTTTTCCATGCTGTCTGACACCATACAAAGATTTGCCTTGCTCTATTTCTCTTTTTATATCTGGGGTTTCTTTTCCTCCAGGTGAAGTCTCAAAGAGTTATTTTCTCCCTGCTTTATCCTGGCCACCTCTCTTTCGTGGCCATCCCTGCTCATTGATTTTCCACCCTACAGGTAACTGGCTTTCTTTGATTTTTCCACTCCTATTTCCCATCACCCTTTTCTTTTCTTCATTAGAATGTCTTACTCTCTCTTTCCTTTTTAAGGTCTTGTTATAACAGTTAGAGACATTATAATACCACCACTCCAAACATGAATTAAAACCAGTACCTAACTATAAAGCAACTTTATGGGGAAAAAAGATGCTTTTTTTTCTTCAGATTTTTCATGATAAACATTCTTCCAATGCTATTTCTTTTGCATTTTTAATTGTAAAATACAGCATGAAATGTGCTATTTTATTTTATTTGTTTATTTATTTTGGCCGGAGGGTGGGGTGAGGAGGGAGGGGGTGGGCGGGCCACTTCTATTGGTCTTTCATTTATCTATTTTCATCCATCTTTGTTCTTTGGCCCGTGTGGGCCTCCCATCGCAGTGGCCTCTGTTGTCGTGGAGCACCAACTCTGGGCACCTGCGCCCCAGAGCTCTGGCTCGGTAATTGGACACATCGGTCCAGCTGCTCCGCAGCACGTGGGGTCTTCCCAGGCCAGGGATCGAACCAGTGCCTGTTGCACTGCAAGGCGGTGTCCTTACCCACTGGACCATAGAAGCCCTGAAATGTGCTATTTCAAAATGAAGAATTCAGTGTAATGAAGTACATTCACAAAGTTTTGCAATCATCACCAGCGTCTAGTTCCAGAACTTTTGCATCACTCCAAATGGAAACTCCATGCTCATGAAGCAGGTATTCCCTACTATCCCTGCTCCCAAGTCTGTAGCAGCAACTAAACTGTATTTTGTTGCTATGGATTTGCCATTTCTAGTTGTTTCCTGTGTGACTGTGTTAGTTGCTCAGTGGTGTCCAACTCTTTGTGACATCATGGACTGTAGCCCTCCAGGTTCCTCTGTTCATGGAATTCTTTCAGCAAGAATCCTGGAGTGGGTAGGCTTTCCCTTCTCCAGGGGATCTTCCAACCCAGAAATTGAACCCCAGTCTCCTGCACTGTAGAAAGATTCTTTACTGTCTAAGCCACCAGGGAGGCCCAGATATTTCCATGACATCACATAATATGTGGGCTTTTGTGTCTGACTTTTTTAACTTCAGATGTTTTCAGAGTTCATCATTGTTGTAGCATGCATCAGGACTTCATTTGTTTTTTATTGCTGGATAATATTCCACTATATAAAAATATGCATTTTGTTTAACCATGTGCTCATCAATTGGTAGATATTTGGGTGGTTTCTCTTTCAGAGATTTAACTAGTGCTGCTATGAACTTTTTTGGACAAGTTTTTGTTTGTTTTTTAACACAGATGCTTTTCTTGAACTATTCATTTTTTTCCTCCCAAATACAGACTAGTTTTTTGTTTCTTGCTGGGGGCAGGGGTGGGATGGCCCTTCTCTGCCGGTGCCCTAAGCAAGGTTCAACTTGTCCACTGGCAGCCTCCATCTGTTCCTTGTTCTGGTGCCTCTTGATGCTCTGCCTCCATATTCTTCCTTTATTGTCTCTTCCCTGCACAGATCTGCATGTATACAGGGGTTCTCTCTCACTCAAACAATTTGGAATTCATATTGGCAAGTGGATTTCCTCCTCTTACACAGGTGTTTTTTTTTTTTTTTTTTTTTTTGTAACAAGTACAATGAATGTGTACAGTTCAGAAAGGCCTTAGGCCTCAGTTCTTAGCTTCCCCTAACAAGGCCCCTTTCCAGCTCGATTCCAGGAAATCAGGCTCCAGGAGCTCAAGCCAGGAGAGGCCTTTCCCTGGGCCTCTGCTCATAAAGCCAAGGTGTGTCTGGCCCCCCACTCTCTCAGGCTTGGAAATTGAGCCTTCCCTTGCTGGCTGCTGTCAGAGTTCAGTGCTCCCTGCCAAGCCCTTGGAAAGCTGGGGGCCAGAGAGGACAGCGAGGCGTTAGATCTGATACCCACTGTGTACAGATTCACTGTTACATGTACAGTGGGGTGGGTGAGCAACCCCAGGCATGATCAGGATCATATCACAAAGTACAGTTCAATAATCTTGCCTCCTCTCAGAGGCACAGATGCCATTGTTCCTTTGCTCTGTTCCTCTCCCTCCCCCTTTCCTGGGCTTCCCTCTCCCCCTTCTCCACATTCTCTTCTTTCCTCAATCTGTTTCACTTCTGATTTTCCCTCAAAAAGCTCTCTAGTTTTCTCTTGTCCCTTTGATTCCCTCCCCCTCCTCTCATCCTTCAAACCTTTTCTATCCACTCCCTGTCTCCTTGCCTTTCTTGGTGTGCCTTTTGGATCTGTTTCCTTTGACACTGGTCCCAGGCCTGCTGCCAAGTTTCAGACCCATTAGTGAGGTGCCTTGCTGACTGAAACACAAATCAAAACTGATCCGGGTACAATTAGCAACTGCTCGCACCTCATCTGGAAAGCATTAGCCAGCACTGAGTGTGGAGGGAGGGAAGCAGGAGAGAAATATTGATGCCAAACAGAAAAGATCTCCTATTTTGGAACATGAAAGGATCCTGACCCTATAGACGTAGAACTGAAAATAAGATACAGGTAGACAAAGAGGCCCCCATGAAAGTCAAAGATGAGGATCCTGTTAACGGACCTTGGGTTTGTCCTTCAATACTACACAAGAGATTTAGACTCCTTCACATTTGATCCAGGAAGGGGGATCTCTGTTCTATTTAATCCAGGTATTTGAACACTTGTGTGATTCAGGAGTCCTCTGCTCTCTTTGCTGCATGCTGTTATCTTAGTACTGCTTCTAGAAATCTAATGGGCATTAAGAATCTCTTGGTATTGAGTTGAAAATGCAGATTCTGATTCACTGGGACTGGGGAAAAGTCTAAGAGTCTACATGTACAGCAGGCTGGTCTATGGACCACACTGCAAGAGTCTTGGACCATTTGGTTCATGTCATGTTGTCAAATACCACTGGTAGAGGTTTCTCCGAGTACCTTGTCCTTGTTTGCACTCATAATTACTAATTGATGCCTGTCTTCCCAAGTCAAGCGCAAGCTGTTCAAGGGCAAGGGCGAGGCCTGTCTGGTTCACTTCTGTATCCCCAGTACTAGCCCAGAGTGTTACTTATGGCAGGTGATTAATAAACATTTCACAAGTGAATTTGCACAGGTGAATGAACCAGCTTAGGCCTCAAGGCCCATCACAAGTCTCTCCTCTTTCAGAGAACCTTCCTAGGCCAGCATTCCTTATCTGTCCCTGCCTGGTGACAGTTGTTAATTTCTCACGTGTCTCTACCCCTTAGCTAGATCATTCTCTACTTAAAACTGAGACTTGGTCTTTTGAATTTCTGAACTTTTTTTTTACATCCTTCCTCCTCCTCCATCCCCCCACCACTTAGCACTTGCTCTAGCAGGCATTTAATGTCAGTTGATTGATTGAGAGACCCTAGGATGATGCCAAGTTCTATTTAGACCTCAATTATAATGCCCATGGGTTGGCGGAATTTTGGCTTGGACCAAAACCAAGGTTTCACATGCCCCAGTGGAGAAGTCTTTAATGCTACCTAACACATCTGTGGGTGGGAAGGCTGAGACATTCTATGGATACAAAATCAAGAGATGTAATATTGTGAGGCTCCCAAAGCAGCTATAAATCAGGCCACTCTGTAGGCTTAACTGGTGTGCCTGTGGCCATTACCTCACTCATGTTTCTCCACTGAAAACATGGCTCAGGGTGTAGGGCATGCTTGCAGGAGTGAGAACTGCCCTGCTCTTTCCAGAAAACTGGGATCTGTTAACGGACTTTTTCCAAAAGGAGTCCTCATTTGATCCAGGAAGGGGATCTCTGTTCTATTTAATCCAGGTATTTGAACACTTGTGTGATTCAGGAGTCCTCTGCTCTCTTTGCTGCATGCTGTTATCTTAGTACTGCTTCTAGAAATCTAATGGGCATTAAGAATCTCTTGGTATTGAGTTGAAAATGCAGATTCTGATTCACTGGGACTGGGGAAAAGTCTAAGAGTCTACATGTACAGCAGGCTGGTCTATGGACCACACTGCAAGAGTCTTGGACCATTTGGTTCATGTCATGTTGTCAAATACCACTGGTAGAGGTTTCTCCGAGTACCTTGTCCTTGTTTGCACTCATAATTACTAATTGATGCCTGTCTTCCCAAGTCAAGCGCAAGCTGTTCAAGGGCAAGGGCGAGGCCTGTCTGGTTCACTTCTGTATCCCCAGTACTAGCCCAGAGTGTTACTTATGGCAGGTGATTAATAAACATTTCACAAGTGAATTTGCACAGGTGAATGAACCAGCTTAGGCCTCAAGGCCCATCACAAGTCTCTCCTCTTTCAGAGAACCTTCCTAGGCCAGCATTCCTTATCTGTCCCTGCCTGGTGACAGTTGTTAATTTCTCACGTGTCTCTACCCCTTAGCTAGATCATTCTCTACTTAAAACTGAGACTTGGTCTTTTGAATTTCTGAACTTTTTTTTTACATCCTTCCTCCTCCTCCATCCCCCCACCACTTAGCACTTGCTCTAGCAGGCATTTAATGTCAGTTGATTGATTGAGAGACCCTAGGATGATGCCAAGTTCTATTTAGACCTCAATTATAATGCCCATGGGTTGGCGGAATTTTGGCTTGGACCAAAACCAAGGTTTCACATGCCCCAGTGGAGAAGTCTTTAATGCTACCTAACACATCTGTGGGTGGGAAGGCTGAGACATTCTATGGATACAAAATCAAGAGATGTAATATTGTGAGGCTCCCAAAGCAGCTATAAATCAGGCCACTCTGTAGGCTTAACTGGTGTGCCTGTGGCCATTACCTCACTCATGTTTCTCCACTGAAAACATGGCTCAGGGTGTAGGGCATGCTTGCAGGAGTGAGAACTGCTGCTCTTTTTCCCGGATCAGGCAGATCATTTACCTTAGAAATACAGAAAACTGGCTTACTGTGTTCTCCTATAGATAGGAGAACCTGGTTATGTTTGATAGTAATCAGATGTCCTATTTTTCAAACTTTCAGCACTTGGGGAAGCCCTGTTTGCCCTTTATCAAGCACTTTCCCCTCATAATCTTAAAACATGTGTGTATTATAAGGGACACTTTATGCATATGCTTTTGATTTATTTACCCTTAAATCATCAAAATATTGTTATGAGAAATCTGTTTGATGTCTTAATGAGCATTATTTGGGAATTTTAAAACCTTGCATTCAGCATAAAAAACCAGGAAGTTGTGTTTTTCCAAAAACCCACTGCCTTCAACACAAAGAGATTTGAGGGCCTTTTCAGAATCTTAATTTCTCAGGGCTTAAGGGGTGCAGAGCCAGCACAGGCCAAGCTCCCGTCCCTGTCTCTTCAGTGAATCAAAGCATCGCTGGAAGTCCTAGGCTTGGCTTGACTCTGTGACCCTTCAATATCCAAAGGCGACAAAGCTTTATCTGTCTGGAGGCTCCCGCGCATATTTTACAGCCAGTATCCCAGATGCGTGTTCCACCTGTAATCCTGCAAAACACCTGACTGTGATCTGATTATCTTTTGAAATAGATAAAACATAAATCCCAGGCTGTTAGAGACAACTTTTGAAGTTTGAAAGTACCTGGCAAAGAGAATCTACCAGAATGCGCTTAAAGCTGTAGGTCTATGGGATAGGTTTTCAGTGATCAAACTGATCACAGGATGGGCCATGAGACAGAATATAGGATGTCTTCTTATCTGTTAAGGCCCTACCCCAAACTGGCCCATTTAGACCTCAATTATAATGCCCATGGGTTGGCGGATTTTGGCTTGGACCAAAACCAAGGTTTCACATGCCCCAGTGGAGAAGTCTTTAATGCTACCTAACACATCGGTGGGTGGGAAGGCTGAGACATTCTATGGATACAAAATCAAGAGATGTAATATTGTGAGGCTCCCAAAGCAGCTATAAATCAGGCCACTCTGTAGGCTTAACTGGTGTGCCTGTGGCCATTACCTCACTCATGTTTCTCCACTGAAAACATGGCTCAGGGTGTAGGGCATGCTTGCAGGAGTGAGAACTGCTGCTCTTTTCCAGGATCAGGCAGATCATTTACCTTAGAAATACAGAAAACTGGCTTACTGTGTTCTCCTATAGATAGGAGAACCTGGTTATGTTTGATAGTAATCAGATGTCCTATTTTTCAAACTTTCAGCACTTGGGGAAGCCCTGTTTGCCCTTTATCAAGCACTTTCCCCTCATAATCTTAAAACATGTGTGTATTATAAGGGACACTTTATGCATATGCTTTTGATTTATTTACCCTTAAATCATCAAAATATTGTTATGAGAAATCTGTTTGATGTCTTAATGAGCATTATTTGGGAATTTTAAAACCTTGCATTCAGCATAAAAAACCAGGAAGTTGTGTTTTTCCAAAAACCCACTGCCTTCAACACAAAGAGATTTGAGGGCCTTTTCAGAATCTTAATTTCTCAGGGCTTAAGGGGTGCAGAGCCAGCACAGGCCAAGCTCCCGTCCCTGTCTCTTCAGTGAATCAAAGCATCGCTGGAAGTCCTAGGCTTGGCTTGACTCTGTGACCCTTCAATATCCAAAGGCGACAAAGCTTTATCTGTCGGGAGGCTCACAGATATTTTACAGCCAGTATCCCAGATGCGTGTTCCACCTGTAATCCTGCAAAACACCTGACTGTGATCTGATTATCTTTTGAAATAGATAAAACATAAATCCCAGGCTGTTAGAGACAACTTTTGAAGTTTGAAAGTACCTGGCAAAGAGAATCTACCAGAATGCGCTTAAAGCTGTAGGTCTATGGGATAGGTTTTCAGTGATCAAACTGATCACAGGATGGGCCATGAGACAGAATATAGGATGTCTTCTTATCTGTTAAGGCCCTACCCCAAACTGGCCCTGGAAACTCAGAGCCACCACTTTGGTCTCTCAGTTCTGGTTCACTTACATGTGAAATGGCCGAGGTGGGTAAGTTTCAAAGGAATGATAATATATGCACAAGCACACACATACACAGAGTATTTGTGTATGAATGTCTCGTATAAACACAATGAGTGAGAATAGAGAAGGTAAGAGGTTGTAATGGCAGAAGATACTCAATAACTGTTGAATGAGGAGTGACTGGGTGTTGCTGAGAACAGGCAACAGGAAATCTGAATCCACGACCACCAACTCTCAGATAATAGGCTCACCTGTGGGGACATGGAAGCTTGCGGTAACAGGAGAAAGGAAGATGGCCTTTGGGTCAGTAGCAGTGTCCTAAGCAAGTGGTAAGAAGCAGAGGCATAGAGAGACTCATGTTCCCCAGGCCACCTGGCCTGTCTTCCCTTTGTACTTTCTCCTCTGGGACCTTGGCGCAGAGCCTAAAATGAGCAGAGCCCTGCCCAGGGAATGAGTCCTCCAAAATTGATATTCAGCTTCTGCATTAACCACTCAGGAGAGAGCACTGAGGCCTGCCATCTGTCAAGCATGGCACAACCATCTCAGAGCCACAGTGGCCGCTCAGCTACAGACCCCACCCTCAGCAAGTTCAGTCTGGCAAAGGCAAGCAGCCAGCTTCCTTCCTGCCCGCCTAGGATTCAAGAGAATATGAATGGAAACAACAGGGCAGAAGGAGACATGAGCAAGAGATGGCGTTGACAGCCCCAAGCAGATGTGAGCAGCAAAGAACACTTCAGCATGAAGAGTAATACTGAAGTTTCAGATCTCAGTGTCTTGGAGGATGGTGATGATATTAGCACAAATAGAGATTATAGAGGGAAAAAGCAGTTGACAGGGAAGATGCCAGGGCCAGCTCGGAATCTACCTGCTAAATCTGGTTGGACGTCGCTATAGAAGGGCACTAAAGGAGGCCTTTATTCATTTGGGGAGACAAAATGACCTCCTAGAAAGTTCATACACATGCAGCAAAAAGGAGAGAAGAGGGAGCTGAGAGAGCATGAAAGCCCTTATTGAAGGGGCTACATTCCTGCCTGATAGGAGACCAACAGAAACTGGGCTCTCTAGGCCCAAGCATGTTTAAATCAGGACTAGTGCTCTATCTCACTTTTGATCATTTTAAATGTTCTCAAAGTGAGAGAAGAGAGTAATATCACACTCTCATAAACTAGATCAGATGCATGTGCTTCAATGAGTAGTGGTGAATCTACTTATGGAAAATTGTATTCAGAAATGCCTGACTCCAGCACTTAAATTCCATGGCACACATGGAAGGAATTGAGGAGATAGCTAGACTTAAAAATATTCCACCACACTGTGTAATGTTGTGTCGTGATTCATTTTGGAAACTGAAGAGCACCATGGTGGGAAGACTTCTGAGTAATCAAATGTGGACACCTTGAACACAAGCTTAGTTCTTTGGGAGATCTCTGTATCACTGAAGACTTGGCCAGTTTCATCTTATGAAGAGAAGTCATAGAGTGTTACCTCTGGCTATCTAGAATGCTTAGGAAATTTTATCGTTTTGAAGAAACTAAATGTTCCATAGGGAAAAGAGTTTACCCCTTTAAGTGAAAATTTTTATTTCAGTGATTTTTTTTGGGGGGGGGCCACTTCTGTTGGTCTTTCATTCATCTGTTTTCATCCATCTTTTTTCCTTGGCCTGTGTGGGCCTCCCATCACAGTGGCTGCTCTCCTGCACAGCATTGGCTCTGGGCGTATGAGCTCCAGAGCTCCGGCTTGTTAGTTGTACACATCGGTCCAGCTGCTCCGCGGCACGTGGGATCCTCCCAGGCCAGGAATCGAACCGGCACCCCCCACACTGCAAGGTGGTGTCCTTACCCACTGGACCACCAGGGAAGCCCTATTTCAGTGATTTTAATGAAATCTTTTCCAAAGGTATATAACTTTTCTTAATTTCTTAAATATGAACTTCATTTTATTTGAGGAATGTCAATTACAAACTGCTATAATATGAGAAATACTAGACTATAAGTTCACTCAGAGTGAATACTGCAAAAGCTAGTGAAATCCAAAGAAGATTTGTAACCCATTTAGTGGTATTGTACTGGCATTAATTTCTTCCCTGATTATGAACAAATATACAATAATATCATTGGGGGAAGCTGAAAGAAAGGAACACGTAGGGACTATTTTTGCAGCTTCTTGTGGGTCTAAAATTACCAACAAGGGGACTAGTGCTCTATCTCACTTTTGATCATTTTAAATGTTCTCAAAGTGAGAGAAGAGAGTAATATCACACTCTCATAAACTAGATCAGATGCATGTGCTTCAATGAGTAGTGGTGAATCTACTTATGGAAAATTGTATTCAGAAATGCCTGACTCCAGCACTTAAATTCCATGGCACACATGGAAGGAATTGAGGAGATAGCTAGACTTAAAAATATTCCACCACACTGTGTAATGTTGTGTCGTGATTCATTTTGGAAACTGAAGAGCACCATGGTGGGAAGACTTCTGAGTAATCAAATGTGGACACCTTGAACACAAGCTTAGTTCTTTGGGAGATCTCTGTATCACTGAAGACTTGGCCAGTTTCATCTTATGAAGAGAAGTCATAGAGTGTTACCTCTGGCTATCTAGAATGCTTAGGAAATTTTATCGTTTTGAAGAAACTAAATGTTCCATAGGGAAAAGAGTTTACCCCTTTAAGTGAAAATTTTTATTTCAGTGATTTTTTTTGGGGGGGGGCCACTTCTGTTGGTCTTTCATTCATCTGTTTTCATCCATCTTTTTTCCTTGGCCTGTGTGGGCCTCCCATCACAGTGGCTGCTCTCCTGCACAGCATTGGCTCTGGGCGTATGAGCTCCAGAGCTCCGGCTTGTTAGTTGTACACATCGGTCCAGCTGCTCCGCGGCACGTGGGATCCTCCCAGGCCAGGAATCGAACCGGCACCCCCCACACTGCAAGGTGGTGTCCTTACCCACTGGACCACCAGGGAAGCCCTATTTCAGTGATTTTAATGAAATCTTTTCCAAAGGTATATAACTTTTCTTAATTTCTTAAATATGAACTTCATTTTATTTGAGGAATGTCAATTACAAACTGCTATAATATGAGAAATACTAGACTATAAGTTCACTCAGAGTGAATACTGCAAAAGCTAGTGAAATCCAAAGAAGATTTGTAACCCATTTAGTGGTATTGTACTGGCATTAATTTCTTCCCTGATTATGAACAAATATACAATAATATCATTGGGGGAAGCTGAAAGAAAGGAACACGTAGGGACTATTTTTGCAGCTTCTTGTGAGTCTAAAATTATTCAGTGTTAAGTTTTATTAAGTACTCTGACATCAGGACCTCTAAGTTATCCAATGGATGAATAGAAGGGAGAAAGTTAAGGAAAGAAGGAAGGGAGGCAGGGAGGAGAGACAGATAGACTTGGACCCTTTAGAGATCTAAAATGCTGAATGGGAGAGAGTGTGGAATATCAGAGATGTGGGGCTTTAAATGTAGGCAGGCTCTGAGGTATGCCCCCTTCCTAGCTCTGTGACAAATATCTTCAACTCTAGGAACCCCCATGTACCTTTGTAATAGAGTCATAAAGATACATACATACTACAGAGATTGCTGTGAGAATTGAACAATATGCTCAGTACACTAGAGTGTCTGTTGCCCAGTATTTATTGGTTATTCAATAAATTGCTGCTTAATAGTGCATGGTTATAATTCCTATGTCTTTGTCTGTAGTTTTAGTTTCTGATCATCAGAATTTCACGCTTACGTTTAGAGGTTCTCTACCTGCTCTCCTGTTCTCTACCTGCTTCCCTGTTCTCTACCTGTTTAGCTTGCCACTGCTTATCTGCTGTGAACTGGATAGGATTCTATATGCAATGTTAAATCGGCTTAAAATAAGAATATCATCTGAGAATAAAATACTTGTGTTTTGACCCACAGACATTAATTTTAGTTACTCAGAGACCTTTTTCTTTTGATGTGCCTTCTATTTTTTGGTTGAGTTCCAGATGGATGAGGTTCTTCGATGAGTTCCAGTTAGATGAAAGAATGATATTAATAAAAATAACAATAGCCATCTTTTATTGACCATAAGATGCTATTTTAAGTGTCTGACATACATAATCTCATTTAATCCTCATCACCACTCTGTGAGGTAATGGTGTGACCTCTACCCTGTGAATGAAGGATTTCATCATTTGCCCAAGGTCCCAGAGTGAATTATCTGCAGATTTGACATCATAACTCCAGAGCCCAGTGCCTATCACAGAGGGTGCTGTAACAGCATCCTTAGAGGGAGCTAGGTCCCTGTGATGAAGAAAAGGAGGAAAAGAAATTAGAAGTCAAGAGCCTGCATGCCAAGTCGCTTCAGTAATATCTGACTCTGTGACTCTATGGACTGTAGCCCACCAGGCTCCTCTCTCCATGGGATTCTCCAGGCAAGAATACTGGAGTGGGTTGCCATTTCCTTCTCCAGGGGATCTTCCTGACCCAGGGGTTGAACCCACATCTCTTGTGTCTCCTGTGTTGGTAGGTGGGTTCTTTACCCTTAGCGCCACCTGGGAAGCCCCCATCAAGAGCCTGTCAAGAGCCTAGTTCTTTTAAAATCTCAAGGAAACTTGATTTATACTGTAGTTCCTTAATAAATATTTGTTGAATGTTTCAGAGAAGAAACAGCGTTCCCCAAACTCCCTAAAGAAAGCAAGCTTCTCTTATAGAAGGTTTCTCCTTCTGTATCCTGAGAACCTTCATCCCCTGTGTTGATGCTACAGCAGAGCCAGCCAATAAACCTCTCCTCTCACAGAACCTGAAGTCCTAGGATTTGAATTATGTAAGTTCCCTTTACAGGCAATCTCTTAGGAACTGTCTGCTTTGCATTTTGAAGAATTCCTGTGTTTGGTGATCAGACATCTGAAGATATGCTAATAATCTTGCCAGACAGTCTGTAGGTGTTCGTTGTTCACGTGCTTAGACTCACAAGGGAACCCTGTGGATAGACACAAAAGAGGGAAAAGAGGACAGAGCCTTTGAACTGAGACAGAAAGTGTCTGTTCTGTAAGGGAGCGGAGACCAGAATCCAGCAAGGTTGTAGGCCTGGAAAGTTGCAAAGTCAGAGGCGTCTGTATTTGTTGTTGTTCCTTTTTTTCAGTTTATTTATTTTTAATTGGAGGATAGTTGCTTTACAATATTGTGTTAGTTTCTTTTTATCAACGTAAATCAGCCATAGGTATATGTATGTCCCTTCCATCTTGAACCTCCCTCCCACCTCCCACCCCATCCCACCCTCTAGGCTGTCACAGAGCTCCAGAGTTGAGCTCCCTGTGCCATATAGCAAGTTTCCACTGGCTGTCTAATTTTACATAAGGTAATGTATATATTTTAATACATGTATGTATTCTCTCGGTTTGTCCCACCCCCTCTACTCTCTTGGTTTGTCCCACCCCCTTTCCCAGTGTCCACAAGTCTGTTCTCTGTGTCTGAGTCTTTAAATAGAAAAGGTTGCTGGGCCTTGGCATATATTTCGCAAAGAGTTGTGGCGTGAGGGATGTTTGGAACAACTGTAAACAGGAACTGTTGTGTCCTTATTAGGAATAATCATTTCTGCAGGCAGAGAAGCGGCTGGTGAGGCTGTGCTCGCGACCTCCTTCCTACCTCCTGGCCCCAGCCCGTCCTCCCCATTGCTGCTGTACCAACCCACCGAGGCTGCACTTTACGGCTGTTCTTGGAGATTGCTGCTCAGCAGGGCCCAGGGAAAGAAAAAGCCAGGGATCCCATCTGGCAGAGTCCACCTTGATCGCAGCTGCTCACAAGAGCTGTTTATTCCCCCAACACTGAGCCTAGTGTAGCCCTCCTCCCTACAGGGTGGCCTTAAGAGCTGTCCAACAGGCCTGGCAAAGCCAGACACTGGGCAGGACTTCAAGGGGTGGGTCTGGGTGCTCAGCAGCCTGAACTGGGGGAGGGGGGCAGTGATCAACAGAAGGTAGGGGCCATGGTAAGAGTGGACTGGTGCTTCCCTGCTGAAAGGGCAGATGCCTCCTCAGGCCTCAGCGCCAAAGGTCATTGCCTCAGGGTCACACTGAGTCAGTATCACAGGTGAGTACAAGTGTAAGCTGTGCCAGCAGACAGTATAGGCATAATTCTGGCTCTGTCTATTTCTAGATGAATTTTTCTGGGGTGAAAATAAGACTTGTCAAAGAATAGCAAAAAGGAACCTAGAAAGTCAGAGGCGTCTGTATTTGTTGTTGTTCCTTTTTTTCAGTTTATTTATTTTTAATTGGAGGATAGTTGCTTTACAATATTGTGTTAGTTTCTTTTTATCAACGTAAATCAGCCATAGGTATATGTATGTCCCTTCCATCTTGAACCTCCCTCCCACCTCCCACCCCATCCCACCCTCTAGGCTGTCACAGAGCTCCAGAGTTGAGCTCCCTGTGCCATATAGCAAGTTTCCACTGGCTGTCTAATTTTACATAAGGTAATGTATATATTTTAATACATGTATGTATTCTCTCGGTTTGTCCCACCCCCTCTACTCTCTTGGTTTGTCCCACCCCCTTTCCCAGTGTCCACAAGTCTGTTCTCTGTGTCTGAGTCTTTAAATAGAAAAGGTTGCTGGGCCTTGGCATATATTTCGCAAAGAGTTGTGGCGTGAGGGATGTTTGGAACAACTGTAAACAGGAACTGTTGTGTCCTTATTAGGAATAATCATTTCTGCAGGCAGAGAAGCGGCTGGTGAGGCTGTGCTCGCGACCTCCTTCCTACCTCCTGGCCCCAGCCCGTCCTCCCCATTGCTGCTGTACCAACCCACCGAGGCTGCACTTTACGGCTGTTCTTGGAGATTGCTGCTCAGCAGGGCCCAGGGAAAGAAAAAGCCAGGGATCCCATCTGGCAGAGTCCACCTTGATCGCAGCTGCTCACAAGAGCTGTTTATTCCCCCAACACTGAGCCTAGTGTAGCCCTCCTCCCTACAGGGTGGCCTTAAGAGCTGTCCAACAGGCCTGGCAAAGCCAGACACTGGGCAGGACTTCAAGGGGTGGGTCTGGGTGCTCAGCAGCCTGAACTGGGGGAGGGGGGCAGTGATCAACAGAAGGTAGGGGCCATGGTAAGAGTGGACTGGTGCTTCCCTGCTGAAAGGGCAGATGCCTCCTCAGGCCTCAGCGCCAAAGGTCATTGCCTCAGGGTCACACTGAGTCAGTATCACAGGTGAGTACAAGTGTAAGCTGTGCCAGCAGACAGTATAGGCATAATTCTGGCTCTGTCTATTTCTAGATGAATTTTTCTGGGGGTGAAAATAAGACTTGTCAAATAGCTGAATTAAGGACAAACAAGAGAACCTTTTAGAAATCCCGGTATAGGATAAACTGCCCTGGAGAAGATGGTTATTCATAAAAATTTGGAATCAAGGAGGCTAGGCAGATTTGAAGAG
Source organism: Tragulus kanchil (assembly GCA_022376925.1). NCBI lineage: Eukaryota > Metazoa > Chordata > Mammalia > Artiodactyla > Tragulidae > Tragulus > Tragulus kanchil. The sequence goes on from JAIOJX010000028.1 coordinate 177,258,748, forward strand.
GAATATAAAGTCAGTTTTCCATATTTTGAATTTCAAGAGCTAATAAAATTATCAAATGAAGATGCTAGTAAGCAGATACAAAACCAGGAATGGAGTTTAGGAGGTGGATTAGAATTAGGTTTCCATGCATGACCCTATCTTATTTTATTTAGCCTTTAATAATACGATGAATATTATAAACATATTTCCCAACATAGCCAACCATTACAAGTAATCCACACATGCCCTTGTCATCTGTACCAAGTCCCTCCACCTTAGAGGAAACCGTGATCCTGACTTCTGTGTCTATAATTCCTTTGCTTTGTTTTCTGGGGTTTTTTTTTTTTACATATATATTCTCTTTTTTTTGCCTCTAAGTCGTCATTTGTTTTCATCTGTCTTTATTCTTCGGCTTGTGTGGGCCTCCCATTGCAGTGGCCTCTCTTTTTGCAGAGCACTGGCTCTGGGCACATGTCCTCCAGAGCACTGGCTCATAACTGGACACACTGGCCCAGCTGCTCCACGGCACATGGGATCTTCCTGGTCTAGGGATCGAACCAGTGCCCCCTGCACTGCAAGGCAGAGTCTTTACCCACTGGACCACCAGGGAAGCCCTTACATATATATTCTTATCTTAAAACATATTTTGCTTGTTTTTGAACTTTATAAACAGGTTATACTATAATGTCTTTCGAATTTACTTTGGTCAACAACATTATGTCATTGAGATTCACACCTGTTATGTCACACTGAATACTGTTGGTTTTTACTGTTGTATAATATTCCATTGGGTGGAAATACACAACTTATCTGTTGTCATTAAGCATACGAGTTGTTTTCAGTTTGTTTGCTATTGTGAGTAGTGAACTATGAACAATTTTTCACATGTCTCCTGGTACGTATGTATATGAGTTAATTACTCTTTGGCTTAAATGCAAGCATAAGTGGAATTGCTGAGTTATACAGCATACACATGTTCAGCTCTTCTAGATAACACCAAAGTTGTTTTCAGGGTGTCTATGCCAATGAGACAAAGGCTTGAGAGATATCACCAGGAACTTGAGAGCTACCACCAGCCAAGGAAGCAGATGAGTTTGTCCTAGGAGACTATGTGAAGCAAGAAAAAATGGAGGATTGACGTCTGAGTCTTAGAATACTCACATGTGTTACAGGAGGAAGCAGATACAAAACCAGGAATGGAGTTTAGGAGGTGGATTAGAATTAGGTTTCCATGCATGACCCTATCTTATTTTATTTAGCCTTTAATAATACGATGAATATTATAAACATATTTCCCAACATAGCCAACCATTACAAGTAATCCACACATGCCCTTGTCATCTGTACCAAGTCCCTCCACCTTAGAGGAAACCGTGATCCTGACTTCTGTGTCTATAATTCCTTTGCTTTGTTTTCTGGGGTTTTTTTTTTTTACATATATATTCTCTTTTTTTTGCCTCTAAGTCGTCATTTGTTTTCATCTGTCTTTATTCTTCGGCTTGTGTGGGCCTCCCATTGCAGTGGCCTCTCTTTTTGCAGAGCACTGGCTCTGGGCACATGTCCTCCAGAGCACTGGCTCATAACTGGACACACTGGCCCAGCTGCTCCACGGCACATGGGATCTTCCTGGTCTAGGGATCGAACCAGTGCCCCCTGCACTGCAAGGCAGAGTCTTTACCCACTGGACCACCAGGGAAGCCCTTACATATATATTCTTATCTTAAAACATATTTTGCTTGTTTTTGAACTTTATAAACAGGTTATACTATAATGTCTTTCGAATTTACTTTGGTCAACAACATTATGTCATTGAGATTCACACCTGTTATGTCACACTGAATACTGTTGGTTTTTACTGTTGTATAATATTCCATTGGGTGGAAATACACAACTTATCTGTTGTCATTAAGCATACGAGTTGTTTTCAGTTTGTTTGCTATTGTGAGTAGTGAACTATGAACAATTTTTCACATGTCTCCTGGTACGTATGTATATGAGTTAATTACTCTTTGGCTTAAATGCAAGCATAAGTGGAATTGCTGAGTTATACAGCATACACATGTTCAGCTCTTCTAGATAACACCAAAGTTGTTTTCAGGGTGTCTATGCCAATGAGACAAAGGCTTGAGAGATATCACCAGGAACTTGAGAGCTACCACCAGCCAAGGAAGCAGATGAGTTTGTCCTAGGAGACTATGTGAAGCAAGAAAAAATGGAGGATTGACGTCTGAGTCTTAGAATACTCACATGTGTTACAGGAGGAAGCAGAGCCAGAAAAGCAAACAAATGGTCAGAGGGAAGGGAGCACAGCCAGGAGAGGTGGAGTCAAGCACACCGAAAGATGGGGATATCAGCATCAGAGGACGCTACACAGATGATCTGAGGAGGCTGAAGTTTGAGAAGAGGTCAGGGATCTTTAAGAAAGCTGTTTTTGGCTTTGTGGACGCTAAGGGTAGAAGCCGTATTTCAAGGGACTTATGGAACTTATTAGATTCAGGGTGGTGGAAAGATTGTAATTATAAATACCATTTGGATAAGTTTGACAGTGAGTTGAGGAATTGATATAGAAAGTTGGAGAAGACAGTGCAGCTGAGATGTGGGGTTTTTTTTTTGTAAGGATGGGGAAGACGATGTGTTTGTAGGTTCAGAAGGAGAAGTCGATGGGCAGGAAGAGTTTGAAGTAAGAGGGGTTCATTGGAGAGGAGGGTCTTCTAAGGACTGGGAGAGGGTAGAATATGAAGGACAGGTTTGCCCTTGGGCAGCTCGGCTCCTGTGAAACAAACAAGGTTAAAAAAAAAAGCCTTGCCATCATAGCAACTAACCTTTATGGAGTACATTGTGTAAAGATCCTGTACTAAGCACTTCATATCTCATTTAATCCTCTGAACAGCCCTATGCATGGTTACTTTTTATAATATCTATTACAATTTCCATTTTTATAGAAGAGAAAAGTGGAGACTTAAAGACATGACCAGACCAGACCAGACTAGTTGATTAAGGCTGTGTTCTCTTAATCATTACATGTAAGCTGAGAATGAAGAACTAGAACAAGATAGTGCAAGATGGAACAAGCTTAGCCTGAAGAAATCAGAGATGTGAGAGGAATGGAAAAGGTTTGGGTGAGGCGTTTTTCTGTGATGTGGAATCAGGGAAAGAGGAGAGGGAAGTGAATCTATTGGGCTTTTACTGCTTCAGGCAATGTGCTAGGCCCTTTGCATACATTGACTTATTTCAATAGGAACAAATTAAAAAGATAATTCAGAAGTAGCATGGGGGGCTTCCCCTGGTGGACCAGTGGGTAAGGACACCGCCTTGCAGTGCAAGGGGCGCTGGTTCAATCCGTGGCCTGGGAAGATCCCACGTGCCGCGGAGTGGCTGGACCAATGTGTCCAATTACCAAGCCGGAGCTATGGAGCGCACGCGCCCAGAGCCGGCGCTCTGCGACAACAGAGGCCACTGCGATGGGAGACCCACACGGGCCAAAGTACAAAGACGGAAGAAAATGGAGAAATGAAAGTCCAATAGAAGTGGCCCGCCCGCTCCCCTCCCTCCCCAACCCGACCCCCGCCCAAAATAAATAAATAAATAAATCTTAAAAAAAAAAAAAAAAAAAGAAGTAGCATGGGCTCCTGGGTGATTGGAAAGTATCCAGTGTAATGGAACTAAGCAGTCTGGGCCTTTGTTGTTTGGACTGTGGCCCGCCAGGCTCCTCTGTCCATGGGATTTTCCAGGCAATTCTACTGGAGTGGGTTGCCATTTCCTTCTCCAGGGGTCTTCCTGACCCAGGAATCAAAGTCACATCTCCTGTGTCTCCTTCATTGCAGGCAGATTCTTTACCTGCTGAGCTACTGGGGAAGTCTGGGCTTTCTGTAGGTTGTAGAAATGACTGGAGGTGAGTCCAAAGACAGTGCAGTTGAGCAAGGGTTGGGGGTATACAAGTGGAAGCCTAGAGGTAGGGCGTGGATGAGACCAGAGGGGCCACTTATTTGCTGACTGAAGTCTCTCACTTGGGGAAGAAGGTCATGGACCAAACTGAGGTGGGTGTATCAAGGGACTAAAGTTCACAGAGGGGATAAAGAGGCAATCCAATATCTACACGAGTGGGAGAGAGGTGGGAAGGTGAGCGGCATGAGGACTTTCATGGTTTGAGATCTTGGAGGTTGAGCAGCTAAGCACTGAGGTTTACAGTGTGGTCGCTCAGAAACGTGCTGAACAGAAGATGCAGATGAAGGCCGCTGAAAAACCAGAAGGCTGGGCTACATAGAGCACTTTGTTATTTCATAATCTTCACAACTCCCCAGTGGGGTTGCTGTTACTAGAGACATTACATATATGACCAATCTTGGGCCTCCCAATTTGGAAGAAGCAGTCCTGGGATGTGAACGAAGTCTTCTTCAAGTTCTCCTTTTGCTTTTTAATGCCTGCAGCTCCCACTTACCATTCAAGAGTCAATTCAGATGTCATCTCCAAGAAGTTTTGTCTTGCTTAAGATTGTCACGGACTTTTCTTCTGGGATTTTGTGACTCTTCACCTTGCATCCCAATTGCTAATATTTGTTTTTCCACTATTCTAGAGGAAAGTGGATGTGCCTTTATTTCCAGTGCATGGCATCATTTCTAGCCCAGAAAGGGCTTAGTAAAAGTTTATGGAATTAATTAATGTATTTGAAAACAACAGACTGTATCCAGAGACATACTAAGCCAGGAGACTCTGTTTCTAATATTTGGACTTACAGTCCCCCAAAATTTGGTTTAAGAAAAAAATGTCTCTCTATAAAAACACGGTCAGGGATTCCCTGGTGGTCCAATGGGTAGAGTCCACCTTGCAGTGCAAGGGGCATTGGTTCAATCCCTGGCCTGGGAGGATCCCATGTGGCACACAGCAGTTGGGCCAGTGTGTCTAATTATTAGCCAGCACTCTGGAGCACATGTGCCCAGAGCCGGTGCTCTGCAACAAGAGAGGCCACTGCAATGGGAGGCCCACACAGGCCATAGAATACAAAAAAAAAAAAAAAAAACGATGGATGAAAAATAAATGATGACTTAGAGGCAAAAAAACAAAAAACATGGTCAGTGTAACGGGCTGGTAGAAGGGCAGCCAAAGGAAGCTGGGATTGGGAGCCTTGGAATGGGTGGGCTTACCTGGATAGGAATGAGTTCAGAAGAGAGGAGGAGAAACAACCAAAGTGGTACTGAGCATATATTTGTCTAATTACTTAAGTCATTGATCAAAAGCCCCAGTTTCCTAAGAAGTCACCAGATTAAACCTTAGTTTATCCTGCCTCCATCACCCTACTCCAACCCTAGAAGAAAGTAGAAACCACCCACCACAGCTGTGCCTCATTCCTCACCCTTCATACCCACCTTCCCTCTCTCCCGCCACCTCCCGCGAACTTCCCAGCCCCCATCACCGCCGTCCCTCCACAGGCGCAGAACAGAGCCAGGCCACTCCAGCTCCAGATGCACACCATGCTTGCTCCCTCCTGCGCTGTCGCTCCTCCCCGGGTTCCCAGCCCGAGAGCAGGGAAAGCCTGTTTTCAGTTAAGGCTTTGGTCACACACAGATGCCTTTTCCATTACTCTTGTTTTTCCTCTTGAAGTGTAACATTTCCAATTAATTCTCCACAGGGGAAGAGGCCCTGTGTTAACCACCCCCAAGTGGGTTTGGTGTGGGGGAGGTGGTGCAGGGTGTCTGGAGGCCTGCCCTGGACTGCTGACAGCTGACCCCTGGGCAGCCTGCAATAGGAGCTTTCTTCCTTTGGGGAGAAGGACAGAGACCCTATGGACAATTTCACGACATGTCGCAAGTTTGCCCAGCTCTGTGGCTAAGGTCCATAATGGGGACCCTCTTCTAAGCTCCTTTTACTGACCTTTGGACAGCCTAAAAACACTAAACGAAGCTTGTCTGCAAGAAGACGTGAAATTTATCTGTTTCAGAACCTAGAGGAAGAGTAGAAAATAAGGTCCGTAAAAGACTCATGAAAATGAAGAGGATCTCGCCTTTTTTTAGCAGGGGTCCCCAACCTTCAAGATCTAATGCCTGATGATCTGAGGTGGGGCTGATGTAATAATAATAGAAATAAAAGTTAGTCAGGGCTTCCCTGGTAGCGCAGACAGTAAAGAATCTGCCTGCAATGTAAGAGACCTGGATTCAATCCCTGGATCAGGAAGATCCCCTAAAGAAGGGAAATGGCTACTCCAGTATTCTTGCCTGGAGAATTCCATGGACAGAGCACAAGAAATGTAATGCAGGGCTTCCCTGGTGGTCCAGTGGGTAAGGACACCGCCTTGCAGTGCAGGGGGCGCCGGTTCGATCCCTGGCCTGGGAAGATCCCACGTGCCGTGGAGCGGCTAGACCCATGTGTCCAATTACTGAGCCAGAGCTCTGGAGCACATGCGCCCAGAGCTGGTGCTCTGCAGCAAGAGAGGCCACTGTGATGGGAGGCCCACATGGGCCAAAGAACAAAAAGATGGAAATGAAAGACCAATAGAAGTGGCCAAAAAAAAAAAAAAGGAAATGTAAAACACTTGAATCACCCTGAAAACATTCCTCTCCCCCTGGTCCGTGGAAAAATTGTCTTCCGTGAAACCAGTTCCTGGTGTCAAGAAGGTTGGGGACCACTGCATAGCATATAATTGCCTCCAAAAATTACAGCAGGGTATAAGTGAAAATGTCAGGAGTCCCTTCTGTCCCCTGAGAAGAGTTTATATCCCTGCCCTTGTGATATAAGTAAATACACCAAGTTGCTTTGAAATTGAACAGTGGACTCAGTTCAATCACTGGTCTCCATGGATTAGCTTCATAAAGAGGAAATTCTAATTTGAGCTTCAAGAAAATGAAACACTGGCATTTCATGGGTGCTGAAGTTTGGACAGAATTGTCAAAATTGCCTATTCTTAACCTGTGGGACAGCCAGGTGTCAGCCATGATAAGCCCTACTGTGGTTTTTTTTGTTTTAACTCCAATTGGCCAGGCACTGTACTGGGAGCCTGGCAGCCAGAGCAGAGTTTGCCGAGCTGCTGATTGCCATGAGCTTTTACTGACCTTTGGACAGCCTAAAAACACTAAACGAAGCTTGTCTGCAAGAAGACGTGAAATTTATCTGTTTCAGAACCTAGAGGAAGAGTAGAAAATAAGGTCCGTAAAGACTCATGAAAATGAAGAGGATCTCGCTTTTTAGCAGGGGTCCCCAACCTTCAAGATCTAATGCCTGATGATCTGAGGTGGGGCTGATGTAATAATAATAGAAATAAAAGTTAGTCAGGGCTTCCCTGGTAGCGCAGACAGTAAAGAATCTGCCTGCAATGTAAGAGACCTGGATTCAATCCCTGGATCAGGAAGATCCCCTAAAGAAGGGAAATGGCTACTCCAGTATTCTTGCCTGGAGAATTCCATGGACAGAGCACAAGAAATGTAATGCAGGGCTTCCCTGGTGGTCCAGTGGGTAAGGACACTGCCTTGCAGTGCAGGGGGCGCCGGTTCGATCCCTGGCCTGGGAAGATCCCACGTGCCGCGGAGCGGCTGGACTGATGTGTCCAATTACCGAGCCGGAGCTCTGGAGCGCATGCGCCCAGAGCTGGTGCTCTGCAGCGACAGACGCCACTGTGATGGGAGGCCCACACAGGCCAAAGAACAAAGATGGAAATGAAAGACCAATAGAAGTGGCCAAAAAAAAAAAAAAGGAAATGTAAAACACTTGAATCACCCTGAAAACATTCCTCTCCCCCTGGTCCGTGGAAAAATTGTCTTCCGTGAAACCAGTTCCTGGTGTCAAGAAGGTTGGGGACCACTGCATAGCATATAATTGCCTCCAAAAATTACAGCAGGGTATAAGTGAAAATGTCAGGAGTCCCTTCTGTCCCCTGAGAAGAGTTTATATCCCTGCCCTTGTGATATAAGTAAATACACCAAGTTGCTTTGAAATTGAACAGTGGACTCAGTTCAATCACTGGTCTCCATGGATTAGCTTCATAAAGAGGAAATTCTAATTTGAGCTTCAAGAAAATGAAACACTGGCATTTCATGGGTGCTGAAGTTTGGACAGAATTGTCAAAATTGCCTATTCTTAACCTGTGGGACAGCCAGGTGTCAGCCATGATAAGCCCTACTGTGGTTTTTTTTGTTTTAACTCCAATTGGCCAGGCACTGTACTGGGAGCCTGGCAGCCAGAGCAGAGTTTGCCGAGCTGCTGATTGCCATGAGCTTGTGTTACACAGCAGGGTTACCATGGGCAAAACCCATCTGTGCAGAGATGGATTGGGCTCACATCTCTTTGCCCATTTGGAGCGTCACCCAGGAATCCTTGATTCTGGATTTCATGGGCCGGAGACACGTCTGATTGATCCCTGGTTTGGAAAAAGAGGTTGAAGCAATACCCCTTCAGCTGTGGAAGAAACAAAAGCCATGGGAATTGGGTTGTGGGAAATAGCAGGAGGAGGCGAGGAATTTGGCTTGAAGGGAAGAACTGGAGATTCATGTCAGAGTTGAGGCCCAGAGAGCTCTGACAAGCAAAGGACACATGCTGTTTATAGTCTTAAGTAGGCTTGATTACACCTTGAAAGCTTTGTGGCCTCTCACCCAGGCACCTGGGTCCAATTATCCACAGCCCCATATACCTAGAGGAAAAACAGCATGACTCTCCCAGACTGACTTCACTCCTACCAGACTCTCATCTTCTTTCTGACATGAACTTAAAGGAATGCAAGTGGTAGAGGGGACCAATGGCTCTTGAAATACACCCTCCAGGATTTTGTCACTGTTTTGTGTGTTACAACTACCTTAAGCTTGAACATCAGCAACTTACTCCTCTGCACAGGTTTTCCTGGTAAGAGTGTGAGATGCTTACTTTTTATTGAGATGCAACTGACGTAAGAACAGTGTGTAAATTTAAGGTGTACAATGTAATGGTTTGATATTTTTATATATATTGTGAAATAATTACCACAATAAGGTTAGTTAACACATTTATCAACTCACATATTTATACTTTTGTGTGTGACAATAACTTTTTTCCCCCTCCCCTCCCCTGACAAGAACTTTTAAGATCTACTTTCTTAGCAACTTTCAAATACACAATACAGTATTATTAACTATAGTCACCATACTGTATACATTAGACCCGCAGAACGTCTTCACCTTGTAACTGCAAGTTTGTACCGGTTGACCATTTTCATACTGCTCCCCCTGCCACCCTGCACCACAACCACGAAACTAGTTTCTATACAGTTAGTTTTTTTAGATTTGCACATATGTGATTATACAGTATTTGTCTTTTTCTGACTTACTGCATTTTAGCATAATGCCTCAAGGTTCATCTGTTGTCTCAAATGGCAGGATTTCCTTGTTTTTTATGGCTGAAGTATATATATATATATATATATCTCACATTTCCTTTATTCATTTTCTGTCAGTGGATGCTTGGGTTATTTCCATGTCTCACTATTATAAATAGTGCTGCTATGAACACTGGTGTGCAGATATATCTTTGAGATAATATCAATAATTTCATTTTCTTTTTTTTTCTTTAAAGAATATTTATTTATTTTGGGGGGTGTTGCTGGTTGGGACAGAGGGGGCGGGCGGGCCATTTCTGTTAGTCTTTCATTTATCTATTTGCATCCATCTTTGTTCTTTGGCCCGTGTGAGCCTCCCATCGCGGTGGCCTCTGTTGTCACAGAGCACCTGCTCTGGGCGCATGCGCTCCAGATCTCCAGCTCGGTAGTTGGACACATCGGTCCTGCCGCTCCGCACTACGTGGGATCTTCCCAGGCCAGGGATCGAACCGGCACCCCTTGCACTGCAAGGCGGTGTCCTTACCCACTGGACCGCCAGGGACGCCCAGTAATTTCATTTTCTTTGGTATATACTCAGAAGTGGAATTCTACATTATATGGTAGCTCCATTTTTAGTTTTTTGAGGAATCTTCCTACCGTTTTCCATAATGGCTGTGCCGATTTAGATTCCCATCAACAGTGTACATGTGTTCCTTTTTCTCCAGCATTTGATAACTCTTATCTTTCTTGTTATACCATTCTAACAGGTATAGTTCATCATGGTTTTGATTTGCATTTTCCTGGTGATTAGTGATGTCGAGTACATTTTCATGTACCTGTTGGCCATTAGTATACCTTTTTTGAAAAAATGTCTGTTCAGGTCTTTTGCCCATTTTTAAATCAGATTATTATTATTTTTTTGCTATTGTGTTGTATGAGTTCCTTACATATTTTGGATATTAACCCCTCATCAGACATATGATTTGCAAATATGTCCTCCCACTGTGTAGGTTTCCTTTTCATTCTATTGATATTTTTCTTTCCTGTGCAGAAGCATTTTTGTTTGATGTAGTCCCACATGTTTATTTTTGCTTTTGTTGTTTGTGCTTTTGATGTCATATCCAAAAAAAAAATCATTGTTAAGACCAATGTCAAGGAGCCTTTCCCTGTGTTCTTTTCTAGGAGTTTATGGTTTCCAGTCTTACTTTTAAGTCTTTAATCCATTTCCAGGTAATTTGTGTGAGTGATGCAAAATAAGGGTCCATGCTATTCTGATGCTTCTTACATATGGATTATTTTAAAGATATTATCAGTGATTTAAAATTTTAGGAAATGGGAACGTCAGATGGACAGTATTCAGTGCATATTCAATATAATCAGATCCCAGGAATGGGTGCTTTGAAGAGAAAATAGAAAATAAAAACCCTGGTTTTAGGTATCTTGGAGTAACCTTCCAAATAGGTAGACAGAATTCACGCAGGTGGAATAAATAAATTACATACTTAAACATGAAGACTAACAGAGGAGAGGAGCTGGATCTCTCTTTTTAAAAAAAAAAAAAAAACTTTTATTTATTTATTTTTGGCTGTGCTGGGTCTTTGTTGATGAGTGGGTTTGAGCTGCTCTGTGGTATGTGGGATCTTCCTGGATCAGGGATTGAACCTGTGTCTCCTGCATTGGTAGACAAGTTCTTATCCACTGAGCCACAGGGGAAGCCCCTGGATCTCTCTTAATAGAGTAGCTAGGGAGAGCTTCTCTGAAATGATAATGTTTTTAAGCAAAGACCTGAAGAGCTGGTGGCTCAGTGAAAAAGAATCTTCCTGCCAAAGCAGGAGACATGGGTTCTATCCCTGGGTTGGGAAGATTCCCTGGAGAAGGAAATGGTAACCCACCCCAGTAGTCCATGGGGTCGCAAAAGAATTGGACACAACTTAGCGACTAAACAACAAAGAGCTAGCCTTAAAGAATAGGCTAGAAAGAGTTTGTTCAAGGAAATGAAATGAGAGCATTGTAACTACAACTAATTTTTAAAAAAAAACCTTGAGATAATATTACATATAGAATTTTGCATACTGTATTTTCACCTAAAATAAAAATGCATTTCCTATGTTATTACTTTTTCAAATATATGATTTTAATGACTTATAGTCCATTCCATAAATTTAATATAATTTGCATCACTATACCTTTCAAAAAATAGTTTCCAGCATTTTTTTTTCCCCACAAATGAGAGTACAGCTTTATATATAAATACATAAGTGTCTGAATTTATTTTTGTCAGGAAAATAGCCAGAAGTGGAACAACTTTGGTGAATAAACATTTTCAAGCCAAATTACTCTTCAGAAAGTTGGTCTATGTTACTCTTTAAAAATTTTAAATTCCAGCAGTGTATGAAGTCCATTCAAAAGGCAGTAATAATTTGAGCAGGATTTTAAATGTAAACTATTAAATAGAAATCCTTAGTGTAGAAAACAACTTTATTGAGAAATGTTACTGGAGAGATTGCTTCATAATATATAAATCCAAATACATGAAATAATCAGTATAAGAGCGAAGTATTATCTCAAATCAATACATGGATTTGGGGAAATTGTTTCTTTGGAAAAAGATTAAATTGTCTCCTTGTCAAAAAAAAAAAAATAAAATTGTCTCCTTGTCTCATACCACACATATTCCTGATGGATTAAGGGGTAATTTTTTTTTTTTTTTTTTAAAGTAAAGAACTCTGAGAACATATAGGTACATACTTATCATATTAGAGGGGAGGAGAAACAGAAAGGGAAAGATTGATGGATCTAACTGCATATGGATTCAAAACTCTTCTATTTCAAAAGTCTTGTCAATATAAATCCATCCTCTGAGAAGAAAATAGGTGCACTTAATAGGTTTTTCTATAGTAATAGCTAACATGCAATGAGTGCTTATCAGGCACTTGCTAAATATTTAATCTGCTTTCTGTTGTTTACTCCTTGTGAGGTGGATTACTATTATGTATAATACTGTGAGCTTGTGGTTCAGAGGTGCTGGAGTCTTCAGCAGTCAGCACTAAGTTGACTAAGTAAGTAAGTAAGTAAGTAAGGCGTGTTCTCGGTCAAGCACCCATCAGCTTGCCCAAGACACTCACTGAGCCTGAAGCTCTGTTCCTCTACTTCTCACACTCCCTTTGCTTCAGCCTGGCCCACTTGGTAGTTGTTACCTGCCCATCGATGCCAGCATCAGCACATGGTGATCTCATTCATTTTGAGGCTAAAGACTGCTGTCTTATGAACACTGGTCACCTCTGACTTTCTCCTCTACTGTCTAAGCCAACTCTAAAATATTATTAGAACTTGTATCACTGATAGAGGGATCCTATTCACTGAGCTGAGACAGAAAGTTAATATGTTTATCAAGAAAGATTACACATGTCAGCAAAGAGTCCTTTTTAGGCTGTCAGGATAAACAGAGTCTCTGGCTGCCCTCAGGGCTGGTCCCTGGACAGAGTGTCTGCACAGGGCTAGTAGTATGTGCTTTGTCCACCTCCACATTTTATACCACCTCCAGTTCCAAACTATTAAATAGAAATCCTTAGTGTAGAAAACAACTTTATTGAGAAATGTTACTGGAGAGATTGCTTCATAATATATAAATCCAAATACATGAAATAATCAGTATAAGAGCGAAGTATTATCTCAAATCAATACATGGATTTGGGGAAATTGTTTCTTTGGAAAAAGATTAAATTGTCTCCTTGTCAAAAAAAAAAAAATAAAATTGTCTCCTTGTCTCATACCACACATATTCCTGATGGATTAAGGGGTAATTTTTTTTTTTTTTTTTAAAGTAAAGAACTCTGAGAACATATAGGTACATACTTATCATATTAGAGGGGAGGAGAAACAGAAAGGGAAAGATTGATGGATCTAACTGCATATGGATTCAAAACTCTTCTATTTCAAAAGTCTTGTCAATATAAATCCATCCTCTGAGAAGAAAATAGGTGCACTTAATAGGTTTTTCTATAGTAATAGCTAACATGCAATGAGTGCTTATCAGGCACTTGCTAAATATTTAATCTGCTTTCTGTTGTTTACTCCTTGTGAGGTGGATTACTATTATGTATAATACTGTGAGCTTGTGGTTCAGAGGTGCTGGAGTCTTCAGCAGTCAGCACTAAGTTGACTAAGTAAGTAAGTAAGTAAGTAAGGCGTGTTCTCGGTCAAGCACCCATCAGCTTGCCCAAGACACTCACTGAGCCTGAAGCTCTGTTCCTCTACTTCTCACACTCCCTTTGCTTCAGCCTGGCCCACTTGGTAGTTGTTACCTGCCCATCGATGCCAGCATCAGCACATGGTGATCTCATTCATTTTGAGGCTAAAGACTGCTGTCTTATGAACACTGGTCACCTCTGACTTTCTCCTCTACTGTCTAAGCCAACTCTAAAATATTATTAGAACTTGTATCACTGATAGAGGGATCCTATTCACTGAGCTGAGACAGAAAGTTAATATGTTTATCAAGAAAGATTACACATGTCAGCAAAGAGTCCTTTTTAGGCTGTCAGGATAAACAGAGTCTCTGGCTGCCCTCAGGGCTGGTCCCTGGACAGAGTGTCTGCACAGGGCTAGTAGTATGTGCTTTGTCCACCTCCACATTTTATACCACCTCCAGTCCTGCCCCAGACAGGCCCCAGCTCTCAGCCTCAGGCATCTTCCTCTGTGTATTTTTATTATAAGAAAATATTTGAGGATGATTAAGGGAGTAGAAGGAAATGACTTCTCAGAAAAGATTCAAAAGGCTGAATATGTATGCTGTAGTTAAACAGTGACTAATACTGGCCCCCTCAGCTCCTTGAGAACTCTTTTGGGCCAAGGCATTGTTTAGGCTGGCTTATTGGCCAAGGATGAGTAGATGGCTCACACCCATGTGCCCTTCAGCCATCAATCACCTCTTCCCTATTTACCTATGGAAAGAGCAGAGACCAAGACTTGGGTTCAAATCCTATGCTATGTGAGCTTTAGCAAAATCCTTATCCCAAGACTTAATCCTAAACCCCAGTGTTATTATCTGTAAAACAGGAAATATTTTCCTTTTCTATGGTGACTTCTGGGTTGGCGTAGACAGTAGAGGAGAAAGTCAGAGGTGATCAGTGTTCACACAGTGAACAGGAGTGGTCTGAGGATAGGGATGATAAATAGGGTCCTGAGGCTGACTCCTTCAACCAGCAGTGGGCCAAGAGGACACCATCGTGAGTGGTACGAGTGGCACAGGTGGTCACTCAGTGATGGTGAAGGTTTCACAAGAGGTAAAAACATCTCCATGGAGGGCACTGCCATAGCAGGTATGATGACCCAAGAATTTGAAAAACCATGGAGCAAAATAGCATCTGCAAAGGCAAAGACGTGGAGTCTCTGATAACTAGTAAGGTAGATGTATTGACTCCTTGCAGAGGGCTAATGAGAAACAGGGCCATTAGTAAGCAGCTAAGGACTGAAGTGTGAGCTTACCAAAGAGGCAACTAAGAGTAGACTGTGCAAACAGCAGATCTCATAGTTAAAGTTGGAGATCTCCAGAGATAAGTGAGTGCTCAGCAAGGCAGCTCTGCTCTGCTAAAATTAGGGGCCTCGTTGGAAAATACTCGGACATTGAATCAGAGTGGAATCAATAGGAAGAAGCCCCTGGACAGAGTGTCTGCACAGGGCTAGTAGTATGTGCTTTGTCCACCTCCACATTTTATACCACCTCCAGTCCTGCCCCAGACAGGCCCCAGCTCTCAGCCTCAGGCATCTTCCTCTGTGTATTTTTATTATAAGAAAATATTTGAGGATGATTAAGGGAGTAGAAGGAAATGACTTCTCAGAAAAGATTCAAAAGGCTGAATATGTATGCTGTAGTTAAACAGTGACTAATACTGGCCCCCTCAGCTCCTTGAGAACTCTTTTGGGCCAAGGCATTGTTTAGGCTGGCTTATTGGCCAAGGATGAGTAGATGGCTCACACCCATGTGCCCTTCAGCCATCAATCACCTCTTCCCTATTTACCTATGGAAAGAGCAGAGACCAAGACTTGGGTTCAAATCCTATGCTATGTGAGCTTTAGCAAAATCCTTATCCCAAGACTTAATCCTAAACCCCAGTGTTATTATCTGTAAAACAGGAAATATTTTCCTTTTCTATGGTGACTTCTGGGTTGGCGTAGACAGTAGAGGAGAAAGTCAGAGGTGATCAGTGTTCACACAGTGAACAGGAGTGGTCTGAGGATAGGGATGATAAATAGGGTCCTGAGGCTGACTCCTTCAACCAGCAGTGGGCCAAGAGGACACCATCGTGAGTGGTACGAGTGGCACAGGTGGTCACTCAGTGATGGTGAAGGTTTCACAAGAGGTAAAAACATCTCCATGGAGGGCACTGCCATAGCAGGTATGATGACCCAAGAATTTGAAAAACCATGGAGCAAAATAGCATCTGCAAAGGCAAAGACGTGGAGTCTCTGATAACTAGTAAGGTAGATGTATTGACTCCTTGCAGAGGGCTAATGAGAAACAGGGCCATTAGTAAGCAGCTAAGGACTGAAGTGTGAGCTTACCAAAGAGGCAACTAAGAGTAGACTGTGCAAACAGCAGATCTCATAGTTAAAGTTGGAGATCTCCAGAGATAAGTGAGTGCTCAGCAAGGCAGCTCTGCTCTGCTAAAATTAGGGGCCTCGTTGGAAAATACTCGGACATTGAATCAGAGTGGAATCAATAGGAAGAAGCCCCTGGACATTTTGATTCTGCAAGCACTGCTTCCTTAAATTTCCAGAGTCTGCACAAGTGACTCTCTCCTGGTTAGTCAGAAGTAACATTTCTCCTGTGCTGGAAGATGCTGCAGAGGCCCCTCCCTCAGAGCCTGCAACCCCTCAGCTCCTCTCCCACATGATAGGCTAGGATTAAATCTCCACAGCCTCTCCAGTATTCACTATTTGTAGACTTTTTAAATTTTATTTATTTATCTTTTTTGAGGGGGTGGGGTGGGGAGACAAGGGGATGGGCGGGCCACTTCTATTGGTCTTTCATTTCTCTATTTTCATCCGTCTTTGTTCTTTGGCTCCTGTGGGCCTGCCGTAGCGGTGGCCTCTGTGTTGCAGAGCGCCGGCTCTGGGCGCACGCGCGACGGAACTCCGGCTCCGTAATTGGACACATTGGTCCAGCTGCTCTGCCGCACGTAGGATCTTCCCAGGCCAGGGATTGAACCAGCGCCCCTTGCACTGCAAGGCGGTGTCCTTACCCACTGGACCACCAGGGGAAACCCTATCTGTAGACTTTTTAATGAGAAATGGAGATGCTAACTGGCATGAGGTGGTAGCTCATGCTTGTTTTGATCTGCAGTTCTCTGGTAATTAGCCATGTGGAGCGTCGTTTCATGTGCCTATTGACTATCTCAGCTGTTCTTCCAGTTCCCTCCCCATCATCCAGTTCTGACTCTCACTTCATCTCACCTCAGTTGTTACAATTACTTGATTCATCCTCTTCGCTTGAATCTCTATCTTCTTCTATAAACCATAATTCAAATCATGTCACTTTTCTGTTCAGAAACCTTAATGCTCCCTAATGACTATAAAAGAAAACCTAACTTTGCCTAGCATTGAAAGTTCTCGATACTCCGTCCTTTGAGTGATTTTATCTGTCATTTATCAGATTTCTTCTTCCTCTGAGAATGCCGCTACTTCCTATCTCTATTGCTCAAAGTCTGTTTTTCCCATTTTTATTCACACCACAGCTAATGTGCTGTCTTTCTGGAAGCCTTCATTGATCTGTTTACTCCCCTTCCAAGCCTCTCCCTCAGTCCACCTCTCAGATCACCCAGCCCCTGGCTGCGCTTCTCTCAGAGCTTGTCCCGGAAAGCCTGTATGAGCATAAGGGCAGAGGCCTGCTTCATTCATGTCTCTATGACCAGAGTGGCAGGCACATAAGAATTCAGGGATTATTTGTTCAAGCAAAACAAATGAATTTGCTCTCCTGTGTTGTAAAGAAGTAACCCCTTCTAAGGTTGCCATGCAAACCTCTCCCCACTGCATGTAGAGCTTGGCACATGACAGTATTTGAATATTATTTGGTGAATGATTGGATGCTGTTGTGGTTGTTCAGTCACTAAGTCGTGTCTGATTTTTTGCAACTCTGTGGACTGGAGAACGCTAGTCTCCTCTGTCCTCCACGCTCTCCTAGAGTTTGCTCAAATTCATGTCCACTGAGTCAGTGATGCTATCTAACCATCTCATGCTCTGCCACTCCCTTCTCCTGTGTCCTCAATCTTTTCCAGAATCAGAGTCTTTTCCAATGAGTTGACTCTTCGCATCAGTGGCCAAAGTATTGGGAGATGTCATTTTTGCCTTTTCATATTGTCCGCGGGGTTCTCTAGTCAAGAATACTGGGGTGATTTACCATTTCCTCCTCCAGCGGACCACATTTCATCAGAACTCTTCACTATCACCTGTCTATCTTAGGTGGCCTTGCTTGGCATGGGTCATAGCTTTACTGAATTATGTAAGCTGCTTTGCCAGGACAAAGCTATAATCTCAGAGCAACTCCCTTATTTTTCCCTTGCAAAACTTTAAAGCCCTAGCCTTTCTGGCCCAAAAAGGGCATAGTTTACTTGATTCATCCTCTGCTTGAATCTCTATCTTCTTCTATAAACCATAATTCAAATCATGTCACTTTTCTGTTCAGAAACCTTAATGCTCCCTAATGACTATAAAAGAAAACCTAACTTTGCCTAGCATTGAAAGTTCTCGATACTCCGTCCTTTGAGTGATTTTATCTGTCATTTATCAGATTTCTTCTTCCTCTGAGAATGCCGCTACTTCCTATCTCTATTGCTCAAAGTCTGTTTTTCCCATTTTTATTCACACCACAGCTAATGTGCTGTCTTTCTGGAAGCCTTCATTGATCTGTTTACTCCCCTTCCAAGCCTCTCCCTCAGTCCACCTCTCAGATCACCCAGCCCCTGGCTGCGCTTCTCTCAGAGCTTGTCCCGGAAAGCCTGTATGAGCATAAGGGCAGAGGCCTGCTTCATTCATGTCTCTATGACCAGAGTGGCAGGCACATAAGAATTCAGGGATTATTTGTTCAAGCAAAACAAATGAATTTGCTCTCCTGTGTTGTAAAGAAGTAACCCCTTCTAAGGTTGCCATGCAAACCTCTCCCCACTGCATGTAGAGCTTGGCACATGACAGTATTTGAATATTATTTGGTGAATGATTGGATGCTGTTGTGGTTGTTCAGTCACTAAGTCGTGTCTGATTTTTTGCAACTCTGTGGACTGGAGAACGCTAGTCTCCTCTGTCCTCCACGCTCTCCTAGAGTTTGCTCAAATTCATGTCCACTGAGTCAGTGATGCTATCTAACCATCTCATGCTCTGCCACTCCCTTCTCCTGTGTCCTCAATCTTTTCCAGAATCAGAGTCTTTTCCAATGAGTTGACTCTTCGCATCAGTGGCCAAAGTATTGGGAGATGTCATTTTTGCCTTTTCATATTGTCCGCGGGGTTCTCTAGTCAAGAATACTGGGGTGATTTACCATTTCCTCCTCCAGCGGACCACATTTCATCAGAACTCTTCACTATCACCTGTCTATCTTAGGTGGCCTTGCTTGGCATGGGTCATAGCTTTACTGAATTATGTAAGCTGCTTTGCCAGGACAAAGCTATAATCTCAGAGCAACTCCCTTATTTTTCCCTTGCAAAACTTTAAAGCCCTGCAACGTATCACCTTAGTACTAACCAGGCAAGCCTAATTATTCCTAAAGTAATAATGGGAAAGGGCTAACATTCAGACTCTCGAGAAGTGGTGAGTATGTGAACTGAGGCTGTGTAGAAACCCAGTCTTATTACCTCAGAGGACCCCACGGTCAGCCACTAGCTTGGCTGGACCCCTGCCTGGATATTGGAGCTGGAGGGTCCAGAAATCAAGGGGAAAGGGGGAGAGCCAGAAACAGGCAGTACCAATCGGACAGTGTTTAAATAACCAGGCTGCAGCCCTGTGAAACAAGGCAGTTGCTCAGTATCCAAGCCAGCTAGCAGTGACTAATGTAGAGGCCTTTGGGATGGCGGTGGGTCTAGGGAATCAAGTAAGTTCATGGGGACAGAACAAAAATGGAAACATGAGTAAGTACTGGGAAGTATTTTGATCTTTCTATTTTTCTACACCAAGTGTATCAATCATTATTTGTTTGGTTAATTAGGTCAGTCTGGATAAAAGTTTGTGCCATTTAGTAAACCAATTCACTAGCTAATCAATTCCATTTCTCATCCCACATACCCACACATACTCTGCGCTGAGAGTATCCTTTCTAACTGAGTGTACTTGGAGAGGAAATCAAAAAATAATGCACTGGTATGTTCATATGTTCATCACACATGCGTATGCATTTAGATGCATACCCTGGGTGCTGGATCAGATGCTTTAAAAGGTTTTTTTTTTTCCTGCCACTCATCTTTCTCTTTATAAGCCAAAAGTACGTTATGCAGGCTTCTCTCCTAAGATGACTTACAGCAACCCAGGGCTTAAAGTTTGTGAACACTCCCAGGGGGCTTTTCAGGTGAAGAGTCAGAGAATTGGGGCTGTGGGGAAAAGTCTCTTGTGTAGGGGGCCAGGGAAGAAGGAGACTTTCTAGTTTCTCTACTCTTCTTCCTTGGCTTTCCTAGGTATGATCCTGTTGTGGAGCCTGGGGACTTGGAGCCAGGAAAGGGGTTAGCAAAAGTTCTCCCACAGTGTTTCTGAGGGATTCCTGACAGAGCCCATCAGAGCTGCCTTTTATCACTGCTGCACGCTTTAGTGCATCTGTCATGGCTCTCAGACATCATGTTCCCTGCTGGATTAATCCTGCCTGCGTTCAGACTCAGGATGTGGGCCACAGAGACAGAGGGGACAGCGGGGAGGGAGGGGGGAAGGAGGAGTATGAGGTGAGAGAAAAAAAAGAAGCTCTAGAAGTACTAAGTAAAAAACCTAGAAAGAAAAGGAAACTCATTTGATAACTTAAGGGGAAAATACAGTTTGGACAAATGAATGCTAAAAATCTGAAAAGAAAGCAAGGAACCAAAAATAAAGAGGGACTGGGGTAGGCCTAAAGTCTCAGAATGTGAGACTTTTTAGTATTGAAACAGAGAGACTCAGGCTCCAGGCTCATTCTGTCAGAGGTGGTGTATTTCTTTTTAGAAGATTATAAAGCAGATGGACTGTTCACTGATTCACTCTCTCACGTGGAGCACATTAGGTCGGGGCTACTGATGTGTGGGCTCCATGCCAGCATACACTTGGAGACGTTCTTATGTACTCAGTTCTGCCATAGCTTACTCAAAGACCTACAAAAGGAGATTCCGCACCCCATAGCCTCAGTCTTACCCTCTGTAGACTTTTACCCAAATCAAACCCACCGGAAGAGCATTTTGGCATTCCCTCAGTGAAAGACACTTTCAAAAGAGGACTGTTGGCTTGGCCTGCGATGAAGCCCAGGTATTAAAGAACCTGTCCATCTAACTGCCACATAGAGCTGGCTGACACTCCAGTCTCTTCCAGTGCTACAGTTCTGAGAGTCTGTTGTCTCAAAGGAGGCTAGAAGTACAGACACACGGGATCTCTCTCACTCTGGTTGAGAGTCTTGAGGACAGAGGCTAGATTGAATTCATCTCTATTTCTTCTCTGCACATCGAACGTGAGACTTAGTGCTCAGTTACTTTTGTTCATCGTTTGGAAAGGATCAGGAAAGGCAACAGAAAATCCATGAATCTGAGATGAGCCTTGAAACCTTAATATATGGGCTGAATTTGGCTTACGGAAGGAACTCAATAAAGGAAACTCTGCTTAGTAAGTTTGTGGAGAGGAAAAGAAGAGTAAGGCAGAAAGACTGAGAAATAAAATACATGCTGAGTTCAAGGAACAGTGACTTCGCTGAGTGTGGCTAGATGGGTGTCCCCCAACTTTTGTGTCTGCGAGAATGGCTAGAGGAGCTAGTGTTGACCCGCAGAATCCTGAGGTCTCTACACTCAGAAATTCGGATTCAGTTGTCCTGAGGGCCAGCAGGAATATCTGCATTTTAAGCCAACACAGTCAGTTTATTTTCTTACAGGTAGTCTGCAAACCACACTTGGAGAAGAAGCACAGGCCTGGGGATGTGGGAGGTGCGGGCAGTGGGCGTGGCTCGAGGGTGTGGAGAGAAGAGGCCTGCTGGTTGAGAGGAGTTTGGACTCTGTCCAGGAGGGGAGCCCTGCAGGGCTTCTGAGGGGGGAGTGACAGGGCCAGCCCGTGATGGAAGTCAACTGTTCCACTAAAGCTCAGGGCATTTTCTCGTTGCTTCTGCTCCATTAGATAGCTCTGCTTCAGGGGCCCTGAACAAATAACGTTCCATTAAAGCCTCCAGGGTTTGTAGGACCCAGAGTTCCAGTTACCAGTGGAATGTGAAGTTCACAGGCCACGTTCAGGCTTGCAAGGAGAGGATTAATTAGGTAAAAAGGCAGTTGCACACATAAGTGGGTGCCCACACCCCAGTCTGGCCTGGTGTTTTGGTGCACTCATTCAGACATACAATGCTCTTTTCAGTTCTAAGCGCCACCTCTTGAGACAAGTTAAAAAGCGAGTTCTAAGTGAGATGCCCAAGTGCTGTGTTTTACACAGGCTAATGATCAACAGCCTTCTGTTTTTATGGTCCTGGCAACCACTCTGGGCTCGCACCACTAAGGATGCCACAGGAAAGAATCCCACGTCTCCCATCTGACTACATGGCCAAGTGCAGAAAATTATGTTTTAGGTTTAAAAACTAAAGTGATGGCTTTCCTAAAATTACTGGTTTCTAAAAATTTGTTCCTATGGGGTTTTATTTAACATTTTTAAAATGCCATATGTTTTACTGTGTTGGGACATTAAAATTAACACTTGTAAAGTGGTTTACCCTTCGAAAAGTGTTTTCACACACGATATCTTTCTTGATTCTTTAAATACTCTCGTGAGATAGGCATTATTATCCTCGTTTTACAGATGAGAAAGTGAAGTGTACGGCTTCGAGATTTGTTTCAAGCCATACTGCTGGAAATTGTGGCACCAGAGGCCAGTCTCGGGTCTTCTGATCCCAAGGTGCGTGACTTCACAGTTGTTGCAGGGACCCCAGCGATGGGTGGGAATGTGGCTATGTCAGCCCTCTCCTCACACCTCCACACTCTGCTGAAGCTCAGTCTCCCAGCCATTGCCTCAGCATTTTGTTCATTTCAAATGTCTGACAGAGAGAGATGTGGGTGAGGTCGTGGAAACTATGCCTCAGTTGATGGTAGACTAGACTGAATATAGGATTGCCTATGAGAATGAAGCTATAAAGTTAACTCTGGTGAACAAGAGATATCCCAGACCACCGATAGGTAGAATGCCTCCCAATCCTGGAAGATGCCATGACACGCCTAAGAAATGATATGGCAGGCAGAAGGAGGAGTGGGTCATCATTCCAGACACAAATGTGGCAAAACCCACTTGAGCTCAGCTCAGGGGAAGATGTGGGCCTGTGACATGACCCCAGTGGCATGGAGAATTTCATTTGTGCCAGTAGATGCCCTTTAACATTGGGACCAAACAAGCCCTAGTTCGCTTGTGTTGTTTCCGTGCTCACTGGAGTAACTCTAAGGTTTGACTTCCCTACTTAATATGCCTGGGGGTCATGTGAGATACAAGTCCCTAGGCTCTCCAGGTGAGCCCCAGCCTGGCCCCTGGTCCCTAACCAAGCGCTCACTTACTCTTTTCAAACACCGCAAGCTCCTAGAGGTGCTGTCCTGGGCATTTTCTCCTAGAGACCTTACATGCCTTTCCCCTTTTCTGTCTCACCCCCCTCTTCTGTTTTATGTTCATAGATCCCAGTCATTTTTTCAACTTTTAATTTAAGCAACTTCATAGAAAAGTACAGTGAGTTCCTTTACGTCCTCCACCAAGTTTCTCTATTTTTTTTTCCATTTTCTCTATTGTTATCATCTTTAACAACCAAGTTCGATAATCAAAAGCAAGAAACATCACTATAGTACTATTAACCAAACTGTGAGCTGTTTTAGATTTCATCAGTGTTCCCAGTAATATTCTTTTTCTGATTATTTGAGTTTAATTTTCATGTATCCTTGATCTTCTTAATCATTACGCTTTGGGGAGATTTGTTTCAAGCCATACTGCTGGAAATTGTGGCACCAGAGGCCAGTCTCGGGTCTTCTGATCCCAAGGTGCGTGACTTCACAGTTGTTGCAGGGACCCCAGCGATGGGTGGGAATGTGGCTATGTCAGCCCTCTCCTCACACCTCCACACTCTGCTGAAGCTCAGTCTCCCAGCCATTGCCTCAGCATTTTGTTCATTTCAAATGTCTGACAGAGAGAGATGTGGGTGAGGTCGTGGAAACTATGCCTCAGTTGATGGTAGACTAGACTGAATATAGGATTGCCTATGAGAATGAAGCTATAAAGTTAACTCTGGTGAACAAGAGATATCCCAGACCACCGTATAGGTAGAATGCCTCCCAATCCTGGAAGATGCCATGACACGTCTAAGAAATGATATGGCAGGCAGAAGGAGGAGTGGGTCATCATTCCAGACACAAATGTGGCAAAACCCACTTGAGCTCAGCTCAGGGGAAGATGTGGGCCTGTGACATGACCCCAGTGGCATGGAGAATTTCATTTGTGCCAGTAGATGCCCTTTAACATTGGGACCAAACAAGCCCTAGTTCGCTTGTGTTGTTTCCGTGCTCACTGGAGTAACTCTAAGGTTTGACTTCCCTACTTAATATGCCTGGGGGTCATGTGAGATACAAGTCCCTAGGCTCTCCAGGTGAGCCCCAGCCTGGCCCCTGGTCCCTAACCAAGCGCTCACTTACTCTTTTCAAACACCGCAAGCTCCTAGAGGTGCTGTCCTGGGCATTTTCTCCTAGAGACCTTACATGCCTTTCCCCTTTTCTGTCTCACCCCCCTCTTCTGTTTTATGTTCATAGATCCCAGTCATTTTTTCAACTTTTAATTTAAGCAACTTCATAGAAAAGTACAGTGAGTTCCTTTACGTCCTCCACCAAGTTTCTCTATTTTTTTTTCCATTTTCTCTATTGTTATCATCTTTAACAACCAAGTTCGATAATCAAAAGCAAGAAACATCACTATAGTACTATTAACCAAACTGTGAGCTGTTTTAGATTTCATCAGTGTTCCCAGTAATATTCTTTTTCTGATTATTTGAGTTTAATTTTCATGTATCCTTGATCTTCTTAATCATTAGCAGCAGTTCTTTAGTCTTTTCTTGACCTTGATACTTTTGAGGAATACTGGTCAGTTATTTTACAGACTGTCCTTCAAATTTTTTTTATTGAATGATTTATTTATTTATTATTCATCTATCTTTATTCTTCGGCTTGTGTGGGCCTCCCATTGCAGTGGCCTCTCTTGTTGCAGAGCACTGGCTCTGGGTGCATGCACTCCAGAGCGCTGGCTCATAATTGGACACACTGGTCCAGCAGCTCCATGGCATGTGGAATCTTCCCAAGCCAGGGATCGAACCAGTGCCCCTTACACTGCAAGGCGGACTCTTTACCCACTGGATCACCTTCAGTTTTTGTTTGTCTCATGTCTTCCATCTGGGGACAAGAATACCACAGAAGTGATATGTCCTTCTCAGTGTACCATACAGAGGTGCATAATATCAGTATACCTCACCACCAGTGATATAACATTAATCACTTGGTGGTATCGCCTGGGTTTCTTCTCAGGCAGGTTTTAATCATTGTGACTAATAAATATATTAGGGATGATATTTGGAGACTATGCAAATATCTTGTTTTTCTTCAAGCTTTTGCCTGCTAATTTTAGCACCCATCACTCAGTCTCACCTGGAAAATTATTGCTGTGGAGTTCTAATAAAGATTTTCTATTTCCCTAACAGCTACTACATTTATTATTTGGAATTCTTCTCTAAGGAAGAGCTACCCCTTCTACCTCATTCATTCATTCAGTTATTTAACCAGTATGGATCTGCGGATATTTATTTTGTTTTATGACTTATAATCTAATACAATTGATGTTTGCTTTGTTACTGAAATTATTCCAGCTCTTGCTGCAGGTTGGCTACTTTGGCCTTTGAATACTACTCATCCTTTTCTGTGTACTTCCTTGCTTCTCTAGCAGCATTACATGTGCCTCCCTCAACTTGTATGTATCAGGCACTCTTCTAAAAATCTCTAATTCCTTTGACTGAAGAATGAGATGTAAAAAAACAAGGTCTAGGTGCTGGATGTATTCACTGCTATTAGGATGTAACTGCCTTTAGGCCTCTCAGCAAATAGAGCTAGGAAATCTATGGATGAATACAAAGAGCATACTACATATATCTATACTTCATCTCTCTCTCCAAACACACACACACATATATACGTGTGTGTATATATATTTAACCATGTATATATGTGTGTGTGTGTATGTATCTATATATGTGTATATATATAGCTGTGTTTATATATATATATATATATATATATATATGTATATCCATGACATACTGGTACCTCTGACTCTCATCTAAAACCATAGATTTCATTCTAGCTTTCCCCCTTCCTGTATTTGTAACTTACTGTTCTGACAGTGAAAAGTCTTTCATTATCTACAGTGTATTTAAGTATATGTTCAACCCTGAAATACACACAAGTAGCAGATTTACTGACAATACAGTATTGGCGTACACTTCTCTTTGCCATTAAGCTTTATGGCGTCCCGTCAAAATCGGATTTTCACGTAACTTAGTTCTTTCTTTCCCACCCTTTCATTATGATTCTGTTATTCATTGTGACTAATAAATATATTAGGGATGATATTTGGAGACTATGCAAATATCTTGTTTTCTTCAAGCTTTTGCCTGCTAATTTTAGCACCCATCACTCAGTCTCACCTGGAAAATTATTGCTGTGGAGTTCTAATAAAGATTTTCTATTTCCCTAACAGCTACTACATTTATTATTTGGAATTCTTCTCTAAGGAAGAGCTACCCCTTCTACCTCATTCATTCATTCAGTTATTTAACCAGTATGGATCTGCGGATATTTATTTTGTTTTATGACTTATAATCTAATACAATTGATGTTTGCTTTGTTACTGAAATTATTCCAGCTCTTGCTGCAGGTTGGCTACTTTGGCCTTTGAATACTACTCATCCTTTTCTGTGTACTTCCTTGCTTCTCTAGCAGCATTACATGTGCCTCCCTCAACTTGTATGTATCAGGCACTCTTCTAAAAATCTCTAATTCCTTTGACTGAAGAATGAGATGTAAAAAAACAAGGTCTAGGTGCTGGATGTATTCACTGCTATTAGGATGTAACTGCCTTTAGGCCTCTCAGCAAATAGAGCTAGGAAATCTATGGATGAATACAAAGAGCATACTACATATATCTATACTTCATCTCTCTCTCCAAACACACACACACATATATACGTGTGTGTATATATATTTAACCATGTATATATGTGTGTGTGTGTATGTATCTATATATGTGTATATATATAGCTGTGTTTATATATATATATATATATATATATATATGTATATCCATGACATACTGGTACCTCTGACTCTCATCTAAAACCATAGATTTCATTCTAGCTTTCCCCCTTCCTGTATTTGTAACTTACTGTTCTGACAGTGAAAAGTCTTTCATTATCTACAGTGTATTTAAGTATATGTTCAACCCTGAAATACACACAAGTAGCAGATTTACTGACAATACAGTATTGGCGTACACTTCTCTTTGCCATTAAGCTTTATGGCGTCCCGTCAAAATACGGATTTTCACGTAACTTAGTTCTTTTCTTTCCCACCCCTTTCATTATGATTCTGTTATTCATTTGTAATATAGTCAGGTTCAGTTGTTACAGTTTGTATTCCCTTTGGGGCTCCTCCTCCATCCTCGTTCATTTTTTAAAATGTATATATAGTAAATTTTCTTTATGATATATAGTTCTATGAGTTTTAACAACTGCATGTTATGAAATTTTAAGTTGTTTTCCGTGTTCATAAAACTGAAATATTTTATGGCTGGATGTAGTTAGGCATTTCCGTTTGTTTTTCGAAGCGTGCTATAACTTTATGCATCAGTCACTCCTGAGGGAGATACGTTTCAGCATCTCTGTGTTTCACATCAGAAGGCCCCAAGCAGAGGAGCCATGCTGTCTGTACACTGCTTCACATTTATTCGAATCATGACTTCTCATCATCTAAGCAACCCAGGTCTACACAATCAGGTTGGCTCTGCTGTCAGGCTACATTGGCTCTTGAGATATCAAATAGCTGATGGGTGATGGGGTGGGGGACCAGGGTTGAGACAGAAAGAAATATTACAGACTGGCAGCTGCAGGCTTCTTCTCTTTTTCTTCCTTTCTCCTGATAGCAGCTGCCCACTACCTACCATATTCCAGAAGTTGTTCAATGATGATTAGGCCTTGGACCTGGCTTCAGGAGTTGCACCTCAGGTAAGGAAAACTAAACATACACCATAATGTGAATGGCATCCCTTGTGTTGAGAAACATGACAACCTGAAATAATCATTAAAACAGTGCAGTAGGTGCTGTGATAAGAGGAAATAGCAAGTGATCGGGTGCTTGGTTAACAGGGGCAGCTCAAATGCCAGGGAGGTGAGATGGGCCTGGAGGGCCAGAAGAGTTAACGCTTGAGCTAGACTTCTGCAGGACATGTAGGAGTTTGGTGCAAAAGTCAGGAAAGGTACTCCAAGCCAGGGCACCACATACACACACACCTAGAAAAATGCATGATCTGGAGTGTTTTAAGGAAGTTCTATATGGTGAGGGAGGGAATAGGGTCAGGAGTGGGAAATGGCAGGAGAGCATATGGAAGAAATCCTTGCTAGGGACTGTGTGAAAAGTTTTGTGTGTTTTGCTAAGGAGTTTGATTTCATCCTAGAAGTGGTGGGGCCTGAACAATTTCAGGAGGAGGGATGGACATGGCATGATTGAATTTGCCCTTTCTAAATATGTCTCCATCAGGAATGTGACAAATGGACCAGTGGTGGAGGCAGATGGGCTGTAAGGAGATGAATCAGAACATTGCTGCAATATGAGAAACGATGCAAGTCTGGATTAGGACACTTGCAGAGGGGACTGGATGCAAATATTGAGTTCTGGGGAGACTTTGCAGGTGGCACTGCAGGAGTTAGTGACTACTGAGTGAAGAGTGAAGGAAAAAAAAAGGCCCAAAGAGATTCCCAAGGTTTTCTAACAGCTGAATAGATCATGGTGTTACTCACTAAGTCAATTTGATTTAAGACTAACTTTTTTTTCTTTTGGTTTGTATCAGAGAGATATTTTTAAAAAAGAAAGAAGCAGATTTTTTTCTGCAAAGTGAGTGGGACTTTGCTAGTATTACTCGTATTCACTGAGGAGGGATCAAATATAAGAAAGTTTCACTTGTCCATTACTCTTAGGCCCCACTGTGGAATAAAAGAGATGATTCTAGTCTTAAGGGAGAAGAGAAAGTTCCAGTTCCAGGAAGGTTTGAGTTTGGTGTCTTCAGGCAGGGAATGTGGCTAGTGTGGTTACAGAGTCTGGTGTCTTGGTTTTAATCTCTGTGACTGTCATCTTGGAAGTCTGTGTTTGAATTTGTATTTTGTAAATGAAGTTAGACTGAACAATGAAGCGTACATAGGAGACTTGGGGTCTCAGCTCACATGTGGTCCTGCTTTTCTCTGCCTCCCTAGGATAGGTTCTCAGCTGTGTGGTCCTTTGAACCCAGGTACTCTAGCTTCCCCCAGCCCTCCCTTCAACATACCTGCTCCTCAGTTGCCCTCTGCCCTGCTGGGGCCCAAGCAAAAGTATGGGGCGGGTTGGGGTACAGCATGTACCCCACTGCACCTCAGAGAAGGGAAAGACAGTGGCTGTGCCTACCTTAGTCTGGTAGATCCACAGGACTTTGAGCAGACAGTTGGCACTGCCACCTAGGACTGTTAGATCAATAATGGCAGGAGAGCATATGGAAGAAATCCTTGCTGGGATGTTTTGGGCTAAGGAGTTTGATTTCATCCTAGAAGTGGTGGGGCCTGAACAATTTCAGGAGGAGGGATGGACATGGCATGATTGAATTTGCCCTTTCTAAATATGTCTCCATCAGGAATGTGACAAATGGACCAGTGGTGGAGGCAGATGGGCTGTAAGGAGATGAATCAGAACATTGCTGCAATATGAGAAACGATGCAAGTCTGGATTAGGACACTTGCAGAGGGGACTGGATGCAAATATTGAGTTCTGGGGAGACTTTGCAGGTGGCACTGCAGGAGTTAGTGACTACTGAGTGAAGAGTGAAGGAAAAAAAAAGGCCCAAAGAGATTCCCAAGGTTTTCTAACAGCTGAATAGATCATGGTGTTACTCACTAAGTCAATTTGATTTAAGACTAACTTTTTTTTCTTTTGGTTTGTATCAGAGAGATATTTTTAAAAAAGAAAGAAGCAGATTTTTTTCTGCAAAGTGAGTGGGACTTTGCTAGTATTACTCGTATTCACTGAGGAGGGATCAAATATAAGAAAGTTTCACTTGTCCATTACTCTTAGGCCCCACTGTGGAATAAAAGAGATGATTCTAGTCTTAAGGGAGAAGAGAAAGTTCCAGTTCCAGGAAGGTTTGAGTTTGGTGTCTTCAGGCAGGGAATGTGGCTAGTGTGGTTACAGAGTCTGGTGTCTTGGTTTTAATCTCTGTGACTGTCATCTTGGAAGTCTGTGTTTGAATTTGTATTTTGTAAATGAAGTTAGACTGAACAATGAAGCGTACATAGGAGACTTGGGGTCTCAGCTCACATGTGGTCCTGCTTTTCTCTGCCTCCCTAGGATAGGTTCTCAGCTGTGTGGTCCTTTGAACCCAGGTACTCTAGCTTCCCCCAGCCCTCCCTTCAACATACCTGCTCCTCAGTTGCCCTCTGCCCCTGCTGGGGGCCCAAGCAAAAGTATGGGGCGGGTTGGGGTACAGCATGTACCCCACTGCACCTCAGAGAAGGGAAAGACAGTGGCTGTGCCTACCTTAGTCTGGTAGATCCACAGGACTTTGAGCAGACAGTTGGACATGGGCTTCTAGCCCATCCCCTAGTGTATCTTGTATAGAGGTTACAACTCCTTGGGGGTCACCTTTCTGCTGCAGGTATAAAAGAGGGAAATTGACTCCCTGATTCCTGACTGGGACACTCCCTGCATTTTTATTTTGCACTGAACTGTGCAGATAATATAACCCCTTCATGGGTGTGTTGACCAATGGCAGAAAATGGGGGATGGAGTTGTTCCAACTCATTATACATCCTCCAGAAACTGGGTCCTTTCTTAGCCTGTCAGAGGAGGAACAAGACATTCAAAGAAGGGTCAAATAGGGCGCAAAGCAGAGACCGAGTCAGGAATGAATCCTGTTGCCACAGAGTTTTTGGAAAAGATGCAAGACCTTTCTTTTGGAACCAGCCAGGCATTGTCCTGAATGTTGCTGATTGTGGTCAGACTTCGGGCTGGGATGCATACATACAATAACCTACAAACCACATTTAAAACAAAAAACTGTACAATATTTACTGTACGAAACCTTATCTGAGAAACCATTAAAAGAATATGGAAATACCTTAAAAAGAAAAAACTACTCACAAGTAAGTGTGCAAGTAAAACTGGCAAAATCTGAATAAAGTCAGTGATTGATGTTTCAAAATCAATTGTTAAGACATTGTTAAGATATCTTTGATTATGGTATTGTGTTCCAGTTAGGCTAGATGTTATGTTGTAGGGTTTTTTTTTTTTTGCCACTTTTTTTTGGAGGGGGGGGGGCTGGGGACAGAGGTGGGTGGGTGGGCCACTTCTATTGGCCTTTCATTTATCTATTTTCATCCATCTTTGTTCTTTGGCCCGTGTGGGCCTCCCATCGCAGTGACCTCTCTCATCGCAGAGCACCAGCTCTGGGCGCATGCGCTCCAGAGCTCCAGCTCGGTAATTGGATATATCAGTCCAGCCGCTTTGCGGCATGTTGGATCTTCCCAGGCCAGGGATGCTGTTGGGGTACACTGACCTTAGGGGGAAAGACAGTGGCTGTGCCTACCTTAGTCTGGTAGATCCACAGGACTTTGAGCAGACAGTTGGACATGGGCTTCTAGCCCATCCCAGTGTATCTTGTATAGAGGTTACAACTCCTTGGGGGTCACCTTTCTGCTGCAGGTATAAAAGAGGGAAATTGACTCCCTGATTCCTGACTGGGACACTCCCTGCATTTTTATTTTGCACTGAACTGTGCAGATAATATAACCCCTTCATGGGTGTGTTGACCAATGGCAGAAAATGGGGGATGGAGTTGTTCCAACTCATTATACATCCTCCAGAAACTGGGTCCTTTCTTAGCCTGTCAGAGGAGGAACAAGACATTCAAAGAAGGGTCAAATAGGGCGCAAAGCAGAGACCGAGTCAGGAATGAATCCTGTTGCCACAGAGTTTTTGGAAAAGATGCAAGACCTTTCTTTTGGAACCAGCCAGGCATTGTCCTGAATGTTGCTGATTGTGGTCAGACTTCGGGCTGGGATGCATACATACAATAACCTACAAACCACATTTAAAACAAAAAACTGTACAATATTTACTGTACGAAACCTTATCTGAGAAACCATTAAAAGAATATGGAAATACCTTAAAAAGAAAAAACTACTCACAAGTAAGTGTGCAAGTAAAACTGGCAAAATCTGAATAAAGTCAGTGATTGATGTTTCAAAATCAATTGTTAAGACATTGTTAAGATATCTTTGATTATGGTATTGTGTTCCAGTTAGGCTAGATGTTATGTTGTAGGGTTTTTTTTTTTTTGCCACTTTTTTTTGGAGGGGGAGGGGCTGGGGACAGAGGTGGGTGGGTGGGCCACTTCTATTGGCCTTTCATTTATCTATTTTCATCCATCTTTGTTCTTTGGCCCGTGTGGGCCTCCCATCGCAGTGACCTCTCTCATCGCAGAGCACCAGCTCTGGGCGCATGCGCTCCAGAGCTCCAGCTCGGTAATTGGATATATCAGTCCAGCCGCTTTGCGGCATGTTGGATCTTCCCAGGCCAGGGATCGAACTGGCGCCCCTTGCACTGCAAGGCGGTGTCCTTACCCATTGGACCACCAGGGAAGCCCTTATGTTGTAGTTAGAGGGAAATCTCTGTCTATTATTTCTTACAACCCATGTGAATCTCTGTCTCAAAGTAAAAAGAAAAGAACATGTGACTAACAGTCGTGTTGCTATCATTTCAAGTGTACTGTTAGCTTCTAAATGCAAAATACTAAAACATAGACATCTGATTTTATGTTTAAGACAAATCAGTCTTTATGTGCTTTAGGCAAGAGCCTGGTTTTTGGTTTTATAAGTGATTTCACCTCAGGTGCAGCACCAGTTATTAATACCCTTTAAACATTCTGGATTATAGATCCATCAGGCATCAACTGCTGTGACAGAGATACTTGATTTTATTAATCCTTCATTCAAGTATTTCTTTGTTGGGCACTCACTCTGTGCCATATGTCAGGCTAAGCTCTGGGGGTACAAAGATGAAGCAGGGATTGCCTTTGTGCTTGAAGAGATTCCATTCAAGAGGAGAAATCAGGTGGATCCACATTTACCACCTAAGTGTTCATGATAGATGTTGTAATAAAGGTAAGAAGAAGGATCCAAGGAGGACAAGTGAAATTGGAGGGGACGGTTCAGGCAAGTTTTCCTAGAGGAAGTGATGTTAGAGAATAATTGTAAAGAGTAAGTAGGAAGTTTAAGTCAGAGAAGACAGAAATTGAGCAGGCCGGGAAGCATGAGAAAGTGTGGTGCTCTGAGAAAGGGCACGGAGATGCTGGAGCTGACAAGACACAGGCAGGTGGGCCAGTGGGGAGCCAGGCTGGAGAAGGGAGCTGGACCAGAGCAGGGAGCACTTGTCCCCTTGTATCAGGGGGCTGTTGTTGTTCACTCACTCAGTCGTATCTGACTCTTTGTGACCCCATGGACTGCAGCACACCAGGCTTCCCTGTTCTTCACTATCTCCCAGAGTTTGTTCAAACTCATGTCCATTGAGTCGATGATGCCATTCAACTATATCATCCTCTGTCACCCCCTTCTCCTGCCCTCAGTCTTTCCCAGCATTACAGTCTTTTCTAATGAATTGAGTCTGCATCAGGTGGCCAAAATATTGGCCCTTGAGCTTCAGCATCAGTCCTCCCAATGAATGTTAAGGATTGATTTCCTTTAGGATTGACTGGTTTGGTCACCTTGCAGTCCAAGAGACTCTCAAGAGTCTTCTCCAGCACCATAATCCAAAAGCATTAATTCTTTGGTGCTCAGCCTTCTTTATGGTCCAACTCTTGAGAATCCCTTGGACTGCAAGGAGATCAAACCAGTCAATCCTAAAGGAAATCAACCCTTAATATGCATTGGAAGAACTGATGCTGAAGCTGTAGCTCCAATGTTTTGGCCACCTGATGCAAAGAGATGACTCATTAGAAAAGACCCTGACACTGGGAAAAATAGAAGGCAAAGGAGAAGGAAACGACAGAGGATGAGATGGTTGGATGACATCATGGAGTCAATGGACATGAGTTTGAGCAGGCTCTGGAAGATGATGAAGGTCAGGGAAGCCTGGCGTGCTGCAGTCCACAGAATCAAAAAGAGTTCGACATGGCCGAGCAACTGAACTGAACTCACATCCATGCATGATTACTGCAAAAACCATAGCTTTGATTATATGGACCTCTATGTTGGCAAAGTGATGTCTCCACTTTTTAATATGCTGTCTAGGTTTGTCATAGCTTTTCTTCCAAGGAGCAAGTGTCTTTTAATTTCACCATCTGCAGTGATTTTCTAACCCAAGAAAATAAAGTCTGTCACTGTTTCCATTGTTTGCCCATCCAGTTGCCATGAAGTGATGGGACCATATGCCATGATGATGGCATATGAATATTGAGTTTTAAGCCAGGAGATGCTCAAAAATTTTAAGTAAGGTAATGACATGACCGATCCCATATTCAGTTCCTAATAGGAGAATCGTTTCTGGATACCTTTAAAGAAATAAGTGAATCAGTGGGTTATATAATTCATTTTCTTAGTCCTTTCTTACCCAGGCAGAGGTTCATAGGCAAGGTGCTTCTCAAACTGGGCCCACCAAGCCTCAAATGACTCTGTTTCCTCGTTGGTGAATCCAACAGATAGAAGGCAAAGAAGATGAAACTGGGTTCCAAATCTGAGTTGGAGAGCACCACAAACCGAATATCTCTGTCTTCCTCTCAACGTCCCCTTTCTTTGTCATGGCCTCTGCCCTGGGGTTACTCCCCAAAACCCAAAGAAGTGGAGTGGGGTGGAGTTAAGGTGGGGCACAGCTGGGTTTTCTGTTTCTGTGACCAAAACTCCTAGTAAGTCCCCTAGTAACCCATGAAAGAGAAAGAAAATAATATATTGGGAGCAGAACAAGCCAGCACACTACCTGTCTCTAAGCTTGCCCCGGCAGCTTTGACATTTGATTCTGCTCTGCTTAGTCCCCAGAACATTGATTCCCATCCATAGAAGCATCTCATCACACACTGTTCCAGGATGTGTGAGAAACTCCTTCCCTCTTAAATGGCTGACTGAACAAATTTAACGGAGGCTGTTACCCACTGAGTTTGGTATCAGATCTCTAAGGTCTGGTTCTCTTTGAGTTTTTGCTTTCATCTGGAGTCTCTTGCCCCCTGCCCTCTGCTGCCATTAGCCTCACAATATCAAACAGCTGGAGTCTGGGCGGCTCCAAGATCCAAGTTTCTTAGCCTAACGCGTGAGGGGTGGGGGAAGAAAGGACAGAGGGCGCTGACTAAGAGAGGGTTTCATGTGGGACTAAATAGGACCTGTGCTTCTATCAGAGGATCTTATACCTTGGAAAAGTGGAGTGTCTTAGAACTTAGTGCCAGTAGACACATTCCATTTGAGATTTAAGGAGTGTGCAAAATCAAGCATGCAGCATGGGTTGTGGAAATTGTCTTGGCTACTTTGTTTCTCTGTCCTAGCTTTACCTCTGATTCAAACTTTTACTAACATAACTACCACTTAAGAGTACCCATCAAGGATTATATTAAATAAATATGTAAAACAATTATCAAGGTATTAGCAATCAGAAGAAGTGCTAACTGTAAACAATCGGTGTAGTTGTACCAGGTGGCCCACTAAGAGTCATATACTGAGAGAGAGACTTCATATATATTATCTTGAGTTTTCACAGACGAGAAAGTGAGAATCAGCGTATCCAAGTTCAAACAGCTTAAGACTGGA
This sequence comes from Tragulus kanchil, assembly GCA_022376925.1. NCBI lineage: Eukaryota > Metazoa > Chordata > Mammalia > Artiodactyla > Tragulidae > Tragulus > Tragulus kanchil. The sequence goes on from JAIOJX010000028.1 coordinate 177,294,270, forward strand.
TTCAAATCCAGACTGATCCCACAATCTTGCTTTTTCATGCTATCCTCCTCCTAGGGTACCCTGGTCTGTAGGCAGCCTCAAGGGAATCTGGAAAATGATTCCTTCAAAGTCAAAGAACACATGGCCAGTAGGAACACCTGAGGCGGCACTGGATGAGACAAGTCAGTCCCAGCCAGCTCAACTTGAATAAGAAGTGAAATGGCATTGTACCAGGCTCACCTGTAATTCTGCCTCAACCCCAATTTTGGGTTTAATTACATACTATCCAGTTAGGAACATTCATCTACGGCGGAGAACAAGCCAGCACACTACCTGTCTCTAAGCTTGCCCCGGCAGCTTTGACATTTGATTCTGCTCTGCTTAGTCCCCAGAACATTGATTCCCATCCATAGAAGCATCTCATCACACACTGTTCCAGGATGTGTGAGAAACTCCTTCCCTCTTAAATGGCTGACTGAACAAATTTAACGGAGGCTGTTACCCACTGAGTTTGGTATCAGATCTCTAAGGTCTGGTTCTCTTTGAGTTTTTGCTTTCATCTGGAGTCTCTTGCCCCCTGCCCTCTGCTGCCATTAGCCTCACAATATCAAACAGCTGGAGTCTGGGCGGCTCCAAGATCCAAGTTTCTTAGCCTAACGCGTGAGGGGGTTGGGGGAAGAAAGGACAGAGGGCGCTGACTAAGAGAGGGGTTTCATGTGGGACTAAATAGGACCTGTGCTTCTATCAGAGGATCTTATACCTTGGAAAAGTGGAGTGTCTTAGAACTTAGTGCCAGTAGACACATTCCATTTGAGATTTAAGGAGTGTGCAAAATCAAGCATGCAGCATGGGTTGTGGAAATTGTCTTGGCTACTTTGTTTCTCTGTCCTAGCTTTACCTCTGATTCAAACTTTTACTAACATAACTACCACTTAAGAGTACCCATCAAGGATTATATTAAATAAATATGTAAAACAATTATCAAGGTATTAGCAATCAGAAGAAGTGCTAACTGTAAACAATCGGTGTAGTTGTACCAGGTGGCCCACTAAGAGTCATATACTGAGAGAGAGACTTCATATATATTATCTTGAGTTTTCACAGACGAGAAAGTGAGAATCAGCGTATCCAAGTTCAAACAGCTTAAGACTGGATTCAAATCCAGACTGATCCCACAATCTTGCTTTTTCATGCTATCCTCCTCCTAGGGTACCCTGGTCTGTAGGCAGCCTCAAGGGAATCTGGAAAATGATTCCTTCAAAGTCAAAGAACACATGGCCAGTAGGAACACCTGAGCCGGCGGCACTGGATGAGACAAGTCAGTCCCAGCCAGCTCAACTTGAATAAGAAGTGAAATGGCATTGTACCAGGCTCACCTGTAATTCTGCCTCAACCATGCAATTTAGGGTTTAATTACATACTATCTTGAGATGTTTACTAATTGTTGCAGAGGTCAATGTTATACTTTTATTCATCATTCTTCATTCAGTCATCAAATATATTGGAACTACTGGGCACATTCCTTCTCTGGCAGCCCTGTGGTAACCAGCATGGAGAGGTAGGCCAATTCAGATAACTAGTTAGTGGCCCACTAAAGAGCAAATGAGGGCTAATGTGCTTTTTTTTTTTCCTTTTTGCATGTGCCATATTGCTTGTGGGATCTTAGTTCCCCTGAAGTGGAAGTGCAGAGTCCTAACCACTGGACCCAGGGAATTCCCTAATTTTCCTAATAATTTAATGAATTAAGTTTGGGATGCATTTTAAAATCATTTTGAGATATTGCTTTAATAAACAAATATTTCATATATTCAACAGCTAGAATTTAAAACTAGGACTTTATATGCACGAATATTTTATTTCTAGCACCTCTGATCAAGATAATAGTCGTTATCCAAACATTAGCTTTGGGAATAGGAATGTATACAAAAGTCAATTTTCTAATTACTGTTAGTACTGTGAATTTTTTTTTAATTTTGACTTCCTTTTATTGATTTTTTATTTATTTATTTTTCATCCATCTTTATTCTTCAGCCTGTGTGGGCCTCCCATTGCAGTGGACTCTCTCGTTGCAGAGCACTGGCTCTGGGCACATGCGCTCCAGAGCGCTGGCTCGGAATTAGACACACCAGTCCAACGACCCTGTGGCACATGGGATCTTCCCGGGCCAGGGATTGAACCGGTGCACCTTGCATTGTACGGCGGACTCTTTACCCACTGGACCACCAGGGAACCCCTACTGTGAATTTTAATATCCAGCTTTCTATACAAATATCTTAACTCATACATCTGAACTGCATTCTTTTAAGGTGTACAGTCCTTGGGCTCTTCTATTAATTGCAGTTAGTAAGTCACCTTAGCTTTTTGGATCCATTTAGATGTCCTTAAAAAAAAACAAAAAACGAAAAAATCCCAGTAATTTGGCAACCCACAAAAGATTCCTTAATGGCTTGACAAAATTCAGACATCTAAGTCTTAATATGCCTTTCTTATTCCACTAAGAAGCCTATAATTCATGAAACAGTTGCAGGGAAACCATATGTTGCACTTGAAAAACCCCAGTTTGTTAGGGATCTTAGGCAAGTTACTTGAGTTTCCATGTCTGTAAAATGGAGATAATCGACCTACAGGAAAGGGTTGCAGGGGAGATTGAAGGTCACATGTACACACAGAATCCAGCACAGGCTGTGAGAGGCAAGTGCTCACTAAATGTCAGTGTATTCTTGAAGAGTTGTTGAGAAGGTTAAATAAGATCATAAATGTAATTGAGCTCACAGAAATTACTGTTCCATTCTTCCCCACTTGAGAATTATCTCCACCGTAGTGAATGTTTGGCAGTTGTTTTCTTTATCTGGTCTGTGCATTCATCCAAACTGGATAATTTAATCAAGTGTCCACTTGGGGCTTTGTATTTGATGATCTCATTGTTATGGAGATATGAGAGATGACAACATATATCGGAGCCATGAGAGGATAGTTTCACAATACCAACCAAAAGCTTTCAAAATATACTATCTAGTAATCCTAAATTTCTACTCATAGAAATTCACCTCTAGGAAATAATCAGAATTATAAATAAAGATTTATGACAAGATGTTTATTTATTTTTCATCCATCTTTATTCTTCAGCCTGTGTGGGCCTCCCATTGCAGTGGACTCTCTCGTTGCAGAGCACTGGCTCTGGGCACATGCGCTCCAGAGCGCTGGCTCGGAATTAGACACACCAGTCCAACGACCCTGTGGCACATGGGATCTTCCCGGGCCAGGGATTGAACCGGTGCACCTTGCATTGTACGGCGGACTCTTTACCCACTGGACCACCAGGGAACCCCTACTGTGAATTTTAATATCCAGCTTTCTATACAAATATCTTAACTCATACATCTGAACTGCATTCTTTTAAGGTGTACAGTCCTTGGGCTCTTCTATTAATTGCAGTTAGTAAGTCACCTTAGCTTTTTGGATCCATTTAGATTTCCTTAAAAAACAAAAACGAAAAATCCCAGTAATTTGGCAACCCACAAAAGATTCCTTAATGGCTTGACAAAATTCAGACATCTAAGTCTTAATATGCCTTTCTTATTCCACTAAGAAGCCTATAATTCATGAAACAGTTGCAGGGAAACCATATGTTGCACTTGAAAAACCCCAGTTTGTTAGGGATCTTAGGCAAGTTACTTGAGTTTCCATGTCTGTAAAATGGAGATAATCGACCTACAGGAAAGGGTTGCAGGGGAGATTGAAGGTCACATGTACACACAGAATCCAGCACAGGCTGTGAGAGGCAAGTGCTCACTAAATGTCAGTGTATTCTTGAAGAGTTGTTGAGAAGGTTAAATAAGATCATAAATGTAATTGAGCTCACAGAAATTACTGTTCCATTCTTCCCCACTTGAGAATTATCTCCACCGTAGTGAATGTTTGGCAGTTGTTTTCTTTATCTGGTCTGTGCATTCATCCAAACTGGATAATTTAATCAAGTGTCCACTTGGGGCTTTGTATTTGATGATCTCATTGTTATGGAGATATGAGAGATGACAACATATATCGGAGCCATGAGAGGATAGTTTCACAATACCAACCAAAAGCTTTCAAAATATACTATCTAGTAATCCTAAATTTCTACTCATAGAAATTCACCTCTAGGAAATAATCAGAATTATAAATAAAGATTTATGACAAGATGTTTAGTCAACCATGATGCATGATCATAATAAAATAGAAATAATCCAAATATATGACAGTAGGAGGATGGTTGAATAAATGACCTCTCTTTCAATAGTACATAGATGTTTAAGTTGAACTTAGGAGAAAACTTAATGGCACAGGGGAAATAATCACATTTGAATGTTAAGCTTAAAATGTTAGGATCACAACTTGTGTACATAGTGAACACAGTTTTGCAAAATATGAAAGGACCAAATGAATCAGTGAAGAAACTGACCCCTAAGTTACCAATGCAAAAGAAAAAATATATAAAACATTGAATAAAGGTATCCATTTATTGTTGTTCAGTTGCTCAGTCATGTTCAACTCTTCGCAAGCCCATTGACTGCAACATGCCAGGCTTCCCTGTCTTTCAGTCTCTCCTGGCGTTTGCTCAAATTCATGTCCATTGAGTCGGTGATGCTGTGTAACCATCTCATCTTCTGCCACCCTCTTCTCCTTTCGCCTTTAATCTTTCCTGGCATCAGAGACTTATCCAATGAGTTGGGTCTTCCCATCAAAGAAGTATTGGCCAAAGTATTGGAGCTTAAGCACCAGTCCTTCCAATGAGTATTCAGTGTTGATTTCCTTTAGGATTGACTGTTTTGATCTTGCAGTCCAAGGGACTCTAAAGAGTTTTCTCCAGCATCACAATTCAGAGGCATCAGTTCTTTGGTGCTCAGCCTTCTGTGGTCCAACTGTCACATCTGTACATGCACAGGCTGTGAGAGGCAAGTGCTCACTAAATGTAAGAGTTGTTGAGAAGGTTAAATAAGATCATAAATGTAATTGAGCTCACAGAAATTACTGTTCCATTCTTCCCACTTGAGAATTATCTCCACCGTAGTGAATGTTTGGCAGTTGTTTTCTTTATCTGGTCTGTGCATTCATCCAAACTGGATAATTTAATCAAGTGTCCACTTGGGGCTTTGTATTTGATGATCTCATTGTTATGGAGATATGAGAGATGACAACATATATCGGAGCCATGAGAGGATAGTTTCACAATACCAACCAAAAGCTTTCAAAATATACTATCTAGTAATCCTAAATTTCTACTCATAGAAATTCACCTCTAGGAAATAATCAGAATTATAAATAAAGATTTATGACAAGATGTTTAGTCAACCATGATGCATGATCATAATAAAATAGAAATAATCCAAATATATGACAGTAGGAGGATGGTTGAATAAATGACCTCTCTTTCAATAGTACATAGATGTTTAAGTTGAACTTAGGAGAAAACTTAATGGCACAGGGGAAATAATCACATTTGAATGTTAAGCTTAAAATGTTAGGATCACAACTTGTGTACATAGTGAACACAGTTTTGCAAAATATGAAAGGACCAAATGAATCAGTGAAGAAACTGACCCCTAAGTTACCAATGCAAAAGAAAAAATATATAAAACATTGAATAAAGGTATCCATTTATTGTTGTTCAGTTGCTCAGTCATGTTCAACTCTTCGCAAGCCCATTGACTGCAACATGCCAGGCTTCCCTGTCTTTCAGTCTCTCCTGGCGTTTGCTCAAATTCATGTCCATTGAGTCGGTGATGCTGTGTAACCATCTCATCTTCTGCCACCCTCTTCTCCTTTCGCCTTTAATCTTTCCTGGCATCAGAGACTTATCCAATGAGTTGGGTCTTCCCATCAAAGAAGTATTGGCCAAAGTATTGGAGCTTAAGCACCAGTCCTTCCAATGAGTATTCAGTGTTGATTTCCTTTAGGATTGACTGTTTTGATCTTGCAGTCCAAGGGACTCTAAAGAGTTTTCTCCAGCATCACAATTCAGAGGCATCAGTTCTTTGGTGCTCAGCCTTCTCTGTGGTCCAACTGTCACATCTGTACATGACTACTGGAAAACCCATAGCTTTGACTCTATGACAGAGAGATGTCTCTGCCTTTTAATATGCTGTCTAGTTTTGTCATAACTTTTCTTCCAAGGAACAGGTGTCTTTTAATTTTATGGCTACAGTCACTGTCTGCAGTGATTTTGGAGCTCAAGAAAATGAAGTCTGTTACTCCTTCCACTCTTACCCCTTCTGTTGGCCATGAAGTGATGAAACCAGATGCCAAGATTTGAGTTTTTTGAATGTTAAGTTTTAAGCCAGCTTTTTTCACTTTTTCACCCTAATCAAGAGGCTCTTTAGTTCCTCTTTCCTTTTTGTGATATCATCTGCATATCTGAAGTTATTGTTATTTCTCCAGGAAATCTTGATTCCAGCTTATGATTCATCCAGCCCAGCATTTCACATGATGTCCTCTGCATAGAAGTTAAATAAACAGGGTAACAATATATGGCCTTGTAGTCCCTTCCCAATTTTGAACCAGTCCATTGTTTCACGTCTAGTTCTAACTGTTGCTTCTTGACCTGCATACAGGTTTCTCAGGAGACAGATAAGGTTGTCTGGTGTTCTCATCTCTTTAAGAATCTTTCAGTTTGTTGTGATCCACATAATCAAAGACTTCAGCATAGTCAATGAAACAGAAGTACATGTTTTTCTGGAAGTTCTTTGCTTTCTCTATGATCCAGTGAATGTTGGCAATTTTATCTCTGGTTCCTCTGCCTTTTCTAAATGCAGCTTGTACATATGGAAGTTTTCAGTTCATGTACTGTTGAAGCCTAGCTTGGAAGATTTTGAGCATGACTTTGCTAGCATGTGAAATGAGTGCAATGATGCAGTAGTTTGAACATTCTTTGGCGTTGCCCTTCTTTGGGATTGGAAAGCAAACTCACCTTCTCCAGTCCTGTGCCACTGCTGAGTTTTCTAAATTTGCTGACATATTGAATGTAGCACTATAACAACATCATCTTTAGGATTTGAAATAGCTCAACTGGAATTCCATCACCTCCAGTAGCTTTGTTCATAGTGATGCTTCCTAAAGCCCACATGACTTCACAATTCAGAATGTCTGTCTCTAAGTGAGTGACCACACCATTGTAGTTATGTGGGTCATTAAAACCTTTTTGTATAGTTCTTCTGTGTATTCTTTTCACCTCGTCTCCTTCTCTTAGGTTCTTACCATTTCTGTTCTTTATTGGGCCCATCCTTGCATGAAATATCCTTTATACTGTATATCCATTTATACTGCCCTTTTAAACATTCAGTTTTGATCAGTTAGAATCATACACTCAGTGAAGATGATGTATGGATTTGTATGATGAAAAAAAAAAAAAAAACAGAGAAGAATGACTAGAAAAACACTCTGTTAACAGTGTTACCTGTGAATAGTGGGATTAAGGTATTTTCCCCCTTCTTTGTGCTTTTCTGTATTTTCTAAATTTTCTTCAACAAACACATTTTATAATTAGGAAAACAGATTTATATTAAAACAGGGGAAACTGTCAAGTCCTTCTCTTTGCCTACATGTTAGGAATTTTCTCCACAAAATCTCCACATAATTTCCTGACACACATCACCACCAAAGCACTCCCTGTTTATACAGGGCAGAGCATCTACAACACACTAAGAGAGAGTATCCTCTCCATGTCACTCACTGTGATTCCATCCAGCTGACTCTGCACAGTCTTAATGATATGGCGACGTACAGAGACTGACAGCCCCTGCCCACTAATAACTGTGACGATCACTTCCATACTAAATGCTTCCTTCTTGATTGAGGCCCAGGTAGCCCCCCAAGAAGTCAAATGCCAGAGGGAAATCACCATGAACAGAGTGGAGAGCAGCAGAGAGTACCTGATCACAAGCCCACACTTGGAGATGGCTAGAGTGGGGTAGGGAGGGCAGGGATAGGGAAACTGATAGAGTGGGGCGGGAAGAATTAGGCAAGGAACTTGCTCCAGGCAAAGGGGGAGATACCGTGTTCTTACAGGAGTAATAATAATAAACACAATTATGTTAATACAAAGAGCCATGAAAATAATAAACACATGTGAGGTGCCAACAGTGTGCTCAGTGCTGCAGCAGGATTAAGCCCTCTCAGTTCGGCTGTGATCTGCATTCTGTCTGAGCTCTGTGGGGAAGATGAGTGGCCACATGAGCTGCCTGGGAAGGAGGGAAGAAGAGGCCCTGAGTCTTTCTCTTGGTTAAATAATGTTGGTAAGGAGTTCAAGGTTTCTTTATTTTCTGTTGTGCTCTGACTGGTTGACTCAGAGTTCAGGGGACACCCAGAGGCCAGAATGGAGTGAATCAGAAGTCCTAGGAGAATGTCCTCAACGACAGTGGAAAGGGGTAAGAGACGTCTTTGAGATGTTGCCCAATGAATAGGCTATGAAGGAACATGAACGAGTCTATGTAAGAGTTTCATGCATTATTTTGGCACTGGTGTCTCACATCGTCAGTGGGAGTGGTACCTGGAGTCATCTTTGAAAGGCAGACAGCTCAGTACTCTGCTGGGGCTCTGGGCAGACGGCGTAGAAGGCTGGCTGGCCGACTCCCTTGGGGAATTAAGAGTTCTGTATCCAGGATGGCTGCCGGGCCTAGTATTCCTGAGTTGTGCCCTGGAGGAGGAGAATAAGAAGGTGGAAGCTAGTATCGTCATTGAGAGAAAGACATGTCTTAGAGAACATTAGGGGCAGAATGTTGAAGATTAAGTGGGGAGGAAGGGGCACTGGAGAAGAAAGGAGAGGAAAGAATACAGGTACAGAGTTCAAAGACGGCGTTCATGACCTTTTTCACCTTGTTGAAAATGGATCGTCCCCTTTATCCACTTTCCCCTGAGGACAGACCCAAGAATCCAGACACTTGGGGCTGAACAAACCAGAGACATCAATAAAGAAATTGGCTCATGCCTGAATTTCCAAAAGCATGAAAAAAAAGATAGTACAACGTATTGATTAAAAGATGTTTATGTTGCCCTTTTTAAACATTTTTGGATTCAGGTTCAATTACGATCATATTTTCAGGGCTTCCCTGGTGGTCCAGTGGGTAAAGAGTTCGCCTTGCAGTGCAAGGGGCATCGGTTTGATCCCTGGCCTGGGAAGATCTCACGTGCCGCAGAGCAGCTGGACCGGTGTGTCCAATTTATGAGCCAGTGCTCTTGGAGCGCATGCGCCCAGAGCCGGTGCTCTGCAACGAGAGAGGCCACTGCAATGAGAGGCCCACACAGGCCAAAGAATAAAGATGGATGAAAATAAATCAATAAAAATAACAA